>OU015749.1:57216031-57242495 GCA_907169655.1 Acomys percivali | reverse complement strand
CCTCCATATGGGGTGTGTAATAAAGTGGTCCTCCATATGGGGTGTGTCCATGTGACACATATGCAAGAAGTCATTGCACTTCATAATGTCAAGCTTGAAATGTCTCCTAAGGAATTTCAAACAAATGTAAATCAAAATACCACTAATTTCAAATTCAGGATTTAAATAGCCACTTTACAGATTTGTCACATGCTAAATGCTAGGTAGGAGAAGTCCAGGCAGAAAGTTAGATCGAAAGTCTCCTGTTACTTGTAGAACTGAAGTTTTAAAGGGAGAGATATTGTGTCAGATGTAAAGGAAATAAGTATCATAACTGTTATCATGTATACTGTTTAAAGGCATGAAAACCTTGTGTGGTGGTGATGGTCATGGGGGTAGCTGTGTACAATTGGACAGCAAAGACCGTTCTGAGAGAATGCTGTTTGTAGAGGTGTCTGAATATTAAAAATGCACCATGGCTCAAAGACTTCCGCAGGAGTTCTGGAATTTCTACTAGGTGTCAAGAGAAAATAGAGGGGTTGGTGCCAGTCAATCTTCAGGAACAGTATTTAACTTGATGCTAACTAGAAAGCTTTAGGTTAATGAAACTTAACAGGCCTGAAGCATAATTGGGGTAATTAGGGCAAAGGGCCTGTTATTTGCTACTGTGTAACTAGGCTTCAAATTATTCAAATCAATGAAATTTTCTGACTCAGGTTAATCTGCATAAAAGGCTGCTATTAAATATACTTATGATCTAATAAGCATAAAATATCAATATTTATGATTTTATAATTACATAAGTATGCAAAAATATGTATTCCTTTGCAAAAAAAAAAAAAACCCATTGCAGGCTATGAGCACTCACTGGGTTAAATTTTGCTGTGATTTTCTTAAATAACAGAATTTCTAAGATGTCTAGAAAGGAAAACTAGTCAAAAGGCCTCACAAATTCTTCCGTTCTCATTTATTTGGCAGGTGAAATGTATTTACTGTTATGTGTGATATTTTTGAAGGGTATGTTCATTGTATAATGCTCAAATTTACAAGATTAATGCATGCATCTCCTTGCATACTTATCATTTATATGGTGACCAAGGGTACCTTAACCCTTTGAATTGTCTTCCTATGTAAAGTAGCCTCGTGTTCTTTAACCGATATCATCTCGGTCAGCCCAATCACCTGAGTGCCTGGTAACGATGAAGCTATTCTTTCTTCCTGTGAAACCAACTATTCGGTGTTCCACGTGCAAGGGGAATCATACCATACCTGTGACGTTCTGCCCCCACGAAGCATCGTGTCCTGTATATTCATCTTCATTGCTACCTGTGAAGATTCTCTCTCACTGTATCGATGAATACTCAGCTGTGGCATATGTATACCACATTTTCCTTACGCATCCGTCCGTTAGCAGACACTTAGATATCTCCTCATATTCCCAGAAGTGTAGGCTTCATTTGACCTCAGACAGCTTGTGTACAGGTTAAAAGCTAATTATTAGACAATTTATAAATATGAACTCTAAGCACTGCTCATGGTTTCCACTCACATCCTCCCAGGCCTACTCTTTGCCATTTTTATTTGCACTGTAGCAGTACTCTAATCCAGCCTCTTGCATTTCTACTGCTTTCGTTAAGAATTAATTTTTATTTTTGAAGATTTTAGTTTTGTACTTATTTTTTTGAGACAGTGTTTCTGTAGACCAAACTGGCCCCAAACTCATGATCTTCTTGCCTTGACCTCCTGGGGTTGAGATTATAACAGGGGATTGTTGAGTTGTTGTTGTTGTTGTTGTTGTTGCTGCTGCTGTTTTACCATGCTCACCCAATGAAAACAAATATTCTTAAACATGATGGTCATCCTGGTGAGCCAAAGTTAGGTCGTGTGACTCTTATGTTCAAACTTCATTAGCATCCAAGTCTTCAATGTGGTCCTCTCCTTTGGCCTAGTGCCATTCTAACACCGCCTCCTCCTCTACTGTTTGGAAAAGATCTGAAGTGCGCTGTTAATCTAGTCTCCCTCCCGCTCCTCCATAGCTGGGTAAGTCACTGAGGGGTATTATACAAAGGTTAAATAAGAGAAGTTGTTCATGGCCCCTGCACCTGACAGTGCATCAGGAATCTAAGCTACTGCTGCAGCAAGGAGAGATACAGGCCTGGAGATCACCATTAACATGGTGATGACATTCGTAATCATCCATGTCTTACTCTCTTAGTTCTCTACCTGGAAATAGCCTAGCATGCCTTTTGGGAAGGGAGATGGATTTCTAATGCTTCCCACACTTAGTTTGGCTTCTCCCTGTATTAATAGGATTTGTCTGAGGGTTAAATAGAAAAGTATTGTGAACAGTAGGTCAATGTCTATTATGTTTTCAATTCCCTTAAAGATAATCGACTCAGTTTTGGTGTTAGGGTTTTCTTTTGGGGTGGGGTTGTTGTTTTTATTTGTTTGTTTGTTTTGCTGTGTTTGTTGCTTTGGCGTATACAATATCAAAATGTAGGCATATTGAGGCTTTTGATAAGTTCAGGCTGAAATCCCAGCCAAGGAAGGACACAGGTAGTGGACTGAACAGTACAATTCTGATGTGACTGGGAGTCACAGTGACCTCAGGGAGTGTGCTAAAATCTCCTCAGGGCTCTTACTCCCCTCCCCTCCATATGACCCTGAACTAGATATCATGTCAGGTTCCTTTCAAAAAATAAATCCTCTGCTCCTTACTAGGAATCAGAAGTTTTATGTAATACAAGATTTTCTGGCTTTAATGTGTCTATAAAGACTTTTTTCCTGGTAGGTATACAAAAGGGAGTTGGCAGTTTAAAAAAAAAAGAGAAGAGAAGAAACATTCACATATGGGAATCTTCTGTCCTGGGAGGTTTATATGGGATGGGTCTGCTTTCTTGCTACATGGTAAGCATCAACAGTGTCAGTTTTCTCCTTTTCGTCCCTCCATAGAAATTGACATTCCTAACTGTAGACATTAGTACCTAGTTAATTAATTGCTTGCATGGAGTCTAAAAGCATTAGGATTTGAGGAAATGTTCTGAGACTCTCTGATATTGGGAGTCATGTTACTCGGACCCACTCTCACCACCATAGCAAAGCCCTCCCTGGGGGAAAGGAGGTTTTCTTGCCTTAGCAAACTCTCCCCATATCAGTTATACTTTCTTCTTAGGGTATTTTCCTGCAGAGCCCTAGGGCTAACTCACCATGCCTCTTGGCTTGAAGATCTGTGAGCCAGTGAGACTATTGCCTTATCAGCTGTATTCTCCCAGGGTAGCAGGTTCTGGAGTGTCTTAAAGGGACACAAATGAAACAGTATAGACTTGGAGAGTCTCAGAGTGGTGACCACTGAGAAGCTAGAATGTAGCCTGCTAACGCTAATTTGAAACACATGTTAATGTGTTGATTCATGTCAAAGATAAGTTTGCCATTGTAAAGAGCTCTTCTCTCCCAGGAAATAGGCTAGAAGAGATGCGTCTGACAGGGCTGAGTCCCGGACTTGGGCACTCTTAAATGAAGGGGCCTATTTAGTTAATTATGGGGCCAACTTGCAAATGTGTTGCTCGAGACTGGAAATGAATACTGCCTCTTGTGCTAGAGCACCAAGAGATGATGGCTTCAGACAACCCCAGCCCTGTGTATGAAGAGCCCACACTTCCCTGGATAAGCTGTCCAACTGTTCCATCTATTTAATAATTAGAGAAGCCACATGTCGGTCAGAGCTGACAAGGAAAGTAGGGAGTAAGGGAGGCGTGTTTTTCTCATCCTTCCAACCAGGAATGTTGATGAGTAGCTGCAGGTTCTGGGTTGGGAGCCAGACTCATGTTCTGGGGCATTGGAGAGGACAGCCCTAGGATCGCTGGAATGGCCTTATGGCTCCTTACATGATGTTCTTACTCTGTTATACTTACAAATATTTAAAATAAATTTTAAAAAATTAAAACTTGTATAGGACTTACATACGAATAAAACCTGTATAGAAAACAGCATCAGACACCTGAAATAATGCAGTGGATGAATGCCTGATAGTCTTTCCTTCCCTCCATTGCTCCTTTCCTTCCTCAACGTCTTCCTTCTTTTTCCATCTTTTTAATTTCTTTTTGCTCAGTACTCTGTCCTTTGGGGAAACTGTAGCAAACACCACAAACTATATCACTTGTAAATTCATTTCTCACAGCTCTGGAAGCAGAGAAATCCAAAATCAAGATATTGACAGCTTCAGTCACATTTAAATTCACAGATAATGGCTTCTGACTACGGCTTCTCTTGGAGGGATAGGCAAGACTGCTTCTGGGGACCTCTTCTGTAAGAGTAGCTATCCCATTCATTATGCTTCTGCCCTGATCACCTGTCTAAAGGCTCCACTTCCAAGATGCCAATGGTAAAGTTCCAAGAGATGGATTTGGAGAAACAAAAACACTCAGATCATAGCAACATATTCAGAGCAACATATTCAACATGGCAGAAATCTTTATTGGATTTATATTCAATTCTGAATTTTGTTGGTTGTTTCCTTGGATCAAAAATACAAACTGTGGAATCATATCTAAGCTCTACTTCATGAGAAAAAGAAAACTTAAGTGGCACCATCATCGGACCAAGAACCCATGGCTAAATAAGTCTTAGGCCCTAGGGAAGAACCTATTTCTCTTATTGTGCTAAATGAGCATGATATTAAACTTTCTCCCAGTGACGTATTATTATTCCTATAGGTCGACGCATCGCTCAGTCCTCATCAGAGAAATTTGTTTGAAGTAGACCCAGTGAGTGACAAGTGATCAAACTGTAGAGTATGAGAGATTGTGGGATGCTCAATTGTGGATTGCTCACACCTCTCCTTACTGCTGAATAGTAGGAAGAAGGGTTGTGAGAGTCAGAGGAGGTAGATGGCCACAAGGAAATAGTGTCTTCTGAACACAGCAGGGTAGCTGTACACACAGACTCACAAGACCTGTGCAAGCTCCAGCCAGCATAGAAAAAGGTAGTGGATATAAAGCCCTACCCCAGGCTGAGGAGCAATTGGCAGTTGATAGCTACTGGGAGGATAGTCAGTGTTCTCTGAGAGTGATAAGGCTACCTGGTCTAGTGGAAGCCTACACACGCAAGAATGCATGGACTGTGCAATGGGAACCAGTTGTTTGTTGTTGTTGGTTGGTTGGTTTGTTGTTTGTTTGTTTTGTTGGTTGCTTGCTTTTAAGAAGTCACGAAAGGGTAATAAAGTGAGGGTGTATTTGAGATTTGAAGAAGGGAGTAAAAATGATCAAAGCACCCTATATGAAATTCTCAAGGAATGAATTAAAAGGTTATAAAATATAAAGTTTACGTACCAGTAGCATTTACTACATTTACATCATTGTAGAACCTCCATTACATCTTTGCCATCTGAAAAGAAATCACTTTTAAACAAAATAAACCACTATACATATTAACCCATAGTTTCCTATTTTCTTGCTCATCTCTACTCTATGTCGACCTCTAAAATGCTTTCTGAAAAATTTATATAAATAGAATCATATAACATGAGACCTTTCTATATATGACTTGTTCTCTTGAGTATAATACCTTTAAAGTTTATGTTGTAATATGTTAAAATATTCATTCCTATTTATGGGGGAGTATTATTCCATTGTATACACAAATTATATTTTATTCATTTCCTGATGAACATTTGGATTCTTTGCACTTTAAATAGTGCAGTCAGATAATTTGTATATAACTATTTACTCATAAATCTGCTTTTATTTATGTACTGTGTATGTGCTCATGCAAATGCTCATGCAAAATATTTATAGTAGTTGTATTTGCAATTACCCAAATCTAGAAAACAATATATATGTTCATATATGGATAAGTGTATACAAACGTGGAACTATACAGCAACACACACAACTTCAAAAATACCATTGAAAAACTCCAAAAGAAGTCAAGTATGACTTCACATAAGTAAAGTTCTAGGTAAAAGCAATCCAGTTTATGGTAGCCAAAGCATATCAGTTATTCCCTGTGGATGCAGACTTGGTAATAAAGAGAGGAACGATTGCAAAGGAAGCATTAAGGAATGGTGAAAAGTTCTCTGCCTTCATTGAGATGATGGTTTTTCATACATGCATGCCATTATTAAAAGCCATTATTGTACAATTTATATGAAATAAATCATAAATTAATTAATTCTCAGTAATATGTTCAAAAGAAAAGTCATACGCCAATGAACATGTCAGATTAGATAGGGTAAATCCCACATGGCCTCAACCCTACACAAGGACTCTAGGCAACTGAGGAAAGCTGGGAATGAGAGTGGCCTTTCCTATAATGAAGCACATCAATTGGTTGTCCAGTACTAAACAATCAGCCCTAAGAGCACACACAAGTGACCTTATGGACTTAACAGGTTATATTTAGGAACACATATGCGTGCACATATAAGCATGAGATAACAATTATTGAAAAGAAAAGGGCATAAATTCGAAGGAGAACAGAGAGGAGTATATGGGAGGGTTTGGAGGAAAGAAAGGGAGGTAAAGTTAGTGTGTTTGTGTGTGTGTGTGTGTGTGTGTGTGTGTGTGTGTGTGTGTAAGGCATAGATCTGGTATCTATAAATAAGTACAGAAACTCTAGGAAAGTCCATTTTTAATTCCACATTATTAAAAGGAACATATTCTGGTATTGCTTCTGGTATTTCTTTGCTTTCTTCTCTCCAAGTGTATGCTTTTTCCAAGTTGGATCTTATTTTTTTCTTTTTTCACATATATGAATAACCTTTTGTAGTTTTGCAGTAGTAGAAATTGCACAGAGAGTCTTGTGCATGCTGAGCAAGTGCTCTACAATGGCGCTGTATGCTCAAACCTTTCTTCAATTTTACAGCAGTCTCCCTTAGTTACCTGGTCTGGCTTTGAACTTGCTCTGCAGTGCAGGTTGGCCTTGTAGATGCAGTTTCCTTGCCTCATAGTAGTTGGGAGTTACAGGCCCAGACCATGCAGTCTGGCACTGAATGAAGTCTTAATCATATGCAGATTTTCATGGAATTCTACAAATAGACAATCTTCAAGTCCCCAAAATCTCTCACCTCCATCCCAATAGAACCACAGCTAACTTCCTAACTTTCATGTCCAAACTTAGAGAGTTAAGACAACAATCATTTACTATTTCATATACATCAGCAGGTTCCCTGGGGTTTTCTCTAGGTCAGTCTCAGCTACATGCCTTTCACATTCCTCAAACCAATATATAACTGAGGCTAGTTCTTAAAGCAGTGGCCAAGGTGTGAGTACACATGTATAACCATCCAGGATCTCTTAAGACCTGGCTAGCAATTACAGTTCATCCTCACATGTTACTAGCGATGGCCAAACCCAAGATGAAGTTTAAAAAGTGATCAAAGTTAGTTTGAAGAACCCTGACTAAACGAACAAGAAGGAGGCGATGGGACCAATACCCTACAAACTCTGGTTAAAATCATATATCCTCAGCAGGAGAGATGGCTCAATGGTTAAGAGCACTGGCTACTCTTCCAGAGGACCCAGGATTAATTCCCAGCACTCACATGGCAGATCTGACACCTTCACACAGACATACATGCAGGCAAAACACCAGGGAACATAAAATAAAATGTAAAAATTATATATCATTTCCTCTACATTCTTACTAACTCTTTACAATTTACTAAAGATGTGCCAGTCCCCAGCAAATTTTTACAAGTCTCCAAGTGGGCCAGTCTTTAAGTGTTATTATTCTGTGCATTCCCTTAAAATGTCATACACTCCATCAACTGTGATGATACCTTTGATGATTTAAATATAAATTTTAGCCAAAAAAGTTCATGTGCTGAGTGCTCAGTCCTCCTCTGGATGGTGATATTTGGGGTGATTCTAGGAAGTTTAGGATCTGGGACTCTCTGAAGGAGGAAGTCACTAGGGCTGTTCTTGGGTGTTATATCTTACTCAGATGTCTGTTTCTTTGTCTCACTTTTCTCCTTCCTCTCTGTTCCCTTTTCCTCTCCTTTCCTGGCCACTAGGACACAAACTGACCTGCTCTCTTATGCCCTTCAATTTGATTATCTGAAACTGTAAGCCCAAATAAACTCTCCCCTCCCTTAGTCTATGTCAGTTATTTGTGACAGCAATGAGAAAGCGAAAGCAATGCTTACCTTCCCAGTACTGTACTCCCTGAATCTGTTTCACTCTTTCAGCTTCCTTGACATCTGCCTAAGTACATAAAAAAAATGTGTTTTTAGGCATTTATTACCAAGAGTAGCCACCTGAGTTTGACTTTCAGGCCCACATGGTGGTAGTGGGGGCAAACCCACTCTCACATACTATCCTCTAACACGTGCACCTCACACACCAATAAATATAATTTAAAATGTTTAATGTGTTTTTTAAAATTCAGACTGCTGAGTGGAGAGTGGGATATGACTTTCTCACGTACTCTGGTGCCTCACATTTGACCATGTCCCCTGGAGGGGGAGACCTGGTGGCACTCAGAGGAAGGACAGCAGGTTACCAAGAAGAGACTTGATACCCTATGAGTATATACAGGGGGAGGTAATCCCTCTGAGGAACAGTCATAGGGGAGGGGAATAAGGGGAAAATGGGAGGGAGGGAAGAATGAGAGGATACAAGGGATGGGATAACCATTGAGATGTAACAAGAATAAATTAATTTTAAAAATTAAAAAAAGAAAGAAAAATACTTAAAAAATAAGAATAAAATAAAATAACATTCAGACTGCATAATTTAAGGAAAATATTAGATGCTTTATGTAGTCTGCCCCCTAAGTTAACAAGTGGTGGATTTGACAAAGCCTTTCTCCTATGTCATCACCTCCCACCTGGTGCTTGTGATTGCACAAGATAAGAGGAAGCAGGCTGAGCAGCAGACAGCAAGCAAAATATTCCTTGTTTATGTCTCTGCTCTTGACTGAGGATGTGATGCTAGTATTCCTGCCTTGCCTGCCCTGCAATAATGCAATATGACACAGAGCAGTAAGCCAAAGAAACCCTTCCTCTCCTAAGTTAATTTTGTCATGATGTATTACCATAGCAACAGAAATAAAATTAGGACAATGCTAAGAGTAAGTATTATTGCATTTAAGCCAATCTAGCTAGATTTCATTTGTATTCCGGTGCCTATTCATTTGTTAGAACTAAGCTTAAATGATAAGATATCTGTTATTCAAATACTTGTATTCCTGGAGAAATACTCAAGAACATTTCTTTAAAATCGGGGACCAGGCAAGGCTGCCCACTTTCTCCATATTTCTTCAATATAGTTCTTGAAGTTCTAGTCAGAGCAATAAGACAACAAAAGGAGATCAAGGGAATGCAAATGGGAAAGGAGGAAATCAAATTATCCTTATTTGCAAATGATATGATAGTGTACATAAGTGACCCCCAAAATTCCACCAGAGAACTCCTACAGCTGATAAACACCTTCAGCAAAATGGCTGGATACTAAATTAACTCAAAAAAGTCAGTAGCCTGCCTATATACAAATGGCAATCATGCAGAGGGAGAAATTAGGGAAACTACACCCTTCATGATAGCCACAAACAATCTAAAATATCTAGGAGTAACTCTAACCAAGCAAGTGAAGTACTTATTTGAAAAAACTTCAAATCTCTAAAGAAGGAGATTAAAGATGACATCAGACGATGAAAAGATCTCCCTTGTTCATGGATCAGGAGAATTAAGATAGTAAAAATGGCCATCTTACCAAAAGCAATTTACAGATTCAATGCAATCCCCATCAAAATACCTACACAATTTTTAAAGACATTGAAAGATCAATTCTCAACTTCATATGGAAAAACAAAAAACCGAGAACAGCTAACACAATCCTGTACAATAATAGATTCTCCGGAGGAATCCCCATACCTGATCTCAAGTTATACTATAGAGCAGTAGTAATTAAAACAGTTTGGTACTGGCACAACAATAGACTGGTTAATCAATAGAATCAAATTGAAGACCCAGAAATGAATCCACACACATATGGTCACTTGATTTTTGACAAAGAAGCCAAATCTATTCAATGGAAAAAAGATAGCATCTTCAACAAATGGTGCTGGTCTAACTGGATGTCTATATGTGGAAAAATGCAATTAGACCCATATTTATCACTACGCACAAAACTCAAGTCCAAGTGGATTAAAGACCTCAACATAAAAAACAGACACACTAAACTGGTTAGAAGAAAAAGTGGGGAAGAGCCTGGAACACATTGGCACAGGAGATAACTTCCTGAACAGAACACCAACAGCCCAGGCCTTAAGGTCAACAATTAATAAATGTATGGCAGAAGACACTGCCAACAGAACACAGTGACAGCCTACAGACTAGGAAAAGATCTTCACCAACCTCATCTCTGACAAATGTCTAATATCCAAAAAATATAAAGAACACATGAAATTAAGCACCACCAGACCAAATAACTCAATTTAAAAATGGGGCTCAGAATTAAACAGAAAATTCTCAACAGAGGAATATCGAATGGCTGAGAAACATTTAAAGAAATGCTTGGACTCATTAGTCATCAGAGAAATGCAAATCAAAATGACTCTGAGATTCCATCTTACACCCATCAGAAGGGCTAAGATCAAAAATTCAAGTGACACTACATGCTAGTGAGGATGTGGAGAAAAAGGAACAATCCTTCATTGCTGGTGGGAATGCAAACTAGTACAACCACTTTGGAAATCTATCTGGTGCTATCTCAGAAAACTGGGAATAGGGCTTCCTCAAGACCCAGCTATTCCACTCCTTGGAATATACCCAGAAGATACTCCAGCACACAACAAGAAAATTTGCTCAACCGTGTTCATAGCAGCCTTATTCATAATAGCCAGAACCTGGAAACAGCCTAAGTGTCCCTCAGCAGAAGAATGGATAAAGAAACTGTGGTACATTTACACTGGGGAATACTATGCAGCTATTAAAAACAAGGAAATCCAAAAATTTGTGGACAAATAGATGGAACTAGAAATGATCTTCCTGAGTGAGTTAACCCAGAAGCAGAAAGACTCACATGGTATATACTCACTTATAATTGTACACTATCCCAAAAGGGATGTCCCATAAAAATCTTCACTACCAGGAGATTGGGATAGACGTGAGGACATCCTATTCGGACCTTAGGTGAGAGAAGTAAGGGAAAATGAGAAAATAGAAGGACCTGGAGAGTCCTAGAAACCTACAAGTAGAATATCATAATGGGCAGATCTTCACCCAGGGGGTATGCTCAAACTACTGCACCAACCAAGAACAATGCATGCAGTAAACATTGAACCCCCTACTCAGATCTAGCCAATGGACATGACATTCTCCACAGTTATGTGGAGACTGGGGATTGACTCAGACATGAACTGTGGTGTCCAATATTTGAGCACTTCCCCTTGGTGGGGAGGCCTGGTGGCACTCAGAGAAAGGATAAGCAGGCTACCAAGATGAGACTTGACAGCCTATGACCATATAGTGGGGGAGGAGGTCCCCCTAGGTCATAGCCCTGGGGAAGGGGAATAGAGTGAAAACTGGAGGGAGGGAGGGAGGAATGGGTGGATACAAGTGAGGGGAAAACAGTTGGGATGTAATCTGAATAAATTAATTAAATAATAAAAATTATAAAATAAATAAATACTTGTATTCCTAAGACAAAGCTACTGTCTTGCTTGGAATGTACTATATTATGAAGTGAAAACATGTTAACTTTGAAATCTTAGAGTCTTAACACAGTAACATTCTGTTGTTTTGTTTTGTTCTGGTTTCCCACATGTTAGCGCTGGCAATGAGACGCTATCTGTGCCACTCAGCTGTGTAGAGTTCCTGCAGATTACATACCTCAATTCAAGAACTGTGTGATTTGTTCATTACAGGAAGTGAGTGGATGAAGAGCACATGCTCTTTGGTGTTTTGCGGTATCTTGGAAGTGTTAAAAATACATTCTGTTCATAATCCATTAGGGAGAACTCACTCATGTGTTCCCATCTTATGGCAGGGATTCTGTGAAATGTGTGGTGCTCATGGCCAATGAGCCAACTTAGTACCTGGTAAGTAGAGTAAAACTATCTCTATAGCTGTTACAGTAGAATCTATAATTATTCAATGTAATCATTGAGAATTTAAAACTGGTGTAAATCAAGGGCTTTATTTAAGGTGCAATATCATTGCAATGTAGTAAGAGAGTGATCCCAAGTTTTTTTTTTATTGACAATGGCTAAAACTATTCATAAGTGTATGTCTTTCATGAATGTTTACACTTCACTGCTGTTATATGTTTTCAGCCTCTGTGCAAGAATAGTTAAGGTTTTTTTCTTTACTGTCTCTCTGACAATGTTAGATAGTGAGTTTCTATATGAAGATGGAATAGTTCACTCTGAAACAGTAGTCAGGCATGTTTCCTATTCTTGGTGAAAGCTTTGAATTCACTAACCATAGGATTTTCTCTGATAGGAAAACACATTGTTTGATGACCATTCCTCTAGAATCATTTATTTGCCACTGTGGGACTTGGGACTATAGCACTTGACAGAAAAAAAAGTCCCATTGCTTTAAGTGGCAATGTGTTCTATCCTAGCGTCTGTGGTGTTGTACTCTTCTGCCAAAAGTCTAAAGACTGTGATGAGTTAACATACCCTGTAGGTAGGGTAAAAATCTCGGATTCATGATTCTTGGCAAGTGTCAGTAATCACATCAAATCCATAACCAAAAGTGGTTGGTATGATCCCTAAAGATTCATTCATTCAACAATTATGTTGTGTAACTTGAGCCTATGAGATACACCAGGCATTTGGAGGATGCGAAAATGAGCACTTGTGCCCCTTCCCCTTGAGTAGCTATTTTAAAACATGGATGAAATAAAATTCAATGAGAAGCCCTTGAGGTGCAGTAAGAGCAGTTTAGTTGCCTGGAGGACACCATCTTGAGGAGGCAATATGCTAATTAAAATAAGTAAGATGAATATCCAACACAATGAGACTTCTAGACAAGAAAAAAGATCTGATGCATGGTCTATTGGGGAACTGCAAGTTGTTCAGCACAACTGAGGTTGTATTCTTGTGTTTTTACTATCACACATTCATCATACAAAGTGGTAGGTTTCCCATACTCAAGATCAATATGTACTTTGACCATATTTGCCCAATTAACCTCTGTTGTTCTTCTGGTCTCTACTAATTCCCTGCCTCCTTCCTAACAGTTTCCCTTCTGTTTTTATGTCATTCAAGTTTGTATGTATTATGTATGTATGTATGCAAGTAAGTATTATGTGTGGGTTCATATTTTCTAGATATTAGTCCTCTGTTAAATGTATTACTGTCAAAGACTTTCTTATTTTTGGGTACTTCTGTTAATTACTTTGTTTTCTATGTATGCAGAAGCTTTTCAACTTCATGTAATAGCTTTTGTCAATTCTTGCTGCTATTGCCAGAGATGTTATAGCCTATAATTTTAAGTGCACGAGCATAAAGGTAGAGCATAAATGAATGACTTGAGGGTCATCGTTGACTGTGTTATGAAAGTTCAGCTTGATGACATACTAAGCAATCACGTGTTGAGTATTTGAATGTTGCTAAAGCAGCAGGTTTTAAATGGTATCACAAAAAGCACGTGAGTTGTTAATTCTAATACATCTCTCCCAACAAAGAAAATAAAGGATTGTTCATCATGAGGCAAATATGGTCCTATCTCAGCAACATGGATGAAGTTTGCCCCTAATTAATATATTCTAAAGTGTAAGTGCTTTCATGAAGTTTTTAGAGTTATAGAACAAAAAAAAAATGTTATGTGAAGCAAGTTTTCAACAACAGTGATTGGAACATAGCATTGGCAGGTACAGAGAGGTGGAGAAATCTTCATTGCAGGTTTTAGAGCTACTGGTTGACATGCTTAGCTTTGGTACTGGTAGGAGCTAAGTTAAAACATTCTAATAGGTTCCACCTGAAAATAATAAGGATGTTGTATAGGACACAAAAGTGGGCAGCGGGAGGCTACTAAAAGCAGCCCAAGAAAAGTAATTCCACAACCATAACATTCTTATTAGCCAATCATGGTCTTTGTACAATCCTTATCTCAGGTATAGCTTTGTTTTTCTGGGAGATTCCACTATTCCCCATGCTTATATTTTGTTCATGTAGAGGCAAATGTTTTACGACCCACACCATTGGCTTACACCCAAGGTCTGATCAATGTGAGACTGAACAGTCAGGACAGCTATGTGAAATAGTTGGTACTCATTAAGGAAGACATCTTCAATTGAAGGTAATTTATTATCCATAATATCCCAGGCCTTGGTTTTTCTTTTCTTTCTCCACCTATTCATCTTATACAATAGTTACACCTGGCACTTAGTATTGTAGTTAAAATTAAGGAAGGTGCAGGCATCCTAAACAAGCAAAAGATCCTTGGCATGTGTATTCATATTCCTGAACCAAAGTTACTTATATTTCCCCCCATCATAGTCGATGTACACTATGAACTATTTTATTTGATGCTTGGGAGATTTGAAACAATTATCTTCTAGTTCTAGTTTTTCCTCTGGACAATTTTATTCTAAAGCTATAATCTGACACGGGATGACTATTTCTAACTTGGAAAGGTACTACCAAACTCAAGTCAGAGAGGAACGGGTTTATTGCATCTACTGCTTACAGTCCTGTTGGCTCTGTTTTTTAACAATTAAACTTTATTATACAACCCAACTAGCTTACACAAGAAGGAAAAAAGGTTAAAGGGACAAAAGAGTGAACCTTCCAGTATCCATTCCACAGGATGAGTCCTTAGGTGTCTCTCTGGCCCTCATGCTAGCCCAGCCTATTCGCTGCTCCACACACGCTCAAGCCCGGTATGAACCTGTTGCTCTCTCATCCCCACCTGCCTGAGTCACGTGGGAAGGGCGGTCTCCTTCTCCCATTGAGGGTCAATTAGAAAAACAACAGCCCAGGTGGGGTTCCCAGGTCTGCCTCCTGAATTCCAGGCCCATGATGGCTCCACTCAGTCTGTCACAAGGTATTTATGGGGTGCCCCAAGGGTAAAGCCCGCCAAGACTGCTTCCACCTGTGACAAAGCTTAATCTTTCCCACACAGTCCCTCATGGAGGAATGGAATACTGCTTATTCTCCATGGCTTGCTCTGCAGCCAATGTTTGCTAATTTGTGACTTCTCTCTCCCAGCCTTTTCAATCCCCTAACACTAGATAGGAGAGAAAAAAGGATAGATGGGGAAAGGGGCATCGTTATAATTGGACTACTTCCTGCCGATTATGGGCATCCAGTTCCTTGGGGAACTTGGTCTTCATTGTCAGTATATCTATTTTTTTTCCTGTTGTTGTTTCCTCTTTGAATGTGACTACTTAACAAAACCAACCGCAATCAACAGCATCCAATCACCAACCAACATCTACCCACTGTTGTTGCTCTAGCATTTATATAGTCTCTGAAAACTTCTGTAATCCCAAACATCACACACTCACAGAAACTATCTGAGGTGGCAAAATCACACCCCTGCATGAGGCAAATCATTGTCAGCTGCTGTGAGGCAGCCCACCTCTCCACACCTGAGATTAAAACAGAAATATATTCTTATAATATTGCTGTGTTTTTTTTAAAGAAACTGAAATTCTCACTACATTGCTCCATTTGCTTTCTTATACAATCCACTTGCCCAGAGTGACACTACCCAGAGTACGCTGGGCCCTTCTACATCAAACATAAATCAAGAAAACGTCAGACCATTCTAACAGTTCCATTTTCACAACTGAGGGTCTCTCCTCCCAGCTGTCTCTAGCTTGTGTAAAGCTATCAAAAGCCAACCAGCACAATTTGTCTTCAATGTCTATGTTATGTACTTCTTGTTTGTAAATAATGATTTGTTTTGCCTTTTAGGACCATCAGTAAAGAAAATTCAATCTGGGTTTGCAGTGAGTATTTGCAGAAAGTCTCTTCTAAGAAAAAGAAAGAAATCTGTGGTTCGAATTCATCCATGTTTATCCTCTTCTCGTTAGTTTGACAAAGGCAGGATGTACAGTGTGCGGTGTACCCAGGAAACAGAGTTGAAAGTGAAAGTATCTTGTGAGAAGTTAAATGGCTCACTGACCAATGTTGGTGTGATTCTGATTTAACCTAAGTTCTACAGAGTGAAACAAACAGTGAGACGACAGTCTAAAGTGAGTTCCTTGGCTGTTTTTAGAACACAGCAACCACAGAGGTGGTCCTCTTACAGAGGGGCTGTTCTTAGGCCAGTAAGTCTAATATCTGACAGGGTCCTAAGGTTCTTCACCTTTGCCTTCGGGTCTAGTCACCACTCACTCACAAAGCAGTCCTCACTTTGCAAGTAAACAGAAAGGAAAAATGGGAAAAGCATAGTTTGCCCAACAATGGACACTTGGCTTAATGTGACTTTGAAGCTTAAATTACTGTGTTTTGCCTCAAGTTTAATTGTATGGTTGAACTTGCCTATGTTTCTTATGTAATAGTTGGGGGATTAATGAATAGTTTAGAATCCAATTTTAAGGATAGCCAGTTGGTCCTAGGCATTGCTTTAATTGATACTTTTCCCTCTTGGGGGTCAGAATATTCTTAATTGCATTATAGGCAAGACTTATAAGCAACCCTGAAGGAGTTATATGACATGGTATGTAACTTCCTGGTGACAAAGTTGCATTTTGCCTTTGGATAACCTTATGGCCCATTTTAGCTGGTTGTTATAAAGGAAAAAAAATGTGTCTCCAGAGCAAGCATCTTCTGAGAGACAAGAAAAAGAAGCCATCATATATTTAATTAAAGTAGACTCATACAAAAACCTGTAAATCGTTTAAGTCAGATTTTAGAACAGCTGATGGTAGGCCAGCAAGATTGCTCAGTGGGTAAAGGTGCTTGCTGCCAAGCACGATGAGCTGAGTTTAATTTCCAGAGCCTACATAGGAGAAGGCGAGAACTGGTTCTCACAAGTTCTTCTCTGGTCTCCACATGTTCACTCAAACACACACACACACACACACACACACACACACACACACACACACACACGAGAGAGAGAGAGAGAGAGAGAGAGAGAGAGAGAGAGAGAGAGAGAATTTCAAAAATGAAGGGTAACTACAATCCTCATAGTGATCTCTCATATCACTCTTTTTAAGAAATCCTTCATAGACATTTATGTGAGCCAATCTAGAATCACAGTTTGGTTGCATCTCTGGACCTGTGCACCCTCAATAGGATGATAACCAGTTTCCTGGAGCTCCCTGTACCAACCTCTCTGCTTTTTCTCTACCTCCCCACAGTGCCCTTTTCCATCTGCACTGACTTTTCCATCTTTAAGTCATCCTATCAGTCCTATACTCATCCTCTGTCAACTCACTGCCCCACTGCAAATGGGATCAACTTACTTTGCTTCCCAGACACTAAGCGCAAAACCTCATAGATTTCTACAAAAAAGGATGGAAATCTCCTCACTTGGTGGCATACTTCAGGCTCTCAATTCCTTGAGATCTTAGTTAAACTTCCTATGCATCTTAATATTTCCTAAATACTAAGCAGCTGGTATGTTTATTAATCACAATAAGAGTCATGTTGTATCTTCTTTCATCTCCATCCCCCTCTTGCCTCAAGAATGTCATAAACACCCCTTTCCCCTCCTCCTTCCTCTTTTCTCCTAGGGGATTAATGATCATATTTTCAAGATATGATTACTGAACCATGATTTATTTCTTGTTGTTTTGAAAAGTAAACACTCACTTGGAAAACAAGTTCCTGTTGATTCCAACTGCCAGTTCCAAGAAGTTAAAAATAGAACTACATAAACTAGCAAGAGAAAGAATATCGACTTTGTGTTTTCTGATAGCTCAATTACCATGGAAACAGCTCTCCTCCAGTGTTAGTTCATTAAGATTTTTTTCCTTAAATAATTTGGAGAGCAGCCATGGTCCACAGTGGATTGTTGCATGGGAAAGGTCATTCTTGACATGTCCTTCCTTATGCTAAGCTATGCACCAAGACAAAGAGCAGCATCCTGCAAGACAACACAACATATCATCTCTTTCAATGATTATAACCAGAAAAATCAACTTTATTTAAAAAGAAAGTCTGTGTGTGTGTGTGTCTGTGTGTGTTCCTTCTCTCTTAATTTGAAGAGAAAGCACTCCATCATTTGAAAGTAAAGAAAAGAAATATAGATAAGACTTTTCTGTAGATATAGTTATGTTTTCAGGGAGATTTCACCCCATCAAATTGCAATATGCTACAAGTGCTATGGTTTGCTTTTTACAGCTGTGCTAAGCCCTATGATGAAAAGCACCTTGTATAAGAAAGGATTTTTGGACTTCTATGCCCTGACCACAGTCCATCATGAAGGGGAGTTGGGCAGGAACTTAGAGACAGGGACTGAAGCAGAGACCTGCTCAACCCGGAATCTTATACAAGCCAGAACCACTTGCTCAGAGGTGGTAGTGCCCACAGTGAACTAGGTCCTCCCATATCAGTGATTACTCAAGAAAATGCCCTCAGAGATTTGCCTGAAGGCAAATAATGGAAGTATTTGTCTCAGGTGAGGTTTCCTCCTTCCAGATATCTCTGGCTTATGTCAAGTTGGAAAAAAAATCACACAAGAAGTCATAAGAGTATAAGTTCCCACATGAATCTACTTAAGGCAGACATGATGGTGCACCCAAAACACTGCCAATTTTACTTCAATAGAACTCTCTGGAATGCCATGGCTCTACAGACAGATTACTTGGAGGAGGAATTTGAAATCTTTGTTCATCTTCCTTTATGGAAAAGACATCAATAAAATGTTAACTCCAACTGACTTAAAACATGATCGTTTGACTTAGAAGAGACTCAACATGACACTAAAAAGTTTGGAAATGTGGTGAAGCACATCTTGTGTATTTTCCGTGGATTCAATAATGAATACCACTTTCTTTTTTTCTTTTTTTTTTCCTTTGTTTTGTTTTGTTTGGTTTAGTTGTTGGTTTTTTTTATTTTTTAATTAATTTATTTTTTGTTACATCTCAATGGTTATCCCATCCCTTGTATCCTCCCATTCTTCCCTCCCTCCCTCCCATTTTCCCCTTATTCCTCTCCCCTATGACTCTTCCTGAGGGTGATTTCCTCCCCCTGTATATGCTCATAGGGTATCAAGTCTCTTCTTGGTAACCTGCTATCCTTCCTCTGAGTGCCACCAACATTATGACAGGCAGATTTGGGCCCAGAGGTCCCACTCAAACTAAGGCACCAGCCAAGGACAATAAAGGTAGTAAACTTTAAACCCCTACCCAGATCTAGCCAATGGACTGAACATTCTCCACAGTTGAGTGGAGAGTGGGGTATGACTTTCACACGAACTCTGGTGCCTCATATTGGACCATGAATACCACTTTCTAACTTACTTATTTGTTAAATGTTGTTTTATAAAGTATCTGAATTTCCAAACAAAAACTTAAAAAGACAGAAAAATGTGTGTTAGAAGTTTTAATAAAACAAAGACATTAGGTTTGAAACTGACAGAATTTAAACAGGAAAAAAAAATGAATGAATTCAATCTCCCTTGGCTAGAGTTAATAACCATGCTTCTAAATTGTAATGCGGTAGAAACATTTTACCATCCAAATTTATCAATCTGATCACTATGGAAACGTGGCAGCCTATGCAGCTGGTGCTTCCTGTTTAGGTATTTGACACACTCTAAAAAAGAAGAACTTGAGGTACTCAGAAATCACTGTCTTGTTTTCAGCACATAAACTTGTGGGGGAAATCTTTGTCACTTAGAAATTACATACTTTATTTGAACTTAACATGGCCAGTATGTGATAAATGTTTCAGTAAGCAGGGAAGGACATTCAATTTATAAGTGGAAGATAGAAATAGAAAGCAGGTTCAATTTGTGGCAATGTGCTATGCCGAAAAGGAGTGAGTCCATTATAGACTCAATGAACCCACCCAAATGAGTTACATCAAGCCATGTAGTACAGTTAAAGGATGATTGCTCAGACTTAGGCACAGGTTATTCACATCTCAACTTAATCACAATAATACTTAATTAATCTTTCTTTTGTTTCCCACTATCGCTCCTTGGCTCAGGTTTTGATCTCACCTTTCTGCATCGTTTCAGGTGCAATTTTCACCATGTATGTTAACTGCAATAATCTGATAGCTATTATAAATCAAGCCAAAATCTACAGTGTTGCCAATACATGTGTACTTCCCATTTTTGTTACTTTGCCACTAACAAGATAAATGAAACAGGCAAGATGGCTCAGCAGTTGAAAGGATGTGCTTCTTTTCCCTTCTAGAAAACCTGAGTTTGGTTCCCAGCACCCTCATCAGGTGGTTCAAAAATGTCTGTAACTTCAGCTTGAAGGGATCCAATGCTATTTTCTGGCCTTTCCAAGAATACATGTACATATGAAACACACAGGGGGGGGGGGGAGAGAGAGAGAGAGAGAGAGAGAGAGAGAGAGAGAGAGAGAGAGAGACACTAAAATTAAAATCAGTCTTCAAAAAGTAACAGTAGGTGAATGGTGATTATCCCAAGCTCCAAACTGAAAGAAACTTTTTTGCCTTTCACATTTAGTGACCAACAGAGCCGTGTGACCACCAACAGCCCTGTGACCACCTTCATCCAGCGATCACAAAAGAATAAGAGTGTGGAAGAGATTAAAATAAAAATTTTAATAAACTAGAACTGGCAGTAGTGCCCAGGAGCACCTCTACCCACATTTAATTTGTTTGAATTCAATCCTGTGGTGATAGGTAGATACAAGGAAGCCCAGGGGGGTGCACTTGTTAGCTGGGAGGATAGGAAAAGCACAAATACTGATGAGCACCTTATAATCTTTTTCATCCCCACAGTGAATTTAGTATGCTTCAGTCTAGAGTTATTAGACTGAAAAAAAAATGCTGTGTTGTATTATCTAACCACTAAGAAAGAGCTATAGTCCTGGTTGCTGAAGGATTTAACATAAAATTTAACTCAAGTATGTGACTTGCCACACATGGCTTTTGTTTTCAGATACAATCCAGGTGGACTCAGAACCTCCTCTGATTTCTTTAGTAAGTGACCCCATCATGTGAAATCATGAAAGCAATACAGACATTGTATACAATCTCCACAGAGAGAGAGAAGGCATTCACCACTAAGCAAACAGCTCAGTAAATCTCAGGCACACATCTTCCTTCTCTTTCCAAGACTGACTCAGCTATATAATCATTGGGAACTCTTTTTTAGCCCTTCCAACAGGAAGACCCAGATTCTCCCCAGTCATTATTCATTGTACTTACACCAACTGTCTCTGTCCATTCTCTACCTGATAATGGGGCTGATTTCATGAATGCGCATGCCTTCACTCTTCACTGAATGTGGGGGAAAGAATGAAGGCGCTCCAGTTGCTGCCTTTCACTCCCCTCATAAAGCAGTGCACACATCTTGCTCCCACGTTACAAGTTATATAAAAACTTCTCTCCTTTGCTTGTTTCTATTTTATTCGTTTTAGCTCTGATCATCCTGCTTCATTCTTCCTAATATCCTCAGTCATGCTGTATGTGCCACTCTTCCATTCCTGGCCCTAGGCCCTTGGTTCAAAGTATTGCCTCTACTCAGGATTCTTCTCCATGCCATAATCTCATAAACCCCAGGCAACGTATCCAGTGTTCTCCACTGTGAGACATATCTGCCCTTATTGCCCTGTTCTTGCCTTCATGGGCCTTATTGGTCATTCTTCTGTGTTTTTGTATATCTCTGTATACACCTGTGTTTGGGGGCTTATTGTTGAATACACTATTCAAAATTCTTGTTGTCTAGAACGAAAAGATCTCATCATTCATCAGTCATAGTGTCTAACAGTGGCTCTAAACAAAATTTCTCAGTAGATCTTTGTTGTTTTAAAATAAAACTGCCCTGAGAGTTGAAAAGCTTAGCCAAGAGACAGGATCTCAGTTCAACCAAAGGTTGAGTAACTTAGGAACACAGAGCATGCTCAAGAGAGGGCCTGCAGGATAACTAATTTTCCCCCTCAGAGTAAAGGGAGGAAAGCATTTTTGTGAGCAGTTTATGAGCTAGTTTCAAACAGGTTCTTACATTTCACTTTCTATGAAGAGAAAACTGAAAAGAGGAGAAGAGATTAGTGAAAGCAGGATACAGAGCCAGAGGCTACGAACATTCCAGAAATGTTAAGAGAGCGGAAACTTGTAACTTGCTCCCTCACTTCCTGAGTTTACTTGCATTCAATGCCACTTGCCCTATTGAACTCATCTTGGGTTTCCCTGTGGATTCTGCCTCTTTCAGGCCAAACTATATGTCAGCCAATACAGATATAGAAATAATAATGTATCTCCTAACAACTCATGACTACTGTATAAACTATACAATAAGCATAAGGTTGCTGGTACAATTAAAGGGCAATTAATATCACCATGAATATGCATGGGGAAGTTGTAGTTAATAACAGCTTTTTTTTTAATCACTTTGGCCTTGATAAAATGACATCTTCAGACACTACAGGGTAATCAAACCACATCTTCTGATAAATCATACAGTAGAAGCATGCGCAAAGCTTCCTTACATTGATTAAAATGGCAGAGTGCTGAGAATGGTATGGAAGAATAGGGGTGGTGGTGAAAAGACAGAGAGGGTTGAGGAACCCCACAAGGAGACCATCAAGGGTGGTGGATCTCAGCCTGGGGAGATCTAAGCAAATTGTTGTACCAACCAAGGGCAATGCATGCAATGAACCTAGACCTCCTGTTCAGATATAGCCAATAGACAGTTCATTCTCCACAGTTGTTGGGAGAGCAGGGAACTGCCTCTGACATGAACTCCCCATTTGATCATGTCCTCTTGTTGGAGAGGCCCAGCAGGCACACAAAGGGCACACAGAGGAAGGGGAAGCAGGCTGTCTGGATGAGGCCTGTTGTCATATGGTGGGGGAGGAGGTCCCCTTCTGCCAGGGGCTCAGGGGAGGAGAACAGGGAGGAAGAGAGAGGGAGAGTGAGACTGGGAAGATACAAGCAAGGAGATACCAACCGGGATATAGTCTGATAAATTATAATAAATTTTAAAAATTATTTAAATGACATCTGGTCAGTGCACTGAAAGTATCTATGGATGTTAACTATAAATACATCTTAAATCTCAGTGGCTAACAGAAAATGATATTTTTCCCTCATTTTGGGGGAATTCTTATATCAGCCTGATGATTGTCCAGGAGTTGACTCCATCCCAGGCATCAACAAAGGGAAAGAACACAGAGACTCATTGGTGGAAGGGTTTTATGGGCAGAGTCTGGAAGGAATATATATTGCTAAGCTTGTTCCATTGGTAAAAAGGCAATCACATGACCATGCCTAACTCCAAGGAAAATCATGATTACAGTCAAGATACTACAAGGAGAAGGAAAGTGGTATGATAGACAAAGATAAAGTAAACATGGCTAAAAAATGAATTTAAAAATTTACAATCAGCCTTTATTATCCCTACACTCCATCTTTGTTAATTTCCTACTCAGTAAAATTCACTGCTATACTCAACTCTTGTAGCATTTTGATAGTGTCTGTGGGAATATATAGAACAGTATGAGAGAAAAGGAGCAAATCAGTGAGAATGGCCCCAGTTGAGATTAGATCCCTGGATAGTGTTCCTCATACAGTTACTTATGCTCTTCATACTCAACCAATTTAGTAATATTTTCCCAAATATTTGTGCTTTTTATGTTGCTTGTTTCACTCTTTAAAATAGTCTTCAAGCTAAGATAGATATGCTGAGTGGAAAAGACTGTGATACGGGTTACAGAGAATAGATGGATGGATGGATGAGAAGTGATATAGATAGATAGATAGATAGATAGATAGATAGATAGATAGATAGATGATGGATCTAGATAGATGATAGATAGATATATAGCTATATAGATAAATATATAGATAGTAGATAGATGATAGATAAATAGGTGATAAATGGATAGATAGATTAATAGATGATAGATAGATAGATAGATAGATAGATAGATAGATAGATAGATAGATAGTTAATAGATAGATTGATATTTTAGGTAAGCTGTATCTAGTTATTACTTCAATATTAATGAATCTAGAGTGCATATAAAATTGCATTTACTTGAACAGAAACATATATAAAACAAAGCTGTGTGTTGATTGGAGAAAACGTATGAGACGCTTACTAGATATTAACTCCGTGCTTCTCTCAGGAACAGTATTTCAACATCATCTGATTCTCATTGACTCCATTGCAAGTAAATACCACAATAGCAAGAACTTGCTGCCATGTGTCTAATCTTAACTTTCCCCCACATATATTTAATTTATTTATTTTTAAAATCTTAGATTCATTTTCACTTGAAATTAGGTATATGGGGAGACAGTACATACTTGTGACTGTGGGTACCCACAGAGGTCAGAAGAGGGCATGGGATTCCCTAGAGCTGAAGTTCTGGAAACTAAACTGTGTTTCTCAGCAAGAGCAGTATGTAAGTTTAACTGCTGAGCCGCCCCTTTTAGTACCACCAGCACCACTGTTTTTTGTCTGCATGTTCTGTCAGCTACTGCCCGTTGTCCAGCTGGAAATGTACGCTCCACTTCCCCCAAATTTTTTGGCTTTCATTTGTCTTCCATAGGACAATGAATCTTGATCTCAGGTCATGGCAATGAATATTTTTGTTTAACTGCAAATATCTGGAAAGAAATAAGATTATAATGTTAAATTGAGACATGTTTAAAGAGCTTAAGTAACAAGGGCTATATAGAAGGCATAGTTGGTCAAACATTTGCCAAGATTCCAACACTCATGTAAAATAACAGGGGTGCCATGTACCTGTACTGTCAGTGATAGGTAGGAAAAGACATGAGGATTTTAGAAGCTTGCCAGACAACCAGTCTTGCTGAACTGGTGGACTCTAGGTTCAGCAAGAGAACCTGTTTCAAAAATTTAAAAAAAAAAACCCTTCTGGGCAACTCCAGGTACTCAGAGACCCGAGACCTTGGGTGCCACTAAGAGGAGCAAGTAAGCAGTGGAGGAATGGAAGAGAAAGAGAAAGAGAAAGAGAAAGAGAAAGAGAAAGAGAAAGAGAAAGAGAAAGAGAAAGAGAAGTATGTGGGCACAATGAAGAGAGGCAGAACTGGAGACTCTGGGGTAGTGACGAACAACCTGATAGGAGTAGCCGATGATGCCACCTTGGACCATGGTGGGGTCCTGGCTGTGCTGTTACTGGGGACGACATCTGGGTCTGTGGCCTTGCATTAACAGGGGTCTGTTACCACCAAAGACCAGACAGATGTCCCTGGTCTTGCCTATCTCACAGGGACATGTTAATATCTGATGACTGTGCAGAACTGGCCTGACCGCTCACCTGGGCATTGTGGGAGAGCTAGCCCTTGGGGCATGAGAGCAGGAGAGCCGACCTTGCCCCCAGCCAGCTGCAGTATTTGAGAGAGTGAACAAGTACATTGCAGGAGTTGCAAGGGAGACATTTGGAAGATACAAGCATGGGAGAGCTGGCCCTACCACTTGTCGTGTGGTGTAGTCCAGGGAGAGATACTCTCATCGCCCCCGCCCCTCACTACCTGTGGCAGGCAGGCCCTAGGATCATGAGAGCAGGAGAGCTGTCCCTGCCCCTCAATATCTGCAGCGCTCAGGAAAGCAGGCCCTGCACCTTGCATTGGAAGCATAGTAGAGATGACCCTGGTGGTGGGGGTGCAGGCAAGCCAGCCCTGAGTGAATAAGCATAGGAGAGCTACCCTGCCAGTTGTCCGCCTTGTGGTGACATGGATGATGAAAAGATGCTCCTCTCACCCCCATGCCACCTACAGAAGGCAGGAGAACTGGCCCCAAGATCATCATAGTAGGAGGGCTGCCCTGCCACTCACCTGTTGCAGCAGTCAGGAGATCAGGCCCTATACCTCACCTGGGCAGCACAGCAGAGCTGACCCTGGATGTGGGGGTTGCAGGTAAGTTAGCACAGAGGGTGTGAGAGTAGAAAAGCCAGTGATCTGACTAGCCCCTGTATCTCTCGGGCCCAGATCCAGGGTTTTGAATTAGCCCACCCCCACTACCCCCCAAAAAATCTTCCCCATTAATGAACTGCTTGAGTGAATGAAGGGGCTGGTCTTAGAGCCTTAAAGATACTGGAGCTCCATGACACAGGACAACAACTGGCTATCCGGGAGGAGTCCCAGTGAGGTTCCAGTATAAAAGCAGAGACCTCACACCAGACCAATGAGCCATCGCACTAAGTATTTGCAAGCAAAGAAGTATAGACAAAAGAGTGAACTGCAGGACACACTGTGACACACTGCACATTCCATGGTGGGCTTCCCCTCCCCCTATTGGGGGGGAAGTTGCAAGAGTGAAAGAAAGGTATGTGGGGAGGGAGAGACAAGTGGGATTGCAGTGCATGATGTGAAATTCACAAAGAACCAATAAAAAGTTGTTTTAAAAAATATGACAGGAAGAAGAAGAAGAAGAAGAAGAAGAAGAAGAAGAAGAAGAAGAAGA
>OU015749.1:57190132-57216021 GCA_907169655.1 Acomys percivali | reverse complement strand
GAAGAAGAAGAAGAAGAAGAAGAAGAAGAAGAAGAAGAAGAAGAAGAAGAAGAAGAAGAAGAAGAAAAAGACACCTGAGATTGACCTATGACTTCTGAAGGCACACATCCACAATCATGCCCTAGCAAACACATGTGAACAATCACATGCATGGCATGCACACACATGGAAAAGTTTATGTATCAAAGCCAGCATTTGAAGTTTGTTCTATAAACCAGTAGAGTTGAAACATTTTAAACAGTATGACGCATTTTGTTAATTTTTTCCAAAGTTACCCAGAATAACAATAAATTCTAGTTTATCTCTGTGGTAGCCACCACTCTTGTAAACCTTCAGAACATAGGAAAACTGTTACTTCAAAATCTACTTACGGAGGAAGTAGTGAGAGATTATGGTCCTAGTTTTTGTTCATAGCAGCAGTAGTTTCAGTTTGGTTTTGCTGTTTTGTAGTGCTGGGGACTGAATTCACCAGGACCTCACTGTACGCTAGGCAGGTGCTCTACTACAGAACTGCATGTTCAGCCCTAAACACTCGTCAGAAGATAGGTCATGCAGGATACAACTTACCGATGTAAGGTTACCAGTCCAATGGCACTGTGCATTCAGAGTTGTGAAGCCACGCACCCACAGCCTATTCTTACATTTTTACATCACCTCTGAAAAATAACTTCATGTCCGCTGCCAGGTAACAACTCTGAGCCCATTCCAGCCCTATGACAGAACTACTCTGTTCTGTCTTCATAGATTTATCTACTGTGGGCATTTTGTCTCTCTCTGTCAGTTTCTGATAAGTTATATGACCTGAGGCTCAGCTTATTGCTTTCACAGAACTCACATTTTCTCCTTAAGTGTTGACTCTTGGTATCCTCATCCAAGTGTGTCCTTAGGCATGAGTGTGCCCATCATCTGCTCCAGATATAGTAGCTTCTTCTGAAAATAGCTTTACACTTCTTCCTGCTCTCTGTGGACTGCCTCTGCCATGAGGCACAATCTAAGTCATTGCTGATAGATTTATTTCCTACTGGTGTTATGATAAAATACCACAAAAGGACAAACGGATGGTTTAGTACAATAGAAGGTTATTGTCTTATCGTACTGGAGGCCAGAAGTCATTGCAAACAGAAAGCAGAAGTGAAGTTAGAATTCTCGTGACTTGGTCTCATGCTCACAAGGATTTAGGTCCAACCTGCCAAATCTGAGCCTTGGGGTAGCTGCTTTGTGTCCAAACTACCTCATTAGCCACGTGTCCTCCAGACTATACAGGATAGAGGCTAACATGACAGACAACGTGAAATTTCACTTCACCTTGGCAATAACCACATCTCCAGGGAGTTGCATCATAGCCTATGCCACATGCTACAATAATTGTTAAGTGCATCATCCTTATTTTGAATTCTTACTCAACAAAGAGTCATACTTTATATCATCATATTTTCCATAGAGAAATGATGTTATGAGTATTTTATTTAAATGTCTTTATCTTCTCACACCTATTATAAATTGGCATTCCAGGTACTGAACTATATAAGCTGCTGATTTTTCTGGGTATGGAGACCAAGGAACCAAATGGAGGACTCCACTAAATTTATAAATTGAGAGTTGCTTATCATTGCTGTCAGCTGGATGTGACCCCAAAAGTATAGGCGACAAAGTAAAAATGGGATTATATCATACTTAAACATCTCTGCTCAGCAAAGAAAGCAATACAATCAAAAGACATGTCCTGTGCATGTGATAAAATACTTGTAATCTTTTCATGTATAGGTGTTCATATCCAACACACAAAAATTCACATAGTAATAAAACCAGTCAATTAAAAAATAAAGAGGAAACATGATAATAAACACATGGCAAAAATGCATACAAATAATCAATAGGTATATGAAAAATCCTCCTCTAGCCATCAGGAAACATAAATTAAAACCACAGTGAGTCGTCACCACGCATCTTTTGGGATGGCCATTTGTAACATGTAAGACCAGTTTGGGCAAGAATGTGGAGAAAAAAGAACCTTTGTACATGGTTGATAGATATTTAGATGAGTATAGTCATTGTGGAAAACTGCATGGATATCCCTTAAAAACTAAGGTAGAGTTTCCACATGGGCTTGCTAAGCCCATTCCTGACTATTAACTGGAGGATCTGATATCAGTAGGTCAGTGAGCTGTTTCTGTACTGACATGTTCATCCGTGGCACTATTCACAACAGCTAATTTATGAAGTAACACTGTCTACAGTGTATGGGTGAGTAAGGAACTGACAATGTGGATGGAGAACATTGTGCTAAGATAAATAAACCAGGGACAGAAAGAGAAATGCTGAGTTAAGTCCATAACCTAAAGCAACTGAAGTCACAGAAGCAGAAAGGAATGGAAAGCATAGATTCTGAGTGACTGTGGCCAAAGGATACACAGCCTCAGACAAGAAGAAAAATACTCTCTGTTGCATGACATGGCAAATATTGTAGACAATAACATGTTTCAGATACTGAAATAACAAAGAACAAATGCTGAATGTTCTTGTCATAAAAATAGAAGCATATATTATCTCAATGAAATTATTACATATTGTAGTCATAAATCGTGTTTTTGCTTTGTACCCCATGGAGCACATACAGGCACAAATTGTCAATTTACAGTAACAGTTTTTTTAAAGACACTTTGTTTCTTTGAGCTGGAGTTGCCAGCTGAGACTTAACGACACATATTCTGATTCCAGTTGTCCTGTAGAGACTCAGGGACAGTACTTGCCATGGGCTATATTTCAGCTTCTCCTGACTTGGAGCTATTCTGCTTCAAGCCAGGATCTGGGGCAGACTCTGCTCAAGCAGTAATGAGGGAAGGGGAACGTTTACAGATGCATTTATCCAAGGATTTTATCCCTTGTAAGCAGTTTGCTCAGTGAGTCTTGGCACGGTCTCACTGGGAAGAGCCAGGCTCTCGTTAGTACTTGGAGTGTTTGGAAGGAAAGGCACTATGCAAATTGAATCGAAGCTATTTATGACTGCTTTGGTTTTCCTCAAAGTGTCCAGAATGTCTGCTCAGAGATTACCAGCTCAAGGGCTCTAAAGGCATGCCCGAGAGGCCTGGCCACAAGTGGCCACCGTTCAATCAATATCCAGTTGTGACAAACAGAGCAGAATTCTGCAACTATTGGGGGAGAAAGTACTATTTATGTCCTTTTGAAAAGGTAGCCCAAGGTCATCACTCTAACGCTAGCTTTAGTAAAAAGCTCCTTGGCCTGTGGTTTTCCTCCTTTGTTGATGAAATGTCTCCTCTGCTGATGTTCATGAGTGAAGGATAAAGTTCTAACTCATCAGCTGGAATTCACTGTCCACTGTAACCCTTCTGGTTGGCTTCTTTTTGTCAATCACCTACAACACACCCCTGCCCTGATCAAACAGCTCTAATCAATATTGCCAAGATGGACTTCCCCTTCTCTGTAGTATGTTAGTTTGTCCACAGTGCCTCAGAGATAATCCTTAGCTTATCTTTCTTACTTCTCTCTCCTTCATCATGCCAAAACTCAAGGTCATCTATTTAAATCCTACTCTAAGAGGCAATATAAAGTCTGGGTCTCTACGGGAAGAGTTTCAGAGAGATTATGAATGGCCTTCGGTTTGTTAACATTGATGGTATCCTCAATTTAGATTCTGTTTCTAATTTTCAATGTTTTTAGATTTGAAACCCCTTACGGACCAGAGCCAGCTCTCTGACTCTGCACACATCCAGGAGCCCTGTGTAAGGAGGAGCTGAAAAAGTAATGCTTTTAACGTAATGCTGGTGTTACAGGGGTTATAAATAGAGGACTGTGGTGAGGGGAACACTTGACTGTTTGCTCTCAGAAATTTGCTCTGTAATTTACAAGAACAAGTTCATGTTGACCTCTGTTCCTCCGAAGAATTTTTATAAATGTGTAAACTTTCTATCTATTTGTATGCCTCATCAATAGTGGCTGGTGTGGTTGTAGGGATGTGAAGCTAGGTTATGCAATGTTATAGTTTGCTATTTATCTAAACAACTATGGCCCCATCGTCGATCATCCTAATGAGGTGGATTTCATTCAGCAGGAAGGCATTGTCCTACCAACATCAGGACCACTGCAAGCTAGGATTGTCTAGTCAATGCTCCTTTAATCATTGCATCATTGAAGACCCCTTAAAAGAATGGAGAGATTCTTGGAGGAGTTGAGGGAAAGAAGAAGAGAATATGATCAAATAAGTCATATAAAAATGAATTAAAGTTTGCTTTAAAATGAAACTGTCTCAAATTTAAAAAGAATAAGCATCCCTTTTTACTTCTCACTTTTCCTCCTAATATTTTGTTTACTTTTTACCTGACAGGTTTTGCTTTAGTCACTCAAATTGCCTTATGCACGAAAGTAAGTGGGTTGCTGCCGTGTTTATGAATTCCTCTGGGTAAACCAGGCAGATGCACAAATGTCCCACCATCTGATGTTGTAACTAATTTAGAAGAGATAATACTTCTGAGATGGATTCAGAATAAGCTCTTCTCAGTGACCTATCCTGTCAGCAGAATCGGTCTGTTAATTAGCTCTAACAGAGTTAGTAGACCTGTCTGTGGATCTAAGGCCACATGAGGTATCATGGGATTCCATCAACTACCCTGTCAACCTTTGAATAAAAATATTATTTTTATGACTCTGTTTTGAACATTTGTTCTATCTTGTATAGTATGCCATAAAGAAAATAGAAAAACAGGGCATTCAAGTGTCAGCTGCCAGTGGCTTTTGCTCCTTTGTTTTGGAAAAGAAGGAATGGGTACATGTTTTTTTTTTCTTGCCACTGTTTCTGATTTGTTATCAAATTACACACACACATGCTACGTGTGTGTGTGTGGTGTGTGTGTGTGTGTGTGTGTGTGTGTGTGCTAGTAAACATTAGGCCAATCTAGTCCTAAGGAAACCTTAGAAGAGGTTAGACTACATACATAGTTATTAGCCTCCTAGGGTGTTTTCCCAATTGTAAAAATGTTAGAGAAAATATGGAGAAAATGTGCACCATTTAGTGAAAGAATGCTTTAGATTCTATGCCAATGTCTCTTTTCTTCTTTTACTTTCTAACTTTTGTTAAGGACTAGGAATTAAAAATATTTGGTGCAGCCTTAGGTATAATATGATCCAGTGACAGAATATAATTGCGAGTTTGTCTAGCTTCTAACACATTTTAACTTTTTAAGAGACATCTGTAGACATCTTTTACCCAGTGGTAAAAGACCCTACTTGGTACCACCTATAGTCTTGATGGGTGTTGACTAAATCACAACATGTGTTCTCATAGCGAGTCTCCTGTTGAGTAAAGCTGTTTCTTTTCCTGGAACTTTCCCAGTTGAGTCTGTAAAAATTATAAATGTGAGACTTTGGGCTTTTACCAAAACAGGGTTCTGATTTGGGATAGAGAACTGCAGTTTCACAAGGATCAAGTGATTGTGCATTTCTGGAAATAAGAAAATGTTTGTGGTTTTGGCAAATGCCACCAACATCACCAGTGTTGGACTAAGAGGCATCTGAGAAAAGGTGATATTCTCTTTCTGCATTTTAGGTTCTGAATTTTTGAAGCTAGGCTCTTTTGGTGGCATGCTTTCATTACAACAATAATGATTTTATTGTGCTTATCAGATATTCTTGGCCATACTCTACCACCTGATACTTGGAATGTTTCAATTAAATGTGTAAAAGGAACCCAACATGTGTATTGAGAATAAAAGTTTGGATGTAATTGTATTACATTTTCTTCTCAGAGTCCAGTATGAGGTAGTTAAGAAGGAGGTAATGGGAAGATTTGCATAAACATACATATAATTTACTAAGAAACAGGTTGCATCTACTTTTCTACTTGCTTAAAAGCAGCATCTGAAAACTTTAGATGAAGACATAATGGTTTCCTGGTGGAATAAGGAGAGACATATGAAAATAAATAATAATATAGATTAGTGGTATAGTATATTAGGAAATTATGATAGGACATATGTACTTATAATAATATCTTTTGGCACAATTTGTCCTGAAATAATTCTGATAGAAAAATATAATGACAATACAAAAAAAAGTATTTCTCACCCAAGTTCTTCAACTGTTAGCATTAAACTATATGTATTCGGCTTTTGTCTGGCTTTGTCAATAACAACACAGTTCTTCATAACCAAATGTACCTATCTAGAGAACAGCAACACACTGTCCAATCTACAGAGCACATAAGATATCAATTGTATCAACTGTGTCTCTTTTGCATTGTGTCCAACTTCCAATGGGAATCATGACTTACTTTTTGTAGTCAAGATTCTCAAAGTCATTTATTCTCAACCCAAGACAATTCTTAATTGTTCTGTGGCTTCCGTAAGACCATGATGTTTTAAAATAGTGAGGCTGGAAAATCTGATGAATATTCCATGACGTGGGTCCGTCTGCTCCTTCCTTGGAGTTCATCTTAGTTCATGCTTTCTTGACAGAAATACTACAGAAGTGATGGCGTTTCCCCCTCAGGACATCACTGTTCATAATGTCCACTCATTCTACTACCACTGAGGCCAACTTTGACTATATTTTCCCCTTAACAACTGATAGGTATTTGAAAGGGGAATATTGCAAGATTGTGTTGCTATATTTTCAATATTTAATCTCCAATTACAAGCTTTAGTCTCTTCTACAGACTCTCTTCTGGATAAGCTGTTGTTGTGGTGTTCCTAAATCAATTTATTAATGAATGTTCTCTTAAGAAGAGTTTCCTCAGCCAAATCACTAAGAATGTAACATTTATATAATTCTTAATTGTTTCTTGGTTCTTCTTGTTGTATGTATTTTATTTTATTTATATGTAATAATATATATATATATGAAAAAGGAGTATAATTTTTAAAAAAGTTTCCTCTTGTATTAACTTCAGCTCTTCCATAAAAATAGAAACACTCAATGTACTTACCCGGGTATATAATCTTCCTAGGTTCAATTACACTTATATAGATAGGTTTAAATAAATATATAGATGCTGATACTAACAAATAGAAAAATGCTTATGATTTCAAAATGGTTCATACATTTACAGAGTTTGGAAGTCCTGTTATCATCAGGAAGCCTGTAGAGACCGGAGAATGCCAATGGTGCAGTTTCATTTCAGGCCTGGAAGTCCAGAAAGTCAAGAAAGAGGATGGTGAAGATTCTAATCAGAGTCTAAAGACCTGCATCCATAAGAACCAGTGATGTAGTTTTAATCTACATCTGAGTCCAAGGACAGGAGAAGACCAATGTCCAAACTTGAATGCAGAGGAAAGTGGATTCTTCCTTACTCTCCCTGTGTTGTTCTATGAGGGTCTCTACACATTGGATGAGTACCACCAACATCAAGGGATCAATCTGCTTTTCTAAGTTTTCTGATTTGGGTGTTAGTTTCATCCTTACAGAAATTCTAAACAATACTTAAACAAATACCTGGGTACCCTTTGTCCATTCAAATTGAAACATCTAATTAAACATCATAAGTGTTGTGTTGAGCACAGTGGTGATGAATAAGTCAATCTCTAAATCCATATATGAAAATTTTCACCTAGTAACACTTTTTAACAAAACTCCCTTTCTACATGTGTAACGATTTTCTGCAATAGTGAAAAGTCTGGCATAGATTACTCTCAGGATAATTGTTAGCATGGCTAACTTCCACTGCCAAGAGTCATCCAGCCACGTCATTAGCCATGTCTTAGTGCCAGCCGACTGCTTCTCGTTCAGCCTCACGGCCTTTGTGCAGACCGCCATCTTATCTCCCATAGAATCACTGTCCCCTTCCACCAGGAGCAAAAGGGAAGAGAAGAGAAATGAAGATGACTAGAACGATTTGTTGAAATTACAGTTTTAGATGCAGGAAACTCTTGGAAAATACAGACTTAATATTTACAGATGCAGATTTTACAAGAATTCCTTTAAAATGGCATTCTTACATCTCTGTATGTTAATTTTTTCTTGAGGCTTAATTTCACATTTGCACACAGACTATATTCAGCAGAAAGTTTCTGCTATGTTGGTGTTAGACATAGTCTTTACTTTCAGCATTCTTCCCATCAGAAGGTAGAATCTAATCCTACCATAATGCAAAAGCTCTAGAGTACAGCAGAAATAATGTCTCATGGCCACATGATACTGGGACTTCTACCTGATTTTCTTTTGTTATATTTTTCTCTCGGAACTTACAGGCCATGTTGTAAGGAATTCTGCATCACATAGAGAAGCCACTGTGTGCCTGCCCTACACAGTCAGCCTAGCTCAGATTTCATCTGTAATCCAGAATTGACTGCCCAACATGAGAGATGACTCCTGCCCTTGCTAGTATCTGACTATGACCACATGGGAAATCAACATTTTCTCACTGAGTACAGTCAACAAGTGGCCCAGTGAAAGATGTTAATACATAGATTGTGGTAATTTAGGTTTTTAAACCATGAGTGATTCACAAGTCATAAAATTTATTTAATGAGCCAAGCATGGTGGCACATGCCTTTAATCCCAGCACTCAGGAGGCAGAGGCAGGCGGATCACTGTGAGATTGAGGCCAGCCTGGTCTACAAAGTGAGTCTAGGACAGCCAAGGCCGCACAGAGAAACCCTATCTCAAAAAACCAAAACTAAATAAATAAATAAATAAAATGTATTTAATGAATGTATCTAGCCAATTTTTCAGGATATGACAAATCAGATTTTAAAAGATACTATAATGAAATGTAAATCTGCTTTGAGACAGATGGCAATGCAGATTTGAATTTAGCATCACAATTTATTTAATTCCCTTAGCAGCATTGCTGGGTGAATATTAAAGTCTTTAAGTTTTAGAGTTAAGGGTTAACACAACATCATGGAAACGTATTAATTACTTTTCTTGTAGCTGCTACCGAACATCTCCCAGGAAGAAGCTTAAGGAACGCAGGGTTTGTCTTAGCATGTAGTTCCCTTGTGCAGGAGGCACTGCAAATGGGAGTCAGGCTATATTAGCAGCAGCTCCACGTGGTCTACATGGTTTGTTAGATCCCATTGAACATGAGGCCAGTACCAGACAGAATGTAGGGCTGGGGTGTAAACCGCAAAGCCCCAGTGACCCAGTTTCTCTACCTACGCCCACCTCCCAAAGGTTGCACAATTTCCTTAAACAGTACCACCCATATGTCAAACACATGAACCTCTGTGGGACACTTACATCTAAACCCTGACACGGGGCATAAGAATGTTCCAGAACGTTATGATCCTGAGGCTGTTCAGAAGTTCTTTTTAAAGACTGAAAACTTTTCCTTCCAAACCGAAACTTCCCTGGTGATCCTCCTTGACTTTGGGGCAACATTGAAAAACATCCTACATCACACGTTGAAGAAATGTCCCCTCCCCCGCCCCCCAAGCTTTCATAACATAGCAACAGTAACATAGAAGAAATCTCATCTTCCTCTTGGCTCTCTAACGGTTTCTTTTCTGCCTTCTTGACTTTCCCTCCCTAAGAGTGTTAACTGAGGTGTTCTGCCCTCCACACGTCTTCCTCAGAAAGCATCTTCTCCTAAAACTATGACTTATAAAAATATAAATTCCCCTTATTCATATTTATATGCCTGTTTTTCTTTAAAAGAATATATGTTCTAGCTTATCATTTATCCTTAAAAGCCTTTGCTATCACAAGACACAGTTAGCTTCAGCTTTATCAAATGAAAGACTACCGTTTATTGTAAGGAAGAGGAAATTGTAGAATAGAGACACGAAGCACATTTTCCCATCTCTATGAGCATAAAACAAAACCACAGGTGTGTGGCTACAGGGAAAGGATGGATGGTGCGAAAAGCCAGGGAGCAAAACAGTAAAAAATAAATAAATAAATAAATAAATAAATAAATAAATAAATAACTGGAGACCAAGTGAAGCTTACAAATAATGGACACTATATTTATAAAGCGGGGTACTTAAGAGCCAGTACAGGGGGGATTAGGATCCTCTGCGACTTTGAGCAAAGCAGAAAGGAAAATACAAGGAATGTGACAGACACAAAATCTGACTTTCTCCAGAAGTGTAGTTTTAGATAAAGGACCTGTAACTTGTGCAATAACAATACGCTGGAAAAGAGGCTCCCTTCACTTCCCAGCTTGCACACTGTGTCGTGGTGAGGAACTGCCTTAGGATGGGGTGACAAGAGGCTCCTGAATTTTTCTATCATGGGTCCCCAACTTCTCTACTTCTCTGTCTAATTGAGAACGCACTCTAAGACTCAGCCTGTGTCCACAGAACTGGTTGTAAATCAGACGCAGGTCCACAGATCTTGTCTATATGGTGAAAAGGCTGGATTGCTCTTCCGTGTGGTAAGAACAGTGTGATCCTAGTGTGGACATAAGCATAGGCTAAAAGTGGACTAGTGTGACTGGGCAGGCAGCATTGCTCAGTTCCCAATGCAGATGGTTCTTTGGGAAGTCTTCTTCTTAGGACCCCAGAGGCATTTGGTAGAAATGGCTAGTGTGGCTACAGCTTGACGTTGCCCATATCCATTACTCACAGTCAGCGAGCCTCTTAAGCAAGGGACCATTCAACTGTATGGTCTACAGCCTTGCTCAGCATGAGAGTTTGGTGGGGGCTGGGAATCTCCTGCACTTACAGCATTACTAGGTCTGTGTATGGTATAGAAATTGTTGTATGAATTCATCTTGACTGAGGGCCTCTTCTAACCCCATACATCAGGCAGAGCAAGGAAAGGCCTTTATACAGCCATTCTGGTATCACCACTTTGTCCCTGGCCTTTCACAGCTCTCTACTCCACCCACCCAGTGAGCCTCAGAGGCTGAGAATCTTGGAGGAAGAAAAGAAGGAGCATCCTTATTTTCCATCTTCTCAGCAAGAGTAAAGTGTTGGCTTTTGTTTCAAATTGTTTTGCTTTGTTTTGGTTTTTGGTTTTTGGTTTTTGGTTTTTTTTGTTTTGTTTTGTTTTGTTTTGTTTTGTTTTGCCTTTTCTTTCATTCACCTTGTACATTTCTGCTCTCCTCTTGATTTTTCATTTCTTTCTTTTCCTGGTACCCATTTTCCACCATACTATAAAAATGCCTGCTCTTAATAATTTTTAGTTTGTTTTTTCAGCATATAATGTCTTAGCTCCTTTAGCTTTTTAATGTGCTTTGGGGATATTGTTGATATGTCCTATTTGTTTTGTTTTGCTGTATTTAAGTATCTGACTTGTTTCATGATGCTTATTGTTGTCATGTGCTTTTTTCCTTCTGTTTGACAGTGGAGATTGAGATAGATCTCAAGAGAAGTCTGTTGTTCACTAAGCCTCTCCCCCCATATAAAGCCAGAAGACACATCTTCCAAATGATGTGCAGATTACATTGCAAACACACAAGAAAAATAACAGCATAGGGAGGCAGTGTGACTCATCCAAAGTTCATAATTCTTCAGTAAATGAATACAAAGACACTGAAATAATTGAAATCTCCAATACTGATCTCAAAAGCTCAAGTTTAAAAATAACCAGTGGCCTTAAAGAAGGCACAAACAGATTAATTAAGAATGCAGCTCAAGACTTGTACAAGTAGTCATAAAAGAAAGACATCTTGAAAAAATGTGAACCTTGGAAATGAGCTCAGTAAACCACATAAGAAGTTCACATAGGAAAGCATCACCAACAGGCCAGACCAAGTGAAAAAATTATAACACTGATCAAAAAAGATAAATTATTATAAGCCTTTCTTAGGCTTACTTGCCATTTTTAGTATGATTATCTTCATTTGTATTCATTTTCCTGCTAATTGCATATCTTATTCTTTATGGCTGAAAAATAATTCCATTGTATATATCACATACCACATTTTCTTTATACGTTCTACTGTTGTTGGACACCTAGGTTCATTCTACAGCCTAGCTATTGTGAAGAGTGCTACAATATTGACATGTGAGTATGTCTGTGGCATATGGGCTTGGAGTCCTTCAGGTAAATACCTAGTAGTTGTAGATATGGTCCATGTTACAGATATATTTTTTAGGTCTTTTGTTGTTGATATTGTTTTGAAACTCTTCTATACTGGTTTCCATAGCAACTAGACAGCCTTGTATTTCTATGTATAATATGAGTTCTATAGAGATATTTTTTCTTTACACAGTTGAGAATAAAATAATTTCATATTCATGTTTCATTTAATGTTGAATTCTGGGCTACAGGTACCTTTTCCTTTTATTTCAGAAAACATTCCTTTAACACATGATTGAGAAGCCCAATGCTGGTTGTTCTTTTTTCACTGCTCAGTGGTGTTTATCTTGCTGTAAAGAGGAAGTTTGGGAAAACCATTCACAATCTCAATTCATCCTCCTATTTTAAGAATGTCCTAAGATACTTTCTTGACTATATGGTGTTTCTAATTTCTTAATTTTTCTGGATTTAGCAGTGTGACTTATTTACTCTTGGTTGGTATAAGCTTTGGGCAGAACTTAATATTTTTTACTTTGTTGTCTCTGTCATGTATCACATAATCATCTACACTCTATCTTCCAAAATCATGGCTAAATATCTAATTTTCTGTATTTTCTCCATTATTTTTTCTTATGTACATCTTGCTTTTGAAAGCATTTCCCTCCGCTGAGCTCTAGGCATTGCAGGGGGAATTGTGTGTTCTGTGTTATGTTTGATAGAAACTTAAGTGTTTAAAGTTTCAAGATATCAACTTGTCTTTCTGCTTTCGTGTGAAGTTTCCCTTTAAGAATCCCTAATTTCCACATACAATTTACTGGACATTAAATGACATAGTGGTTTAAAATAGTATTTGCTAGCATAAATATTCCTGACTAGAAATGAATAAATTAAAATCAGCACATCCTCTAGGGGGCACTGCCACAATCAGCATCCTGGTGGGGGGTGCACTTTCACAATGATACTGGTGTCCAGGTTAAACATTGGCACAAGATGTCCTTTTAAGCAGCCTACAATATTCCAGGGTGATAAAATATGTACAGTATTTATTTGAGAGAGTTAAAGCCTTCACCAGAATTATTTTTTAAAAGAACAAAATAATTGAATGATTTAATTAAGTGGTAATTTTAAAGGTAAATGCTTCTGAAAAGAGTGAGGATATATGTGTGGAAGCTGAAATACAAAGTGGTCTTGAAAATAATCTCAACACTAGAAGTTTTCTACCTACATTCCCAGTTTCATGTAATTTGGGGGCAAGGGAGAGGCTTTAAAGACAGCAGTAATAATTTTCAAAAACACTAGTGACTTTAAATATTTGCTAAATATTGTGAACTAGCAAATGGTTTTTCTTCATGCAAATTCTTTGAGTCTTTCTGTTTCAACTACCTAATTTGAAATGTACTTTCAGCCCCTGTGTCTGGCAAGGCTAGACTTAATTGGATTAGCAAATGCAAGTCTAGAATTTTAAATATCAAATATGTGCACATTCTTGGCATTCTAAATTCATTGGAGCTCTTTGGAATGCTTCAAAGTCTCCAAAGGGTCCAGACTTACCACTCTACCCACTAAGGCAAAATTTTCAACTTAACAGGAGAATGCATTTTTATTTTTAAAATGTTTTCCAATTTCTCAGTTTACCACAGTATGTGCTCATGAACCTGTATGTATCTCAGAAATACCTTTTTCTCCTTTTATGGCCCTGGGGCCACCACTTACCGTTTCTTCATGTGATGAATGGACTTGTTTGCAGAAAGTTGAATTACCCCACAGATAAGTAAGAGAATGGTACTGTCCTATTCTCCTACCTTCATGTCCAGAATCTTAGGCATTAACTAGCTTGTACTCATGACATTTAACTCTATTGATTCCATTCCACTGATGTTTTCTAAAACAAGAAAGGACATCAACACGTTGGCCGACTTTTTTGAAATCTTCAATAAATGTAGCCTTACGTGTGTGTTCCATATCAGCAGTCAAGAAAATTAGAATCTCACTATCCTTATATTAGGTGTGTCCAACCTGTGATCTATGGACCCTACTCACCCCAAAATAGTTCTCAATATGATCCAGCACTTTTGTAGATAACAGAGTCATATCACAGCAGTAAGCCATCATTTATCAAATATATAACTCAACAAGTGAAAATATTTTTCCATAAATTCCAGGAATTGGGGGGGGGGGTGGAATTATTCTTGGAGAATTAGCCCCTGAGATGGAAATATTTTTCACACTCAAAAATCTAGTCACAGCTTGAATTATTTTAGAGAACTGTATATGTTTTGAAGGTGGTTGTTTTTAACTAAGACTTTGACAATTCAAATATATGTCTTAAAAGAGCACATATCATCACCACAGTAACTAGCATTAGTTAAATGCTACTTGCTTATGTACTGCATCTTTGATACTTTCTACTAGCTCTTAGTTTCTAAGGTCTTAGTTCTAAGACTATCATAACCAGCCATAAAAACTTGGTGGCTTGAAACAGAAGAAAACTATTTCTCCAGATCTGGAATTCAAAAGGAAGATGTCTTCAGAGTAAGATACCTACTGATGAAGGTCTTCCCTTGATTCTTCCAGCCTCTCCCGAATCTGGGTGGCTTTGCTATAGTTGAGCGATTCTGTCTGCACATGGCTTTGTCTTCAGCATCTTCTTCTGTGTGTATCTTATACATACACACACGGAAGGGCCCTCAGAAAAGCCTAGAATTATTTCTTCTCAAAATGCTCCGTTCCATATGTAAGTATGCTTTTCCACACAGGGTCATATTCACAAGTGCTGGAAATTGGGTCTGGGGTATAAATACCAGAGAGTTGTGGCAGTCCTTCAAGATCATTTTGTTTGTTTATTTTTTTGTTTTTTACTTTTGTAATTTTTTTACTTATTTATTCATATTGCATCTCAATTGTTATCCCATCCCTTGTATCCTCCCATTCCTCCCTCCTTCCCATTTTCCCCTTACTCCCCTCCCCTATGACTGGGACTGAGGGGGACCTCCTCCTCCTGTATATGCTCATAGGGCATCAAGTCTCTTCTTGGTAGCCTGCTATCCTTCCTGAGTGCCACCAGGTCTCCCCATCAAGGGGACGTGGTCAAATATGGGGCACCAGAGTTCACATGAAGGTCAGACCCCACTCTCCACTCTCCACTCAATGGTGGAGAATGTCCTGTCCATTGGCTAGATCTGGGTAGGGGTTCAAAGTTTACTGCCTATATTGTCCTTGGCTGGTGCCATAGTTTGAGCAGGACCCCTGGACCCAGATCCGCGCATCATAATGTTCTTCTTGTAGGTTTCTAGGATGCTCTGGACCCTTCTATTTCCCCATTCTCCCATGCTTCTCTCACCTGAAGTCCCAATAGGATGCCCTCCCCTCTGACCCACTTTCCTGGTGAGTCTTTAAGATTATTTTATGAACAATTTGGAGAAGTTATACAGCTAGGCTGAACCTAGGCAGGTGAAATTTAAATCTCCAGGCATCTCCTGTCTTTTTTTCTTCCCCTCCTATTCCTGTATCACTGGATCTTAAGCAAAGTTGAAAATCTATAGTTAGTGAATCTTATTTTCCTCTCACTAGCCTGTGCTGTTTATCCTTCCAGTGTCTGACTGGATAAGCCTGTCCCTGGCAGAAGAGATGCCTGGGGAGCCCTTCCTGAAAATGTGCCTCAACCACTGTTATCTCAGCTATGTCATATTAAAATGTTGATGAGGAGCAGCAACCTCCAAGAGAACCATCACACTGCTATAAACAGCGTTTACACGGTTCTCCTCAGCCTGAGCAACAAGGCAGATGGCGCAAGTCATGTGTTTGGGTTATCAGCAGGACAAAAGTTTCCACAGAGAAACATAAACAGTGCTCTATCAGAACGCGATTTTATGGGCTGTTTTATTTTGAGTAGCCGTTTATCATGAACATTCACAAGACATCTTTCACTTGATACACATGACATATTGACCTAGAGCCAGATGTATTAAGCTCACAGCCTGAGAGTTTTGACTTTTAACTTCAGTGGCCATTTTTTAACCTCTCAAAAGGAATCATTTCCTAACAACTAATTTTGTTTCAGTGTTTCAAGACTGGCAGCTTTCCACCATTTCTCTTACTTTTTGAGATTTCAAGTACTTTATTTCCGCCTTCCCTCTCTTCCCTCTAAGCCATCCTATATATCCCTCCTTGGTCAGTTTCAAATTCATGTCCCTTTTTTTCCTATTGTTTGCTTTAAATCTACATCATAGGTTTGTTGCTTTCTTCCTAGTTTGTTTCAACTCTTTTTTTCAGCAGAGGCAACAAAGTATATTTCCAATGATGCTCCCCTGGACATTTCCACAATGAAAATGAATGCAGTGGTGTGTGTGTTGATGGTTATAACTTGGATTTCATAACATGGCAACGGACGTGGCTTCAGAAGCCAAGGTGCTTTCCGGGTTGAAGCAGGCCATCACGAGAGGCTGCCTAGCTACTGTTCTTCAGACGGTGCCTGAACCTCTGTCAGATATCGCTCTCACAAAGGCAGGCTCTGTTGTCTAACGAATACTTTTTTTTTTTTTTTTTGGCTTTAGAATTGTCATTTCCTTTGGCGTGTGCTTAGAATTTCATGGCTATTTGTCAATTATATTTCCCATAGTTTTAGATCTTTTTATAATCATCATTTAGGTTGTAGGCTGAAACTGTTTGCACCCCTGGATGCTTTTCTTTTCCAACATGCTTGGGTGGCTATTCTTGTCACACGGGAACATAGTGTGGCTGCTGGCCGTAACCACTGAGAAGGAGCATCTTCCTCAGAAACAGGAAGAAAAGTGTACTCATTTCCAGTCCTGCAGGCTGCCATGACCATAGCATCACTCAGGTCTGAGGCCTGTAAATTCAGGAATCAGAAACTTTGCCTAATTACTTAGTCTCTTTATGCCTCAGTTTTCATTTGTCGTTGAAGCCAAGTGAGTTTTTCATGTGAAAACAGGACACCTACAAAATACAAGGATTTTTTTTTTTCTCCAGCGATCACTGATTAAATGGTGCCCGACTTCTTGCCTTTAGCATAGCAGGTAACTGTCTTTCAGGCAATGGACAGCAGCAGACCATCCAAGCCTGTTATCCGTACACGGGGAGAAACTCACAAAGTAAGCCCACACTTGCCTAGTCCTCCGCCAGGGAACAACTCTCCTCCTGCAGCTGGTGTCTGACAGAGTCCTGTTTCACACTGAGCCAGAGACAGAAGTCAGAGTTCTAGATAGCTGAAGCAGCTAGGACATGATGAAACAGGGGGTGCACAGCAAATCTATATTACGTCAGAGACTACCTCACATCCATGGAGAATGAACTACTACACACAGGGCAAATCGCCGAAGGCTTAGCAGCCAGCAGATACCATACAGATGTGAACACAGTAGAAATTTTCTTAACATCTCTTTAACATCTAGTCAAGACATCATAAACAGGAAGGTCTCCAGAAAGCCTAAAAGCAGTTTCTATAAATTTTAAAATATCCATTAAGATTATCTATTTAATCTTAATTTAAGATTATCCTTTTAAGAAGAGTACAGAGGTTGGGGCCCACTAGAACTAAAGAGTTTTGTATGATTCCCTGGGCTTCTGACATTTGTTTACTTACAAACACAAACACTGAGCTGCATAAATTCTAAAGGATCAAGAAGTTAGTGGAAATTTTGATAAGAAGCATGGAAGAGTGCACAATGCCAATTCCATACTACGTACAATCCAAATTATCTGGCTGTAAATTGAAAAAGAAACAAATGCAACACATAGCTGGAAAAAGACATATTCATATGAATAAATTATTTAATAAGGTATTTCAATGAAAAACAATAATTCTTTCAATAATGGTGCTAAAATAATTAGAATCTAATATCAATTTGCAAAATAATGAAGGTTAGCCTGTATTTCATATTGCATACAAAACAAGTTCTAAGTGGATTATAGATTTAAAGGCAGATTGTAGTTTCTAGAAGCAAATGTAAAAGAAGACTAAAAATGTAGACAGAAAAGAAAATATAAATTAAACTTGTTTAATTTATTTTAAAAAATCATGTGTTTTTCAAAGAAAACACTCAAGAGAATAAAGACAAGCTACATATTAAACAAAATACTCACAATACATATATCTGACATAGTATTTGATTCATCAGACACATTTTCCAATAACAAAATAATAGGCCAAATTTTCCATGGTAAAATTATAAATATGGTCATTATAAGATAAAAAATTTTGAATAACTAGGTATTATTTTTTAGATGCCAAAATATTGTCAGTCATCATGAGAACCAAAAACTCATAATAAAACATTAGCTCACAGTAACAAGCACTGCTAAGATTATAAGACTGATGTTTTTGTTTGCTCTCCATTACTGTGATAAGCATTCTGACAAAAGAAGCAATTTGGATATAGTTCAGCTTATATTTCCAGGTCACATATAGTTCAGCTTTTACTTCCAGGTCACAACCCATAATTGAGGAAAGGCAGGAGCTCAAGACAGGAGCCATGGAGTAAAGCTACTTAATAGATTGGTCCAGGCTGTCTCATGCTCTTTCAGCTTTCTCGTGGATCCCAGGCCCACATGCCTAGGAATGGTGCCGCCCACAGTAGGCTAGAACCTCCTACATCAATCATCAGTCAACAGTCTCTCACAGCTGGGTGCATTCTCCAAGATTTCTGTGTAAGTTGTACTTTGTAAGTGAAAGTGAGAAAGCAGAGAGGGAAGCGGGCAAACCTCACCGGGAGATGGACGTGTTCCCTATCATGATTGGGTTGCAGAGTAAAAATCCATATATCTGTCCAAGTTTGTATGAACTTATGGGGATCCAGATCCATTCCACCAAAAAATAAATGAACACTCTGGCACGTACACACACACACATACACACACACACACACACACACCGACAATCCCATTCCCATACCTGTGCACGCACACATCAATAAATGTCATTAAAATTTTTTAACCTTGAAAGTTTCATAGCCTGCCTTGCACCTGGAGCTGTTTCACACCCAACTTTAATGTTCCTCGTGTCTTCATTCTCCCTCTCTGATGTCTTGCATATACTATACTGTTTGATGGTCTATTGACTCCTTCACCTTGAAGGTGTTGCCTTGAGGGAATCTCTGACTTGGTTGAGTGTTTTTCCTCTTCCTTCACCACTGTGATCAACATACTGCCCATCATACCTTAGAAATTGCCTTCTCTATGTCCAAGTCCCACCTTCCTAAATGTGGGACTTCAGCCCTGTCACAGCCTAAGTTTGTAGGTAGCACTTAACAGTTTGTTGAATGAGCGAACAGAGGAACCAACTGCAAATAAACAGCCTTACACACAAACCTCCAGAGACCCTTGGTACATTCTCCAGGGTTTCTGTGGAAGTTCTACTTTGTAAGTGAGAGCGAGGGCTTCCCCCTCTATGGGAATGTTATTTTTGGTATGGCATCACAGATTTTATTATAGGTATTTTCTTTTAAATTGTATTTCTCAGAAGGCACCATTTTTGTAGGAGCTAGTGAGTCACTAAAATACAATTCTTGGCCATGCCTTCTCCCACCATCCCGTCCTCCCTGTGAGCCAGACCAAACATTCCATATTAGCTGTGTTTTTTATCGTCTAAGGAGTTTCTGTCTGATTTAGATTGTTCATCAAGTTAGTTTGTTCTCTTCTCCCACTATGAAAAGTGTAGAATATTTTGAAAATTGTAGAATATTATAGAAATTCCATCATATTACACTTTTTGCCTTTTTGGAAATGCTTTTGAAAAGTTACATAATCATATGTGTGGATGCATATATATTTACATATACATATATGTGTGTGTGTGGAGACAGAGAGAGAGAAGCCATATAGATAAAAATTAAGAAAATGGATGCCTCTTTCCTCTGCCATTCTTTCTTATGTTCTTTCTTCTGTTCAATGATTACACCTATTTTAAAAGAATGATAGGGGAACTAGAATATTATCCATTAAACTGTGAATTTAGAGTATCAAAGAGAAGCAATGGACTGCCCTCTCCACTGAACTTAGAACTATACTAGCCATTGTGTACTGTGTGACACAGTAAAACCAAGTACCCAGGGCACTAAAAGAATATACTATATACTTTATGTATAGTTGTTAAATATAACTTTAAAATTGTTATTCATAGTTTTTTTTTACAAAGAATTTGGATAACCCAAAAGGCAGTAATGTTTTTGAGGCCACAAAACTGTTCTAAGCCTTGTCAAACTTTTAAGTTAGCACATATTCATATGCTCCTGTCATTTGAGAAGGGAAAAAATAAATAAGAGAGTCAAGAATTGCTCACAGTTTTCCAACTGGGCATACTATAGAGTAAGTGTCATCCTGTATAATGTATTGTAATAAAAGAGCAAGTTAAGATGTACTTGAGATGTTGGTAGATTAGTGTTTGGTTAAGACACAGGTGCTCACAGACCTGGTGATTACAAGTGGTGAGAAGGAGCGTATGAAGTGTCTGAGCTGGAGGCAACATAAGGCCATCAACACTTATGTAGCAATTGATCTTTGGGTATGTATTGAATTATCCAATTATTATATACGGATTGAGAAGATGGCAGAACTTGTATTTTTAGTTCATTGGCTTCTAGATTCTTCCTATACCTTATATTAAAATGCAGTGCTTGGACTTGGTGATCCAACAAATACAGTTGGTTGGCCTTCCATATGTGTAAATAAAAACATTAGCTGTACTGCACATGTCCACGTTTTAGTCATAATAAGTCCCTATACAATTCTACTTGTGTAGAATTGACACTGTAATAAATACAATAATTTGGAAATTATTTAAGTCATATGGGGAAATATTTACAGATTAGATGTAAATACTATATCAGGTCACACAGGGGAGCTAAGTGTCTCTGGATTTGAGTTTTGTGAGAAGATGTTTCAAATTAACAACTATCACCATGACAAGCTGAGTTCCGCTGGCGCCTCAGATCTGTGGAGGAATGGGAAGGAGGAAAAGAGCACGCCCCTCTCTAGAAAGCTGACAGCATGGTTGGTAAGACAGAGTTTGCACAATCCAAGCACTAGGAGTGGTACAGACATGCTCCAGGCTGTGGACAGACCAGCATGTTTTGTGCAAATGTTTCAATGAGAGGGCCTCATGGCAAGTCATGTAGAAGCACAGTAAACATAAGATGTAATCTTGACACTACTGGCAGTGTTCCTCCCATCTTCTTTAGATGCTAGCCATCATTTGACAAATAATAACAAAATGAGTTTTACTTTCTTCAGCATTTTGTACTTCGAACCCACTTCTTCAATGTGCACAGTGGCAGCAGGCTTGCACATGGCGCAAACATGGAGTCATGGAGCCGTGGGGAAGCCAACACATGGTCCCCTCTATCTGCCCACTCCTGTTCCTCACGGAGCACTCGGCTCATTCTTTCTGAAGCTTCTGTCTATCCCAAAGCTGCCTTAGAAAACAACCATGCAGAGTAGAATTCAGCTCCTTCATTTTCTTGAGCTTGAATTCCTCTTGGTTTTCCCCTCTCCCCCCCTCCTCCCTCTCTCTCTCTCTCTCTCTCTCTCTCTCTCTCTCTCTCTCTCTCTCGCACTGTTTTGAGACTGAAATTCTTCTTCCTGCATCACACAATGGGAAACTGTGCCTGAGAAAGATTGCCCCACCACCACCAGTCACTGCCGCCTGTTGGAAACTGGAAGACAAAAAAGGCATAATCCCTGTCTCTATGTACCTCAATAGTCTGATGCCAAAGAGTTACTCACCATTATAGATTAAAACGTGAACTTCTCATGACAGAATTCTGTTGTCAGTACCATAATAGACCTGTGAATGTAGGATTCTAGTAACACAAAGGACATTTTCTGGGGAAGCAGGGGATGCCATCGTGGAGAGAACAATTGAATGGAATTGTATGCAGTTCTCCAGATACAGAGTGTGGGTGCATGATTTCCCAGTTAGGGGAAATGTTAGGTGTGGTGATGGAGGTGTAAAAGTAGTCATTACAAACAGGAAAAGTAGCTCACAGCAGACACTTCTGAAATGACTATAAGTCGCCTCATTTATCTTAAGCAGGGGAAGAGAATATGTGAGAGCAACAGCGGTGCTTTGGTCTCTCTCCCGCTCTTAACTTTTCCCTCATTCTTTCTCCTCCTTGTCCCCACACCCCAACCACTGTATAAATCAGCACAGAAAACAATGTGGGCTTTGGCAGGAAGTACTGTTAGTCTTGAGTGCTGAACACATACCAGGCTCGGGCACTGCAGGAGCTGCTTGTGTGGTACAGTCTACTCCTTCCAGGCTATCCCCAAGGATATTTTTGTTGTCTCCATCTTTGGGTACCCCAGTTATCCAGGTTTTCATATAATTTTTGCATTATCCCATCAAAAATATGCCTTTGGATTCTATACAGACTCTTAGGAAGATACAAGTTACAGAATTGTATTTAGGTTTGTTTGGGAATAAGTGTGAACTGTAGGAGCTCCTGTTCATGGACCCAGTGAAAAATCTGTCTGGCTTTCTATAACAACAACAACAACAACATCTAGCAGCTTTCACTCTTACAAGTTGCATTCCCTTGAAACCAACGTACCATCTGAGATGTGCAAATCAAAAGGTTTTTATCTACTAAGCATTTAAAAAGTAATAAAAGAGGCTATATCCAGCAACTGATGGGAGCAGATGCAGAGACACACACTCAGACATCCGGTTGAGCTCCAGGAGCCCAGAGGAAAAGGGGCAGCCAGAGGGTTGCAGACACGAGGAGAACACAGCCCTCAGAATCAACTAAGCTGAGCTCCCTGGGGCTCACAGGGACTGAAATGACGATCTCAGACCCTGTGTAAGTCTGAGCTAGGTCCTCTGCATATACGCTATGGTAGTGTAGCTTGGTGTTCTGGTGGGACTCCTAACAGTGTGAGCAGGGTTGTCTCTGACTCTTTTGCCTGCTCCTGCTCTTGAGACCCTTTTCCTCTAATTGTGTTGCCACCTGGGGCCTTGATAAGGGTTTTTTTTTGTTTGTTTTTGTTTCTGGTGGTTTTTTTGCCTAATCTTATTATAACTTGTTATTCCATGTTTGGTTAATATCCCTGGGATGCCTGCTCTTTTCTGAATGGAAACAGAGGAGCAGTAGCTATGGGGGAAATAGGAAGTGGAAGGGTGAACTGGGAGCATTGGAGGGAGAGGAAACTGTGTTCAGCATGTAATGCATGAAAGAATATTATTTAATTTAATGAAGAAAAGTGACTTGAAACATTACGTTTAACTTTAATTGGTTTTAGACTTGAGCCTGTATGTACTTGTTCCCTTGTCTAAGCTTTGGGAATGGTCTACACGTGTTTCTAAGGAGTACTCTTGCCTACGCACTCATCAGTAAGACAATACAACTGAAACACATTTCCCTACGTCACTACCATCGGAAACAACCTCATCTTTTTCTGAACCTGGGGTAAAAGTAAACACTAAAATAGCTTGTTTTATCTACGTTGTCTTAATGTGGTGAGTTCAAAAGTTCTGAGATAAAACCAAGCATTTTAAATGATTTTTTAGAAAATGTTTTCATACACTGTATTTTGATCATATTCTTTCCCTCATCCTCAGTCCTCCGAGATGCTCCCTACCACCCTACCCATCCAATCTCATGTTCTTTCTCTCTCTCAAAATAACAACAACAAAAAATCAGTTAAAAAAACAGAAAATGCCAAACCATATTTTTAAAATCACATAAAATATATGGAGTCCACTTTGTGTTGGTCAGCTTCTCCTGACCACGAGCATGGTGATAGATCCAGTGTCGCTCCTTTGTGTCTACTTCCATTTAAAGTATTTGGATTTTGTCTAGGTTGAATGCATGCAAGTCTTATGCACACTACCACAGCTTCTGAGGATTTGTTTGTGCATCGTCCCTATCGCGTCTGGAAGACGCTGTTTCCTTGGAGTTACTGACCACCTCTGGCTCTTACAGTCTTCCTCCTCCTCTTCCACAGAGATTCCTGAGCCTTGAGGGGAAGGGGTTGATACATCCCACTTGGAGACGAATGCTCCAAGGTCTCTCACTGTCTACACACTGTTGTCGATCTGTTTGTTAATTTTTTATCTACTAAAGAAGAGGCCATTTCAGATGAAGACTGAATAATGCATTGATCCTGGGGTATAGCAATGTGTCATTAGGAGCTGTTTTACTGCTACCATCATTTAGCAGAATAATAAACAGTAAAGAACTAATAATCCTATTTAAAACTGGCGTATAGAACCAAATAGATCTCAAAAAGACGTGTTCTCAAAAGAAGAAACATAAATAGTTGCAAAAATACATTTCAAAAGTGCAACATCCTTAGCAATCAGGGAGGTACAATTTAAAACTACTTTGAGATTTCATGAGAAATGACCAAGATTAAGAAAAAAAGTACTGCAGATTCTGGTGAGAATGTGGAGAAAGGGCAACACTTATGATTGCTGGGGGTTGGGGAGAGTCAAAACTGTAACAGCTAATATGGAAGTCCGTGTAGAGGTTCCTCAAAAAAACTAAAATCAATCTACTACAAGAGCCTGTTAACTCACTCTTGGAAATACACAAAAAAGACTCATCTGTCTCACCATAGAGATGCTTGCTCATCCGGTATTCTTTGTGGCTCTATCCATAATATCTAGAAACTAGACATAGCATAGACACCCATCAACTTATGAATAGATGATAAAAATGTGGTACATATTACTCAACTGTTAATGAAATAAATTTGCTTGTAAATGGATGGAGCTAGATAGAAAAAATCATGCTTTCTCTTATATGTGTATGTTACCTTTTATGCTTTCGATGTGCGTGTATCTGTTACATTTAGACTATTCACTGAAGTCAGGTAGCTCATAAGCATCCAGGAAAGGAGGGAATCTTTGAAAGAAGAATAAATAGAATATAGACCTGTAAAGGGATAAAGAGGAAACCACAATAAGAGGATGAGTGGGGAGCATGACAGAAGGGTAGGGTGAAGTGGAAAATACGTCTCAGATCATTGTACAAACTCATGTTATTTCCAGTAAGTTTCTAATACAGGTTGGTTTGTGTGATATTCTTTATGTCTGCCTATGAATATTTATCCGGTGAATTAGAAGGCTACAGGTATGTAGTGTGAAGTCATATTGTCTACTCAAAGTCTGGAATGACTAGAAGTTTCATCTTCTACCTTAGCTGTCTGTCTTTTGGTTCTCTTAAGTGAATTCACTAGCTAGGATGTTGAAGCACACCTCGCGCATTATGTTCCTTCCAGAACTCCAAATGCCTGTCTTTTTAGGCTGTGTACTCCGTGAGAAGCAATCACAGACTGAGAGTAGCGGGTAGAGGACAGACTGCGTTTAAGCTTTATTTACGAGGTAACATAAAAGGAATCAGTTATGAAGAGTGGTATAAGGGATATGTAGTAGAAATAATTCTGAGTTTGAGGATTTCGTGTAGACAATTTGAAGGTAGAAAGTAAAAAAGCAAGAGAATTACTATTTATCAGATGCCTTTCTGTAAGTAGTAGGGAAGCAAGGCCCAAGGACAGGAGGTTTGTGAATGTGAGAGAGCCAGGTCAGATGTCCAGTGCTGTCAGTGCCGTGGGAGTGGGGGAAATGAGTTGGTTTTAACCAAAAGGAAATGTGAGTAGTATAGAGTCCCCCAGTGATCTCAGAAAACGCAGAATAACAAGAGAGCCGAGATGTAGACATTTCTCTCCTAGCCCTCCTCAGTCCAGGCTTCTTTCCTTGCTTGCTGCCCTTCAGCACTCACTTGCTCTCGCTGCCAGAGGCAGCCACTTTAACAAATGAAATTATGCCTTTGAAAACAGATGAGGTTAGCTTGGTGGCTGGCCTTGTGCAGACTCTACAATTTGGGTCACACTTATGAAAAGTTTGGTGAATCTGGCAACATCTTTGAGGAGTTGTCGTAAAACGAGAGAGAGAGAGAGAGAGAAAGAGAGAGAGAGAGAGAGAGAGAGAGAGAGAGAGAGAGAGAGAGAGA
>OU015749.1:57158844-57176612 GCA_907169655.1 Acomys percivali | reverse complement strand
GTGTGTGTGTGTGTGTGTGTGTGTGTGTGTGTGTGTGTTTAACCTAGAGAAGGTGTGGAAGCCAGGAAACTAGAACTGAGTTTATTGGGGGATGTTAGTAAAATGTAAGATGGAGGTAGAGAAGTGGAGAGGAAAAAGTACTTGAAGAGAGGTTCGAACAAGTAGTAGAGTAGTGGGAATGGGAAAATGAGGAGGCAAAGGAAGGGTTAACTAAAATACAATGCATATAAAAACACTCTATGGAAATCTATGATCTTGCAACTCAAATAAAGACTATAATAACATGGAATGGTAGAATATACTTTTTACCCAGAATAGCAAAAAGAACCTTATACAATAAAAGATCCTCTGGAGGAATCTCCATTCCTGATCTCAAGCTGTACTATAGAGCAACAGTAATTGAAATGGCATGGTACACAGCAACAGGCTGGTTGATCAGTGGAATTTCATCGAAGACCCAGATATGAATCCACACACATATAGTCACTTGATTTTTGACAAAGAAGCCAAATTCATTCAATGGAAAAATGATAGCATCTTCGACAAATGGTGCTGGTCGAACTGGATGTCTACATGTAGAAAAATGCAATTGGACCCATATTTGTCACCATGTACAAAACTCAAGTCCAAGTGGATTAAAGACCTCAACATAAAACCAGAGACACCAAATCAGTTAGAAGAAAAAGTGGGAAAGAACCTGGAACACATTGGCACAGGAGACAACTTCCTGAACAGAACACCAACAGCCCAGGCCTTAAGGTCAACAATTAATAAACAGGACCTCCTGAGGCTAAGAAGCTTCTGTAAGGCAGGAGACACTGTCAACAGAACAAAGCGACAGCCTACAGACTGGGAAAAGATCTTCACCAACCCTACATCTGACAAAGGTTTAATATCCAAAATATATAAAGAACTCATGGAATTAAATACCACAACCAAATAATCCAATTGAGAAATGGGGCTCAGAATTAAACAGAAAATTCTCAACAGAGGAATATCAAAAGGCTGAGAAACACTTAAAGAAATGCTCAACGTCTTTAGTCATCAGAAAAATGAAAATCAAAACAACTCTGAGATTCCATCTTACTCCCATCAGAATGGCTTAGATCAAAAATTCAAGCGACATCACATGCTGGCGAGGATGTGGAGAAAGAGGAACACTCCTTCATTGCTGGTGGGAATGCAGTCTAGTGAAGCCACTTTGGAAATCTATCTGGCGCTATCTCAGAAAACTGGGAATAGGGCTTTCTCAAGACCCAGCTAATCTACTCCTTGGAATATACCCAGAAGATGCTCCAGCATACAACAGGGACATATGCTCAACCATGTTCATAGCAGCCTTATTCATAATAGCTAGAATGTGGAAACAGCCTAAATGTCCCTCAGTAGAAGAATGGATAAAGAAACTGTGGTACATTACACTATGGAATACTACTCAGCTATTAAAAACAAGGAATTCCCGAAATTTGTGGACAAATAGTTTGAACTAGAAATGATCATAATGAGTGAGCTAACCCAGAAGCAGAGAGACTCAAATAGTATATACTCACTTATATCTGGACACTAGGCCAAGGGGCATGTCTCATCAAAGTCTTCACTTATCAGGAAAGTGGGATAGTGGTGAGGACATCCTAAGGTGAGAGAAATATAGAAGATAGGGGAATAGATGCATCCAGAGGGTCCTAGAAACCTACAAGAAGAACACAATGATGGGCAGATCTGGGCCCAGGGGTTCTGCTCGATCTATGGCACCAACCAAGGACAATATGTGCAGTCATCATCAAACCCCTACCCAGACCTAGCCAAGGGACAGAATATTCTCCACAGTTAAGTGGAGACTGGGGACTGACTTTCACACGAACTCTGGTGCCCCATATTTGGCCATGTCCGCTTGATGGGGAGGCCCGATGGCACTCGGAGAAAGGATAGCAGACTACCAAGAAGAGACTTGATACCCTAGCATCATATTCAAGGGGAGGAGGTCCCCCTCAGTCACAGTCATAGAGAAGGGGAATGGGGTGAAAGCAGGAAGGAGGGAGGAATGGGAGGATGCACAGGATGGGATAGCAATTGAGATGTAATATGAATTATTTTGTTTTTCAATTAAAAAATATTTTCCTTATGCTCATATAAAAAAGAAAAAAGTATATACTTTTTATATTATTTTTCCATTTGTTTTCATTAAAATTGCACAATATTATTTCCTCTTTCTCAAAAGAGCAGATTAATTGCCTGCATGTCTATTTCACTGGTCTCTCTCATAAATCCACTGTAATCTTTGGCTGGATTATGTATTTGCCTTTAAATTGCCTCGAAGGGAGCAAGCAGTCTCATGTAGGACAGAAAGAGAAGTAGAAAGGGATTCCATTCAAAGATTTTTATCTTCAATCCATTTCATTAAATCTCTTTTCCAGATTCTACTCTGTATTTGGGTGGCATGTTCACTTCCTTGAGAGCATTGAACTGTTCCCCTATTTAGAGTGAATCCAGCAACTTAGCTTAACTACATCTTTGGACATTTAGAAACAATGACACAATTTGTCATTCTCCACAAATCCACAACTTTTTAAATTTTTGTATTAAAATTCAATATGATGTTTTGGAGCCTCTGTGAAAAAATATCCAGTGGTTCATAACTGGTGTTTTCTTTTTATTTTCATTATTTATGCCAAATGTTTTACTCATTATGGACAACTAGTTCTGGACAATTCTTCCTGAGGTGTTTCTCTCATATTTCTCAAAGTTAGAAAAAGACAAAGTTGTAGCTATTTTTAGTGTTTACAGTTTCTCCTTCATCTTCTCTGATGAGCCACCAAGGGGTCATCTGTGAGCTCACCTTCATCCCCATGGTACAACTTCTTCATGTATTCTCTCTGTGTCGCTCTGTCTAACTCGCTATCCCTCTGTCTCTCTCTCTCTGTCTCTCTGTATTTCTGTATCTCTGTCTCTCTGTCTGTCTCTATCTCTCTCTGTGTGTGTGTGTGTGTGTCTGTGTGTGTGTGTGTGTGCTTGCACATGCATGTACATGCATGATTTGGAGTAAGAGATGATAGAGTGGTCTTTCACATTTTGTAAAATCTTCACACACGAACAGTGCATCTATGCCACTCCTGTCTTGTCCTCTTCCCAGCTCTTCCCAAATTCATGATCTCTTATTTATTACCATTGTTACATAAACACACACGCATATATACATGGTTCTACACCCTACCAAGCTGATTTAGGATTGTTCACGTAGATGTACCCAGAACTCACCACTTGGAATTGAACAGCCTATGTGAGAGCTCATCCCTGAAGAAAACTGGTCCTCTCTCTCAGCAGCCATTGCTTGCCTGTAGCTCTTTATCTAAGGGTAAAGCCTTGTGGAATGTCCTTTGACTACAATGGCTCATCAACTGGCATGGTCTTCTGCAGGTCTTGTTCAGACAACTACATTGTTTAGATTTCCTGGGCACAGCTTCCCTGTCACATCTAGGTGTCCTGGTCCCCTTCCTCTTACGAGATTTCTGTTTTCCTATTCAGCAGTTTTCCCTGAACCTTGGGTGCAGCAGCTGCACAACCCCAATCAATGCATAAAGATAGCTTTTAAAACTTAGGCTTCATGGTTCTATTTTTTTCTCTTGTGGTAACAAACCCCTCCCAAGGCTCTGTAAAGAACAGGGGATGGAAAGATTGTAAGAGGCAGAGGTGATGAAGGGTCTCAAGAAGATAGTGTCCTCCAAGCACAACAGGACTGGTGCATTTATGAACTCATGGTGACCATGGCAGGACACAGAAGACCTGCAAAGGGTCAGGCAGACGGGATCACATCACTGAGGGGAGAAGCATACATGGAGTGCTACTCATAACCAAGAAGTATTTGCAATTAATACCCGCTGGCAAGGAGAAAATCAGTTCTCTCCAATGGAATGTCACTGGGTATAACAGCACACCAGGACAGGTGCCATGCCCAGGAATAGCTGGCCAACACAAATTGAACTCCATGGTTTAGGTATTTTCCGTGTGTGTGTGTGTGTGTGTGTGTGTGTGTGTGTGTGTGTGTGTGTATTTATATGTAGACTTTTTGTTTAGTCTTGCTTCGTTTTTATGGTTTTTTTGTCTTATTGCTCATTTGCTTGTTTGTTCTGATTTTCTTTTGGGGGGGTTGTTTGTTTGTTTGTTTATGGCTTTTCAAAACAGGATTTGCCTTATATTCCTGGCTATCCTGAAACTACCTCTGTAAAGCAGACTGGCCTTGAACTCAGAGATCTGCTTGCCTTGGCCTCCCAAGTGCTGGATTAAAGGCATAAACCACCACACTTGGCTATTTTTTTCCTTAGAGAATATAAAGTCGGGCTGGTAGGCTGTTCTGGGAGGAGTTAGAAGAGGGTTGGAATATGATCAAAATATATCATATGAAAATTTTTAAATACAAAATATGAATTTTTAAAAGAATATTGCTGTTCATTTTATTTCTTATTTTCATTATGTAGGTTCACTTTACCTGCCCTATTTTGTAAGTTTCTTAATACAATTTAGTACTTAGCTGTGATTAAGTGTTCCTTGGAGGGGCCTACTCTGAGTATTAGTGTAACGAACACATCTTTCTTTTTTTTTAATTGAAATTAATTTTCTCACATAATATATCTTGATTACAGTTTCCTCTCCCTCAATTCCTTCCAGTTCCTCCTTATTTTCCTTCCCATCTGGATTCACACCCTTTCTGTCTCTCATTAGAAAGCTAACAGGCTTCTAAGGGATAATATATAATAAAATAAAATAAAACAAAAACTAACACATCCTAAGTGGACAAAACAACAACAACAAAACCCAGAAAGACACTAGCCCAAGAGAAGGCACAGACAAGCAGAGGCCTAGTCATCCATGCACGCAGGAATCCCATGGAAACACTAAACTGGAAACTGTGCCATGATACAGAGGACTGGGTGCAGGCCTGAGCAGGCCCTGTTTCAAGCCCTGGGAGTTCATATGAGTTTTCCTCGTGTTGCTATAGTAGACCTTGTTTTCATGGCGTCTCCATCCCCTCTGGCTCTTACACTCTTTCCAACTCGTCTTCTTCAGGCATGAACACACATCTTAATTTGAGTTATTTTCCAGTGTGGGAAGGTGAGTAACTGAAATCTGCATGTAGATCAAGCACTAAATGCATTTTAATCATTATTATTAATTTCCTCTATGACTTGATTTGGTCCTGTCTTCACTGAGTATGCTAGAGTAGTTTTACTCATATACAGAATAAAGGGAAGAATTATAATTCATACCGCTATAGACAGCGTTCTCCTGCCCCTCTCTATCCCCACACCACCCTTCTAACCTCTGGAGTAACAACTTGTCCCCAAAATACATTAAACCTTGAAGGTGAGGAATCTTTAAAATAGAAGTACTGAGAATAATCAAAGTGGTGCTCACCATCTGACCTTCAATTGTAAACCTTCATGTCTTGGATCATAAGTTGGTCGACATCCTTAACAACCATTCTCGTAGTTGTGAGAACAACCCATTCCTCAAATTCACTTCTATTCTGAGGGATAATGAGCTCCCAAGGGACATCACCTGAGGTAAAATTTTACATTACAGTGCAGAATCATGAAATGTGCAATTGGAGGTGTCAGTGAGCCTCTGTGGAAGGCTCTCTTCCCTCTGCAGCCTCCTGAGCCTGAAACAAAATTACCTGGCTAAAGTCTGTAGTCCTCCTTACTAAGAAAAATCCTCAGTGGGTTTCCATTCTGCTAAAATGAAGCATAACTTTGAGTATTCATTCAGCAAATATTAATTTATGGCAGCTTATTGATATTTGTTTAATACAGAAGAGAACAGAAAGTCATAAATATTTTTCAACAACTTACTCATTTTACTGCTGCTGGCCTCCAGATTTCTGTAAAATTTTAACATATCTTATTGCTTTTTAAGGTCTTGTATATTAAAACCTGAAAAGAATAGAGTAGGAATTTAGTTAGGGATTCACTTTAAGTAAGCATTTTCCAGGAATCATAAAACATACAATCCTCCTATGGGTGAGGGTTTCTGGAGATTTTCTCGTAGTTTGTGAACTCTGACCTGATTCAGTGATATCTGATAGTTTATTCTCAGGATAAACTTTGACCCTATAAGATTTCAGAAACCCTAATAAGGTTTTTGGGTTGTTTTGTCATTAAGAAGGCCTTACCTTCTGCAATTCCAGCGACTTTAAAAATCTATTCAGTTTTCAAAAGAGTAGGTGGATTAAGCCATGAAGCAGCCAACATTCTGGGAACACTCAAATGTGTTTTATTAATACCCTAAGAACTTGCCAATCCAATCAAGTTGACAGTCTACATTGACCATTGTAGAAAGCCAGTGCGGGTGCAGTGTCACTCAGCATAATACTCCTGGGAAATTATGATTTGGACTTAGATTCTCATAACAATGTTGAAAATAGAGAGAAGTATTAGGGCTGTAGCCTCACACTGATGGAGTCCATGAGGTCTGCTGAAGTAGGAGAAGCTGGCCATGAGAGCAAACTGAGAATTGGAGATGTCTCTAAGATCTATGTCTTACACTGGTAGGAGAAAGGTAACAGAGGAGGAGGAGGAGGCTGTGGAGAGAGCAGGACATGAGCTGAGCCTCATCAAGGAGAAAGATAATAGAAAATGGGAAATTGAGACTGGAGGGAAAGCCACCTGGTATCCATCAGCACAGTCATAATGTTTCTAGAGAAGAGATGAGGTACAAACACACCAGGCATCATCGCCCAGGCTCCTCCACCTCTGGCTTGTAGGTGTGGGCCAGAGGAAAGCCCTTGCAGAGAGCAGAAAAGAGAGAAAAGCAGCATCAGACTTTGTTTCCTCCCATGGATCATGCCAGGCAGGCCCTCTCCTAATGTAAGAGCTCTTACTAGGGTCTGACCATTGCTAAGCACAACTGAGTAACAATCTGAGGATCGCCTGCTTTTCCATTGGCTCTCTTGACTTAACTCCATCCCACTTAGCTCATTTAAGACATTGGTCCAGAATGTGTTACCTTTTTTATTCCAGGATACCAAGAAAAGTGAGTTGGAGCCAGGCATGGTAGCACATGCTTTTAATCCAAAGGCAGAAGCAGATGAATGTTTGTGAGTCTATATAACAAGTTCCAAGTCAAGCAGGGCTACATAGTGAGACTGTCTAAAAAGAGGATGAGGGCAGAAATAGTTATACTTAAGTCCTCAGGCCAAATCAATTGTTAGTGATTATCATTTTTGAATAATGGATAATTAACATAATTCCTACATAGTGATTAAAATTGCTGGTTTATTGTAATGAATTTGCTTTGTTTTGTTGTCTTACATTTAAATGAAATCGGAATATGTTGTGAGGGAGATGCAAGATATATTTATTTGATTTGGGGAAAGTCAAGTCACTTTCCTGAACTTCAGCTTCTAGATGAACATGGTCATTATTACTTTTAAATAAACAATAGCTCTTTGACACAGTCTATTTTGATCATATTCATTCCTCTCCTAGATCTTTCTAGATCCACCATACCCACCCAACTTTGCATCCTCTTCTATTTTTAAGGGCATTAAGTCCAATTTGTGCTTTGCACATGTGGCCTTCCTCAAGAGCACATCAAACTACCAGGCCCATATCCTGAAAGAACACTGACTCTTCCTCTCCCAGCACTAGTAAATTGCTGATGGCTCTTCAGCTAGAGGTGGGAGTTCATGTCCACCTCCCTTTCCATGATGAGGCATTTTCTACTGCCCTACTGTGTCAGGAAAACACTGTTTCTTTGTAGCCATACATTACGTCTGACTCCTACAATCTCTCTTCTCTCTCTCTCTCTCTCTCTCTCTCTCTCTCTCTCTCTCTCTCTCTCTCTCTCTCTCTCTCTCTCCCTCCCTCTCTCTCTCTCTCCCTCCCTCCCTCCCTCCCTCCCTCCCCCCCTCTCTCTTACTCAATAATCCTTTAGCCTTAGAAGGATGGGATGCTATATAATTGGCAAATTTGGGACTGAGTACTCTACAGTCTTTTATTCTCTGCACATTGGTTCATTGTACATGTCTGTGTTAATCATCACTTATTGAAAATAGACACTTCTCTGATGAGGGTGTAGAGATGTACTACTGGTGTCAAGAAGCCGTTAGTAGTCAGTTCAGGGATGGGTCCATTTAGCAGAATAATAGTAGCAGGTTCTTCCCAGTGGTCTATAATCTATCTAGCCACATGTTCTTGGTCCTGTTAACGATGCCAGGCACAGGTTTCAACTTGGGAAACAGGAATTAAATCCAACCTGAGAGTGCTTGGTTACTGCTATGACACATATACCACCATTGCACCAGTGAGATCAGTCAAATGGGATTGACAAGAATTTCATTATTGTAGCATTCAGAGTTCACAGCTGGGTAAGATGGAATTACTTTTCTAGTCTATTAATATACATAGCACATTCTAGGAGCTTGGTTTCTTCATGTCCTATGCTCAACTATTCAGTCAGCAATAGCATTTTAGTGTCTAGGACTGGAAGGTAATCAAGAAAAGCGGCAGTAGCTTATGTTTGTGAGTTTATTAAGACATGCTCAACAATTTTGAAAGAGGCAATCCATTCTTGTCATTGGGCTTTATATGTGACATGAAATCTCAATTAAAAATTGAAAAAAATCCATACACATATATATTTAAAATGTAACCTTATGGCATATAAGCCATAAAGTGGTACTGAAGATAAGTTTCATTTAATTAGAATAATCTTTTTTCTCAGGTTGGCAATCCATATTATACAAATTTAAGAGAAAAAAACATATACTTTGTATATTAATGTTTGAGCCTTCCCATGTATCATGAAAAAAGTCCTTTGTAAGTAATCAATTGTGAAATATCATAAGGGCTACATAGCCATACTGACTTAAGATGGTTACATCAATAAATCATACAATATTGGTACCAGTTTGTGCTTGTTTTAAAATGTTAATCGTAAATTATCATTTCCAAAATATATAAACGTATTTACTTTTATTTCCTATAGTTTTCTGTTATTAAATGAATATATTAAGTAAATCAAACATAACAAATAAATAAAATTTAACACAACTGAGCCAACTGGCAAACCCTAAGATTTTAATGTTGTTAAATAACACTTCTGTACCTCCTTCAACCCCTTGATAAAGATTGTTAGATGAGCAGAGAGAATCTGATTTCCTAATTTCCAGTCACTTTCAAGCTACAAACTGCTACCCAAAGCTTACAAGTGCTAACTGGGCTTACAAGAGAAAGGTTCAGATCAAACAGGCAAAAGTTGGCAGGACCTGCCGTGCCAAACACATCACTCCAGGCTGTTTTCAGCTATTCTTTTCTATTAAAATAGATTCTTTTGGTTGAAGTCACACGACTGAAGGCAGAAAAGTATCTCAAGACTTTGGAATGACAGTCCAAATATTGGCAGTTGCCAGCATATTTCCCTAGGCCTCCTCACTAAAGGCTACATCTAGGAATAATACATGGTCACGCAGCCCCAGAATTTGGCAGCTAAGACCCTCTGGATCTGTAGCCTTCAGCACCCAGAGGATAATTCTTAAATCTATGAGCTGTCTCACGCAGCATTTTTTTCTCCTCTTCCTCATCAAATACTATCCAATTACTGGGTGCTGTGCTGGGAGGACCTAGAGTAACATTAAAAGGAAACGCAACTGAGAGCCACCGTGGCTTGACTGCTCTCCAGCTGCTTTGAAAATATTTTGGCAAAAACAAGATTTTTAAGCAAAACTGTTTCCTTTGGTAGCATACCCAATCTGCAGGTTTTACATTTTCAGAATGACAATTTGGGCCAAAGGTGGAACACTGGGGTGATGTTTTAAGGAGGAAGGTAGACTCTGAGGAAAGAGCATACTACAGCTGCACATGTAGGAATGCAAGGAGGGCAGAATGGACACATGGGAGCCCAAGTGAGGGCTGCGTTCTCTCCTTACCTCTTATTTTCTTTGCTAAGGAATTTGTCCCCATCAAAGCAGTGTTCTCCTTTGTTCCATGATCTCTGGGATGGAAGGCTAGGAGGATGCACTGTTGCTATCATAGATGATGACTGCTAATGGTGCAGGTCTCGTCATGTGGGTGCTTTGTTTCAGGCTGGCTGGCCCATGAACAGTCCATTGCACTCCCTAATGAAATTAATGAAACCGTTAGCTGTTTCTTGGACATACAGTTATGCCCTCTTGCTTTATGTGCTTCTGATTGCAGCCACACACAAACTTCCACCATGGTTTAAAACCCACTCTATGTTGTAGTCCTTGCTAGAATGTTCTGCCACCAACCTCCACTATTCTTTGGCTGAAAGGGCTCCCCTTATCCAGCAAATGATGCACACTTTTTAGTGTGGTGCCTCAGCAGCTGCCTATTTATATACATTACCATGACCTCAATTTTGCCAGTGCTTAGCTGTTATCACATCCCCAGACCTGGCATAGTAGGGTTGAACCCTGACTTCCTTACTTTGTTTCCCATTATACTCTTCCTGTGGTGGTTTGAATAGGAATTGTCCCATAAGGCTCATCTATTTAAATGCTTAGACACCAAGGAGTGGAACTGTTTGAAAGGATTAGGAGGTGTGGTCTTGATGGAGTAGGAAGTGTATCGCTGAGAGGTGACATGTCGGGCCTAGTCTCTCTAGGCCTCTCTAGTCAGTCTCTCTCTCTCTCTCTCTCTCTCTCTCTCTCTCTCTCTCTCTCTCTCTCTCTCTCTCCCTTCCTCCCTATCTCTACATCTACCTGTCTCTCCCTCCTTTCTCCTTTCTCTTCTCTCCATAGCTAGCCTGCAGCCAACAAGCTTTGCAATGCTCTAACCTATTACTACAGGATACTTCCAAGATCAGTATCCCCTTCCCTAACATTATCAGCCTTAGGGTTTCTATTGCTGCAGCAAAACACCATAAACAAAAAGGCAAGCTGGGGAGGGGATGATTTATTTGGCTTAACACTGCCGTGTTACTGTCCATCACCAAAGGAATTCAGGCCAGGAAGTCAAAGAAGGCAAGAGCTGATGCAGAGGCCATGGAAGGTGCTGCTTGCTGGCTTTCTTTCCATAGCTTATTCAGTCTGCTTTCTTATAGAACCCAGAACCACCAGGCCAGGGATGGCACCACCCAAAATGGGCTGGTCCTTCCCCCCATCAATCACTAATTAAGAAAATGCCTTACAGCTGGATCTTGTAGAGGCATTTTTTAAATCGAGGTTCCCTCCTTTCAGACAACTCTAGCTTATGTCAAGTTGACATAAGAATAGTCAACACATTATCTATATGCATGAACCATTGCAATTAGCTCTTCAGGGTCACCCAGTTGGTTGGAAACAGAACCTTTGTATTCTTGACTCCTTGTTTAGTCTTTCCTCACTGTCACTCTGTATGAAGTGATTGAAGACAGTGAGGGCCTGTGCAACATCAGCTCTTTCTCTGCACCACAAGCTCCCTATGCATGAGTTTACAATCTGTTGAAGACTACTTCATGGACCATTTCCAGATGATCATTGCTATTATAATAATAAAAGTTGGGGCTCTCCCAAAACTTCTCTTGGATTATAGGAAAGCCACCTTTGTTGGTGTGATTAAGAACCCACAGATAAGATCATCTCTCAAGCCTCATCAGAGAAACTTTTTTAGTAGTAGATAATGATTAAGAGCGAGACCACAAGTCAAGGAGCAAAGAATAAGAGACTGCACAGTGCTCAGCCCTAAAGAGGATTCTATATTTACACCGCCTCTCCAAAAGTACCAATGCAAAAGACAGGGGCATAAATATTGTAAGAGCCAGAGGTGGTAGATGTCTACAAAGAAGCAGTGTTCCCCAGTCATAACAGGGAGGCTATACATATGAATTCACAGCAGGTGAGACAATGTGTAAGGCCTGAGCAGGTTCAAGCCAGACAAAATCCCATCATGGAGAGGGGAGAAGGGCAGTAAGTCCCACCCACACCTCAGGAGCTATTGGTAGTCGCTAGATGCCAGGAGAAGAGTGAACTTGTTGAGGCTCCAAGTGAACTGACTATTCTCCAGAGGAAGGCCACACATTCAAGACTATATGGCCAGTGCCAATTGTACTTGAAATACACACACACATACACACACACACACTCATGCACCCATGTGCATGCACACATATACCTACATACATGCACACATAGATGCACACATGTGCCCGCACACATGTACACATTCACATGCGCATGCACACACAGTGTTGGATAGGTAGGGAAGGAGAGTGGATCTGGAAACTGCTGGGAGAAGTAATCAATATGATCAAAATACATGATACCAAACTCTCAATGACCTAATTTTAAACTGAGAAGAAGTCAAGTCAAATCCACCTGCTCGTCATATAAAATCTTTGTGTATGATTTAATGTCTACCCTCATATTCAAATGTATTTGTATATGAGTAAGTATTCAAATAAGTACTGCAATAATACTAAGAGTAATCAGACTGCAAAGACTCTACTCTTGCAAGTAGGTTGATGTCATCCTTAAAGTGCAAGTTCAACACCCTCTTACTCTATCTTGCTATTTTAACTTCAGCCATGGAATGGTGCTACAAGAGCCCTCAACAAATGCCAGCTGCTCACTCATAGGCAATAACTCTATGTTTACTGTAAATTACCTAATCTCTGTCATTTTTTTGTAACAGCACAAAATGGACCTCAATGGTTAGTCTATAAAACCCAGAACTGCCATTCGTCAAACATTGGGTACATATTTTATAAAACAGATTAAAACTGTAAGTGTTAGATAGCAAAAGTTATATTAAGCAATTTTTAAAAGTATCCATTTTAAATACAGAACAAGCACACATTAGATATATCCAAATATGACCTACTGACACAGTTAATAACAGACTTAGACAGACTAAGCGCTCAAATTTCAGAACAATCATTCATCTAGCTGGCAACTAAATCCTCCCCATGTGTATGGTAACTTTTTGATTTAACCATTCAGTGTAGCAGACCTTTCCAAGATCCAGCCAGAAAATCCCTGAGGTCCCCAAACACTAACTGAGATGACCTTGATTTGTATTGGGATTTCTCTGCCTCTATATTCTTGAATTGGGGGTTGGTGAATTATTTTGTGAAGAGGGCTTCCTGACACTGTTAACTGTCAGAAGCATTGGCTCTTACTCTCCGTAATCACATACTTTTCCTCAAATGTTGTGTTACCACTGTTGTTTCATTTTGTTAGCATTGCTTGGTGTCAGTGGTAGCAGTGTGGTGGTGGTGGTGGTGGTGGTAGCTATGGTAGTCCTTAGGGACTGAACCTCCTGGCCTCTCATACACAGATAAGTACACAACCACTGTGCCATCGCTCAAGTCTCTCTTTGTTTTGATGGACGTAAATGCTTTCAGATATTATCCAGTGTTTCATGAGAGGAAACACTGCCTTCTTGTCTTGAAAGATAGACATATACAGATAGCTAACCCTCATGTCTGTAGGTGCAATCACACAATTCAAGTCTAAGGAGACTATATCTCAGAATCTGGCCTTTCTTGCTTCTATAAGCAGCCTCCTTAGGAGACTAATGATTTGGGGTTTTTTTGTTTTATTTTGTTCCTTTTTTCTCTTGTCAACATATTTCCTTAAGACATATACCCACTAGTAAGATTTCTTTAGCATATGGTAGTTCCACTTAGAACATTTCAAGGAAATTCTATACTTTCTCATAAAGCAATTCTAATTTACAAACTTATAAAACTAGAGTACACAGGCTTTCTTTTTTTCCTGACCTTTGCTAACACTTGTTATTTGTAGTCTTGTTAACAGCCATTCTAACAGGTGTGAGGTGAAATCACAATTTCATTCTTATTTATATCTGCCTGATAATTAGTGATATTTGATATTTGAAGTACCATTTGGCCATTTACCTGTCTTCTTTTATTTTTATTAGTTATTTGAGAATTTCTATATATTTTATCATATTCATATTCTAAGTTTTATCATATTCATATTCTAAATTTGTGTACTCTTTTTTTTATTAAATCCAGCAAGTGAAATTTGTGCTACTGCATACTCTTTGATGTTGCTGCCTATATACTCTCGGATGTCTCTATCTGTATACTCTTGGGTGTTGCTACCTGTACTTGGGTGTTACTGCCTGTATACTTTTGGAAGTGTGGTCATCCATTGGAGTGTGGTCAAATTGTCTGAGGCCACACCCTTCAAGAAATCTGACACTTTTTCTCCCTGAACTTATAAGTGCTTATAAGTACTTCATGGTAGGGCTCATTATTTGTGGTGACTGAGGAATCCCTAAGGAATGAAAAGATAGCTACTCATGGAATAGCTTTCAAAGACAAATAGAACAATAGGAAGAGAAACTTCTGGCACACTCGGATAGTGAACATAACTGTGCAATACTTTGTGGTATTACAGTAGGTCCTTAACTAAGTGTGGGACTTCATGTCTACCTCCTCTATACAAGCTGGCATTTTTGTCTGGCTTCAGTTTATGCAAGACTTATACACATTATGACAAATGCTGTGAACTCGTGTACAACTTCCCTACTGTAGCTGGAAAACACTAAGCCACAGGTAGTGACTACAAGGAAGCAGTGGATCCTAGCTCAACTTTTGTAAGTAACTGAAATGGATATTATAAGCTTGGTTAGAGAGTGTGGCTGCTTTAATTTGGCTCCACTTGTTGCTTACAAACTTCTTTATTTTAGTTTTCTTGGTAAAGAGTTTCAGAAAATAGGAACTCGGTTCACCATCACACTTCGCAGTCAAAACTGCCTTGAAGTTATTTGTAATTCTATGACATTAAACATCTCACTATCTTGTTGCCTAGGCCAGTACTTAAAGCTTGACAGGCCCAAACATTTTAGTCATTCTTTTTGTTTTGAACACTTCCACCCTTCCAGCCTGTTATATTCAGAATATATCAAACAACAACAACAAAATCAACTATCACTTTCTAAAAAGTGCTCAGAAGTATAGTAAGTCAAATCTTAAAACCATTTACAATCAAGCATTTCCAGGTAAAATTACCAATTTACCACAAGGTACGTTTCTCTTTCCATTGTTCTACATATCTTCAAAAGCTGTTCACAAGTATCGATCTTTTCATTCCTTAGGGACTTCAAATGCGGCCCCATCAGAACAGCTGCCAGTCTCAGTCACCACAGAACGAGCCCCACCATGAAGTATTTGAAATATGTGAGGGTTAAAAGATCATGAAAATGAGACCATATGTCCAAACATACCACGTGTGCTTTGGCAAAGGAAATGTACATGTTAAGACAAATCTTCGCCAGCCCACCAGGGAACTAGATCAAAATCAAGACAAAGAGATTATTTTCATACAAGCTAGGTATTTCTCCTGCATCACCCTGAGGTTAGCTGGGATGAAGGATGCCAACCTCCCCATAAGGGCCTGGCAAAGCCTGATTACTGAGGAAGGAGAAGGATAGAGAGGCCTGGGTTTGGGGAAGTAAACCACTTTGGTCCAAATCCTATGTCCATTAAGTGGCTGTCAACATCTCATCATGATAACAATAGACTTAGCATCTCTATGCTTCAGTTTTCCCATCTGTAAAATAAAAGCGATGATTCTATCCTAGATTCTTTTGAGGATGAAACAAGAGAAAGTGAACGTCTTTAAATTTTTTCCTGACATATAATCAGAGTTATTGTTCTTATTAAGAACAACAAAAAATGTACATCCAATTTTCCTCAGGAATGTTAGCAGTTTGGTTCTCACGCTTGCTTCAGCTTTTACTGGAATGAAAGCAGTGTCTCACAGGATGCCGCGCAAGATGGATTCAGGTTTGCCAGGTGGCCTCGCTACCAAGACCAGGCTGTCCCTATGACGTAAGGAAGAGCATGTTCACCTAAAGCTGATTGTCTACATGTGTGAGTGCCCCTTGAGTGGCCCAGCTGCTCTGGTGAATTTATCTCACTGGTGGGAAGTAGCCAAAGAATTCTTCTTACCTACCAGCCTAGAAGAAGCTATAAACTCCGAAGCTACTGGCAAGTGTCAGGCAGCAGCATGTGGGATGTACTCAGTTGCCTACATCACCTAGTAGTTACACTTAAATTGTTGAATGAGAACACTTGAGTATTGTCAGAAACAAGAAGAAATATATTTGGTTTACTTTGTCTTGTTTGGTTTGAGACAGAAACATGCTATAGAGCACAGGCTGGCTCCAAACTTGTGGTGATGGTCTTACCTCAGCCTCCCAAATACTGAGGATTACAGGCCTGCCACGCCATGCCTGACTCAAGAAATTAATTCTAGACAACCAGAATTTGAGATGTCTATGTCACACTTCCAGTCCTTGGAAATTGACTGTCTAACGTTAAGTATACCAGCATGGGTCAAAATTATTCAATTAACAGCAGAGTATAATTAATTTAAAATTTTAAATTCGTTTGATTTTTAGCTAAGTAAGAATTAGTTTGTATGATCCTCAAGGGAGAAAAATTGTAGTTTTTCATCTTCTAACATATGCAAATTTTATAAAAATACATAAGTAATAATAATATAGGTAATGTTTCCTACAAAAGCCTTGAGCTTCCACCTTTAATCTGGGGTCTCAGATCCAACTCCAAGCCTCTGGCATAGAGATTGCCAGTGCCCACAGGGTGGCTAAACACTAGGCAGTTTTCCCAATCTAGGGAGCTCAGGAGATGGTTCAGTCGGTAGTTAAAGCCTGAGTTCGCATTTCCAACATCAACCTTGGACCTTTACATGCTCATGTGCCCATGTACACACATAACATATTTTTATGTTTTAATTATTATTATATGTATTTGAATGTTTTGGCTGCATGGATGTCTGTGCACCGCTACCATGCTTGAAGCCCATTGAAGCTGCAAAAGGATGTTTGATTCTTTTGAACTGGAATGACAGAGTCCTGTGAGCTGCCATACAGGTGCTGGGAATTGAATGTGGGTCCTCTAGGAGAGTAGCTACTGTTCTTACCTACTGAGCCATCTCTCCAGCCCTCAACCTATACTTGTTTTAAAAACCTGCAAGATATTTCATTCAGTGTTCTGTGGTTTTGATAAAAGACTCTCTTGCTTTATTTTGCCTTCATACTGTCTCCTCTAATTTTAGAATCAGAATACCCCATCAATGTGAGTTAGAAAACTTGTCTCTGTCCCCACTGTGAAGAGCTAAATATAAAGACAAAACTCTCATAATATCATTGCTATGCATTCAAAATGACTGTAGCTTGCAAGTTCCCGCATGCATTCGTTACACTTGTCTGTTTCTAACCAACATGCCTGAGTGAACAACTTAAGAAAGGAGAGATTATTTAGCCCACATTTCCAGAGCTCGTGATACTTTATTCTGCTACATTGAATCCATAACCACACCCGTTATAAAGACCTGTCAGCCAGTAGAGGGGAACTTACTCTGAGGTTATTTAAAATGCCTGGGCCTCTGCTGACTACATATAGGAGGCCTAATGCATTTGCAGCACTGCTTGGTACATGGTAACTGTCACATGCATTCCTTGTTTGCCACTGCCAGACAGATATGCTCAAAATGGAGCCTCTGGGGTGCACAGCCCAATTCCCTAGATCTAGACTTGAGACAGGGACAATTTCCTTAATATACAAACAAAGCGAAGCCAGTAAAAATTTCTAGAGTCAAAATGGAACAGTGATTCTAAGGCTCTCACCAGGGTCACAGTGATTTCAAGAAATAAAATTATATGACTCTGTCTGAGAGGGGGAGATGGGGAGGGAGAGAGGGGGGATAGAGGTGGAAAGGAGGGAGGGAAGGAGAGAGAGAGAGAGAGAGAGAGAGAGAGAGAGAGAGAGAGAGAGAG
>OU015749.1:57103002-57123026 GCA_907169655.1 Acomys percivali | reverse complement strand
TAAATATGTAAGTTAATAAGTCTTATAATACCAATTCAGCAAAACTTTTCATTTCTAATTTTTAGTAGTAGTTTTATAAAAATAATAAAAGTGTTTGAAGGCATCCAGTTAGTAATAAAATTCATATTTAGTCAAGATATTTCACTATTTCACTTTTTGGTTCTGTTGATATTTTTAGTGACTTTTAGAAAGTCCATTTACGGGGGGCTGGAGAGATGGCTCAGAGGTTAAAAGCACTGACTGCTCTTCCAGGGGTTATGAGTTCAATTCCCAGCAACCGCATGGTGGCTCACAACCATCTATAATGTGATCTGATGCCCTCTTATGGCATTAAGGTGTACATGGAGGCAGAGTACTGTATATGTAATAATAATAAATAAATAAATCTTAAAAAAAAAAAGAGTAGTTTAAAAAAAAAAAAAGTCCATTTACTCTTTAATTGAACATTTCTGTGATCATTCACAAAGTAAGGAAACTACTTAAATATTTTTACCCTTGAAAAAGAACTGAAAGGGCAGAAGACTGAAGATGATGTTCCAACATTACAGTGAGTTTTGGGTGACTATTGAGGCAGCAAACTGTCTCTGTCATCTTCTCATTTGGAAAGCTACTAACCTACATTCCCTGTATACTCAGGTAATTAATTTTATTCCTTCTCAAGCCTCTGATTAGGTTGAAGACCAGATAGTTAAGTTTTACAATTAAGCTTAATTGTTTAGGGGTTAAGATGTTTTTAGATCTAGATAGATGTTTTAAGTTGATAATAACAAGATATTATTTACATTCAGAATTTTAGATGCACCAAGACAAGAAAGATGTTTCCTTCAAGGCTGCCAAATACAAATAGACAAAACATTAAGAATGTATCATTTATATAATTCCTGATTATTTCATGATTCTTCTTGCTGTAAGTAGTTTATTGTATACATGTGTGTAATAATATAAATGTATATGAAAATGAAAAGAAAGAAAGAAAAATAATAATAAAGAACTGAAAAATCATTTAAAATCAATTTAAATCTTTAAAGTCAAAAAAGCAATATATTTGTTATAATTTTGATTTGAGAATTGTTTCTCCTTTAAAAAGAACTTTCTCTGAGAAGATCCATCTTTAATCTTTTGTCTTTTATGAATTTAAGACCTTATATCGGCCCAGGGGTCCCACTCAAACTAAGGCACTAGCCAAGGACAATACAGGCGGTAAAATTTAAACCCCTACCCAGATCTAGCCAATGGACAGGACAGTCTCCACACTTGAGTGGAGAGTGGGATATGACTTTCTCATGTACTCTGGTGCCTCACATTTGACTATGTCCCCTGGAGGGGGAGACCTAGTGACACTCAGAGGAAGGACAGCAGGTCACCGAGAAGAGACTTGATACCCTATGAGCATATACAGGGGGAGGTAATCCCTCTGAGGAACAGTCATAGGGGAGGGGAATAAGGGGAAAATGGGAGGGAGGGGAGAATGGGAGGATACAAGGGATGGGATAACCATAGAGATGTAACAAGAATAAATTAATAAAATAAAATAAAATAAAAAAGACCTTATATCATATATCCATATCACTCTTTTTATTCTCTAAAGAAATAACTTACTCTAAACATCCTTGGCTTTTGTTGCTCTGTAGCTCATGAGCTAAATGAAGGGGGTGCTAACTGGTACCAGCAGAGACACAGTGTCCAGGAGCGCAAAGGGGGTGCTAACTGGTACCAGCAGAGACACGGTGTCCAGGAGCACAAAGGCTTTGCAGTGGGTTTTTTTCCACATCCTGTTGGATTGACTTATTCTGGAATAATTTACGTTTTGCTTATTCTAAAAAAAATTAGGTATTTATTTTAAAGATTTATTTATTTATTTATTCTATATACAATGTTCTGTGCCTGCCCACCAGAAAAGGGCAAATCTCATTATAGATGGTTGTGAGCCACCGTGTGGTTGCTGGGAATCAAACTCAGGACCTCTGGAAGAACAGACGGTGCTCTTAACTGATGAGCCATCTCTCCAGTGCAAGAATCCCCTTTTTAAAAAGTAGAGTTATCGCTTTATTTGCATATTTTGTTCATAAAAACAATGTATTTGATCATATTTCCCCCACACACACCTCCTGCCTACAATTCTCCAAGAGGAAGTCTGTTTTTCATGGAGATGTGCTCTTTTTTGATAATACAGACCATGGATAGTCAGTTACACATATTTTAAATTCTGCAAATATTTTAGTATGTTAAAGTTGCTATATAGTTACACATACTCACACTTTTCCCTTGCTAAGGAAATTCAGCATCATCCTGCCTCCCTTGTCACTAGGGCCACTGCAGCTGGCACCCCATAACTGCCATGTCTCCCATGAAAGGCATATGTTTCTGATTTTATCCCTGCGCCTAACACTCTATCTTGAACTGTGTCACCACCACCCCACACACACACACACAGTGGTGTCTCCGATAATAGGAAATAGTGGTGACTGGGTCAGTCAGTCTCCTCTTTCAAACACTGTTACAAGCTCTACTGACTCATACATAAGGGAGGCTTCAGGGCCCTCATTCCTCTTCAGTGGCTTCTTGGCATCTGAATGGCATTTGGAGTGTCCGCTGTAGCAATGGCTGCCAGAGAACACAGCACAAAGTTCAGAAAGGATGATGAATACAAATAAGAGCTGCACTCAGGGGCTTGATGCTTTTCCTTGCTGATTTGAGCACTGTGCACTCAAGCTGGTTTCCCTCTGGACTACCTTCCTCTTGTCATGTTGTTGCTCTCAGAGGCCTTCACATTTGCGAACTATACAGCCCAATACCCTCAGATCTAATCCCCTCCCCGAGGCCCGAGGATACTCTTCTTTTTCATCTTTTCTTTCCATCATTTCTCCCCAATTATAAATGCATTCCAGTTTTCTGAGTCAGAGTGATGTTTTAACATGCACTCCAACATCAAGGTTGCTGTTCTACCCCTGGTCTTGCCTGGAGATTGGATATTTTTAGAGATTAGCATGAAACATCTCAAAAAAAATCTAGCAATGGAGCAATGAGGATAGGTGATGACTGAAAGATGGTTTCTGAGCATCAAATAATTCTTGTCCAAAAATAAACACTTCCATAGCTTTCACATCACAAGAGGAAACAAGCCCAACTAAAATTAATTTAAATGCAAAAGAAAACCACCCGAAGAGTGAGTATCAGCATTTGTTATACAGCGGAGGATTTCATCTTCTTCTAGGAAGATGTTAGAAATGAACAAACTGGTGACGGTCTGGGGGAATTTAGATAAAGGGCTTCCATGATATGCCTCAAATATGCAAATCACACTAATATTGTTTCATATGCCTTCAAGATCTCCACCATCGGCTCTCCAAAATAATTCAATACAAAACATTTTAGCCAAGTAGACATTGCTCTTGTGTGGTACTCCCGTGGCATGATTCTTTTAATTGACAGAGAAAAATAAGTGGAATTCTGTATTTAAAAAAAAAAAATTACAGGGGCTGGAGAGATGGCCTAGTGGTTAAGGGCACTGACTGCTCTTCCAGAGGTCCTGAGTTCAATTCCCAGCACCCACATGGCAACTTAAAACTGTAACTCCAAGATCTGACACTTTCACATAGACAGGCAAAACACCAATGCACATTAATAAAGGTTAAAAAAAAGTTCTTTAAAAAAATTACAGTGAAACAACTGGGAAAGATTTTGTATTGTCCATGTAGAAGCTTATTTCTGATTATTTTTATAAAAGGCACATGATACTGTCACTTCAGTTTTGGAATATATCTAGAAGAAACCTTTTTTTTTACATTCAGAAGGCAGATATTGAGCCTGCAACTCCGACTCTGCTAGGCTAGATATGTCATTATGAGTGAGCAAACAATCTGCATTCACAGAGCTTGCTGCCTTCTAGATACAGTCATTAAAACAGGCAAACAACTACAATTACAAATCCCTAAATACTAGGAAGACAATAAATAAAATAACACAACAGACAATAGCAGGGAAGGCTACACAGTCAGAAACAGATCAGAGCATAGAATCTGTGGTCCCATTACTCTGTCTACCACAGAAGGGCACCCAATGCATTGCTGGCTAAAGCTTGTTAAGGTGAACTTCAACCAAGGATGAGTGAGTTTACCCAAATCTCAATTATATGTTGGTATCTTTCGGGATAAAATTAATATCTACCTTCTAATATTGAAGTACCACTTGCTGTTGGGTGACTTTTTAAAATAATTAAGTAACATCGCACAGAAATAAGATTATTTAGATGGGATCAGACATGTTCAGGGTGGTATGGCCACAGCACATTAGACCTATATAAACTCAAGCCAGATGAGGACCTAGAACTGAGATGGAGAAGTGGGCATGGACTCCTAACACTAACCTCCAGAAGATATTTGTAATTAATACCTACTGAGAAAAGGAAGATCAGATTCCTTCAATAAAGGTCATTGGGTGTGTCAACCACACTCTAGGGCACACAGCTCCCATGCCCAGGGATAGTTGGCCAACACAAAATGGACTCTATGGCTTTGTTTGTGTGTGTGTGTGTGTGTGTGTGTGTGTGTGTGTGTGTGTGTGTGTTGTGTGTGTGTGTCTGTGTGTGTGTGTATGCACTCACATGCATGCGCACATGCACATATGCACAGTCACGTGTGCACATGCATTTCACAGTAGAAGCATCCCTCCTCCCAAAGAAAACAGAGGCTGAGAAAGAAAAAAGGAGAGACTGGAGCTGAAGTTATAATGAGAAAAGACAGTGCAAAAAATAACATTGTGGCTTCTGTGGGATCCCATATTTATCCTCTCAGATGCTTCCAGAGCAAACACAGTCCATTTATAAATGAGAAGACATTGCTGTCAAACTAGTCTCTCCACCTGAGATCCTGGGAGGAAAAGCCCCACCCTGGAACTTTTAGTGTCTTACCTCATTGCTTGGAGCAAACACCTCCACCCCTGAAAATTGGTCTTGGTGTCTGGAAATGCGGTGGTGGCATCTGTGTTCATCTTCGCAGTACGGAGGAGGGAGGATTAGTACTTTCATCTACTCCGGAGAGATGTTCAACATCATTATATTTCTCATTTCAACAATTCCATCTGACAGGAAATTAGGCTGGGATCAAAGATTGCGTTTTCACGTAACTCAAAGGATGTGATGAGAACAAAGAAAGCCTCCGCCTGCACTGTGAACAAGTTACATGGGGTCTGGAAAGGTGAAAGGGGGGAGGTCAGTAGTTAGAAAGGAGAGATGCTCTGACCCTAACCTCCAGATGTGCCAAGAACGCAGGGGAAAGGAGGAGATTAGTAGAGTCCTGTCTTTGCAACGGAATTTGATGAACAGATTCCAAAAACTGATGCCAAGCCTTCTATCTTTTAAAAGTTGTTACCTGGCCCTACCTTCAAAGAAAGACATTTAGGACAAAAATTGGGACAATTGTGTGAGAGGACCCGACACATGACCAGGCTTGGGGTGAACACTGAAGAATATTTAAGGACCTCTTTCAGCTCCTCCAATCATTCGGAACATGTCTGCCCTCAGATCTGTCCTTGCCCTTCCTCTCCGCATTGCAGAGAGCGTGACCCTGCAGGCTACCTTCGCCAGGCTCCCGTGTCCCCAAGGTTCTAGCTAGTTTTCTCTCTCTTGGGTAGCACTACTAGTTGAGAAGCAGAGGGTTCAGAGGGGTTCACACGTCATGTTTTCCCCCACTCCACCTTCAGTAGTCCCTCAGGCAGCAGTGTAAGATTCCACTGCCTGGTAGGCAAACCACCATGACCCAGCTTTGGTCAGGTGTTCTTGGCCCTCTAGGCATGGTTAATATCAGGACCTCCCTCCAGTTGAGCTTTGTGAGTGGTTCACCTTTGGGCTAGCTCACTGGTGCCAGTGTCACTTGGTTCCACTCTCTGTTTATCCATACTGTGTGGCTAGTTCCCTACATAAATACTCAAGATGGTTTTTGTTCTTTCTGTTTGGACCCTGACTGATATGATTCTTTTCTTCTTTTCTTAGAAGTGATAGTAAAGGAAACAAAGTCTGAAAAGCATCTTGTTCTAGAACCTTCCAAATACTGAAACCTTTTAACACAGTTCCTCATGTTGAGGTGACCCCCAGGCATAATTTTGATGCTACTTCATAACTGTTATTTTGCTACTGCTATGAGTCATAACGTAAATATCTGTGTTTTCCAATGGTCTTAGGTGACCTATGTGAAAGGGTCATTCGATGCCCAAATGGGTACAACCCACAGGTTGAGAACCACTCTTTTAGATTATTTACTCCCAGCAAGCTTTGCACTCTAATCTTTAGCTCTTATGACAGTTAACACTGATTTGAACAAACCCATAACACACACTCTCTCTCTCAAAGACACTTGTGATCTATGATCTACCATTTCCAAAGTTGGTGGTTGGAAAGGTAGTCGTTAATTTAAAGAAGTAGTCAACTGAGCCATCTGTCAGCCTAGAATTGACAGGGACAGACTCCCACAGGGTAAAATAACTGATAGACAGCAGGCTAAACATGTTCTACTGTGCAGAGGAGATGGGCACAGTTATCATTGTGAAGTTACCAGTGAGAAACCACTTGAATGGCCTTCCATGCCCCTCACTAAGTCATGTGCACAGTGACACCTCCAGGGAGCTGTCCCTAATCACCCAGTCCAGAACAGTGCCATCACCACCATTGCTGCTTCCTTTTGTGGCACCCTGAATGCTGATTTCATATCATATATTTATCCTTTTGTCATCTGTCAGAGGCTGGCACACAAGTGCTCAAGGGCTCAAGGTCAAGGGCTCTGTGTCATTCACCATCAATAGTCAATCACCTAGCCCTCTATCTAGCACATAATAGGCACTCCAATATATGGACCTCTTGAATGAGTGTATCTGAAGGCATAAATGCTTTTTTTTTAATCAACTATTCACTCCCTATGTCAGTCAAGAATGTCCATTACTGATTTCTTGCAAATCCCAAGTTAGCCACCAAGAAACTGGTCCCACATGTCAATGGAAAATGTGTAATTGGGTCTTTTTTTTTTCTCTTTCAAACAATGGGATGTTGCCACTTGTAAGAAATGCTTTCCTTCATCTTCTTTCTCACCTTTAAATAACTTTATTGAGAGAAAATTGGCATGCCAGAACCAACCGACCCATTCAAGTGCACATGTCAGCAGACTCTTCGTAAGTTCATGCATTGTCCAGACTTCACCACTATCTCCTTCACCTCCAGTACACAACATCACAGTGACCTATTTGTCCCTCCTTCCCGGCACTCACAGTGCCAGGTACCCACCCATCCTGTTTCTGTGCCCAGGCATTGACTTCTCAGTGCATTTCCTATAAGTGAAGTCATTGTACAGCCCCTTGTAGCTCCCTCCTTGAACTCATCAGTTTTCTTAAGGTTAACTGGTGTTACAACACCCATGTCAGCATTTTTTACTGCCAAATAATATTCCATTTATTATAAACATAAATATAAATACACATTTCATTTTATATAAATATAATTTTTCATCAGTTGCTAGATAGTTGGGCTGTTTGCATCTGCCAGCTACTGTAAATAGTGCTACTATGAACATTTGTCCACAAAGTCTTACATAGACAAATATATTCTTGCCTGCTGCCCCGAGCTTCAGTTATGGTCTAAGTGTCCAGTGCGAAAATGTACACGTTTCATATACAATGTGATGTTCTGATGGTTGTTTACTCTACTTCATCTTAGTTTTTTATTTAAGTTTTTCCTGGGTTATTATCTAACTTCTTCCTGGGTTTTGTTCTGTTCATTTTCACTTTGTTTGTTTCTGTTTCCTAAATGTCTCCCTGGAGCTAGTCACCTCCGCCATGCTGGTCCACGAGCCTCTGACAGGAAGTGTTAAGATAGCCGTGAAGCCAAGAAAATATTTTGGTTTCTCACCACTGTTGATGAAACTGTTGCCAACCCGCACCTTAGACCCCAGTTTCTGGTTTTCCTTTCTCACATACACCCATGCCCTATCTTACAACAAGACAAAATAAAGGAAAAGGAAGAAGGAGGGGAAAGTAGGCGATAGTGGCTTAGTAGGTAAAGATACATGCCACCAAGTCTGATAGCCTCTGCCCTACACACACACACATACACACACACACACACACACACACACACACACACACACACACGGGAGGGAGAAAGGAGAGAGAGGGAGAGAGAGAGGCACATGCATACTTTTTTTATTCTTAAGAAAACAGATCTACTATTCTGTTATGAGTTGAGTTTTACCAAAAGCATTTTAAGTCTAGATTTGTTTAAGCTTAAGACCTTTATGGGAAGTTGCTTGACCTTGTGGTCTAGCTTGCCCCAGTGGAGCTATGGCATAACGCAGAGGGCATGGTGCTAATGCTGAATCGTGCATTCCTGGAGGAGCCTTTAATCCTGGACTGATAAATAATAAATAAAATTAGCCCTGCTAATCCCTACTTGCTGCAGGCTTAGGCAATGCATTTGTGTTATTAGAGCCGTGCCCCTTTCAATATTAGTGCCCAGGATTCTACTCTTGACAGCACCTCCAGTGGGCTTCCTCCATCACTGGGCTAATGTACGCCCTTGCTAAAATGGAAAAGACTGTGAGCTAAGAAAACAGTGTTTCAGTCTGATTCTGACACTCGTCACTAGCTGAGCGACTTTGGCCATTTCACCTTTCATTCCATACCACCTTCATTTCTAAATAAAGTTTGGAGCTTTGATTCCATCTGAAATTATCTCATGCTTTGTAATCATATATAACCCAGAACAGAAATAGATGTGTTCGCATGTTGTCGAGGATGTTGAGTTGAGGTAGAGAGGAGGCTTTGTCAAAACGACAACCAAAACTATTTGTTTCATTTTATCTTTTTATTAAGTTATTCAGATTACGTCTCAATTGTTATCCCTTCACTTGTATCCTCCCATTCCTCCCTCCCTCCCTCTTTCACCCTATTCCCCTCCCCTAGGTCTGTGACAGAAGGAGACATCGTCCCCCACTATATGGTCACAGCCTATCAAGTCTCATCTTGGTAGCCTGCTTATTCTTTCCTTGAGTGCCTCCAGGCTTCCCCACCAAGGGGAGGTGGTCAAATATGGGGCACCAGAGTTCATGTCAAAGTCAGTCCCTGCTCTCCACACGACTGTGGAGAATGTCCTCTCCATTGGCTAGATCCGAGTAGGGGTTCAATGCTTACTGCACATATTGTCCTTGACTGGTACAGTAGTTTAAGCAGATGCCCGTGGGTCCAGATCCGCCCATCATGATGTTCTTCTTTACAACGTGGGGAACCGGAACCCTGGGGCTGTTACCCTCACTGTACTCCCAGGGTTATAGTTCTGTTTCCTTACCCATAAATTTGAGATTTCAAACAAGATCATCTCCAAGCTTCCTTCTCTTGCGAGGTTTTCTCCTTTCTGCTTCTGTGACTATAGACTTTCCGTACCCCAGGAATATACTTTGGACAAATTTTCACATTTTTAAAATTATATAGTTGCTTGGTGTTGCATAGAATTTTAGCAAACAAAGCACGAAATCTTTTATCCATTGATGAGTTTTTCTACCTAGCAGATTTCAGAAAAACAAAGATAGTTCTTTTATTATTTATGGTGCGGTAGATAATTTACAATAAAGGAGATTATCTAATATACACATGTCAGTTTCTATGACTGCTGGGGTCAGGCAACCTCTGTCATCTCGGATGGGAAGTTAACATTTCATTTGTTTTACTTTTCACATTTTTCAAATTGCTCCAGCCCCAGGACCTGATCCACTGGAGCCAATATCCCTAAAATTGATTAAAAATATTTTAAAGGAACTTTTTGTAAAATATTAATCAAAATGAGATAAAGGATAAAAAGTGCTTAGAATTTATGATTTAAGTTGGTACAGTTTTCCAAAAGAGCAAATGGTACTGTGGAGGGGGAAGAAAGAAAAGTATTGGGTTGGTTTTCCTTTTTTTTTTTTTTTTTTTTTTTTTTTAAAGAAAAGTAAGTGAACACTGCTGCTTATCTTAAAGGATGCCATGACGGGAGAGATGAAGAAGAGCACAGGCACCTGGGACATGATGGACCCTCCCTCCTTCCTTTCTCCATCCTGAGTCCTGAAACTTCACAATCCTCTCCCATCTATGTGATCCTTAACTTAACCCCAATTAATGTTTTAGAACCAGAGGAGTCATCTCGGTGTTAATTGAAGGGGATTCCTTCGTGGGGTAAGGCTGAGTTTCGTTGAAAAGAACGTCTCACTCCATGATCCACTGTGCCTCTGCTGCTTTGTTAGACAGAGCTGACCTCTCTGTGCTTGACAGCCCCTTCGATGCTCGCTTTATTTCTACTCATATCTAATCAGATGGAAGCACAGTCATGCAGAGTCAAGGTGCGGCATGAGCTACCATGTGGCCTTAGGAGAGTCTAGTTTCAAGTTTTGAGGTCTGAGGACGCATTGTGCATGGAAGTGATGCTTGTTTGCTTTTCCTGGCCTTGGACCTCTCATCCCTCCCTTCTTGGACAATGAAGTTCCAAAGCCATGGGCCAAGATCAGCATTCTCTGTGGGGTACCTCTATGGCTACAAACTCTGCTGCTAGGCCAGCCGTGGGTTTCAGGGACAATTCGGCAGGTTCCTCATGTTTCCAGCCTCCTCCTACACACCAGCTATAACTCAAATTATTGACATTATCTCCGTTACCTCCATGGAGATTATCTCCACCATAGATTTATGCTTTACTAGTTGTTTTTTAATAGTAACTAAGACTGTCCAAGAATGTGCTTAGTCAAGCTATATATATCTTGATTTATGATGATGATGTGAATATATTTAGTTTGATTATTTATAATCTCCCTTTGATCATAAGAGATTAGGGTGCCTTTTATCAAAATCCATGGTAAATTTAAAAGACAGAAAGCAGAGGCAAGAAAAAGGATGTCTGCCACCAGAGTCCACATGCTTGTGGTAACTTGGCCTCTTGTTTCGCTGTGAACCCTCTGGCAGCCAGCCCTGTAGTTCTCATCAAAAGAAGATGTATACCAGAAGTATTCAAGAACTATGTCTGGAAAACAAATAAAACTATTTTTAGCACTAAATTCTAAACAAGATACACACTGATGTATGAACAAACTCTTCGGTAAGTTGTTTGCGGTGGTTTCCAGAGTTGAGGTTCCATAGCAGCTCACAGTCAGATGCTCAGATGCATGAGATTAAAGAACAACTTTGAATGTTTGAGATATTTAACATGTGGAGGCCAATCCTGGAATGCCCTGATCCACAGGATGAGTGGAGAAGGGAGGTCACTTCTCACCGCTCACAGCTCAGCTGTTGGAAGATCATGTAAAAGAGGCTGTGCGTATGGCTCAGCAGTGAGGAACTTAGCAGGCTCTGGGCCCTGCGCACTGCCCAGACCAATCATACTTTTACAAAAGGCCTAGCCATCTGGGTTTCTACCTTATGAATGAACCGTGGAGCTTTAGAAATCAGACAAGCAAGCATCAGGGCATTAGGAACCCACCTCCTGCTCCACCCTGTATTGACACCGTGCCATCTCCACAGGGATCTGACTACACCTGTGGGAGCATTGTATTAAGAATGATCACATTGGACATCCCACTGGGACTCTAGGTAAAACAAGTGTAGGAGATGGGGAAATAGAAAGACCCAGAGGTTCCTAGAAACCTACAAGAACATCGTGATGGGTGGATCAGGGACCAGGGGCAGGGTTTGCTCAAAGCATTACACTAATCAAGAACAATACATGTAGTAAACATCAAACCCCTACTCTGATCTAGCCAATGGATAGACATTCTCCACAGTTATGCGGAGAGTGGGGACTCACTCTGACATGAACTCTGGTGCCCCATATTTGGCCACATCCTCTGAGTGGGGAGACCTGGGGGCACTCAAAGAAAGAATAAGCAGGCTACCAAGATGAGACTTGATAGCCTGTGACCATATAGAGGGGGAGGAGGTCCCCCTCGGTCATAGACCTAGGGGAGGGGAAAAGGGTGAAAGTGAGAGGAAGGGAGGAATGGGAGGATACATGTGAAGGGATAACAATTGAGCTGTAATCTGAATAAATTAGTAAATTTTTTTTATTTTATTAATTTATTCTTGTTACATCTCTATGGTTATCCCATCCCTTGTATCCTCCCATTCTTCCCTCCCTCCCATTTTCCCCTTATTCCCCTCCCCTATGACTGTTCCTCAGAGGGATTACCTCCCCCTGTATATGCTCATAGGGTATCAAGTCTCTTCTCGGTGACCTGCTGTCCTTCCTCTGAGTGCCACTAGGCCTCCCCCTCCAGGGGACATAGTCAATTGTGAGGCACCAGAGTACATGAGAAAGTCATATCCCACTCTCCACTCAAGTGTGGAGACTGTCCTGTCCATGGGCTAGATCTGGGTAGGGGTTTAAATTTTACCGCCTGTATTGTCCTTGGCTAGTGCCTTGGTTTGAGCGGGACCCCATGACCCAAATCTGCCTATCATAATGTTCTACTTGTAGGTTTCTAGGACCCACTGGATCCTTCCACATTGCTATTCTCACATGGTTCTCTCATCTAGAGTCCCAATAGGATGTCCTCCCCTCTGTCCCAGTTTCCTGGTAAGGGAAGGCTTTCGTGGGACATGCCTATTGGGCTAGTATGCAGATATAAGTGAGTATATTCCATTTGAGTCTTTCTGCTTCTGGGTTAACTCACTCATTATGATCATCTCTAGCTCAATCCATTTGTCCACAAATTTCGAGAATTCCTTGTTTTTAATAGCTGAGTAGTATTCCATAGTGTATATGTACCACAGTTTCTTTATCCATTCTTCTACTGAGGGACATTTAGGCTGTTTCCATGATCTGGCTATTATGAGTAAGGCTGCTATGAACATGGTTGAGCAAATTTTCTTGCTGTGTGCTGGTGCATCTTCTGGGTATATTCCAAGGAGTGGAATAGCTGGGTCTTGAGGAAGCCCTATTCCCAGTTTTCTGAGATAGCACCAGATAGATTTCCAAAGTGGTTGTACTAGTTTGCATTCCCACCAGCAATGAAGGAGTGTTCCTCTCTCCTCACATCCTCTCCAGCATGTGGTGTCGCTTGAGTTTTTGATCTTAGCCATTCTGATGGGTGTAAGATGGAATCTCAGAGTTGTTTTGATTTGCATTTCCCTGATGACTAAGGAAGTTGAACATTTCTTTAAGTATTTCTCAGCCATTTGATATTCTTCTGTTGAGAATTCTCTGTTTAGTTCCAAGCCCCATTTCTCAATTGGGTTATTTGGTTTGGTGGTGTTTAATTTCTTGAGTTCTTTATATATTTTGGATATTAGACCTAGGTCTGATATCCAAAATATATAAAGAACTCAAGAAATTAAACACCACCTTTTTTTTTTTTTGACAGTGTCTCTAGCCTTACAGAAGCTTCTCAGCCTCATGAGGTCCCATTTATTAATTGTTGATATTAAGGCCTGGGCTGTTGGTGTTCTGTTCAGGAAGTTGTCTCCTGTGCCAATATGTTCCAGGCTCTTCCCCACTTTTTCTTCTAAGTGACTTAGTGTCTCTGGTTTTATGTTGAGGTCTTTAATCCACTTGGATTTGAGTTTTGTGCAAGGTGACAAATATGGGTCCAGTTGCATTTTTTTACACATAGACATCCAGTTAGACCAGCACCATTTGTTGAAGATGCTATCCTTTTTCCATTGAATGGATTTGGCTTCTTTGTCAAAAATCAAGTGACCATATGTGTGTGGATTCATATCTGGGTCTTCAATTCGATTCCACTGATCAACCAGCCTGTTGCTGTGCCAGTACCATGCTGTTTTAATTACAATTGCTTTATAGTACAATTTGAAATCAGGTATGGAGATTTCTCCACAGCACCTTTTATTGTACAAGATTGTTTTTGCTATTCTGGGTTTTTTGTTTTTCCATATGAAGTTCAGAATTGAACTTTCAATGTCTTTAAAAAAGTGTGTAGGTATTTTGATAGGGATTGCATTGATTCTGTAGATTGCTTTTGGTAGGATGGCCATTTTTACTATGTTAATTCTCCCTATCCATGAGCAAGGAAGATCCTTCCATCTTCTCATGTCATCTTCAATCTCCTTCTTCAGAGTTTTGAAATTTTTTTCAAACAAGTCCTTCACTTGCTTAGTTAAAGTAACTCCTAGATGTTTTATATTGCTTGTGGCTAATGTGAAGGGTGTGGCTTTCCTAATTTCTTCCTCTGAAAGCTTGTCATTTGTGTATAGGAAGGCTACAGACTTTTTTGAGTTAATTTTGTATCCAGCCAAATTGCTGAAAGTATTTATCAGCTGTAGGAGTTCTCTGGTGGAATTTTGAGGGTCACTTATGTACACTATCATATCATCTGCAAATAGGGATAGTTTGACTTCCTCCTTTCCCATTTGGATACCCTTGATCTCCTTTTGTTGTCTTATTGCTCTGGCTAGAACTTCGAGTAGTATATTGAAGAGATATGGAGAGAGTGGGCAGCCTTGCCTTGTTCCCGATTTTAGAGGAATTTCCTTGAGTATCTCACCATTTACTTTAATTTTGGCTATTGGCTTGCTGTATATAGCCTTTATTATGTTGAGGAAAGTGCCTTGTATCCCCTATCTCTCTAAAACTTTAAACATGAATGGGTGTTGGATTTTATCAAATGCTTTCTCTGCATCTAAAGAGATGATCATGTGGTTTTTTATTTTCAGTTTGTTTATATGGTGGATTACATTGATGGATTTCCGTATATTAAACCATCCCTGCATGCCTGGAATGAAGCCTACTTGGTCGTGATGAATGATATCCTTTATGTGTTCTTGTATTCGTTTTGCAAGAATTTTATTTAGTATTTTTGCATCGATGTTCATAAGAGAAATTGGTCTGAAATTCTCTTTCTTTGTTGAGTCTTTGTGAGGCTTAGGTATCAACATGACTATGGCCTCATAGAATGAATTTGGTAATGTTCCATCCAATTCTATGTTTTGGAGTAGCTTGAAGAGTATCGGTATTAGCTCGCCTTTGAAGGTCTGGTAGAATTCTGCACTGAAACCATCTGGCCCTGGGCTTTTTTTGCTTGGGCGACTATCAATGATTGCTTCTATTTCTGTAGGGGAAATGGGACTATTTAGCTTGTTTATCTGTTCTTCACTCAATTTAGGCAAGTGAAATTGATCAAGAAAGTCATCCATTTCCCTTAGATTTTCAAATTTTGTGGCATATATGCCTTCAAAGTAGGATCTTATGATTCTTTGTATTTCTTCAGTGCCTGTTGTTATGTCTCCCTTTTCATTTCTGATTTTGTTGATTTCAATACTGTCTCTCTGCCTTTTAGTTAGTTTGGCTAACGGTCTGTCTATCTTATTGATTTTCTCAAAGAACCAGCTCTTGGTTTTGTTGATTCTTTGGACTGTTTTCTTAGTTTCTAATTTGTTAATTTCAGCCCTGAGTTTGATTATTTCCAGACGTCTACTCCTTTTGGGTGTTTCTGCTTCTTTTTTTTCTAGGGCTTCCAGCTGTTTTGTTAAGTTGCTTATGTGCGATGTTTCCAATTCTTTTTAAAGCCACTTAGTGCTATGAGTTTTCCTCTTAACACTGCTTTCAATGTATCCCACAAATTTGGGTATATTGTTCCCTCATTTTCATTGAATTTCAGAAACTCCTTGACTTCTTTCTTTATTTCTTCCCTGACCCATGTGTCATTTAGCAGAGAGTTGTTTAGTTTCTACGTATGTGTAGGCTTTTTGTTGTTTCTATTGTTGTTGAATTGCAGCCTAAGAGCATGGTGATCTGATAGGATACAAGGTATTATTTCAATCCTCTTGTATCTGTTGAGGCCTGCTTTGTGACCTACGATGTGATCAATTTTGGAGAAGGTTCCATGGGGTGCAGAGAAAAAGGTATATTCTTTCTTGTTTGGGTGAAAGGTTCTATAGATATCTGTTAGATCCATTTGGCCCATGGCATTGGTTATTGATGTTATTTCTCGGCTTAGTTTCTGTTTCAATGACTTATCCTTCAGTGAGAGTGGGGTGTTGAAGTCTCCCACTATTATTGTGTGGTGATCGATGTGTGGTTTAAGTTTTTTTAGCAGATCTTTTACAAATGTGGGTGCCCTTGTATTGGGAGCATAGATGTTCAGAATTGTGATGTCATCTTGGTTGACTTTACCTTTGATGAGTATGAAGTGTCCTTCTGCATCCCTTTTGATTAATTTTGGTTGAAAGTCTATCTTGTTTGATATTAAAATGGCTACGCCTGCTTGCTTCTTGTGACCATTTGCTTGGAATATTTTTTGCAACCTTTTACCCTGAGGTAAAGCCTATCGTTATAGGTGAGATGTGTTTCTTGAATGCAGAAGAATGTTGGATCTTGTTTATGCACCCATTCAGTTAGTCTATGTCTTTTTATTGGAGAATTAAGACCATTGATGTTGAGAGATATTAACGACCAGTGACTGTTAAGAGTTTTAATTTTGATGTTGTTTCCAATCCAGTGTTTGTGTAGTTGTGTTTTTGTCATGGTATAGTTACCTATTTACTGAGTAGTTTTGGTTGTAGCTTGACCCTTTGGGATGGAGTTTTCCTTCTAGTACCTTCTGTAAAGCTGGATTTGTGGATAGGTACTGTTTGAATTTGTTTTTGTCATGGAATATTTTGTTTTCTCCATCAATGGTTATTGATAGTTTTGCTGGGTAAAGTAGTCTGGCCTGGCATCTGTGGTCTCTCAGGGTTTGCAGGATCTCTGTCCAGGCTCTTCTGGCTTTTATGGTCTCTGCTGAGAAGTCTGGTGTAATTCTGATAGGTTTGCCATTGAATGTTATTTGGCCCTTTTCCCTTGCAGCTTTTAATATTTTTTCTTTGTTCTGTATGTTTTGTGTTTTGATTATTATGTGACGGGCAGTTTTCTTTTTCTGGTCAATTCTATTTGGTGTTCTGTAGGCCTCTTGTATGTTTATAGGTATCTCTTTCTTTAGGTTGGGGAAATTTTCTTCTATGATTTTGTTGAGAATAATTTCTGGGCCTTGGAGTCTGATATCTTCTCTTTCTTCAATGCCTATTATCCTCAGATTTCTTCTTTTCATGGTGTCCTGAATTTCTTGGATGTTTTGTGTCAGGAGTTTTCCAGATTTGGCATTATCTTTAATGGTTGCTTCAAGATCTGTGATTGTATCTTCTAGACCTGAGATTCGTTCTTCCGTCTCTTGGATTCTGTTGGAAAAGCTCACCTCTGTGTTGCTCGCCTTCTTCTCTGAGGTCTCACGTTCTCGTTTTTCTTCTGTCTGTGTGTTTATCATTGAATCCATTTTCGTCTTCAGATCTTGAACTGATTTTTTTATTTCTTTCACCTCATTTTTTTGTATATTCCTGAGTTTCTTCCATTGCCTCTTTATAGGTCTTCAGAGCTTGAACTGTTTTATTTATTTCTTCCATCTGGTTATTTGCATTTTCCTTACATTTTTCCAGTTCCACTCTATGTGCTTCTTTTATGTCTCTCACCTGTTTGGCTGAGTCTTCCTGTATTTGATCACGAATTTTATTTGTTTCCTCCATTAATATGCTCCTTATTAAGGATTTGAGGTCATTTTCTTGTATTTCCATTGTATTTGAGCTCTCTGGGTTGTTTTCTTTGGGATAGCTGGAAGCTGGAGACGCCATGTTGTTTTGGGGTTTATTGCGTATGCTTTTATGCTGTCCTTTAGACATCTTGCCGGCTTTATTTTCGCTGGGTAGATTCCCGAGTTGGATGGAGGGAGTCTGATGATAGATTCACTTGTTTTCTCACGGTTTCCGTAGGTTGGAAGCTCTTATGTTTCACTGTTGTGGATGGCAGGAGGTTAGCCCTGGCGTTTTGGGCTCTCACAGCCAGTGATCCTCAGCTCTCCTGTGCTGTGGGTCCTGCAATCGTTCTGGGTCTCTGGATGAGCGTTGGGTCAGGCCAAGGTATCCACAGCCTTCTGGGTTCCCTGCCAAGTCCAGCCAGGGACACTAGTCCCAAACCACCGTCTGAGCTCAGCTAGTATCTCAGGGCCTGAACCGTCTACCGAGCTTAGCTAGGAATTCTGGGCTCAAAGTTCACACAGGATCCAGCCAGAATTTTCGGGCTAGGACTGCGCACCAAGCTCAGCTAGGGGTGTTTGGCCAAACTGCTTGCTGTGTTCAGTTATTGACTCATGCCCGAAACATCCGCGCAGCTCAGCCAGGAATTCTGGATTCAAACTGCACACTGTGTCCAACCAGAGTCTTAGAGCCGGGACTGTGCCAAAGGCTCTACTAGAGACTCTGGGCCCAATCTGTCTGCCAAGCACGGTTAGCGACTGTGGCCCTAAGCTGCACGCCGAGCTCCACCCGAGTCTCTGGGGCAGAATTGTGCACCGAGCTCAGCCAGGGACTATGGACCCACACTGCACGCTGAATTCAGCCCGGGCCTTCAGGCCTATACTGCGTGCATAGTCCAGCCAGAGTCTTGGGGCCGCCGAGCCTGTGTGCACAGCTCAGGAAGAATCTCTGGGCCTAATCCACCTGGCAAGTCCAGCTAGGGCCTCTGGGCTGAATCTGCGTGCTGACCTCAGCCTGTGTCAGCACCCTAAAACTGCCCTCTGATGAGAGCTAATGTCTTGAGCAGAACTGCTCGTTGATGTGCACTAGCGCCTCCGGTGGGACTGATCGCTCCGCCCAGCCTGCGTCACAGCAGGTGAACTGCGGCTGCGCTGAGGTGGTGCCTAGGGTGGAACTGACCGCACCGCCCAGCCTGCGTCACAGCAGGTGAACTGCGGCTGTGCTGAGAAGGCACCTAGGGTGGAACTGAGCACTCTGCCCAGCCTGCGTCACAGCAGGTGAACTGCGGCTGCGCTGAGAAGGTGCCTAGGGTGGAACTGAGCGCTCCGCCCAGCCTCTGTCACAGCAGGGGAGCCGTGGCTCTGCTAAGCTGTTGCCTTGGGCAGAATTGCCCGCTGCGCTGAATCAGTGTCTCCACAGCACTGCGCCCTGAGCTGTACCCGGGACTCTGGGGCTGAACTGTCTGCTGTGTCCAGCTTGGGTCACAAAGCACCACGCGACCCAAATCCTGTCCAGTGTCCCCTCTCTCGCAGCAACTCCCACCAGCCACCACACTAACTGCCTCCACTGGATGGCTCTGAGCTGCAAACCTCAGTCGCTGCTGCTGGTGTTGCTGTCGCCGCCTGTGCCGCCGCTGCTCTGATCCGAGAAAATCCGTACTCCTCCGGTGTGTAGGGGCACGCAGGTCCTCCGCACCCTGGTCCTTCCGAACCGTGGAGCACTCCTGCTGCGGTGGTGTCGGGATCCTGGTGTTCCTTGCTCAGAAATCTGTGCAATTCCCCGAACTGTTCACTGGAGCTTCCAAACATGGTCCACACTGCTCACCGCCATCTTGGATCCCCCAGAGAATTATTATTCTTATTGTTCAGATTTAGAAACATCTTGCAATTAAGACGGGTGAAGTAAGTTGGCCAAGGTATCAGAGCTAAGAGATAGAAGAGACAGACCGTGAATCCTGGCCTGGTCATTAGAGAAAAAGACTTATTAATTTTTAAAAAATTTCTATTGAAGTAGGCATTGAAAGGCTGGAAAATTTCCTATTAGAAGGATTCAGCTTTTGACTAATCTTTTCATAGTTGAAAATAATCACCTTCTTTGTAAAAATACTTTTGTGGATAACATTGTGCTTTGTGAAATGTCAGTCACATTTAGTTAAATGGTTACATTGGGCTGGAGAGGTAGCTCAGCCTCTAATGCCTAAGGACCCGAGTTGAATGCCTGGCATCTGTGCAACTGGCCAGGATTTCAGTGGCATGTGCTATAATCACACTTCTGGGAAGACAGAGATTGGCCAGCAAGACCAGAAGAATGGATGAGCTCCAGGCTCATGGAGAGACCACATGTCAAGTAGCAATAGAAAGAGACTGAGGAAGACACCCAGTGTCAACCTCTGGCCTACACCACACACACACACACACACACACACACACACACCAGACACATACACACATACACACACATACACCAAACACATACACCAGACACATACACACATACATACACATGCACAC
>OU015749.1:57085404-57102602 GCA_907169655.1 Acomys percivali | reverse complement strand
TTTTTCTTCTAAGTGACTTAGTGTCTCTGGTTTTATGTTGAGGTCTTTAATCCAAAAATTTAAAAAAAGAATAATCACATTAATATGACTTTGTTTAGCACAACTAAAGCATTCAAGGCTGTTTTGTTTCACTTTGTTTTAATATATCTGAGCTTTCTACACACCTATCTGTCCAAGACCCACGTGCCACTGAGCAGGGGTTTCTTGACCAGTGGTTATCAACCTTCCTAACACTGTGACTTTTTAATGCAGTTCCTCATGTTGTGGTGAACACCCAACCATAAAATTATTATTGTTACGACTTAATAACTGTAATTTTGCCACTGTTATGAGTCATAATGTAAATATCTGTGTTTTCTGATGGTCTTAGGTGACCCCTGTGAAAGGGTCATTCAACCTCCAAAGGAGTCGCAACCCAGAGATTGAGAAACAGTGCTTTATACTCAGGAATACCTCCTGGGTGTGGGTGCCTTAGTTCATTATTCAGTGTCCCCTAATTGTAACCAGGTAATTATTTTTTTCTCTCCACCAGACAAGAATGCAAGAAACATACCTTTTTCATCCCTTCTGTCTAGAATAGCACCTGATTTAAAAATCCATTCCCAAGCCTACTTAATAATTACTAGATGTGGATGTAATGCTATTTGTCTATGTTTCTTTGTGACTATTTCATAAATGATCATTTTATTGATCAAGACATTTCTGATCATGCAGCATGTGTGCTAAGTATAATAGATATGACATCATTTCATCTTTAAAACCATCCTGAGACAAGTATGAGCAAAGTACAAATATACATGAAGCCATCATAGAGACACTCGTTATTTTGTACACTTACTAAAATGTTTATTTTTAAAAGCCTATGATTATTAACTCCATTTGGCTCATGGAAAGACTGAGGCGTTGTGATGGTAGATAGATTCCCAGGATCAGCTGTTGGTAAGTAATAAAGCTGCCATTAACTCTTAGAGAGCCTGGTAGTATATTTCAAATTATCTAGGTCCTAAAATCAAATTACCTTAGGGGTCTTAAGGATAGAATGCCCATCTCATTAACCCCCTTATTTCTGTTTGTGTGTGTGCACGTGTGCATGCGTGAGCGTGCATGTGGAGGCCAGAAATCAGTACCAGGTTTCTTCACCTACTACTCTCCACCTTATTTTTTGAGGCAGGATATCTCACTGAACCCGAGACTCATTGATCAGCAAACAGGCCAGTCAGTGAGCTCCAGAGATCCATCTGTCTCTGCCAGGCTCGCATGTCCAGCACTAGGGTTGCAGCCGTGCACTGCCTAGCCTGGCCTTTCATGAATGCTAAGACCCAAACTCAAATCCTCATGTCTACACGGCAAAGAAAGGCAGATTAGGGCCTAGGGAGATGGCTCAGAGGGCAAGCTTGCAAGATCAGTGGGGATAGGTTTCCTCTCCATAAGGGATCCATGAAGGGCACAGAAGAAACCAAAAATGTTCCCTGTAAAGTGTCAGAAGCAGCATCACTGTCCCAGTCACCATCACAGCACTAGCTGATCCTCTAGGCCACGTATCTTTAGGGAGAAATGTGGGTGCCGATGCTACTTCCAGCAAGACAACAGACATAAACCAGGACTGTCAACAAAACCTGAGGTATAAAACCAGCTTACCTATTTCCTAAGTTTAGCGTCAGCCTAGTTTTCGTTTCTGAGCTATGATAACTGCTACAGCTTGCTACAAAAGACTTTTATCCAGCGTATTGTGTGTGTGTGTTGCATTTATTTTCTTCGTGCTTCAAGAATTACACAGTTGTTTCTTCTGTGTCCTTCATGCACTCCTATAGAGAAGACACCTATCCCAATGACCCTGCAATTATTCAAGTATTTTTGTCAGCCTCCTTCATATTGCCTTGAGAATCAGCTAATGGCTTTTTAAAAAAAGAATTAATCTAAACATATTTTGTTAATCCTTTTATTCCACTTAATCAGTTCTTTGCCTGTGGAGACACTCAATAAATACTTTCTGAAGTCAATGTAATGGGATTAAATTCCAAAGCTCTAAATTACCCTCAGGATGAAGATCCATCCATCACCACTAAGTATTTGTCTGGACAAAACTCAAGGGGTAAAAAAAAAAAAAAAAAAAGATTAGAAAGAAAAACCTTTTATGTGAATTCTATATTTTATGTATAGTTGGTATTCCAATGCTTATCCTGGGTTTGATGATAGATATAAATCAGAGCAACAAGAAAACCAAAGCTTCCAATATGAATATGTTCATTTTAATTAAGAAAATTATCGTTTTCTTTTCATTGCACATCACCATGCCTCAAGTAAGAATTCCTTAAACGCTTTACTAAATATTGCCATTTTTGGAATGTGTGTGCGTGTGTGTAACTTTCAAAAGTGATGCCTCTGAAAGGGATGACAGATTTAGACGAGTGTACATTGTGTAATGTTTGCCTCCAGGAATCCACTACTTTATAATCATGCTTCTATTTTAGTTATTTTTGTGAATATAAGTCATGACATGCATCCTATGAGAGACATAATTTTAAAAATAAGAGAAATAAACAGACGACACTTGGGTCAGGGCGTGGAGCCAGCTGCCTGGGCAGCAGTCTCCAAAGCTGGGCACTGGTGTAAGTCCTGTGAAACAGAGCAGAAGTGAGGTGATCAAACGCTGTCGACTTTTGGCCTGGTGGGGATTAGAGTCTCAGAAGGTGTGTTATCTCTTGGTCCAGTCTTACGGGGCAGAATCAGCTCCTGGGGGTTTCAGGAATTTGCCTCCATAGGCAGTGGAACCGGGGCCTGTTGAACTTTCAGACAGAGCGCTGAGAGGGCACACACGGGGGACCCACATCAACGCACATATATTTCTGTCAACTCCATAACCAACTAAGACAGCCACACCCTCAACACAAACTGCCCCCGGAACGCCGAGGGCTAATTAAACACAACAGCGTTGTTATCACTCACCGCTGGATGGAGTGGTGGATGGGAAGGGTGCTCTGAGCGAGTGTCCTGTCAGTGAGGCTGTCTAGGAAGGGCACTTGATAGAAGAGTGGGAGGGAGAAGGGAGAAGGAAGGCCTCCGAGCCTGAGAACTCGAGGCCATTTACCAAGTCCTTCCCAGCCTGGGCCTGACTGGCTGCAGCTTTCTCTGTGGCTGAGCGGGGATGGGACTGCAAAGGAGGTGGGGACAGTGGGAAGCCAGCGCTGGTTCCTTCTGCCACTGAGAGAGGAGAAGCAATCGTGCAGCCCATCGTAAAAAGAAAACATTGTAAAGTGCCTGTTTATGTGCTGAAGTAATTTCTAATTAGTGGAGGCAGGGAACGCGGGTGCGCTGTGGTTAAAGGAGGGGGCGTTGCTGCAGGACAGTGGCCATGCTGTTCCTTCTGCTTAGCCTCCTCCTGTGACTGGCTGCTAATCACCTCACCTCCTCCCCCAGAGGGCTGCCAGCTATAGGATTTGGGTAAAATCCCCCCATTCATTCATCCGGAGCATCTGGCATCCATTCTCCTGCCCTTTAATATTTAATTAATAGCATCCCTTTAAGCCTGAAAATTATTACGAAGATGATGATGCTTTTAGCCGGGGGTGCCGGGCGGCATACACAACCGAAGTGATTTTCCCTCCAGGGGCTGGAATCCCTAAATGTGGCTAGAAGCTAATCATGGCCTATCACCACTCAACCCCACACCCTCCCAGACCACACTGGGGAGCTCCTGGGGTGCTCTGAGGATAAAGGACTGTTTATTCAGCTTTGGGGACAACTCAGATTTGGTGCTGAAGAAATACAAAGCATTACGAATACAGATGGGGCCTTTATTTTCTCACAGCCACCACTCATATTTCAGAACCCTCAGCTCACTGGGTACAGCTGCTTTCTGGCCAGCTCTCCTATGACAAGAACAAGCTTTGGGAGCCAGGATGAATTACGTCTCCTTTTCGTTTTTATTCGTTAATTTTTCTCCAGAAAAAAATGTACAATATGCTCCTTGTAAAACAAATTTTAAATAATCAAGACGTTCACAGTGAAAAGTAGGAAGAGAAAAAAAAAACTATGTTCCTCCCCACAAGATTTAGTCTATGCTTGTCTCAGGCCCCCCAGTCAAATCCACTGACACAGCCTGGTTCCTTCTAAGAAATCACAATCTTAAAGACTAATTTGTGAGAAGGCAGAAAGCCAGGGTACTCAGAGCTACTGTGACTGTGTTCTTTAAGGTTCCTGTGCTTTTAGTTTCTTCCTCTGTCATATTACACTGCCGGTCTCAGGCATATGCTTTGAAGAGTAAATAAGATGCCTGCTTTGTAGTAGTCCTTGTTTCTAGGAACATACATGTGCATCTATAAATTTTCCAAAATAGGATCGTTGTAAGCAGGACTTTCATCCAGCACCTACTTGCACCTAATTTTCTGCCATGGCTGAACATCTTTCCACATTAGTTTGCAAAGACAATGGTTGCCCAGAATATTAACAACCAAGGGACCTCTTTCCTGAGTAGTCAAAAAGAATGTGCAGGATAATAAAAGGGCATCTTTAACAAAAGCAGCAGAGCGGAAGGGCTTTTTAGCGATGTGAAAGACCATATTTGTCCTGCCAAGGACATCAGGTCATACTGACCTCCTTATTCTATCCCTACCTTCAAGCTTCTAAATAAAATAGTCGGACAAAAACAAAAACAGCAGGGGTTAGAGGTGCCAGGTGAATATCGGCAGGGTCTCTTCTGTCCCTTTAGAATGTTCTAGCATTTTACCAGTGCTTTAAGAAGCATGTACATATATTTTTGTCATTTGTTTCTTGCTTAATTGCTTTGTGTCAAAGAGCATGCTGTGTACATCTCCTCTGCTCTGGAGTTACTTACACGTTACCTTGATTGGGCACATGACTGAACTTTTTGAAATGTTCCATGTGTGATTTTTGTCGAAGTCCTTGTCACTTGGTGAGATTGTTTTAAAATCTCATAAGGTTATTTAACTTAATGCATGTTTAACAGATTTTTTAAAAAACAAACATACACACACGAAGCCCCAAAATTTCATGGATTTATAGCTTGAATTGAGCTAAAATTCACCACTAATTTTCTTTAAGGAAGAGATTGACAGAAAAAGAAGTTGTCAGTGGGAAAGGTCCTGGCTTAACCTAGGCTGGTAAATATTTTGATGATAGTCCACAAAAGACTTGGGTTTGAGACATTAAACTAGGTAATAAACAAAAGGAAAACACATTTCACAAGAAGCAATTGCTGGACACTGCACTACACCCTGTGGGCAGACAGTAAATATAGCCATTCCTCCTTTAATGAAATCATAGGATCTGGGGCTAATGTAGGCTAATGTAGCATTGTAGGCTAATAACGGTTTTTAAGGTATTGAGTTATGTATCCTATAGTTTTTGCAGAGACTGTTTTATATATGTTATCTAGCCTCCTTAATTATTACCTTTACATATTTATAAGGCTGTTTTAATCTTGCCTTAATATTTAATATATTGGTTCTGTGAATCTCTTAAGTTTACACTTGTTTACAGTTAAAGTCTGTGCCCTTTCCTTCTTTGCCAACTCTTAAGCTGTTTTCACTCACTTTAGGTGAATAAAATAGCAAAAGGGATTGGCTGATATTTTGGTCCAGGAACATTTATTTGTGGGTGTTAAGTTACCATCCCTAAGGTCACTAATAAAAGAAATAGAAAATTGTCAATAGTTTAGTAATTTTAACTGGAAGATGTCTTGCTCTGTTTAACATCTGTAGTCTTTCAAGACTGTGAAACACATTCACTGACACTGTTTAACTTTCCTCTCACACTACCTTATGGATAGATAGAGTGTTGTTATACAATGTGTGAGAGTACCCTGGAAGAATTACAACTTAGATTTCGGAAATTACAGAGTTATCTTTCAGGACATTTGAAAGCAGCTGTGGCATTTTGGAAGAAAATGTCTTTGATCTCTAAGAGGGACCTCTCTTAGTCCTGGGAGAGATCTCTGTTGAGCTGACGGAAGACAGCATGGTATATACAGCTCTTTGGAAATCCTCTTAGATTGGAACATTAAGAGTTTGGGTTCAGCGTGTAAAGTGAATCTATTAACAAGACCATTAGTTCAAAAGGTTAATAGTTTTTATATGTACACCCTGTTATATGGAAAAAATACTTTTATTCTTTTTTTTTAACACTTTTATTCTTACAACACTACCTATATCCTCTTACAAACATGACTAGTGGCCAAGAAGAATGAAAAAGATGGACTGTCCTTCAGATTGCCATGAACAGACTGGAATGCAACCATCCCTGGCATGGGATGCACTGACTAACATGACTTCCCAAGCTATCACTAAGAGCTTCAAACCTCTAACCAGACTTTGGTGACGTGGTTAGGCCATGTGAGTCATCAGAGATTGAATCTGAAAATTGGGAGCAGTTGTAAATAAACCACAAATCTGATAGAGATAGATTTTTAGGGTTCTTCCTTTTATCCAGGTTCTATAGAAGTCCAAGGAGGAGGCTTGGCAATGTATATACACAGTCATGTGATTTTTTTTTTTAATTTCAAAAGTATGGTGCTTCCATAGCCTTGTCCCTGTAGATGACTCCAAAATTATATACACTTCATCCTCTACATAATATGACTCTCTTCTGGTTCCAAGAAACACTACATTAAGCTTTTGGACCCCCCAAGCCTTCAGTGTAGTTCTGTTTACTAGTGCAGCCCTGTCTGTGTTACCATCTTACAGATTAGAAGAGATTGAGACCACAGCTGGAAGGGCAAGTGTGGGAAGGATTGTAAACTTTGTCACAGGTAAAAACAGTCTTGGCGGGCTTTGCCCTTGGACACACCATGGATACTCCCTGAAATTAACCTAGAGATAGACTGAGTGGAGCCATCCTGGGCCGGGAATTCAGGAAAGGGATTGAGGGACTCCACCTGAACTATTGTGTTTCTAGTCAACCCTCAATGGGAGAGGGAGACCACCCCTTGCATGTGAGAGACAGGCAGGCAGAGAGGACACAGAAGAGCAGCAGGGTCAGACCGGGCTTGAGCGCACGTGGATCAGGAAGAGGATCAACCAACAGGCTGAACCAGCACGCAGGCCAGAGACACCTAGGGACCTGTCCCGTGGAATGGATACCAGAAGGTTCACTCTTGTTTCCCTTTAAACTTTTGTCTCTTTTGTGTAAGCTAGTTAGGTTGTATAATAAAGTTTAATTGTTAAAAAAACAGAGCCAACAGGCAAGTGTGTGGAGTCATGACAATTCCCTGGAGCAGCTTGTCTAGGGGTGCAATGGCTGACCAGTGTAAGGTGGAACAGAAGCTGGGATGACCACAACCTTGGAAAGGGAGATGTGGATCAACACTGAATGGCATCTGGACCACAGACGCTCACCTGGGAAGAAGATCCTTAACAAAGCAACGTGTGCAGAGGTCATGGAGTTAGAGCCATTCTAAGATTAGAAAAACTGAAGGGAACAACATCAAACTGATGTATTGAGCAAGAGTGTGAAACCAGGCAGTCGAGCTTACAGGGATGCAGCTATGGCTCCCTGGCTTCACAGCAGTCGAGCTTACAGGGATGCAGCTATGGCTCCCTGGCTTCACAGCCAGCTTTCTTCATGTTGAGAATGTCCTGAAGAGCTAGAAGTTCCCAGCAAGGGAAACCGTACAAAAAAAGAGGAAAAGATAACTCTAACCTTAGTTTGTTGAATTAATGATTCACTTGCATAGTGGTTGATGGCTGCCCAGAGTTACTGTCTGAGCAGGAAATATCACACTTGATCTTACCCAAAAGGCCAAGAATGGATGAGAAAGGAATCTCAAAGGAGGTTTGGAAGTTTCCGCCACTAAGTGACCCATTCATAAGAAATGCAAATGAAGACAAAACCAACCTGTGGTGACAAAAATCAGAAAATGATTGAGGCAAGGCTGGGAACACAATGAGAAAGGAATCACAGGAAACCTTGTTGGTTCAATATCTTCCATTAGGCCAGTTCATCAAACCAGCACCCGAGAACTGCATTGCACTGTATATTAACTAACATTTGATAAAAATAATGCAAATAAGAGTAGTCAAATCTATATATAAATCTTAAATATAAGCAATTACTCTATGGAGACATGCATAGATTCTCACATTGATTCAAGAAGGTAAGAGATTTTTCCCTGTGGAATGGAAAGTGTTTCCCATAATACTCAGTATCATGAGTCCGCCTCCCATCTATCTCTCACTATCAGCAAAAAAAGGATGCTGTTGGCAGACATTGGGATATTACCCAGCAAACAATAATATTATTACTAGAAAAACTGGCTGTTGTTTCAGCAAAATCCATCCCTGGTCACAAGTCACATTGCCCTTCCCCTGCATCCCTTGAGAGCCTGGGCTATCTGCTACAAGATTGTCTTGCTCTATTGTGGTCCTGCAAGTTTAAGAACTGTGTGTTCTAGCTCTCAGAGTTATACCCCAACATGACCAGCCCCAGTAAATTAAATGCAGAATTCATTTCTTTCACATATTCTTAAAACTTTTATAATAACAACTTTACTGATTTTTTAAAATAAATGAAGAGCACACCTTTGGATAATCCCACACCCATGTGCCTATGTGCATCACGGACTGGACTTGGAGAAGATGTGTGTGTGTGTGTGTGTGTGTGTGTGTGCGTGCGCACTATGAAGTTGGGAGAAGGACAGAAGGTGGGTATGATAAAGATACATTGTGTACATGCATGAAATTTTCAAAGAATTAATAAACAAATCAAAATTTTAAAGCATGTGTAAGTTCATATAAAGGAAGTGGAAGACTGTAGTAAATCAGTGCCATGCCAGAGCTAGCTTTCATACTTTTCTTTGTGTTGGGCAGGAAGCTGACCTAAGACAATCCCCAGAAGCTAGAGGCTCAGGTAGCCTGGTGTTTGCAGAAACCAACAACAACAAGAACAACAAGCAGATCTCATCTCTGACAAAGCAAAACATCAGCATAAATACTCAAGGCTATCCTCTGACCACCACACAGATGAAGTGGCACATGTGCCCTTACACACGCACACACAGACATCCCAAGAAGAACTTTGATCTACATCTTCCACAACATCCAATCACTCACATGGAACACAAACATATGCTAAAGCCTAAAACTGTAAAACTTCTAAAAAGAAAATATTTAGTCAGGAGATGATTTAAGTCTCTTAAGCATATGGCCTCTAAAATTAAAAATAGACTTCTCCAAATCATCCAGGCCTAATGACTTTACCCACTGAGCCATCTCATCCACTCTATGAAGAAGTCCTAACTCACTAATAAGTCGACTTGATAAAAGTGTAGGAAAAATTGAAAATTCACAACAAAAGAAGAGGCACAACTAGTTGATAAAGCCTAGTTAAAGATTCTTTACATCACTGGTCACCAGAGAGATGCAAAATAAAACATCAATAAAGTGCCACAAAAACCTACTTAGTTTTTTTGTTTTGTTTTGTTTTGTTTTTTTTGTTTTTTTTTTTTGTTTTGTTTTGTTTTTTGTTTTTTCGAGACAGGGTAAACCTACTTAGAATGGCCAAAATTAGAAACCCGGACGACAAGAAGCACTGACAAGGATCTGGAACAACTCTCGTTCTCAAGAGCTGCCCCACTGAGCAGCGGTTGGAAACAAAGGCTGAGACTCACAGCCAAACACTGGGCAAAGTATGGGGAGGCTGATGGAAAAGTGGAGAGGAAGGTAAAGGGGCCTCTGTGATGAGAGCTCCACAAGAAGACCAACAAAGCCAATGAACTAGGCCTCAGAGGGCCTGAAGCACCATCCAAGGACCGTGCGTGGAGTGGACCTAGGTCCTCTACATAGATGTAGCCCACTGGCAGCTCAGGCTTCTTGTGGGTCCACTAGTAAGGAGAGCGGGGTCTGTCTCTTACATGGACTCTGTTGCCTACTTTTCGATCACTTCCTCCTGCTGGGAATGCCTTGCCAGGTCACAGGACAAAAGGACCGAACTCAGTCCTGATGCAACTTGATGAACTGGGGTGGGCGAGTAGGGGGATTCCTCTTTTCCAAGGAATAGGAGAGGAGGAGGTGGGAGAGAGGGTGAGACTGGGAGGGGAGGGGGAAGGGGGGAATGACCGGGATGTAAAGTGAATAAATGAGTTAATTAATTTTAAAAAGTTGCTAGTTGGAATGAAAAATGAACCGTCTGTTTAGAAAAACAGTGTATCGACTGTCTTAGTTGAGATTTTATTGCTGTGAAGAGATATAACGACCACGGCAACTCTTGTAACAGAAAGCACTTAATCAGGGCTGGTCTAAAGTTTCAGAGGTTTAGTCCATTATCATCGTGGTGGGAAATATAGTGGCATGTGGCCAGACATGATGTTGGAGAAGGAGCTGAGAGTTTTACATTTTGGTTTTTTTGTTTTGTTTTTTTTAATTTTTTATTAATTTATTCTTGTTACGTCTCAACGGTTATCCCATCCCTTGTATCCTCCCATTCTTCCCTCCCTCCCATTTTCCCCTTATTCCCCTCCCCTATGGCTGTTCCTGAGGGGGATTTCCTCCCCCTGTATATGCTCATAGGGTATCAAGTCTCTTCTTGGTAGCCTGCTATCCTTCCTCTGAGTGCCACCAGGTCTCCCCTAGCCCAAGGGGCATGTCCCACGAAAGCCTTCACTTACCAGGAAACTGGGACAGAGGGGAGGACACCCTATTGGGACTCTAGATGAAAGAAGCATGGGAGAATAGCAAAGTAGAAGGATCCAGAGGGTCCTAGAAACCTACAAGAAGAACATTATGATAGGCAGATTTGGGACCAGGGGTCCCGCTCAAACTAAGGCACCAGCCAAGGACAATATAGGTGGTAAACTTTAAACCCCTACCCAGATCTAGCCAATGGAGTTCTACATTGTGATGTGCAGGCAGCAGATGCTACACTGGGCTTGAACAAAGGAGACCTGAAAGCCTGCCCCAACAGTGACACACTTCCTCCAATAAAACCACACCTATTCCAACAAGGCCATACTTCCTAATAGTGCCACTCCCTATGGGCCAAGCACTCAAATATATGGGGACCATACCTATTCAAACAATCACATTCTAGTCTCTGGTCCCCATAGGCTTAGAACCATAATATTATGCTAAATGCATTTAGTCCAACTTCAAAAGTCCCCATAGTCTATCATAGTCCCAACAATGTTTTAAAAGTCCTAAGTTCAAAGTCTCTTCTGAGATTCATGGGATCTCCTAACTGTAAAGTCAAAAATTTTTTAATTACATACTTTGAACATATAATGGCACAGGATGTGCATTACCATTCCTAAAGAGAACATAGTGAAGAAATACTGGACCAAAGCAAGACCAAACCAAACTGCATCTCCATGTCTGATGTCAAAGCACCCGTCAGATCTCCAGCCCCTTTCAGCTTTGTTGACTGCAGCACACTTCATCTCTTGGACTGGTTCTATTCCCTGTTAGCAGCTCTCCTCGGCAGGTATCCCACAGCTCTGGCATTTTGGGGTCCTCAAGGTAATCCAGGCATCACCGTCACAGATTCACACAGTGGCTTTTTCAGGCTTCCATCAGGGACACCCCTTCCACACACCTGGCCTCAGTGACGTTGCTTAGCCCAAGAGAAAAATTCTACAACCCCCTTCATCTATCCTTGACTCTAAAGGCAGAACTATGTGGCTGAAGCTGCCAAGTTCTGCTGGGCCTGGAACATGGTCCCCTCCCTCAATTACATCTTTGCTATCTTTCTGTTTTCAAAAGTTTCCTTCACTACCTAAGCTTGGATGTCCTGGAACTTGCTCTGTAGATCAGGCTGACATTGAACTCAAAGATCTATGTGCCTCTGCCTCCTCAGTGCTGAGATTGAAGACCTGTACCACCACACCTGCACCTAGACTGTTCTTTAATTCTTTTTCACAAGATGGAAGCTTAGTTGAGTGGGATCTTGCCCTGAGGTCACCACCCCCTTTTATTTCATTTAATGTCTTTAATTTGTTTATCTCCTTGAACATAGGATGTAGCTCCATTCTACTTCCTTGTGTCTCTTTTCTCCTTGAACCATACATCTTGTATTTTCCCTGGCTCATCTTGTTCTTTTTCATTTTTGTTTGTTTTGTTTGTTTGTTTGTTTGTTTGAAATTTGAGGAGGTTTTTATTTAGAAATTTATTTCTGAAATGGAAGATGGATTGTTGACAAGAGAGACTGCCAAGGACGGTTACAGTTGCCACTGTTTCATGCATGAAAGCAACAAGCAACGGAAGCGTGTACATTGTTGCAGCATTGCCAATTTTTTTACTCCCATTCTTCTGTCCATAAGGAATTGGAGCCTTTGCCACAGGCACACCTCCCCCAGCCTCCCCTTTGAACCTGCTCAGATGTAGTTGGTAGGGAGCACAGTCTCCTTCTGGGTCCCATAATATGGGGAGTAGGGGCTACCTCTGACATAGACTCTGCTCCCCACACATTGATCACTTCCCCCTGGCAGAGCAGTCTTGCCAGGCCACAGAGGAAGAAGATAAGCTGGGGTCAGATGATAGTGGAGAAGGGCTCCCCCTTTCTGAGGACTAGGGGAGGGTGATGAGAAAGGGAGGGCTGGAGGGTGGGGCTGGGAGGAGATGAGGGAGGGAACTACAATCAGGATGTAAAGTGAGTAAATTTTTAAAAAGTGGACAGAATTTAATTTATACAATATTAAATTCCACATTTCTTTTTCTAATTAAATACTTGGAATGGACTATGTCTGAAAGCCCTAATGATAAATGGTAGCCCATCTTAGAAGTCTACAATATATTGTTCCATTCTTCATTCCTGACTGAAAATGCCATCAACTTGTTCCTTCTCATCAAAACACTCTTCGTAAGAGTGAGCACTATTAACCACAGGAGAGAGTCTATACCAGGCTGTTTTGAGATTTTCTTTGTCAATGCAATTAATCTAAATCTCTTCACTTTAGCCTCAGGCAGACTTTTCTAACAAGGGCAGAAAGCAGCCACATTCTTTACCAAAAGATCACAAGAATGATCTCTAGGCAACATACCAAAATCCTTCTCCTCTGAAACCTCTCACGTCAGGCCCCCACAGTTCAAATGACCTTCTGCATCACGGTCTTTCATGTTCCTGCCAGTATGGCTCATTATGCTCATCTCAAAGCACTCTACTGCTTTCCTAACCCAAGGTCTCAAAATTCACACTCCTCCAAACGAAAGCATGGCCAGGCCTATCACAGCAATACCTCAGCCCTTGATACCAACTTCTGTCTCAGTTAGGGTCTCATTGCTGTGAAGAGACACCATGACCAAGACAACTCTTATAAAGGACAGCATTTAACTGGGGCTGACTCACAGTTTCAGAGGTTTAGTGCATTATCATCATGACAAGAAACACGGTGATGTGCTGACAGACGTGGTGCTGGAGAAGCAGCTGAGAGCTCTACGTTTTGATCTTCAGGCAGCAGCAGGAGACTGTGCCACACTGGGGAGAGCTGAAACATAAAAGACATCCCCCACAGTGACACACTTTCCCCAATAAGGCCACACTTCCTAATAGTGCTGCTCTCTATAGGCCAACCATTGAAATACATGAGTCTATGAGGGCCACACCTACTCAAACACCACATCAACCTCACACCCCAATACTTTCCCAAAACACACTCCCCAAGGGACTTTTAAGTGACTGATCACTGAAGCCTTATTCATAAAAACACAAACTGAAAAGTACCCCAATATCACAAACTGCTATATGAATAAACCAATTTTGATCAACTTTTTATCAGCGATAAGAAAAATGCATTATTAATACATATTGCAATATGGTTAGGTCTCAAAAATTACATAAAATACACCCAAACACATGATTCTGGTTATCTGAAATTCTAGAATAGGCAAAACTATGGTGGTCTAAAACAAAGTGATGGTTTCCTGAGCATGTCTTAAGTACATTGACTTCAAGGTCCAGAGAGAGTCTTTTGTACTGATAAAAAAAACAGTCTATTTGATTATGATTGTAGGCAAATGCTAGCATTTGTCTCAAATTGAACACTTAATTCTACTAATGAATCCTATCATTTGTAAGCTGCCCTTTTATGAACATGAGGAGGAAGGTGACTAATCTCAATTATCAACATGACCTTACTAAATGATGTGTAATAGATACAATATGCAAAGAATGAGAGGCCCAACATTCTGCAAATAGGATGTCCCCATCAATTCCCTCCCCTCTGGCCCCCCAGGGGATCTTTTGGATGAAGAGGAGGAAAGAGTGTAAGAGCCAGAGGGGAAAAAGGACAACAAGGAAACAAAGCCTTCAGCAACAACAAGGACCAACACACATACGAACTCATCGAGATCAAGAAAGCATGCACAGGTCTGTACCAGATGGGGTCCTAAGATGGGGTGCTGGAGCTGAAAGAAGAAGTGGACACAGCTCACATTCTTAACCTAGAAGATATCTCCAACTGATTACCAGTTTTCATTAAAAATTTCTTACCAAAGGGAGTCTCACTGAGGAAACAAACTACTTTTAAGGGTAGACCCCATGCCTGGCAGTAGATGGTCAACTGGAAACTAACTCATAGAAATAATTAATTGGAGGTTCCTTGTCTCATAATGTCATGTCAGGGCTTTTTTTTTTTTTTTCTTTCAGTTTTATCTTTTTTAAGTTTTTATTTTTTGTTTGTTTGTTTATATTTTTATACCCTGCAGATTCTTTGCATATATAGTATGGCTTCCAGGTTGTGCTTTTATGGGATTCCTGAGTTTATGATGTCTGTGTCTCTGTTTCTTATGCCTTTTCCTGGTCTATTTTCCTTCTGTTTGTTTGTTTTGTCCTTTTCAATGTGCTAATTTTTGTTTTATCTTATTATATCCCATTTTATTTTTATCCCTTAGAAGCCTGCTTGTTTTCTAATGAGAGACAGAAAGGGAGTGGATTTGGATAGGAGGGGAGGTGGGAGGAGCTAGGAGGAGTAGAGGGAGGGGAAACTGTAATCAGAATGTATTATATGAAAATAAATCTGTTTTCAATAAAAGAGAAAAAAAATAACTGAGTAGGAGATAAATGAAGCTCACCTCTGTGTAGGCCGTGAAGAGTCTCCACCGCTATCTAACCTTTTGAATAGATTATTCAGAGGAGCTGCCTCAGAAAGTGGGCCTAGCTGGAGGCGTTCCCTTTCCTGGGCCTTCCTGTTCACCATTAAGTGCTCTGATTTGCCGCTCTCCCTATGAAGATTAACTCAAACCTTTGACACTTTCAGCCCAGAAATTCATCCTCTTGAGATTCTTTGCCCAGGCATTCTGTCACCACCAAACACAACAGGAGGAAGGGCCACTTCTCTGAGCAAAGACTGTGGCTACACCATCAGAGCAGGGATCAAAAGGGTGACTTTCACCTTTTATCTTATATATTTCGGAAATTACTTGAAACTTGCTTCAGCAAACATGTTATCCCTTTTAGTGTTAGCAAAATCTCAATTCAATGGTTTTACAGAGTAAAATTTTTAAGTTCTCAGTCCTGAGGGCAAAGTTTGACAAAAATCAAATCAGTTATTTGTCAAAGATGTGTTGAAGAAGTCGGGCAGTGGGGGAGGAGGAAAACGAGGGAAAGCTGGAGAGGAACAGAAAGAAGAGATAAGGCGGGATAAAGAAGGGAGGGAGACGGGAAAAGGGGAGAGTGAAGGAGGGAGGGAGAGAAGGAGAGATTTCCCAGAACTCTGTCATCTCATTTCCATGATCTGAACCGAGTTTACAAAGGCGGATGCTGCCAGAGCGTGGTATTATTTACAGCCTCGATAAAACACTTGAGTTCTAGGATTTACAAGTTCCATGTATTTGCAGGGCAAGTGCTGCACACACAACCTTACCTTGGAGAGTATGAAGGGTTCAAAGAGGAATTCTAAGTCAAAACAGAACCCTTTAGAACTGGTGTGCTCAGCTTTTCTAAGCTCCGAGGTGCAGCTATTAAATGGAACACTCAACTTCTCCCCCCTCCTCTAGAGAGGAACGAAACCTGAAGCATCACCCAAGACTTAACCTATGGATCTTTAAAAGTCAGAACAAAGTCACACCATTCCAAATACATCGGCTCTGTTCACGAAGGCCTGAGTCATGGGACCAATCTCACAGCTTTCTTTGAGCATCTCAGTCACGCTGAGGAGTGAGTCCATCAGTCATAATGGTCTACACCTGCACAACCCTCAGAAATGTCTGTGCCACAATCAATGTCTCACAAAACATGAGTGCAGACAGAAGATAAAAGTAAAGCATTTATAACAGATAGGCATGCTACATTATCACACACACACACACACACACACCACACACACACACACACACACTGCTCTAACATCCCTCCTCTGCACCTGTGGCTCATGGAGAATCCTCAGGGTACCATTGGTATTTATGGAATCCGGGAGCAAATCACTCAAAACAAATCTTTGACATCATAAGCAGTTATCTAGACTACTGAAATAAAAGCTAGCTTTAATTTAGAACTGGCCCAGTCTTCTTTTTTTTTTACTTCTGGATCTGACACCTGGTAATTGACTGTTAATAACTTGAATAACTGTCTGTAGAAGCTGGCGGTCTTTGGAACTGTCCAGGGGGAAATCTTACTGAAGTCAGGAAGGTCTGCTTAAGAAGGTTTTTGCCTCAGCCTCTTTAGGGCTGTGGTTCTCAACCATCCAAATGTGACCCTTTAAGACAGTTCCTCATGTTGTAGTGACCCCAATCATAAAACTCTTTCTGTTGCCACATCATAACTGTAATTTTTGCTACTGTTAGGCATCTTAGTGTAGGTGTCTGACATGCAACCCCTGTGAAAGGGTTGTTTGATGCCCCCTCCAAAGGAGTCCTGACCCACAGGTTGAAAACCACTGCTCCAAGGGCCATGTTATCAGTTGTTCTGAGTCCCTGTTTGGTCAGTGGGATCATATCCCAGACAAAAATGGTACATAGTGACTTAGCTCAGTTGTCTCAAAGTGGATGAGATGATGTACAGCTTCTTTTTCTCACAGAGAAAGAAAATTGTCACCAGTTCCTTGACTTCAGGACAAATGGTTTAATATTGCTTGATTCTTACACTTCAAATCACATGAAGCCAGATTTCACCAAGAAGCTTTTCCTGTGTGTTGGGGAGAAAAAATAAATCTCCATGGAGATATAAAGTTGCTGAATGAGTCCTGTGTCCCAGTTCTCATCCCTGCCCTCGACACACACACACACACACACACACACACACACACACACACACACACA
>OU015749.1:57074718-57085394 GCA_907169655.1 Acomys percivali | reverse complement strand
CACACACACACACACACACACACACACACACACACACACACACACACCATGTTCTTTACCTCTTCCTAGGAGATGTTACCATATATTCAGGAAATAGAAATTATATGAAAAAGTAGACAAAGGCATCATGACTAGAAATGAAACAGAGCAGCAAGGTGACAAATTAGGCAAGACAGCTTTTGTTCAGATGCAGCTACTGGGCATCTCAGATGTGCAGTGCCTCTTTCTCCCTGCATCCAGGTGGTGGCAGTGGTGTTCTTTCTGCCTTACCCTTGGACAGCAGTCTGCTTGTCTCCCCTAAAACAGGAGCAACTCTTAAGGAAAAGAGGAGGGACGCTTGACTGCCTGGAATTGGTTCTGTTGAAACAAGCCCTCTAACTAACGCCATTTCTTTTGTGAGCATGTTACTTTAATGAGGACCTCGCAGGGAAAGAAAGAAGAGGGCTTTGCCCAGTCGTGGGACATCATCTGTGGGCAAGACATTCAGAAGCTGTGCAGAGCTACTGCAGTGTTTTTATGATGGTCTTAAAGATGGCTGGACCAGATGACTTACATCCAAAGCTGTACAGATTGCAGCCACTGTCGCATACACCAGTTCTACAGTTCTCAAAGACTTTTACGGTCTCAAAGCCTTTGGCAATCTCCCCATTTTGTTATTCTACACGGTGCCAGCTTTTTTAACATGGTAAGAGACCTGCTGATTGGCAAAAGCTCACCCAGCCAAGCTGGTGATAAAGTTATCTTGTCTTCTGTTGAGTGAGCAAAGACATCAAATGATAAAGACACAGATGCATGTTTGTGCTGAACTCCTACAGCTCTATTTTCATTGGGTTAAGCTGAGGAATTCTCTAACCATATTACAAGTGATTTGGAGTACATAATTTGCAAGTAAACAGTTTTCCGTGTCTTTACAACCTTCAAGACTCAAACATAGAAATGAACCTGAGCTGCAAATAAAGCATCCTATGCACTCAAGAACTCCTAGAAAATAGTTACTTATATTGTTCATCACTCAAATGCGTCTGCATCATAACTCATAAATAAGTGCAGTTTGAGTCCTCGATTCTCTTTTTATGTTCCTCAATAAAGCTCAGTACTACCATGGACCCTGTGGTGGCACATATAAGACAGTAAAGATGGATTGCCTTTGGGCCCCCCAAAAGCCTTTATCACAAAGTGACTTGGAGTCAAAGCCACCTGTCTTCTTGCACCCCAGCTTCCTCTTCTGTAAAACAAATGAACTCAACTGGATTAACCTGTAAATCTCATCCATCCTATTTAGATTCATGATTCTGATGAAAATATCTTTGTGAGCAAATGTTCCTCTGCCTGGAATTACTTCTGGCTAGAGTTGAATTCATGAGCTATTCATCCTGAGACCAAAATGAAAACGAAAACAAAAACAAAACACAAAACACAAAACAAAACAAAAGCAAAACAAACAAACAAAACCATGAGAATACACCAGGGCTGGGAGATGGCTCAGTAGGTAAGTGCTTGCTACATAAATGTGAGAACCCGAGAGCAGGTCACCAGCACCCACATAAAAAATTTATGGGGCAGTGTGTACCTGTCATGCTATCATTAGAAGATTGAGACAGAATGGTTACTGGAGCTCATGACCAGCCAGCCAAATCCACAAGCTCCATGTTCGGTTACAGCCTCTATCTCAAAAAGTAAGGTGGAAAATGATTAAGGAAGACATCCACATTGGCATTTCACCTCTGCATACACATTCAGTACATAATACACAGACACACACACACACACACACACACACACACACACACAGAGTGACAAATACACACACTGGCACATAAAGAGAACATACACACAATACCAACCACCACCCCACAGACACACACAGGAACATGTACACATACAAAAACCATGAACCCACACACACAATACACTCACAACATCTGTGCCTTTTCCCACAGTATTTCCAGGCCACTATAACACACTGCTGCAATATACACCTCATCAACAGCATCCATGAGGCTTCTGTATTTACGTATACAGCTAATGGAAATACCAGCCATCTTGGTGATCCTCTAAAACTCTACCATCACCACTGCGCTAAGTTAACACAAGCTGCACAGCATAGATGTGCTATTGCTGTGGAAGAAACTGTGTCTGCAAAGGAAGCAAGCTGGTTACTAACCAGATTTCACTATGACTCTAGAAACATATTCACATCAAAGGCCATGTCTGTCCTGGATACTTGAACAGCACCTTGTCCATGATTGCTTATCAGTGTCCTCTCACTACACGGTTTTGTGCTCCCCAAACCATACATGACTCACTCACATCAGTTAATGTTCATCCTGCCTATGTCTTCTGATTTAATGAAAAATGAAACAGATTATATATATATATATATATATATATATATATATATATATATATATACATACATACACATACATACACTGAAGACTGAAGTCCATGTTTGGCCAAAAAGTGCAATCCAAAGAAGATTGGCTATTTATCTGAAAATCAGACCAAACAAAAGAACATAAACCACTCAGACCTCATCAATGGCTGACTGTTGTTTTTTTCATATCTTCTCTCTTATGAACACTGTAACAAAAAAGGTTGTTTTTAGGTTCTCAAACACACAATGATAAAGCCAAACAGAAGAGATATGTGATGCCGTTACTACCTGGGTTATGAGTTCCCTCCAGGCTTCTCGGAATGCTCACACCAATGCTCTCCTCATCCAACTTCCCTTTTGGTCCCCTTTCCCTGTTTTATAAAACAAAGCCCTTTCCTTACAGATAAAAAACTATGAAAAGAATGATTGCAGGCCTCTGATCATCTTCAGTTCTCTGCAACCCTAATATGAGAGTTGGGAGCTACAACAGTGAAACAGGATAACTATTCTCAACTCACAAAGGCTCTAAGTTGTAGCCAAGAGTGGTTGGTTTTGTGAAATTATAGAAATGTAGGTAAGGGGCCTGTGACTCATTTCTGCTCCTACCGTGCCTAAAGCCTTACTCTTCCCAGGCCATCTCTGGTTAGAATAGGAACAATAAGTGATGTTGACAGCCGTCCTCTGCACTCCAGCACCAGAGTGTGGTTCCCTCTCCTCATGCTGATTTCCATCGAAATTCAACCCCTCAGGGAGCAATGCCTTGTATCCTTTCTCCAATGGGTGTCCAGTGGATAAAGCAGGTTGTTAAAATGTTGGTAAGAGTACAGAACCCTGTGATGTATCCCCTCCACTTCTCCCCACTCCACCCCACCCCACTGCCCTGTGATTGGGCCTCATGGAACCTTCATATGAATACAACCCAGTTTGAAAATCACCATACTAGTCAGGTATGGTGTCTCACATCTATAATCTCAGAACTCAGAAGGCTGAGGCAGGAGGATTACCATGAGTTTGAGGCCAGCCTGGACCTTGTCTCAAAAATATAAAAAAGTAAAACCACTTGCTACTCAAAAATACTTCCTTCCTTTAGATTTCTATATTTTTCAACATTTCTGGCAACCATTCACTGATTTGAGTATTTAGCAAATATTCATGTAAGCTGTGAACACCGACCAGACTTTTAAAATATATTTACAATATATTAGACTATATTATATAGCTTATTGTGTTTATTATAATATAATAAATTATAAGTATTATATAACATATTATACTTATTGTAATATTGTAACTTATAATACTGGTTATAATGCCTGACTAGATATATTAAAATCTCAGTTTAAATGCCCAGCTCTCTGTAGATATGGGTTCTTTCTTCTACCTCCTGATCTTACAAAAACCTCAGAACATACCAGGTGTTTAGTTCCCCCTTATCTGTGTTTGAATTCCACCTTACTGACCATTCTATCTTCTTTGCCCTCCCCCTTCTGTATCTTCAATCTGCATTTTAACTTTTCCCAAAGCACTTTTCACCAGCTGATAAGTTAAATATATATCTCCTCTAGCATATAGGCTCCTTGTATATACATGACCATATCCTAACACAGAACAGTGATCAACACTTAAGTTGATACTCATTAAGCGTTTGTTGGAAGCTGGGCACAGTGGTGCACGCCTATAATCCCAATAGGCAGAAGCAAGTGGATCTCTGTGAGTTTGAGGCCAGCCTGGTCTACAAAGTGAGGCCAAGGCAGCCAAGGCTACACAGAGAAATAAAACAACACACACACACACAAAAAAAAATTTTTTTTAGAGGAAAGACACGGCTGTTGGATTGATATATACATAATGGAGTAAATATGGCTATGTGCAATTTATTTGGGTTCTTGCCTTTTGGTTGTTTTAAGGTATCCATGGAGAATATGCAGCTAAGTGTCAACTTCACACAGCCTAGACTCACTTGGAAAGAGGGTTTCAAGTGGGGAACTGTCTAGATCGGGTTGGGCTGTGGTCATATCTGGGGTGAGGCATTGGATTGAGCGTATATAGTAATTGTGTCGACTGTCCCTTGCGGGTGGCACTGTTGCCAACGCAGGCAGTCCTGAGCTAGATGAGAGTGGAGGAAGTGAGACAAGAGCAGGCAGGCAGCTAAGGTGCAGAGGCCATCTCTACCCTTGACTGTGAAGATGAAGCTTCAAGTTCCTCCCTTGATATCCCTGAAACAATGAGCCTGATGGGATTAGAACAGCAACTCCCCCTTGAGAAGCCCCACCCTACCGAGCTTATCTTAATATCATCAGCTTTCCAAAGGCCCTATCTTTAAATGTACCCTGAGGTACTAAGGCTGGCTTGAGGCATGAGTTTTTAGGGGACATGCTAAAACATATATTAAGTGTTGTCTGCACTTAGAGATACTTAAAAGGGATTTGGCCCACATTTGTAACCCGGGGAGAAACATGAGAGAATTGGGGCAAATTAGAAATACAATATGGCTGAACTCAGTCTCCATTCTTACCCTATTCATGGGGAGCTAGTAGTTCGTTCTGTGTCTGTGTTCAGTTACTTGGAGGATAAAAGGTCCCAGCAGCTATTAAAGAATTATGAGAGCACTACAAATTCTTACACTGTCCTATTGATACATTAGAGTGACAGGCTATTGTCTATTTTTTATGTAACTTATTAATCCTTTGAGGTTTTCATAGACTATATTTTGATATAATCACTCCCAATCATCCACCCAACCCCTCCCAGACCCTTGTCCTCCCACATATCTCCCTCCAACTTATGATTTTTGACTTGGTTTTTATGTTTCTTTGTTTTATTTTTTGTTTTGATTTTTCAAGCAGTGTTTCTCTGTGTATAGCCCTGGCTATCCTGTAGGCCAAGCTGGCCTCAAACTCAGAGAGATCAATCTACCTCTGCTGGAATTAAAGACATGTGCCACCACCGCTGGCTTATTTTGTTGCTGCTGCTGCTGCTGCTGTTGTTGTTGCTGCTGCTGCTGCTGCTCTTGTTCTTGTTCTTTAAGAAAACACAACCGTGAGGAAATTTTGATCCTCTTCTGAGTCATAGGTGTAAGGGTTGTGTTGTACATCTATGAGTTCGGCCTAGGCACCCCATAGCCAGTTGTTCTCCGTATGGCACCCATGACCAGTCGTGGCATTGTAATGGTCTCCATCTGCTGCCTCTTTAATGGGGAGTGAGAGCTACGCTCACCTGTGGATATGAGGATGAGCATTTAGTTCACAGCTGGAAATGAAATTGGTTTAGAAGAAACTGAAAACAGCAGGCTCCATTCCAGGTTCCATGGACTTATTGCTTTTGTATAAGCAACCATAGATCCACACAACTCATCCCCACTTATGAAGGATTCTAGATCTTGCTTTTCCTGGCCCATTAGATAATTAATCTTTCTCTGATTTAAGCTCACTTGTGCATAACTAAGTTTTGGCTGCTTGTCTAACTTGCCTTGAGCACAGCAAATTTAAGCACTACCTGCCCCTCCACCACCACCACATTGAGCTATTTGGCAGGAGCTGAGAAAAAATAATTTTAAAGCATAAAATACTTCAAGGAGATGAAGTTATTCTCCCTGAATAACTCCTCTGTAGTTCTGAGCAATTATCCAAATATTCCACTCCCAAAGAAAGCTGTTTTAATGATGGTGTGTCCCAGATGTGTGAACAGCGAGGATAACCTTTGCTAAGCAGACTTTGCCATTCCATCTTCTCTCACACTTTCCCTATCTCTGCTGCCCAGTTCAGGCTCTTCAGCCAAGTAGTCAAAATGCCAGTTCAAAGCATGCCTCCTGGTCGCCACAATCTAAAGGCCTTCACGAAGTCTTTTGTAAGTTAACTTCTTCCTCTCCATGGTGGTTTCATTGGCAGGCTCCTGGACGTGAAATGCTTTCTTCATGGTTCACCTACTTGAACACTCTTTCTCAGCCTTTCAAGTTCAACTGGACTCCTCTCCCATGAAGATTTTTAGGCACCAGTAAGCCCTTCTCCCTGGAGAGGGCCAAAGCAGCTTCCCTTTATGCCATCCTCAAACCATGCCATCACTGGTAGCTGGTCAGAAGTGTGGAATCTCTGGGCTAAGGAGAAGACTCACTGGGTAAGGTGTTTGCCATGCAAGTGTGAAGGCCAACATTCAGATCCCAGTCCTCCCTCATGTAAATGCTAGACAGCCCTGGGCGCCACCTGCATTGCCAGCATTTGGGAGGCAGAGATTAAGGAAGGATCTACATAGCAAACTGACAAACAGACTAGTGAGCCAGGTGGATCTGGACTCAAGTTAGAGAGACTGTCTGAATATAGAAAGTAGAGGAAGACACCTAATGTCAACCTCTGGCTTTCACACACACACACACACACACACACACACACACACACACACACACACGGAATTTTTGTGCTCCATTTCAGACTGCCAGCTGCAACCTACGTTTTGGCAAACCCCCAGGAGAATTATACATATGCTAAAGTTTGAAAGGACTCATTATGATGATGATATAAGCTTCTTTTAACCTTTCTCCACTGCCTTGTAATTTCTCTTGCTATATTGCATGGAATTGTTTCAATTTTTTAATGTGACATTATATTTCACATTGATGCATTCATAGTTCCTTCACCTCTTTGACAGCAAATGTGTGAGGACATCTGTATTTAAGAACTTAAAACTGAATGGTTTTCACATGCTGGAAAAGATACAGAAAGGTGCATCCTTGTGACATTCACACTGCCCTTCAGGGAGAGAGAGCAAGGCGCTGTGCTCTGAGGACCATGCTCTGAGCCACAGCAGAAACATTTGTGCTAAGCAAAGACCAGCGATGGGAAAGTCTCGGGGTATCAGGACCTAGAGACGCAGCCCCGCCAAATTCTTAACAAATGGCACATTCATTAGCAGTGTTCTGTGCCTCAGAGAGGCAGCCTCTGCTCTCCAGATTCATGCTCTCTGACGTCATAGGAGTCATGGCCTCCAGAGGAAGAAACAGGAAGCAGCAGAGAAGACTCCTGTCTCTTAGTGCCTTGGAGCAGTGGTTCTCAACCTTCCTATTGCCCCTACCCATTAAATACATTTCCTCTTATCATGCTGACCCTCAGCCATAAAATTATTTTGTTGCTTCCATTATAACTGTAATTTTGCTACTGTTACTTCCATTATAACTGAAATTTTGCTACTGTTACTAATTGTAATGTAAATATCTGTGGTTTTCCATGGTCTTAGGCGAACCTTATGAAAAGGTCGTTCAACCCCACCACCCAAGGGACTCCATCACAGGTTGTGTATATGCTCTGTCAACTTTAAATTTCAAACACTGAGAAAGCTGCCAGGACAATGTCATTAACATAGTGTCACCATCATCTACTTTACCTTGCATTTCTGTTTTTCATTTCCTTTCCTCTCTCCCCTTTCTCCTTCTCTGTATCTGTGTTTGCGTCTCTGTTCATATGTCACTATCTGATTGTTCTTAACCATTGGAAAGCAAGCTGCACGTGTCATACCTCTTTACCCCTCTGTATTTCAGCATGTGATTTTTCTGAGATGGAGTCTAACTACATAGCCCAGGCTGCCCTTAATTCACAATTCTGCTGCCTCGGGTGTATTCCCCCACACCCAGCTTCAGTGTGTATGTGTCTCTCATAATCATGTTTTCCACAGTCTGAAACTTGCTAGCTTCCACAGCTTTCTCATGGTGGCTGCAACTTTCTTGACGCTGTTTCAGCATTAAGATGACTACATCCCTCTGACTGATAATTTCACATTGTTCTTCTAACTCTTCGGCATTTTCAGTGTGATTTACTGTGATGAGCAAGACCTTCAATAGTACACCAAGCTTTTCCCCGCAAGCTCTTGGCTCTACTGTGTTCCTGTTATCCTCTCTACCAGATTTTCCCTGCTAACCAGGCTCCTGGGATGCAGAGGCAGGGGTTCAGGGGTGGTCATTGAAAGGAGTCAGTTGAAGCATTTGGTTTGCAATCCACACCATCATTCTCAGAGAAAAATCATAACATGTATCTGAAAAAAATTTTAGTCCATTATTATTATGGGCTGTGTCAGACTTTTGGCTGCCATTTCAGATCTTTGTCCCCTAACTACTGGAGGTGAAGAACAGAACTGAGAGTAGAAAAATGTGGCAGTGAGGTTGGTTTTGTACATTAAAGGCCAGATGGTCCACCTTTCAAAGCATGCAAACAGGATGCTCATGTCTCACTTTATATAGTGAGATAAGCCACACTATGCCCTTCCGTATCCAATTGTTTCATACCCCAAACAACCAAATTGTGCCTATGAACAGTGAGAGTCAGCTTTAGTTCTGGTCGCCACGGAGTCTTTTCCACTCTGCAGAGCTAGTGTGACTTTAAGATTCTATGTCAGAACAAATAGGTTCTGTGTCAACACAGAAGCACAATTATTTTTGCTTGCACTCCTATGAATCACAAAGAAAGTATCTTCTAAATTCAGAAACTGGCTCCAAATTGATTATCACTATTTTTAAATATTAGTATTAAGTTCCAATCATATCGAGTGCAGAGATAGAGACCAGGAACACTCTGTAAGTGTATTCAAGCCCCCGTCAACTTAGAGAGTCTAAATTCACCCTCAAAACCTGGGACATGCAACAAACAAGAATTTTTCTCACCACCGTCCCCATTAGCAGCTTATGAAGTCTAAGTCAAGACTATGAGCAAATCATTAACACATGTCTGTCCCTCATTTTTGCAAGTGACTATGTAAGCATAATGTGAATATCTACATGTATGTAGGCACAATCTCTGCCAGTGTACATGCACCTGTGTGCATGTAGAGGCTGGGGGTTGATGTCAGATGTCATCCTCATGTGTTCTCTATTTCTTTAGATGGAGGCAGGGTTTCTTACCTGAACCCAGGCTTTAACAATTTGGCTAATCTAACTATCCAGATCTCCACCTCTGAAAGGCTAGGACTAAAGACGGGCTGACACACCAGCCCAGAGCTTTACATGAGTTCTGGGGATCTGACATTGGTTGTCACATTCACACAGTGCGCACTTTTCCTGCTGATCCATCTTCCCAGCCCCTAATATATGCTGTACCAAGGCTGAACCCTTGAACTATGCTTTTCAAAATTATCTCTACTTGCTTCGTGGGGGGTCGCCTGTGATGATGCCTCATCACAAAAGCTCAAAAAACCGAAAACCAATGGACACAGTGCCAGAGGGTCCCAAGGAAGTTTTTTGGCCTAGAAGGCAGGCTCTCTCTCCTTTTCTGATCTCCCTACCCCATCCTTCCCTGAGATCACTCCCCAAGAAAATTACCATATATGCCTTAAGGTCTGTGGCTCTCTCAGAAAAGCCCTCACTTCACCACCATCTTCAAAAGCAAAGCAACTTTCTAACCTATAGTCAGTGCTGCGTGATGAAAAAGAAAGTATCCCTAATTGGCTAATTATGAAGAATATCTGTCAATAGAAAGTACATACAGAAAACCTAGTTTAAAATGTACCATGCTAACAGAATGTACCTTACATCAACATTTTAAAAAATGGCCAAATGAGTGACTAGGGCATATAGTTTTATTTGATATAATATATGAGAAGATTCAGCTTTGAAAAACATTGTGTAGTAGACTGAAGGGTCGGAGTCAGGGAAGAACCTTTTTAACAGACATTATAAGAAAATGCCAAGCTATTGCTTCTTATTGCTTGGCTATTCACTGTCCCACTTCAAGACGCTCCTAGAGAGAACCACTCCAGAGAATCCTTCAAAGTTTCAACTACAGCTCTGAGTTTTGGCTGCTGCTCTGGATTCTGGTTATTATGGTTGCAGTCACCTGTACTGAATTGCTGGTTTGCTGTTTAATGGGTCTGATGAAATTCTAACTATGAAGAGTGGAATCACTCCAAGGAACTGAATCAAAAAAGGTCTACTTCGCCTGTTCTCATTAACCTCTTTTCTCTCCTATTTAGGGTAGGTGGGTTGGGAGGGAGGTATAAGCATAAAATTGCCTCAAATAAAGTATGCTTGAAAAAGGAAAAAAAAGAAGAAGAAGAAAAAATGCCAAGCTATGTTAGAGGTACTTGAAATTTTTTTCTTCCCTCTGTCCTCCATTTATTAAATTTTCACTGGTATCCTACACTTGGAAATTTTTAAATCTGCTACATCCACATTGTAAAATGTCTTCTCAAAATTACCTGTAGAGCTACTCCAAGGCTGAAGGCCACAAAGCAGTTGTCATAGTACTGTCTGGCTTGGATGACTCTTTGGGGTATATGTCGTGTGTGTGTGTGTGTGTGTGTGTGTGTGTGTGTGTGTGTGTGT
>OU015749.1:57061310-57071952 GCA_907169655.1 Acomys percivali | reverse complement strand
TCTCTCTCTCTCTCTCTCTCTCTCTCTCTCTCTCTCTCTCTCTCTCTTTCTCGTTTCCTCTCCTTCTGCTACATCACCTTCTTCTCCCCCATTTGTCTCTTGTCCTCCTCTCTAAGCCCCAAGCCCGGGCACCAAATGCTCAGCCTCCCTCTCTTCTGCCTGGTCATAGGCTTCAGCATCTTTATTTAGCCAAACGGTTATAATCATAAAGTGACACTGTTTCTGTCATGGGTCCCTTACAGAACATTTCTCAGATCATACTTTTTAAAGTATATACTTTTGAAAGAAACCTATTAAACTTGTATCCTATCCTTTGAACAAAACTAAATAAAGTAAGTGGACGCAGGTCTACACGGCAGGCACAGGTCTGCGCAGCAGGCAGGGTTCCGCGGGATTCTAATGATGAGGTCCTCAATGCATTCTGAGGAGGAGGATTTTGTTCCAGAGCTACAAAGAAATTTTCACACACAAACACCCCGAGAGCGGCCTGATTGGGAGGAAACACTTAGCGCAATGTGTTAGAAATACCCAAGCCAAGATCATCCAAGATAGCGTCTATTGCACTCTGTGTCTGATCCTTGGAACAGCGGTAACTCCACAGCCACCAAAGGACCATACTGAGAGCTCCAAAGCACAGTGCTGGTGTTTCCCAGAAAGAAAGAAATCCCGTCATGTGGATCATTCATGCCCTCCCACCGCAGGACCGTGGGACCATGCTCCTGTGAGCTCCCAGGGACCCTGGGTCACCACCACTGCCTCTACCGCTGCTTTCAAGGTTGCAGCCCAGCACACAGTATGGGCTAAGGAGGGGGTGCTGTTTGAGTGGAGCCCTAGCGAGGACTGCACCGATCATACCACAGGCCTCATGGACCTCCTCTCATGGGTCAGGGCCATGCTTAGTGTTGAGAGCTGGATGATGCAGAAGTGGATACTAGGGGTAGCACCAAGATGCGGGGCCCATGGTGGATAGAGCACACAATGGAACCAGAGACTTGGGAGGCACGAATCAACAGAGCCACAAGTTCCCTGAGACAAGAAGCTGAGCTAAGTCAACATCAGTGGTTTCTGCGAGCTACTCAATGAAGACTTTCAGGGGCCTCCGCTTGCCACTTGCTTGATGGCCCACAAGATCCAGTACCCACAGGAGTAGGAGGTCATCCAGGCCTTGATGGCCAGAAACAATCTGGTGATTTGAACAGGAGCAGGAGAGCTGGCCCTGAGGACATGGAAGCAGGAAAGCTGACCCTGAGGACACAAGAACAGGAGAGCTGGCCCTGAGAATAACGGAGCAGATGAGCCAGCCCTGGGGACATGGGAGCCTGAGAGCTGACCCTGCCCTGTGGACATGGAAGTGGGAGAACTGGCCCCACCTCAAGGACATGAGAGAGGGAGAGCCGGCCCTGCCCTGAGGACATGGGAGCTGGAGAGCAGGCCCTGCCATGAAGACACAGGAGCAAGAGAGTGGGCCCTATCCTGAGGACAAGGGAGCAGGCCCTGATCCAGGGCTCTGAGTGGACCTTACCCCAACATCTACCCCATATATGACCTGCTGGAACACATGAAGGGGCTGGACCTGCAGATTCAAAAATTAAGAATCTCCTTTACACACAGCAACAACGGGATATCCGACAGCAGTTCCAGTGAGGATCTGGTAATGATAGTGTAGGCCTCAAACCAGACCCATGACTTGTAGCAATGAACATTTGAAAGTAAACATATGTGGACAAAAGTATATATACTGCATGATACACTACAGCCTCTGTGACAAGATTTTTTGTTTGTCTGTTTTCTTTTCCTGGGGGGAGGAGAGAGATTTTGGTGCATGACGTATAAATCATAGACATTCAATAAAAGTAAAAAAAAAATTAAAAATAAATAAATAAATAAAATATTTTGGACAAAAAAGACTAGCTTATGTCTTGTAGCTTTAAATTAAATTATAAGCCTTCTGGTATCCTACACAGTAGCCAAATATTCCATTCTAAAACAAAAATTTCAGCAATTCATTGTTTGTGTGGACACAACAGCTGACATGTAATTTGGTGTTGTTTTACTGAATTAACCTATCATTTTTACATTGCTTTCTGGTTGCTTTGCAAAGCAGATGTATGCATGCTTCTCTGTCTCAAACATCTATCATCCCATTGGCAGGTAGAATGGTTGGCTTCCCCTGACCATGTAGAACTACAACATCTGCTTTCTTCCTTCCCTATAGATTCCCCTTCCACTCTGAGAGAAGAAAACCTTTGATAATCTGAAGAAAGCTAAATATTCTAGTTCATCTGACTGTATCGCAAATGATTCTAAAATTTAGTGACTTAAAACTATAATCATACCAAGAAGAGACTTGATACCCTATGAGCATATACAGGGGGAGGTAATCCCCCTCAGGAACAGTCATAGGGGAGGGGAGTAAGGGGAAAATGGGAGGGAGGGAAGAATGGGAGGATACAAGGGATGGGATAACTATTGAGATGTAACAAGAATAAATTAATAAAAATAAAAATAAATAAATTAAAAAAAGAAAAAAACTATAATCATTTCTTGTTTCCTGCAGGTTCTGCAGCTCAGGAATTCTGCTTGACTGATCAATGTAAGCTAAATATCGTTCAGGAGGCTTATGAGAACCAGAAGATCTACTCGCAAAGGTAGTTGTTCACTTTATGGACAAAATAGTACTGGCCTTTTCCTAGGGTCCCAGTTCCTCTTTACATAAAAGTCTACACATGCTAGGCATGGTGGCGCACGCCTTTAGTCCCAGCACTCAGGAGGCAGAGGCAGGCAGGTCTTTGTGAATTCGAGACCAGCTTGGTCTACAAAATGAGTCCAGGAGAACCAAGGCTACATATGCAGAGAAACCCTGTCTCAAAAACAAAAACAAAAAAATCTACACAGGCCTGCTTCAGTCTCCTCAAAGCATCATAGCTAGATTCTTCCAGAGCAAGTTATCTAAGATTTTTGAGTCATCTCTCCCATATTTCATTAGTCACATCAAGCCAGAACTGATACAATGAGAAGAGACAAATGAACAGCAAGAAGCTAAGAATGTTAGGCCCACATCAGTAGCTAGCACTGTTCTCCAGGGTAGACAAGATGTCCACATTACATTTGTAGATAGCTAAGCTATTCACTGAACCCAAAGTTGCCATAGTGCCTAAGTTAATTGATCTTTTGTGGTTTTGTGTGAGCACCCAAGGTCCTTCCTCTTATTGGTCTTGGAGGTGTTGTTGTTGTTGTTTTGGTATGGCTGTTGATGTTGAAAAAAATGCCTCCTTTTATATCCATAAGGGCATTATTTGGTGATTATGGCCTCTATGGCATTCTTGTTATCTCCCTTGGATTTATTTATTGTATAAACATTTATTAGATGCTTGCTGAATCCTAGAAATTCAATGGTGAAGTAGACAAACAAGATCCTTAGTCAAATAACCATATTGCAGTGAAGGAAAACAATCATGAAAAGAGACAAATAAATATGGAAATGTCATGTGATTATAATGCTAGAATGAGGACTGAGGGCATTAGAAGTAGAGAACACTTCTAGATAAGCAAAGCCCCAAGGTCAATCTCCAGCACCACAAGTTAAGGAAACAAGTGGGGGGAGGGGAGGAGAAGAGAGAGAAGACTTAAATGTAATAGGTAGATAGGTAGGAAATAACTAGAAATTGTGGTTTATTTGGATTGAGTATTTGAGTACGTTTTCTCAAAGAAGATGGTGGCCAAATCCTATATGAGTAGAATGCATACGTTTAATGAGAGAGTGAGCATTCTAGGTAGAATGAACAGTAAGTGCAAGATCCTTTAAGGATGACAGGCTTGGCTCATGTTAAAAACGGATGCAATCCAAAAGGTGAAGAGAGTTTTCAAGAGTGAGAAAAGAAGATGAAGATGAAGTCATATAAGCACACAGGAGTCAGAGCTCATCTGTACCTATCAACCAGGGTGATTAGTTTGTATTTTTTCCCTAAAATATACTAAAAAACATTCCAAGCTCCTTTACCTATGATAAGTAAGGTTCATCGACCTCCCTTATTTCTTATTCCCTACTTTCTCAAAGTGAAGTTTGTGTTGGGCTCTTTTTCCCCTTCCTTACACACAGGTTATATTCCCTGTCCCCTGGGAAAAGATTAGACCATGTAACCCAGTACTCCATAGTAGATTATAAATAGATTGACATGGATAGAAGTCTTTGTCAATGAAAGACTTTAAACTCTCTCTTTTTCTGTTATGGCAACCAAGGCTACATGCCCAAATGCTACTCAGATGCAGAAGTCTTCTTCAGACTTGGCTCTTGAGTACAAAGCAGGTTCAAGAAACAAAATTGTACTCAGGGAAGCAGAGGCAGGCAGACCTCTATGAGTCCAAGGCCAACTTGATCAACAAAGCAAGTCTAGGACAGGCAAGGCTACACAAAGAAACCCTGTCTTAAAATGAAAAAATGTGTGCCTCTGTCACTGAGATATTGGGCTTGTGGACAGAACACACTCTTATTAATAGGTCTCCAAAATGTTCTTTGTTAAAAATAATTTCTAAACTGAGGTACTGCCAATACATGCAGATCAATTTTATAGCCTTTGATGGCTGTTCCTACAGTATAAATTCAATCACTATTCCTTCTGATCTTTGGTTTCTCTAAATGTTTTTTTTATCCTCATTTATCTTCTCAGGTTCAATCACTAGGAGATGTTGCTAATAAATCAAGAAAATGACACAAAATTCATGTGTTCTTGTTCAGAAAGAGGAGTAGAGTTCATTGTCATAGTTTTGAAGGCAGAGAGATTTCTTGCTCATGGACTATTGCCATTACAAATTAGGGGAGGGATTTCAAAAAGGAGAGGCACCAACTCCACATCTATACTCAAAAGAATACACAACACCCAAGGGAAGAAATGAACTCACTTATCTTTTCTATTTCCCTTCTCAAATCCCTATACAAGGATACACATGTAGGTTTTTCTAAATCCCTCTAAGTTTATTACATTCATCGTATTCGTTTGCAATCCCCCTTCAATAAGGAAAATCTCCTCCATCCACCTTCTAGAAGGATATTCCTGCCAGGAGTAGATTGTAAATGGGAGTTCCACACCAGACAAGTAAGCTTGAAAAAAACTTAATTTCTTTCAAATGTCCTTCTTGGATCATGCCATTTCTGCCAGATACAACATTCTTTAAGCCATTTCCAATTCCTCTGATCAAACAGGCTGACAAATACCTGGGGGGTTGGACTTCTCCAAAAGATCCGCTTTACTAAACCATCTGTTAAAGCTGCTAGGCCCATTCTCCTTCGTGAGGCTCGCATGTCATATGGTATAGATTTTCACCCTCTGAACCATGTCTGAGACATCTTATTGGAACAGCTTACCTCAATCACACGTGATATTTTCAAACATATTTTTTTTTAAGAACTCAAAGTCGCACATTGAAACAGAACTGTTTGAAAAGGTATGTATCTATGAAACAGATAAAGTGAGAGTTTTATTTTGAGTTTAATGTCCTTAAGGCTGAAGGACACTGAAGGGATGGTATGTAACCAAGAGAAACATGAATCATTTAAGTGTTCAGGTAGAGATAACCAAGAACTTCTGATGCCCCATTACCTGGATGCTTATAGAAAAATGCATCAGAATCATTTGCTTTCATCAGAACAAATATAATGGTCTCTGCCTATGAGGGCCCTAAGAAGAGAGCCAAGATTGGCCACCAAGGTCTCTGCTTGGACCATTTAGTTCTTCTGTGTTCCAGGGTCAAAAAGTAGGAACACTGACCCCTCATTTATCACAGAAAAAGCAATGTGTCCAGCATATACTCCACATGCAACACAGGTATTTTGTACATTTTCTCTTGATTCTAACATTGGTTTTAACTGAGAGTATGACTTGGTAGAATAATAAGAAAACACAACAGGTAAATCTTTCAAAATCATGTATTCCCTCTTGAGGAACAAAGGGAATGTGGCAGGTGCTTTCGAGGATGTGTGCCTTCACATCTATATATAGAGCACTCTCATAGAAGATGGCTCATTTAATTCTCAGAGCCCTCTAACGCAGGTTTTGTTTTTCCCATTTAGCAGATGTAAAGCTCACAGTAACAAAATGGCCTCCATAGCTGAGACCATCCAGGCAGGTCTGAATTCAGTCAAAGCCAGTCAAAGCCTGAATTCAGATCCTAAGACTTTTCCCTTACTGTTTACCACTTTCCAAAGCCTGGGAGAATAGAGACAGCCATAAGCTACCTCAGAAAAATGTTGTCTTAGAATATTAAAGGATGAAAACGCAGAGTAAAGACTTCATCTCTAATCATTCATCTAAATTCTTAGCAGCATAAATATCATTGCAGCCAGGAAAGTTTTCATTGTCAACCCTCGTGAATAGTTCCAAGCAGAGGTGAGCTGCATACTGTCCCCTGAGCTCAATTGTTCAGACCATGGCTCTGTCTGCCTGCCTCTTCTCCTCCCTGAAGAAGCCTCCTGGGCCCCAGGAACATCCAGGTTAGACCCTTCCCACCAATGTCCTGCCTGCCAGGTCCACCTGGGGACCAGCCAGAAGAGATGAGCTGCATGTTGTCTCCTGAGCTACATTGTCCAGCCCACAATCCTGCCTGCCTGCCCACGGAAGCCTTTGAGGCCCCAGGAACACTCAGGTCCACCTGCTACACAGCCAGCAGAGATGAACAGCATGTTGTGCCCTGAGCTCCATTAGCCAAGAGTCCTCGAGGGGTGTTGCAGGCATCAGGAACATCCATGCAAAACCAGGGGCAACCAGATGCCTAAAGGCCTGCATAAGAACACAATCAACAAGAACCAGAGCAAAACGGGCATCATCAGAGGCCCGCTATCCTACTATAGCAAGCCCTCGATATCCTAACACAGCTGAAGCACAAGAAGATGACCTTAAATCCAACCTTACAAAGTTGATAGAGGCCTTTAAAGAGGAAATGAATCACTCTCTTAAAGAAATACAGGAAAATACAATCAAGTGGTCAAGAAAATGAATATAACTGTTCCAGTTCTGCAAATGGAAATAGAAGCAATAAGGAAAGTACAAACTGAGGGAATTCTAAAGATGAAAAACCTAGAGAGAGGAGACGGGGGCCGGGGGGACAGGAACTACAGATTCAAGAATCACTGACAGAATACAAGAGATGGAAGAAAGAATCTCAATTGTAAAAGATACAATTGAAGAAATCAGTATATCAGTCAAAGAAAATGCTAAATCTAAAAAGTTCCTGACACAAAATATCCAAGAAATCTTCAACACTATGAAAAGACAAAATCTAAGAATAATAAAAATAAATGAAGGAGAAGACTCCCAGCTCCAAGGCCCAAAAAATATTTTCAACAAAACCATAGAATAAAGTGTCCTCAAACTATAGAAAGAGATGCTAATCAACATACAAGAAGCTCACAGAACACCAAATAGATTGGGCCAGAAAGGGAAATTCTCCTACAACGTAATAATCAAAACATCTAATGTACAGAAGAAAGAAAGAATATTAAAAGCTGCAAGGGGGAAAGGTCAAGTAACATATAAAGGCATTTTACCTGACTTCTCACCAGAGACTCTAAAAGCCAGAAGGGCCTGGGAAGATGTCTTGCAGACTCTAAGAGACCACAGATATCAGGACAGACTTCTATACCCAGAAAAACTTTCAATCACTATAGATAGAGAAAATAAGATATTCCATGACAAAACCAAATTGGAGAGATCTCATACTAGGAATTTAGCAACACTCCTGAAAGCTCTAAAACAACAACAACAACAACAACAAAAAAAAAAAAAAAAAAAAAAAAAAAAAAAAAAAAAAAAAAAAAAAACAGCCAATAGGAGTAGATAACAGGAAAATCAAACTCAGGGCAAAATCAATAAATTAGAAATAAAGACAGCAAAGACTCTATAAAACCAAGACTTGGTTCTTTGAGTAAATCAACAAAATAGACAAACTCTTAGCCAAACTAACTAAAAAGCAGAGAGACAGTATCCAAATTAACAAAATAAAAAAGGGAGCATAACGACAGACCCTGAGGAAACCCAAAGAATCATTAGGTCTTACTTCATAAACCTATACTCCACAAAATCTAAATATAATGGATGATTTTCTTGATAGATACCAAGCAAGTAAAAGATTTGTATGACAAAAATTTCAAATCTCTGAAGAAATAAATTGAAGAAGATATCAGAAGATGTAAAGATCTCACATGCCCATGGGGTCAGTAGGATTAACATAGTAAAAATGTCTGTCTTACCAAAAGCAATCTACAGATTCAATGCAATTCCCACCAAAAATTCAACATAATTATTTATAGACCTTGAAAGAGCAATTTTTTGTTTTGGAAAAACAAAACAGAACCAAGGTAGCTAAAATAATCCTGGACAATAAAAGAACTTCTGGAGGTATCACCATTCCTGATTTCAAGCTGTACTACAGAGAAATAGCAATAAAAACTTCATGGTATTGGCATAAAAACAGACGGGTTTATCAATGAAATAGAATCAAAGACCCAGAAATAAATCCACATGCAACAGACACTTGATTTTTGACAAAAAAAAAAAAAAAAAAAAAAAGCCAAAACCATACAATGTGGGGGTGGGGGGGAGCATCTTCAACAAATGGTGGTGGTCTAACTGGATGTCTGCATGTAAAAGAATGCAAATAGATCCATATTTATCACACTGAACAAAACTAAAGTCCAAGTGGATCAAAGACATAAAACAAGGTACACTAAATCTAATCAAAGACAAAGTGGGGAAGAGCCTTGAACTCATTGGCACAGGAGGCAACATCCCAAAAAGAACAGCAACAGTTTAGGCTCAAAGATCAACAATTAATATTTTGGACCTCATGAAACTGAAATGCAAATGACCCTGTCAATAGAACAAAATGGAAGCCAACAGAATGGAAAAAAGAACCCTGCATCCAACAGAAGGCAAATATTTGAAATATATAAAGAACTCAAAAAATTAAACACCAACAAACCAAATAAGTCAATTTAAAAACGGGGAACAGAAGAAACAGAGCATTCTCAGCAGAGGAATATCTAATGGCTGAGAAGCACTTACAGAAATGTTCAGTGTACTTAGTTGCCAAGGAAATGCTATTCAAAACAACTATGATCTTTCATCTTACACCCATCAGAATGGCCATGGTCAGAACTCAAGTGACAGGACATGCTGGTGAGGATGTGGAGAAATGGGACACTCTTCTATTGCTGGTGGGAGTACAAACTTGTACAACCACTTTGTAAATCAATTTGGCAGTTTCTTTGAAAATATAGAATAGATCTATCTCAAAACATAGCTATTCCACTCCTGGGCATATATGCAAAAGACGCTCCACCATACAACAAAGACACTTGCTCAAATATGTTCATAGCATCTTTATGCATAACATACAGAAACTGGAAACAACCTAGATGTTACTCAGCCAAATAATGAATTTAAAAAATATGGTACAGTTACACAATGGATTATCAAAAACAAGAATATCATGAGTTTATAGGAAAATGAGTGAAACTGGAAAACATCATCCCAAGTGAGGCAACCCAGAAAAAGACAGACATGCATGGCATATACTCACTTATAACTGGATATTAACCATAAAGTACAGGATAACCATGCTACAATCCACAGCCCCAAAGAAGCTAAATAACAAGGAGGGCCCAAGGGAAGATGTTTGAATCTCACTCAGAAAAGGAAGTAAAATAGGCATTGGGGATGGATGGGTTCAGGAATTGGGTGGATGGGAGAGGGAGTGGGAAGGAGATAGGGGTAGAGATCTGGTGTGGGGGAGGGGAGGGCTGGGCCAGAGAATGAAAATGAGCTGGAGACCTGGGATGGGGGGGCACTCCTGGGAGTCTATGGGGGTGACTGAGCTGAGACTCCTAGCAGTGGGGCATATAGAGCCTGAATCAGCCCCCTCCTGTAACCAGGAAAAGCTTCTAGTGAAAGGATAAGGACACCAACCCACCCGCAAAACCTTCAATCCAAAACTTGTCCTGCCTACAAGATGGACAATGATAAAGACAGAACAGAGTTTGAGGGAATGGCCAACCAATGACTGGTTCAACTTGAGACCCACCAAGGGAAAGCCAACAGGAGCCTAGCATAACTGTGTTCTGAGAGCCATCATCCAGCCTCTGAAGGAAACAGATGCAGAGACCCACAGTCAAACATTAGATAGAGCTTGCGGAGTCTGGTGGAAGAACGGGAGGGAGGATTGAGGGGGACAGCAGGAGGACACCAATAGAAGACCGACAAAGTAAACAAACCTGGGCCCATGGGAGCTCACAGAGACTGAGCCACCAACCTACATCTAGGCCTCCTACACATGGATACATAGCAGATGGGCAGCTTGGTCTTCATGTGGGCCCCCTAGCAATGGGAGTAGGGGTTGTCTCTGACTATGTCGCCTGCTTTGGATCCCTTCCCCTAGCTGGGCTGCCTTGCCGGGTCTTAATGGAAAGGATGAGTCTGGTCCTATTGTGACTTGATGTGCCAGGGTAGGTTGGTATCCATGAGCCCCCTTCTCCTCAGAGAAGAGGAAGGGGATTTGGGGAAGGGATATGAGGGTGTAAGTGGGAGAAAAGGGGGGGAGGCCAACGATTGTGATATAAGTTGAATAAATTAATGAAAGAATAAATAAATTT
>OU015749.1:57024253-57045563 GCA_907169655.1 Acomys percivali | reverse complement strand
GAGAGAGAGAGAGAGAGAGAGAGAGAGAGAGAGAGAGAGAGAGAGAGCTATCCCTGGTATTTCTTCTAACAAGGACACTAATTGTATTACACAGTGTTACTTCTTATGACCTTACTTAACCCTAAATAATCCCTTAAAAGCCCCATCTGTAAACACAGCTACAATAGGGCTTGCAGCTTCAATTTACCAATCTTGAAAAGAAACAAACAGTGGGCTATCCCCCAAGAAACATGAGGGAGAGTGCTTCTGAGAGAAAGTGAAGGGGAAAAGTTTGTTTGTGTGGTGTGTGTGTGTGTGTGTGAGAGAGAGAGAGAGAGAAAGAGAGAGAGAGAGAGAGACAGCGGGAGTATGTATGAGAGAGTGTGTATGTATGAAGTTGTGAAGGTGTGTGTGAGAAATTATGTGCGTTTCTGTTGGTCTGTGTGTGTGTCGCTGTATATTATGCATATGAACTCATACAAGAAAACATCCATTATTCCTATAAAAGTTATTAACTAAGTACCTATCATGTGGATTCCTCAGTGCACAAAACAGACAAGGTTCCTGCTCTCAGGAAGACAGTGTTCTAGCAGACAGATGCACAATTAACACAATAGTGAATGACTTAGTAAAGGTTGTTGACTATGTAAAAATAACAAGCACTGTGGAAATAAAAAGAAAGCAGAGCAGGCTTTAAGGAGAGAGAGGAGTTCAAGAGGAGAGAGGAACCTGGTCAGAGACACAGACTCCCTGAGAAGAGATCTGTGCAAAAGGGCTGGGGTGGGAGTATCAGGAAAGCATTCAGATGGAGGGGACATAGAACATAGGGATAAAAGGCAGGAAAGCCTCTGACACTCAAGGGCTGAAGAGGTTAATGTGAACTTAGCTGGTAATAGGGGGCCCTGAGTGCCCGCCACGTTGACTCTGCACAGGAGCATGCATTATGAGGCACTGACAATTTGAACAAAGCAAGGACACGACATGACATCTTAAAGGTTTGCCCCATCTAATGTGTGGGCTCAGCACCTCAGTAGTCAGTAAGTGTTTATTGGTATGATCCAAGGAAAGCGACTGCTATTGGGGCTAGAGAGCGGGGAAGGAAACCATGGCCCATCGTAGGCGTCTGTTAATAATAGAACTAAACAACATATTGACAGAGAAAGAATTGGGAGAAGCAAATAAAGAAACGGGAGTTTGTATCCTTCACTGATCATTTCAGGTCATTTGGGTTATATCTCGCTCATCTGGCCTGACATGCTGGCAGTACTTTACGACACAAGTCACGGACAGCGCACACTCAATTTACTAGGGGACCCACATGAAGATCAAACTGCCCATCTGTTACTTACGTGTAGGAGGTCTAGGTGCAGCCCACGCATGCTCTTTGGTTGGTGCTTCCATCTCTGTAAGCCCTCATGGGTCTAGGTTAGTTGGCTCTGTTGGTCTTGTGGTGTTCTTGTCCCCTCCTGGTCCTTCGATTCTTCTCCCTCCTCCTCCGACTGTTCCACAGGATTCCATAAGCTCTGCCTAATGCTTGGCTGTGAGTCTCAGCATCTGAGTGGATCAGCTGTTGGGTGGGGCCTCTCAAAGGACTGTTATAGCTCCTGTCTGTAAACATAGCAGAATATCTTTAATGGTGTCAGGGGTTGGCTCTCTCCCCCTAAAGGGGCTGCCTTACCTGGCCTCAGTGGATGAGGGTGAACTCAGTTCTCATGTGACTTGATGTACTGGGGTAGGTTGGGCGAGGGGCTTTTTCTGAGGACAAGGGGAGGAGTGATGGGAGAAGAAAGTGGGAAAGAGGGACTGGGAGGAGAGGAGATAGTGGACTGTGATGGGGGTTGCAAAGTGAATGTATAAATTAAAAATAAATTTAAAATATAAATAAATAATTTTGTAGAAGAGGCAAGAAAATTGAGACTCTGGGTCCCAGGGCATGCAGTCTCTATGTGGGTAAGGAGTTAAGGAACCCAAATTGTTTCTGCTTGTAACACACAAATTTTACAATTGTTTATTACCATCTAAATAGTGAATTATCAGCTCTTCTGATCACTCAGAGAAAAGGCTGCCCCGTTTTCCTTTCATCCTTTTCTTAGCTTATTGTTCAGCCAGATGTCAACATCTCCCATGATGAACATTTTATTGATGTGTGTTGTGGATTGTTTATCCTTTCTCACTAGAATATAAGCAACATGCTTCCCAGTCTCTTCACTGCTGTATCTCTGATTCTTGGTATACAATAAGTATTCAGTAAATATGCACATATGAGCCAAAGGAAGAGGAAGGGAAGAGAGAAGGAAGAAGGGGGAAAGGCAAACTCTCCTGGGTTTTCAGTGTAATGTACTTACACAAATATTTGCATCAAACAATGGAACAATGATAAAATAAAAGACTTGTTAGACTTTTTTCAAACCAATTTTAATTCTCTTGTATTCATTTTCCCCAAGGGCACATTATTTTGTGCTAACAGATTTAAAATCCTGCCACTTTTCACTAGATGGAAAAAAATTTTTTAAGCTGTGATATGAGTCAGAGAAGCTACATGGACTTTTTCTAAATGAATATTAAACAAAGAAATCCAGTGAAACCATTCTTCCAAATAATGTTGAAATCCTTCCCAGAGGAAAGCATGCTCTGTGCTTGTATGAACTAAAGACTGAACACAGGGGGCAGAAGGTCAAGGCTCTGCAAGCTGGCCTTTCCAACCCCTGGTCCCCATGAACCCAAAGGCGACAGAGCCAGCAGGCATGGAGGTAGTTTCCTGTTACCAAATGAGAAATACCCATTGTTAACCTTAGGCCATTTGGACAGGCATTAACTGTATGGAGACCCACACTCAGAAACAATAAGAGAACATTTCCAATCAACTGTCCACACATACCACACACATATCTCAGGTTTGGGCTTACAATGTCTGTTTTAAGTATCTAGCCAAATGGAGAAAGGGAACTTGGTGTCACTCTTCTCCAATGAGCAAATCTGAAACTCCTCCCTCAGTCACAGTCTCTGTGCTGACAGTCTTCTGTTTCCACTTCACGTCCATTTTCCTCCCTCCTCCCTCTCCATCCTCTCTTCTTTTCAGGGCCTTACAAGGCTAGTCCCTTGGTCTGCAGGAAAGAGGCCCTGGTGGAAGGGAGGTGATTTGTGTCCCTGCTCCCTTCACACCTTGTCACAGGACCCAAGCGGTACCCATCTAGTGACACCCAGACACAGCCCCCTTAGGCCTAGTGATAAGAACACAGCCCTGTGTGTCCTGCTGGTGCTCATTACTCTCCCTAGACTCCATCTTTATCTTGCAAAGAGTGCCTGTCTTTGGTCTGTTTGGGGGCTACTGTAACAGAATACATGAGGCTTGATCATTTACAAACAGAGGTACTTGTTTCAGTTCTGGAATCTAGGGATGCAGGTCCCTTCTCTGCATCATCCCGTGGAAAGAGGTGCAAGGATAAGAATGAGAGGGAGGAAAAGGAGAATGGTGGAGGGGAAAATGAATCCACACTAATTCTTCTCTGAGGAGCCTACCCCTAAGAACACGAACCCACTTCCACGAGAAGATCACTAATCCTCAAGGACAGAGCCCCAATGATCTGAGGCAGCGGTTCTCAATCTGTGGGTCTCAACCCCCTTGGAGGCTGAACGACCCTTTCACAGGGATTGCAGATCAGATATTTACATTACCATTCATAACAGCAGCAAAATTACACTTACAAAGTAGCAACGAAAATAACTTTATGTTTGGGGCGCTCACTACAACGTGAGGAACTGTATTAAACAGTCACAGCATCAGGGAGGTTGAGAACCTTTATTTTAAGGGCTACTCCTCAGTACTTATATTAGTAAATAGGTTTCTGATGAACCTTAGGCTCACATTCAAAGCATGGATGCTCCTGTATTAAACTGTCCTCCAATCACCTGGTTTGAGTGTGACATCTAATTCATGCTGAGACCTACCAATCCACATACTAAACAAGTAAAAGCAGAGGACTCAAACTCCCTCTGTCCACACCAAGGACAGGCCTCCTCCACGGTGAACAGTTTAGGCTGCCATCTGGCATGGCTACACACCTCCTAGTGGGAATGTAGTTGCTCCCCTGTATTCAATCTCACTTAACCAATCTGTCTACCAACACTCACTGACACCATTGTATTTTGTGCCTCATACTGCCCTGGATGCTAGAAACCTACAGCTAAGTAGAACACAGTCCCTGTGATCAGGTCCCTCGGATTAGATGAAGGCACACAGCCCTCCTCAGCACTCTGGAAGCTGAATCTGAAGTCAGGGCCAACATGCAAAAAGTGCTTGACACCAACAAGCATGGAAAGACATAAGAGAAGCAGAAATGGCTACAAGGAGAGGCTGGGATGTGCTGCATAGCTTCAGGGAGATGCTCCACTGAGCAAGCAGGAAACCCCCGAAGCTCAGGTGACCTTCCACACTTGAACACACATGACTTTAAGGGCTGAGAGTCATCACACCTTCCAACAGGGGAATAGACTTGCCTGAGACTCTGCAACAAAGACAATCTCTGAAGAGAGCTCGCAGATGAAAGCTGTTTCTAGTGACATTGTCAATATCTTGAGGGAATATACTCTTCGCCCTGGGGAAATCAAAGTCCCCCACAGGACAGGAAGAGAGACAGATAAGCATCCAAAAGTCTCATCAAGTCAGAAATGCAGAGAAGCAGAAATATTAGGGAACAGTCTTGGGAGTCTCCTTCTCTCCATCCCTCCCCTTCTCTGAGGGGGGGGCCCATGGATACCAACCACCCTGGCACATCAAGTCAAGGAAGACTAAGCACATCCTGTCCCACTGAGGGCAGACAAGGCAGCCCAGCCAGGGAAAAGGTGATCCCAAGGCAAGCAACAGAGTCAGAGACAGCCCCTACTTCCGTTGTTAGGGGACCCACATGATGACCCACAAGCTGCACATCTGCTACATATGTGTAGGGGGTATAGGTCCAGCCATGCATGCTCTTTGGTTGGTGGTTCAATCTCTGTGAGCCTCCATGGGCCCAGGTTAGTTGATTGTGTACGTCTTCTTGTGGTGTCCATGACCCTTCTGGCTCCTCCCGCCCCCCAGCCCCTATGCAATACTTCCTCCCACTCTTCCACCAGAACTCCCCAAGTTCCACCTAACATTTAGCTGTGGGCCTCTGCATATATTTCCATCTGAGAGGCTGGATGAAACCTCTCAGAAAACAGTTATGCTAGGCTCCTGGCTGCAAACTTAGCAGAGTATCATTAATAGTGTCAGGAGATAGCTTCTCCCATTGGGTGGGTCTCAAGTACGGCCAGTCATTGGTTGGCCATTCCCTCAACCTCTGCTCCATTTTTATCCCTACACTTCTCCTAGGCAGAAAAAAAACTGGATCAAAGGTTTTGGGGGTGGGTTGATGTCTCCTCCTTCCACTGGAAGTCCCACCTAGCTACAGGAGGTGGCATCTTCAGAGTCCATATCTCCCATTGCTAGGAGTTTCAGCTATGGTCATCCCCATAGACTCCCATCAATTTCTGTTCTTTCTCCTAGTCCTCCCTACTAGCTCCTTCCACATCTGACCCCTACCCCTTTTCCCACCCATTTCTCTCCCTTCATCCACTTCAGATGTCTGTTTTATTTCCCCTTCTGAGGGAGATTCCAACATCCTCCCTTGGGTCCTCCTTGTTACTTAGCTTCTCTGGGTCTGTGGATTGCAGCATGGTTATCCTGTACTTTATGGCTAATATTCACTTATAAGTGAGTACATACCATGCATGTCTTTCTGGGTCTGGGTTACTTCACTCTAGATGATATTTTCTAATTCCATCCATTCACGATAGCAGGGAGACTTTGCGTGATGTGTTAAGGAACCACTGAGGCTTTGGGCTTTAGGCAAAAGCCATCTTCTACAAAGGGATACAATGCCTCCTGAGGGTAGGGCTTTTTCCTCGGAGGATTTGCAGTGGCGATGAAGACCTTGTTGCGGACTGATAAGTTCTCCTTGGCAGTGTTTATACTAACCTCCTCTTCTCTCCTTATTAAGAAGAAATCTGCTACATTGGAGGGCTGCTACTAAGCTCCCTGTCTTCAGAGACAGAGCTACCTTCAACTGTATGGACACTATAAAGAAGCCCTTAGTACATACAGCTGGGAGCTGGGAGAGACTAATCATCCTGAAAAAAAAAAAATTCTGTTCTTCGGTTCTGATCAACTTCTTTGTTCAACTTCAGATATATATGTAGATATATATTTATGTCTATAGATAGATAGATAGATAGATAGATAGATAGATAGATAGATATCGACATATATATCTGAAATTGAGATTATATATATATATTCAGCCCCAGTGAAACTAGCCAGAAGAAAATGCATCCTCATCTCACTGTTTTTCTCCTCGGCTATACTAGCCACGCCCAATAAAGTCCACTCTTGTCTGGATGATCCACAAAGTGGCATGAGACAAGTTAACCTGCCTCTGGGGAAATCCAAAGGATGTCCGGGTCTTACAGTAGCAGCTGTCAAAATGGGTAAGAAGAAGAGACCAGCCCTGGCCTGGGACAAAATTAATCAGAGCAGCAGAGGAGGCAGCTGACATGCCCATGCCTGATGGGGATTTCGTTCTTTGATAGACAATCCTGTCCCATCAGGTTGCCTGTGGTAGAGCACCATTACTCTAGGATGCAGTGTCCTCTCGTGAGTGTGCTTAGATGACAGTTGAAAAACGTTCAGGCACTTGGCGGAGACATTTGATTCTGGCAAACAGGCTCCAGTAGAGCCGAAATATTGTTCTTTGAAACCTGATGTTTTCCCAAAACTTCCCAAAGTTAGACAAAGACCTCAGGTTTCTTTGGCTCCTTATAGACTATTAAAGTGTCAAGCACTTGGTGCTATGAAACAGACGCCCCCCCCCCCCCCCCCCACCCCCCCCACCCCCCCCACCCCCTCCACCCCCTCCACCCCCTCCACCCCCACCCCCGCACACCTGCCTCCGTCCATTTCTCTGACACATGCCCTTGGACTCTCCCCACTGGCCACCGAAAGTTAAAGATAAAACTTCATGGGAACAGTTTGCTCTCTTCCTGGGAGTGAAATGAGAGCTCCGAAGGGGAAGAGGAGGGGCTTTGGCCAAGGAGAGGCTGGGTGAGGGTCAGAGTTGAGAAAAGACTCAATTTGTCCAAGCTGTTGCTGTGGCTCGAAGACACCTAGGCCTGCAATGCATTTGGCCGATTTCCCAGGGGCATATATGCTCCAGATTCCTGGCCATCTACCAAGAACAGCACACCCAGGTGTTGCCCATGGGCCTTTCCCCTCAAGGAGCACTCTTCCCCCTTGGATGCTTTCTTGGCTTCTTAGAGGCTGGAGCCTTAAAAATACACACAGCGCTTGGCTTAGGACAGCGCCCCGCCCTGAGCGTCCCTCTTCTTCTATGTGTCACAATGTATGGGAACGAGTCTTCTGGTCCATTCCTTCACTCACAAAACCTTAGAGGGTTAGAATGTTCCAGATCCTAAGCTTAAAGGACTTAGACAAATGGAATCAGCAAGTCAAGACAAAACCACAATCCAAGGTGATTATTGCTAAGAGATTTGGAAAACGGTGCTTTTAGAAGAGTTTTCAGCAGTCTTGTCCTCGGCTGAATTAAGAACTCACCTCAGTGGTTTGGATTTCTACACTTAGCCCTTCCCAGGGAAACTATTTTTCTCTATCCTCACAAGTGGACAAGCCCAGAAAGTCGGTGTTTTTGCTTAATTGTATTAATTGTTTTTTATTCTCTTATAATTGTTTCGTAATCTGAACCTCAGAGCAGTCACTGGAAGATTTCCCCAAAACACCAAGACATCGCACATGAGAACCTTGGGATTCCGGTCAGAGGAAGAGCTCCTCGCTAAGAATCTTCCACATACTGCTGAAGACATAAACTCAGCCATTGGCCTCCTAAACAGACGGTTCTTGGAAAACAGGAAGAAAAGGCAGCTGGATGTTCTCTCAGTTAACTGTCCCAAGGCATAAACACAGGAACCCCACTTCCTTATCGACTCGGTAATCTCCAACTCCTCTTCTGCGTGAAAGCGGGGCCCTGACATTGTCAACACGGATGGGCAGCAAGGTTTTATCTGGACTAGGCTGAAAAGGGCAAAAGCGGTGCCACTGTCCTAGAACAATTCTGGAGAAACTGCCAGTGGCGTTGGCGTTTTCTTATAAACACTTGGTTTCAAATGCCCCAGAGACTGATGCACTGGAAGAAGGAACGACGTCATCGGCTTTCAACTTGACGTCAGAAACTACTGTTGCTAGCTCTTCCTGCGTCAAACAAAAGCACTTGAAGCCCTTGCTGAGTTCATTTCCCTATTCCTGTTACCAAACCGCCCAGATGTTTAGATGCCAATGCCTCTCTGAAGGGACCCCAGCCCCACTAACCAGGAAGATGGGAGAGCAAACAGATGCTTATCTGCATGGCTGGAGGAACAAAGCGCTCCCAGGTCAGAAGCTGAGCCTGCAGCTATGAAGGGCTTGTAGGATGCCTCCTGGCAGGAGGCCAGGTGCCCTGAAAGAGCCCATTCACCGCACAGGGGTGAGCACTTTCTCTCAAGTGGCTACTTACACATGGCAGACCCAGTTACACACAAGAGAGACGGGTCTGCCTCGGGTGCTGGGTATTCCTTCAGGAGGCATTGGGGTTTCTTCTGAATTTTTCTTATTATTAAAAAAAAAAGCTCATTAGGCACAACTCAGATACAAATAATGGGATGGTTCCTTTAAGTGAAGTTTAAAAGGAAAACAAGAAAGTTGCAAAGCGTATTGCAAAAAGCAATGCAGAAGCACTACCTTCCATACCTCTTCCTACACACACACACACACACACACACACACACACACACACACATGAATACACACACTCACTCATACATATGCACACATGTACACTCATTCACTTGCACACATGCATATACTCCTAAACACGTTCACATACACACACTTACTGACTTCCAAACTTTCTTTCTACATCATTACACACATGCATGTGCACACACACATACAGTCACAGCACTGTCTTCCACACCTGCTCCTACACTCACATGTGTACACATATAAACTGACCAAAAAACATACTCATGCATGGACATTCATATATACTGATTTCCATAACTCCTTCTGATACCCTCCCCCAACACATATACAATCACACACATTGGCTTCCATACCTTTTTCTATACCCATATCTCCACACATGCTCACGTACATGTATGTACACTCACATATGTTGACTTCCATACCTCCTTTCCCCTACACACATTCACTCACACACACTGGCTTTTATACCTCCCTATTCTATGTACACCCATGCACGCACACACACACACACACACACACACACATACACACACACACACACGCGCATGTATGCACAAGTATAATTCTCGGGGCCAAGAATTGATATTGTTTCTTCCCAGTATGAGAAAAGCCATACGTGTCCTGAGGACCTCTGTGCGCCTTCTTTCTCTCCTGGCTGGGTTCCTGCAGTCTGAGTTAAAAGCTAAAAGGGAAATTTTTCCTTCTTCCTACTTTATCTAGAGTAATTTCTTGATAAAGCTGTATTGGATCCTCCCCCGAGGCCTCTGAATTTTATCTACTAGCATTTTTCTTCCAGTAACTGCGTAATTTATGAGAATAGCATGAATGAAAATGTGAGCTCCTGTCTAAAACAACAGGGCTGTTCTCCTTCTGTGGTTACTTTTTTGGTGTTGAAGGTGTTGTTTCTTGTTTGTTTTCATTTTATTTGCCACCACACTATCTTGGGAGCACCAGGCAACTCCCAATAGAAACCCTCACAGGTGTCTGGGGCTTCACCCAGTTAGGCGGAGACACAGGACTTGACCCCAGGCTTTCCTGTGCCTACTCCTATGCCCCCAGGTGAGGTGGGTGGTAACAGCAGTAACCTAACAGGATCCTGGAAGACAGAGGCAGAGCACCCATCAGACAGAGGCAGCGGGATGGAGAAGACAGTTGATGAAGGTTCTAAACCTTTGTATGCAGCCTCTGTTTCCACCAGACTCACTACACAGTGTGTGTGTGTGTGTGTGTGTGTGTGTGTGCGTGTGTGTAGACACACACACACATATATATGCATATATGTTTCCCTAAACGTATGTGTTTATATATATGTATATTTATATATAAACATAAATGTTTAGGGAAACAGATGGGCATACATAAGAGCATTTAGATGTGTGTAACTGGCTCTTGTGTTGTTAGGCTAGTTGTTCAGATGGAGGATTACGAGAGTAAAGGGGAAAACATCTTCAGGACTCTTGATGTACGCTAACAGATTGATTTCTCAAAGACATGACTTCCAGAGCCACTAGCCAACCTCACCTGGACAGATAAATGCTTCAACGCTGATGACCTATTGCTAGACCTATCGATCAGAACATCACTCAAACCCTCACCAGAGAAACTTCTACTTGGAGTAAATGTAGAGAGCCACAGCAATGTGCAGAGTGAGTCTGTACCACAGCCTTCTATCCAAGGCTCAAGGATCTACGCCGAAAAAGAAGAAGTAAGATTATAAGAGCCAGAGCTGTTGGCCGACTCCAAGGAAATCACGCCTTCCTTCCCAACACAGCAAGGCTGATGCACGGGTGAACTTACAGAAATGGTAGCAGCAAACACAAGACTTGCACAAGTTAAAGCCAGACAAAACCCAGCATGCAGAAGGTACAAGCTCCCACTCCTGACCAAGAAGCTGCTTGCAACTGACAGCTGCTAGGAGAGAGGAAATGAGTTTTCCTCAGTGGAGTGCCACTTCAGGACAAAACCTCATGCTCAGCTTCCATGGTGTTTTGCCAAATGTTGTTTGCTTTTTGTTTGGTTGCCTGGTTTTTTATGTTTACTTGTTTAATGAGAGAGAGAAAGAATATGAAGTTGGAAGGGGGCCTGGAAAGAGTTATGAAGAGGAGAAAGAATATGGTCAAAATATATTGTATGCATGGTGCTGCATGCCTTTAATCCCAGCACTCAAGAGGCAGAGGCAAGTGGATCTCTGTGAGTTAGAGGCCAGCCTTGGGAGAGCAGGGACTGCCTCTGATATGAACTCTGGTGCCCCTTATTTGCTCACCTCCCCTTAGTGGGGATGCCTGGTGGCACACAGAAGAAGGGGAAACAGTCTATCTGGATTAGACCTGATAGGCTGTGATCATATGATGGGGTAGGGGTCCCCCTTCTGTCAGAGGTCTGGGGAGGGGAATAGGATGGAAGAGGGAGAGAGGTTGGAACGGGAAGATACAAGTGAGGGGATAACAATCAGGATGCAATCTGAATGAATTATAATCAATTAAAGTAATAGGAAAAAAGAGAAAACATTCGGCATTTAAGCTGATAATAAACATCTAAGATGAAAAATTATTTCACTTTAAGCTAAAATATGACTTTATATACTTTTTGCATGTCTGCAATATTTTACAACTTATAAAGAATTTTTAAAATATTAAGTGTGCTGTTTAATAGTATCATGAATGGAACAGTGTTTAAAATGTGACCTTAGGGGTTGATCTTAATAGAGAGGTCAATATTCACAAAGAAAGGAGAGAAAACAATAGTTTTCAACTTGGCAAATATGTATTTAAAGTATACAACATGTTATATATTCACAAACAGTATGAAATACCACAAAAATTAATATTAATAACACCTATATTAAATTTTTTATTTAAATGGAATATATTCTCTTTTCCTTGGGGGGTACTTTCTGTTTATTTGTTTTGACAGGGTCTTTGACTTTTAACTCCTTGTACAGCTAAGAGTGACCTTGCACTGAGCCTCAAGCTCCACCCCTCAGTGCTGCAGTCTTAATTTAGCCCCTGATGCATCTAGTGGTTTCATTCGTGCACACTTCCCACTGTGCTGTAAGTCTACCCATTGCCAACAGTGAAACTCGCAGACTCAGACGGAAGACTCACCCTAAGTTATGAATTTCTGCTGAGTCCTGTTGGTGTTATATACATAAACATATATTTATGTAGTGTTTATATATGGATATATGTTATATAATAGAGAGAAGGAGAGCAAGACAGATACAGATAGATATATAAAAACAAACTACTGACACTTGCAGGCTTACTATCACTGTGCTCTTCAGAGAGAGGAGGCATATAGCAACGCCCATACAAGTCATGCCACAGACATTCTCTGTTGCTTTACTTAATTCCTGCAGTGATCTGAGGTGACAGAGACTGCTGCTGTCCATGGATCCTCAGTCAGAGACACTGAAGCTCAAAAAGTGAGGGAATCCAGTAAGCAGGGAAGCCAGGATATGCCCGAGCAATGGAGCCCAGCTTCAGCCTCTCTGTTTTCTGCCTCCCACAGTGTTATTAGTGGATTCCAGAGCCTAGGCCAGGCCACCAACTGCCTTTTGCCCAGGAAGCCAGCTTATGGGTGGCCATATTTAGCAAACAAAAATATAAGACACACGGTTAAAATTGAGCAGTGAGTAATTTTTCTAGTATATAAGACATACTTACACTAAAGATCACCCATTATTTGCTTAAATTCTAATTTAACTGTCCTATATTTTATCTGGCAATCTGAGGTTTACCATCTCTCAGTAATACAGTGTCTGGAATGATAACAATGTGCTTTTGTAAGAAAACGAAAGTAATTGTGGGTTAAAGCAGGCATTAGACATAAGGACAGAGACTGTCTCATAGACAAAATCTCCACTAACCAGCAGTGTGCAGGCGGGTAAAGGCCGACTGCAGGCCTCCTCACACAGGTTCCACAAAACTTTACCAGTATTTGTAAAATGAAACTTTCTGACCTTCAGGAAAGAGAACAATACAAAGAATCAATGAAACAAAGAATTGGTTTCTTTTTAAATTATATATATATAACTAAAATTGACAAACCCTTATCCAAACATCCTGATCAATGGAATTTAAAACCCTGGCATAAACCCACACACCTTTGGACATTTGGGTTTTTTTTTAATAAAGAATCCAAAAATACACAGTGGGAAAAAAAATAGTATCTTCAAAAAATGGTTATGGTCAAACTGGGTGGCTTTGTGTAGAATATCCAAATAGATCCACACGTATCATCCTGAGTAAAACTCAACTCCAAATGGATCAAAGACCTCAGCATAAAATTAGATAAACACTGAGCCTGACAGAAGATAAAGTGTGGGATATCCTTGAATGCACTGGCACAGGAAAAGCTTTTCTGAACAAAACACTATTAATGTAGGCTCTACGATCAACAAGTAATAAACAGGACCTCACAAAACTGAGAATCTCTGTACAGCAAAGGGCACCGTCATTCAGACAAAGCAGCAGCTTAGAAAATGGAAGGAGGGTTTTACCTTGGTATCCTCCATCCCTCTGTACTTTTACCTTGGTATCCTCCATCCCTATGTACTCAGATTTAGTCTCTTTGCTATTAAAGTCAACAAATGCAGACAGGCATGGATGCTCAGGATACTGAGAATAAGTGACAGTCAAAGACTCAGTAGGACCTTCATACCACCCCCTCTAAGGCTCCAGGAACAGTGAGGAAGAGGGAGTGGAAAGAATGGATGAGGCTGTAGATAGAAAGAAAAAGAGCTATGAAATACTATCCTTTGGCACGATGTAGCCAATCGTGGTAGCACAGCAATGCTGGCTGCTAGCAGGACCTAGCAGGACTGGTCCTGTTGACTGTCAATTATAGATCAAAAAGCAACCCAATTGCCCCTACTTCCCCACTACTGAAATATAACCCACTGATGGATCCTATGGGAGGGGCAGGTAGTCTTAGAAGTTATTGATGAACTCACCATGCTCTAACAGAGAGTAGCAAACCCATGGTCAAAAGACAGCCCTGGCTAAGCACAGTGTATCACAAAACAAAGCAAAGAGGCTTGAACATGGGAAACGTACTTGTGAGAGGATGAAGGTATTAATGTTCAGTGTGTGTGTGTGTGTGTGTGTGTGCGCGCGTGTGTGTGTGTGTGTGTGTGTAACTGTCAAAGAACATATTTAATTTTCTTTAAAAAAAAAAAAAAAAGCTTACCTGAGTGTCAACTAACCCAGGTAGACAATATGATTCTGTTTTGTGATTGCTGCACATTAGAAATAATTGGCACACAGAAGGGACACCAAGTTACACCTTGGAGTTTAGTTTTATTTCTTTCCCCTTCCATCCTGCAAGAGGTTTTTGCCAGATTTCAGGATGAATGAAGTGACAAATGCTATACTCTCAAATACAAGTAGTTGGTTGCCTATGATACTCTTAGTGACTTTCTTGAAGGTCAAAGGTAAACACAGAGTAGTCCTGATCCCACCTGCAGGACCCACCTTACTTGACATGTTTTGCTGATACAAGCTCTGCTAACAACAGCCAAGTTTTCCTTGTGAGCTCCCAGGTTCACTAGCCCCCTTTGGGAGTTAACAATGGCAGACCTAGTCCTTGATCTTTGAAATTGCACATCTTTGTAAAGCAGCATAATGGTTTAGACAGATGTTGGTTAACATGTCCATAGAAAATTCAGAAGGAAACCTGGAAAGGTTCATGTAATCATTCTCAAAAAGTGCAGGTAATGACAAAAGATTATTATTATTATTTTTTTGTCTTCTACATATCCTCACTCTACTAAACTCAAATTTTATTTTTGTAACCAAGAAAAAAAAAGGGTACTAGTGTTGCTGTCTATAGGCTTTTGGGCTAAAATGGTCACAGGAATGTTGCATTCACCTTATGAAGTTGAAAGGCAGAACTGACAATGTCATCAAAGGCATGATGACTCTACAGATTCAAAAGAAAACTTCAGCTCCCTGTCCTCCTCTCCCACGAACAATAGCTTTTCTGTCCTCTGAGGAGGCTTCACACCCCAGCAGACTTTCACCATGTAGAAGCCAATGGCCTCACAGCACTGCAAATTCTCCTGATGCTCAAGATGTCATGAATAGACATCATAGGTATCATAGATGTCATGAATAGACATCATAGGTATCATAGATGTCATGAATAGTCCTCTACCAGAGGGCTCATATTGTTCTCCCAGACCCCTCAACACATATGGGCCAGGCTCTCTATCCAGGAAGTGGAACACTTTGGTTAACCACCAATAGCAGGATAAACAAGGTCCATTCATCTGTCCCAGCTAATAGAGATGAAAAAAGAAAGTAGATAGTCCCAACATGATATCATATAGGACAGGCTAACTGTGAACTTGAAGCAGCTTTCTGCCTCAGCCTTGAGGGCACTTATAAAAGACGATTTTTTAATTTATGCATTTATATTTTATCTGTATGAGTATTTGTCTGTTTGTATGTACATGCATCATATGTGTGTGTCTGGTGCCCTCAGAGGCCAGAAAAAGGCTTTCAGATATCCTGAAACTGGAGTTACAGATATCTATGAGCCTCGTATGGCACTAGGAACTGATCCTGGATCCTCAGCAAGAAGAGCAAGTGCTCTTAAGAGCTGTTTCATCTCTCCAGCCCCAAGGTAATGTGTGCCTTCTGCACACATGGTACTGAACATCACTGGAAGCCTACAGTTTAACACTGAAATTTTTACTCAAGGGAACTTGGAAGATTCATGACAGCATGCTGTACAATAAAGCCTAGGGTGATGATTCTTACACAGGCATTCCTGAACTTTAGTGCACATTGGAAATATCTGAAGGCCTTGCTAAAGCACATGTAGTCGGCCTAGTAAGTTTGCCCTGCATACTGGAGATGCATATCTCTCACAAGTTTCTCAGATGGTGCTGATGTTGCAGGAACCATAATTTGAAAACTGACATCAAAGGGATGTGTGGAGGCTAATTAAATAATATAAGTGAAGAGTAGCTACTAGTAACTTGAGCCTCAGTTCAGCCAGAGTGCTAACTTTACTTCATGAAGGGGCCTAGTCAATTTCTACACTGTAGTCAGTGATATTTCTAAGTATGAGCTACCCTAACGTCTATGATGAGATCTTACTAATTAGGAAGGGTTTGTCGTTCAAAGAGGCTTAACCAATGACCCACCAGGAGCTAAGTAAGGTTCAGCCTCAAACACTGTTTTCTAGGTAAAGCAGAAGCCAGAAGCAAGTGGCTCATCCTGACCTGGCCTTACTGTTCCCCCATCTCATGCAAAATAATGAATGCGGAGGCCAAGTCAAGTGCACCATGAGGAAGAAACCAGCAGAGCCGGCAGGAAAGACAGCAGAAACTGTAACCTCGCTACACTTTCATCTCCCAAACAACATGTGCTTTTTCTTTGGTTCATTCAGTCTTTCTAACGGAAGTGAAATTGTTCTCTGGCGTGCAAGAAAGATTTATGACTGAAACAGAGCAGACTTTGCCTGGCAGTGGGTGCAAGCGGCGCTTCTTCTTTCATACCAGGCCCAGTTGCTCTTTATTTTGCAGATACTAACATTAGCCCCAGTCAATCATCACACATTCCTTTTATTAGGTGAGGAGCTACATTCTTGAAACCACTCTCTGCAAAAACAATCCTTCCTTTCCAGACCACCCTGTGCTGTAGACTTTGGGGTTTCGGCAGTGGTAACATTGCTGGGCCATGTGGCAGACATTTGGGCAGCCTGAGGCATCAGCCTCAACCCCTTGGAAGTGGTTGGGGAACTTCCTCTTTTCTTGTTCACTTGGCCCAAGGTCATTTCTTCTACAAACACCACGAAGGTGTTAGTACCACCAAAGTACCAGACTTTATTGCTTCTCTCCCTATGGGCAGAGCCACCTGGGAGGAGGGCAGAGATGCCAAAATAGGATGTATTCAATAGATTTTTTTGAAAGCACTAACTTGAAGAAGTTAGAGCCATCTGAGTTTTGTACAAAATACTAAATTGTTAGATTGAGCTCAATTTCATTCATAATGTATCTCTTTCTAATTGGTCTTTTATGGGCTAGTTGCTAGCAAGTTAATAACCAATTTGACATAGAAACATTGTGGTCATATTGTGAGCCAATCCCCCAGAAGCCTTCTCAACTCCTGTTGTGCAGGAAGGCATACCACGGAATCCCTCAGTCGTCAACTTTGCTTTTGGAATAAAACAGCTCTGTTACAGATTAGAACTTCAGAGTGTGGGCGTTTGGGCCTCTCTTCTTTCCTTCTAACCCAGACATGGTGGTTGGCAGGGAGACTCCAGGGAAGATGGCAGAAAACCAGGCTTTTGGTGAACGTGTCAGGTGCCTACAAATTACACATATTACACCATCCCTGACGGTTGAGGATGGGTGGCTAGGAAGTGAGTGAGGAGGAAATAAAGGTGGCTTGTCTCTCAGAAATAGTGATGCCAGTGGCAATAAGCAAAGCCTCTGAGTTGGCCACTATACCACAAATAAAATAAAATAAAATAAAATAAAATAAAATAAAATAAAATACTTGAGAATCTTAAAATAGCAAGTAGGCATGGGGTAGTCAGGGTTCTACCTTTCCTCTGAGCTTGGGGCCATGTACTCCCTTGGAAGTGAATTTTTGTTAATAAATTCTCTCTGCCTCTACTGTAGAGTTGGGGAGGAAGGAGAAGGGAGGAGAAACAGAGGAAGGGAGAGAGGGAGGGAGAAGAGGAGAGGGGAAAGGAGAGGAGGGGAGAGGGGAGGATAAGAGTCTCCTAGAAGAGTCCTAGAAACCTACAAGAAGAACATCGTGATGGGTGGATCAGGGCTCAAACTATTGCACTAACCAAGGACAATACAAGTAGTAAACATCAAACCCCTACTCTGATCTAGCCAATGGACGGGGCATTCTCCACAGTTATGTGGAGAGTGGGGACTGACTCTGACATGAACTCTGGTGCTCCATATTTGACCACCTCCTGTTGGTGGGGAGGCCTGGTGGCACTCAAAGAAAGAATAAGCAGGCTACCAAGATGAGACTTGATAGCCTATTACCATATATAGGGGAGGAGGTCCCCCTCGGTCATCGACCTAGGGGAAGGGAATAGGGTGAAAGCGGGAGGGAGGGAGGAATGGGAGGATACAAGTGAAGGGATAATAATTTAGTTGTAAACTGAATAAATTAATTAAATTTAAAAAAAGAAAGAAAATTTCCCCATGCCAAGGCTCTGTCAGCGTCCTCAGTCACAGCATGCTCAATGCCCTGATAATCATGGTGGCTGGCACCCTCAAAAACAGCAGCTACTGGGACCCTGCACCTTCTTCATAAACCTTTGTTTATTGAACTATAGACAGGCCAGCGGGAATTTCCCATAGCCAAATCTGACATGAGTGCTAGTAACATTTAAGATCTCCAGCCTTCTCTAACTATTCTTTTTCCTTTTTAATAATTTTTTATTTATTTGTTGATACTACTTTTATTTGGGGGGGTTATAATATAAGTACACTATTTCTACCTTCTCTTTTCTCCTTCCAAACCTTCTCATGTACCTCTCCGTGCCCCCTTGATCTTTCAAATTCATAGCCTTTTTGTTACATTTGAGTGTGGTATATGTATGTATATATGTATGTGCATGCGTGTGTGTGTGTGTGTGTGTGTGTGTGTGTGTGTGTGTGTGTATCCTGCTCAGGTTATATAATGTTACTTTTATGTGTCTGTTTTCAGGGCTGGCCATTTGGTATTCTGGATAACCAATCGCTGTCTCTCTCCTGGAGACGATTAGCTCTCCTGTTCTCATCATGCCTTAGTCACTTGTAGTTCTTCGTGTAGAGCTCAGGCCTCTTACACTCTTCCAGTTCATGCAAGCCTGCCTATTGGAGTGAACCTTGGTCAGCTCATGCTTAGTCAGCCATGTTGGTGAGACCCCATGGGTGTAGCCTCTGACATCTATAAGAGACATAGTCTCACAGCACACCCCATGTTCCCCTAGCTCTTACTAAGCTTACCGACGTGTGTGTGTGTGTGTGTGTGTGTGTGTGTGTGTGTGTGTGTGTGTGTGTCCAAATTTAGATCCTTATGCTTGCAAGACAACTGCTTTATGCACTATGCCACCTCCCCAGCCTTTACTTTTACTTGGTGCTAAATGAATGTGGAATTTCTGAACACCAAGGATATGTTTCAATGCTCTTGTGTCATAGTATTAAGACATCCACAAACGGTTGTGAGCCTGGCCACTCTCAGCATCCTCAGGAATTGCTCACTGGCCCACTGCCTCCTAGAGTTTCGCTTTTGAGATGACCAGGGTGTGTCCAGGATGCATCTGGACCGGTAAGAGCACCTAAAAGAGGGAGCTTCGCCGGCAGGACAGGAAGCGGCCAGCTCCTATCTCTTTTAGAATGAGGAGATACAACAAAGATATACAAAGGTCCTGGAAGCCACAGTCTTTCTCTTAGGCATCGAGCCAAGGCAAAGAACATTCTGTTAATCATTACTCATTGTCAGTTTGGCCAAAGAACGGTTGTGGGCTGGGGGAGGGGGTGTTTTCCGTTTTGTTTGGTTTGTATCTGGGTGGGCACAAGCTCTGGGCAAATTTCATGACACCGGGAGCCAGTTTACAATCCTGGGTGGTTTCTCTAGGACGGAAATTCCCCAGCACGTTCTTACAAACGTCCATTAGAGTCTTTTTTTTTTTTTTTTTTTTTTTACATCTAACACAATCAGTTTGCCTTTTTCACCAGCATCCTGATTGGTTGAAATGGAATTCTCTGTACCTGTCTCCGGAGCCTTTGAGATGGTTTGCTCTTTCATGCGCAGCGGCTTGTGCCCAAACTGTAATTGTGGATGAGCACATCCCCGCGAATTCCTTAGAGCCATCACCTCCTGCCCTGGACTCGGGCCTCCCACTTCTCTTCCGGAAGATAAGATCTTCAAACAGTAAGCCTGTTTAACATCAACAAGCCCGCTGCCCTCAGCAAAGGGAAAAGTCCACTAGGAAATCTGCATCTGCTGTTGGGGATGGCAGACAGGCACTACAGATGACTCTACTTACAAATCCCGAGCCAAGCTTTTGTCTCCGGGGACCATCACAGTGGGGAGGGGAGTAGCTCTAGCAAAATGCATTCCCTTAGGTTAGTAGCAAGTGTTAGTATTTCATTTCCTGAGATGGCTAGAAAATACAGGCAACTTTCACTCCTCTCATACAGATAGGGAAAAATGCAAATCGGTCTTCTTAATGCCCAGAAGAAACAAGCTGAGCCAAAGCTAAATTATTCCATTAAAAAACAAATCATCCTATCATTCTTTCCTAGAATTTGAATTTAAGATAACACTTTTCAAGTATCTCACTAGTCTACATCAAAAAATGCTCACATATAAAATAAAATAAACATATATAATATACACTACACATTACACACATGACCTAAACACATACAGCTATTTACCTGAAATACAATCTACGAAACTTAATTCACCAGTACTACATGTCATTAATTTTGATGTTTTATTTGTTCCTATTCTAGTCTATTGAATTGGGGTGTGTGGTTCAGTGAGAGAGAGCCTGTCTGGCAAGTGCAAGGCCCTGGGTTCAATCCCCAGTGCTACCACAACAAAAACTACTAATTGTGACCCACAAAAATGATTTCCTAATCCATGACCCAACACACAAAGAACACTCTGGAAAGGGAAAAGTGTACACACATCACCAATCCTACAAACCTCACACTTCTGAAACACCAAAAACTGTCCTTTTGTCAAAAATATTCTCTCATTAAAATGTAAATAAACTATATTTTGAAATAAAAGTATCCTTCCTCGCATACTATGTTGCATGTGACAGTTCGCATATCCCAGTGGAGAAAGGAGAAAGAGATGAAAACAGATGTGGGTGATGCAGGAAGGGATGATGAGCTCCTGACCGCTCTAAGGAGGGGGCTAGAAGGACTTTGGGTGCCTGGAGTGCTTGGGTGTCTTAGGCTTTGCTCCTCTTCTCATATGTAAATGTATTACATTCAGGGGAAGGCTTCCACAGCCCACCCAGGGATCCCCTCGCTGTCCCTTCCATTCTTCATGTCCAGAGCAGGAATGGAAAATTCCCTGGACAATGAAAATGGCGGAGCCAGAACCTCAGGAGCCCCACTTCCTTCCCTCAGTGACCCTGCTCCACGTCTAGAACAGTCCTCACACATTTCTTCCATGTTCCAGCAGCACTGTCGGCCAGCCCCTCTCTAGGTCCATTCAGAGCATGTGCATGGATGTCCTCCAGAGAGCTGCAGGTAGAGAGGGCAGAAGCATTTGACCATCTGTTACACCCCACATTCTTCGCATCCTCCCCTGCAGCCTTCTACCGTGTCAGTCATGATTTAACCATAACGCTGATTACACGCTTATGGATGGGCTTGTTGGGTTATTTGCTCAGAAATCTATTCCTTCTTATTGAAATATCTCTTCTGCTATACTTCTCCTCTACTTGACTAATTACATTTAATTTTTACTTTAAGAACTCCTGTTGTGGTTGGTTGGTTGGTTAGTTGGTTGG
>OU015749.1:57009988-57024243 GCA_907169655.1 Acomys percivali | reverse complement strand
TTTGTCCTTTTGCCTAACCCCAGCTGGATTTTTGTAATTTGCAACCAAAAAGACTCCTGACTAATACAGTCCTTAATTGTTTCTTGCTGGGTTCTGTCATGTTGTTCACCAAAACCAAGTATTCATGTTCTGTATTTACATGCTTTTTTTTTTTTTTTTTTACTCAAAGGCAGGATCTTACCACTGTGAAGTAGGTCTTGTTTAACCTGATCCTAGTTTTGGTATGTTGAGTCACAAATTTACATACACTGTTGTCATCTGTGGTGAGAAAACATGGATTTTGTCAATTTTTTGGGAACAGTTAGTTTCTTGGTAGCAAGAAAAAGAATTTCAGTGACAGGATCTCATTCAGAAAAATAGATTTTTAAATGGTAAGAAACTGACTTACATTCCTTTGAATAAATTGCCAATCCTTTGGAGAACTAACTCTAAGACCAATTCTCCAGAATATTAACTGGCTAAAAGATGGTCTGATTGAGTGAGACCTCAGGAAGAGAACAGGAGGGCTTCGCATCCAAGTGACATTGTCTGTTTACTACTGCCCCATTCTGTTGGGGCTACATCTCTGATGTCACTCCTGCACGTAGACACCTCTTCTGAACATGCACACACATCTTCTGAAAATGGATGAACTGTCATCCACAGCTGAAGTCAAGAACCCAACTATTTACCTCAGTCATAAAAATCACTATATGCTGTCATGAAACAAAAACAAGTCCAGGCTTAGTAAATAATCAAAATAGTCTTACAAAATAAGAAAAAAAATGCCAATGACCAAATTGCTGGCATCAGAACTCCTGCAAAGTTCAATACTTAGGCCAGGGGTTTTCTCTTGTTGAGAGAAATGACCAAGGCTGAAAAGACCTGGTTCTGTAGAAGCAGGATAGAAGAGTTAGGAGGTAGACCAGATGATCAGCTCATGTTTGTCCTATAGTCAGGTGATTTGGTGGGGTAGGGAGTTGGGGGTGAGCTTTTAATGCTGCTTCTGACTCAAGGAGGTCAAAGTTCAGAAACATAGAACTAGAAAAGAATCCTAAGGAAAGTATAATTAACAAGTGTCTTGTTCTGATTTATCAGAGAATACGCACAGTTTGGCTAAATGTGGCCAAAGAAAAGGAAGTTGGAAGGCATGTTTGTGGCCTTGTCTTGAGTGGAGAGACAGCATCCATGACTCTTAACCTAAGCCATAAGGGGCATGATGTTCCTTACCCAAGAACAACTTCACAACATATAGGAGGAGCAGACTTCCAAGACAACCTTGTTTTCTGAAATCACAGGCTCAGGTGAGGTTCTCCAAAACTTACTTTTGCCTCCAAAAGCTATCTACATTTGTGTACCCTCCCTGGGTTATATGGGAATTCCTAGGTTTGGAGAGCAGTGAGACACAGGATGGTAAGCATGGTACCTTGAACTGGTCTCTTGATCTGCTTCCCTGTGAGTGATATAACACATTCTAAATTATGTCAGTGCAACCACTTTGAAATTCCTCTGTGAGGTTTGATAGTTACTCTCAGCTACACCCAATTAAACAAGCCCATAAGTCTAAGTATAACCTACCTGGATATTTCTGTGACCCTAAAAATTTATCTTGAAGGAGGTCCTTAAGAACCCTAATGTTTGACTTTCCACCTCTCCACCACCAGTTTGCATTTAAGGGGCAAGCTGCCCTCCTTGGCACAGGCTTCTGAGCATCATTACTAAGTTCTCTCTTCCTTATAACTTACACTGAAACTCCATAATTAAGAATGGTACTAATAAACAGGTATTTATATCATCCCCTCTAAGGCTTGGGGAACATTATGGAAGAAGGAATGGAAAGAATGTAAGAGCCAGATGACAGGGAGACAGACTGTGAAACACCATCTTGTATGTGACAAAGCCTCCTCATTCATAAATCCAAAGCAGTCACAGCTGCCTACACTAGGCCTGCAGAAGACCCTCATGTTAGTAGTCAACCACTGACTTGGGAGGGGCTCACAGGGCCTTACCCCTCCCTAGGGAGCCATTGACTATGGATGCATATTTCAGGAGGGGAACTCATCTTGCACCAAGCTCCAGGGGTTAAGTCCACACCCATGGTCATATTGACTGTGCTGGTTAAACTCCATGGAACACACAGACAAAGACATGAGCATGGAAAAGGTAGTTACAAGAAGGAAGAGAGGTTACAAGGGTGGAAGGAAGAAAAAGGAAGGATGGATGAGAATAATCAAAATGCATATATAATTGTATGAAGTTTTGAAAAAATTAACATATTTTAATTTTTTATTTTTGAAATCATAATATAATTACATCATTTCCCTATTTCCTTCCTCCACCAAGCCCTCCTATGTACCCCCCATCCTTGCTGTCATTGAAATGTATGGCCTCTTTTTCTTTAATTGTTACATCTACAGTTATGTATACATGTATTCCCAAATATATATATACAACCTGCTAAGTCCACATAACATTACTTATATGTATATGTCTTCAGGGCTGACCATCTAGTATTGAATTACCAATTGGTTTGTTCTTTCCTGGGGAAAACTATTTCTCCATCATTTCTCAGTGCCTATAATTCTTTGTCTAGAGTTAAATGCATTAGAAACAAGTAAGCAATCTCTATCCGGCCACCACATGATTGTTATGTATAAACACATTAAGAACAGAAAGAGAGTCTTCCAGAAGTAACAAAGTAAAGTGCAAAACTCAAGACAAATAACCAAAATGCAAAACAAAGAATGGCACTGGGGGAGGGGGATGAGGAAGCCTGGGGCTCCACTCCAGCACCACATAAACCAGGCTCCTGCCTATAATCCCAGCACAGGGGAAATAGGGGCAGAAATACTATACATTCAACACTAGTCTTTGCTACAAAAGAGTTCAAGGTCAGCTTGAACTAGAGGAAGGAGGCAGATGAAGGAAGAGAGAGACAGAGACAGAGTATACAGACACAGAGACAGACAGACAGACAGAATCAGACACAGAGACAGACAGAGAGGAGAAATTTGAGAGCTGAAGAAACTTAGAAAATCAATTCTTTTACCAACCTACCTTTTGTAAAATACTGTAAATCTGTAAAGACAAAAATTGACATTTGAAATATAAAAGTCAATCACTGCTTTTATATTCTCTACTCCGATAATCCTAATTCCCTCTAAAATAAATGAATCCTTCTGGCTCAATTGAGGTTACTTACACACAGAGAAGTTCAAATGCAAAGTCTAAAACGTCAAAAATCTGATAATAGTGTGGCCTAATGGTGCCACTCAAATGACTTGCTAATACTCTGGTGACATTTATTCAAAAATCTGAAATATTTGCTTATAGAAGCTTCATGGGATTGCAGGTATAGTCACTAAGCATGAGAGGCAAGGCTCTGAAAGGTGACAGCAGAAATATACTTTCAACTTAACAGTGGTCCACAGTGAAAAGATTACATGCCGAGGACTTACTCCCATTTGAGAAGTCAGTCCTTTGCCTGGGGCCCTGTGGACAGGTCCTGAAGCCACTGCCAACAAGCCTCATAGCTTAGTATCCATCGCATCATCTTCTCTGTTTGACTTTTGGTGTCACCTAAATCTTGCTTCTGTAGAGTGTTGCTGTGTCTCTCCCATAATTATGTTGGTAGGTAAGACTCCATCTCACTAAGGACGTGCTAGCTCTCTGGCTTTATGGGATGAAGTGGGCATGTTATGAAATACAGACGGCAAAGAAGGGAAGGTGGCCTCTAGTCAACAGCCAGAATGAAGCTAAGGGCACTCAGTTTTACAGCCACAGGGAAATACACTCTGCCAACAGCATGAGTAAGCCTACAAGATGATCCTCACCCATCTAGCCACAAATGAAAAATAACCCAGCTGCTTCTTTGATTGTTGCATCCTGAATCCAGAGTTGCTAGTCAAGTGTTGGTCAGACTGCTAATCCTCAGGAATTCCTACACACAATCATATGTTGTTTTAAGACAACATGATTGTGACAATTTTGGCTTAGCAATGAATCCTAACTCAGGGGCATATATAGGAAAAGAACAGTGTCCAGACATATCTGTTTGTTCTTACCCCTGTGAAATATTATATTGGCTCCTTTCTAAGCTGAGTCAATACTCAGTAGAGCTGAGGTCCAGGAAAGTCCCATAGAGCACTTTAATGTCTAGTGATGTCCTTCCCATCTCTGAACCTAAGTCCCCTCATTTGTATCATGAGGGCTACGTAATTGGGAAATGTCACTGAATTTGTCAGGTCAAGAAGACTGTTCTTCTATGTTTCAAAAAGAAAACAATGACTTGAAATCTTATTGATCTGGGAATTAGCATAAAAATGATGGAAGAGAAAAGAGCAGGTATTGAAGACGCACACAAAATTCTGCTCTGAGAAAACTCATTTAGTGACAGCTCCTTAGAAATCAGGGAAATGGAGCCTGGCATGGTGGCGCACCCCTTTAATCCCAGCACTCGGGAGGCAGAGGCAGGCAGATCTCTGTGAGTCCGAGGACAGCCTGGTCTACAAAGCAAGTCCAGGACAGCCAAGGCTACAAAGAGAGATCTTGTCTCGAAAAAACAAGGAAAAAAAAAAAGAAAAAAGAAAGAAAGAAAGAGAAAAGAAAAGAAAAGAAAAAAATCAGGGAAATGTCTTAGTCCAGACTAGCTATAGACCTGACATTTGCCTATTAACCAAGCAGGCAAAGGGGCTATTAGCACTTCCAAGTTTCTTTTGTAGAGAATATTCTGAAGAAACTTTCTGTTGGAGGAGGTGTAACTCAAGTTTGGGGGGTATTTTTTTCTAGTGATTAAAAAAAAAAATCTACCCTCAGCCCAATTCTGAGAAGATGAGAGTGGGATAGCACTTCACACACCCACACCTTCCCTGGTAACAGACACGGCTTCGCTATTAGACCGCCGTCCTGACCTCTGGTTAGGTAGAAGAGCAGCACCGATGTTCTTAGAAGTTAGCCGGAGCAGCACTCTCATGTGAAATAGTTTTGTGGGTCTCCTTTTTCTGATGCTACATAAAGAAAGGCTTTCAATGGGGCCATGGTAAGTAGTTTTTAAGATTTCAAAGTCATTGGTGGACATAACTGAAAGTATAAATTCAAAAACCATAGTGTGCTGAATGTGGAAAATAGAGAAGTGTTCTTTGCAGTGTGGAAAAAAAAATACTACTCATTAGGGCCTTCGAATGAATCTACTCTTACAAGCCTAATCCATGAATAAACTAAGAAATAGGACTTTGCTGAAAAATTCCTCATGGATTTACAAGTTGCTATAAGTCCCTGAGGAGCAGGGTTTGACCAATAAAGCTGCCCAGGGTACACAGGTCTGTACAGTGCAGAGAGAATTTGGGAACTGACATCTCTCCACAACAAAGACCCCACTGATACCAAAACCCAGACCAATCTGGCTTTCTGTCCCCTGTGTTAAATAGCACTTAGTGTGGGTTTGAGAGTAACTTGATGGCTTCTGGCTTAAGAAAAGGGAATTTTGAGAGACTGGTGGAAATGTGAAAACAGAAAGGTCAATCTTGAGTTCTTAAAACTCTGGGACTTAAAAATAATTAAATTAAATTTCTCTCAGTCTTAAATTCATAATTATAACTATTCTAATAATATTCAAATTGTTAATTACTTAGAAATATAAATTAAAAATAAAATAAATATATGTGCATATGCCTTTTTCCCCCTTGTCAAATGAAAGCACAATGTCAAAGAGGCTGGTCAATAGAAGGGTTTAATAGACGTGCATTTAATGTCATCACCCACCCTCTTCTGTAGTCAAGTGACTCATAGGAACACTGGGTCAACCCTTTGCTAGCTTTTGGACTTGTGATTAACTCAGTTAAATGCTGAATGTGTTGTTTCGGTTGAACATACTTAAAACACAACAACAAAAAGGAGCTATATGGTAGCTAATCTGATCATTTGCTTCCTTGTAAGATAAATTTGTCATTGAAGTTTGCTTTAGACAATGCAGAATTCCTTCCTCAACTGAGAAAGAAAAGTGATGAGCTTTGGGAGGGTAGGGCATAAGAATGCCTGGTCGAGACAAGAACTGTTTTGCCTTGTGTTTGCCGTGATCGTTTGATGGAATCAAAGCTGAGGAGTCTGATCTTACACTATTAACAAGACATCTAGATTCTCACTCTCAGTGGGTAGAACCCTTCAGAGATGTGCTGTGCTCTGGGAGCTGCAGATATTCCCAAAGAAGGCTTTTTACTTATCGTTGAGTTCAGTCATCTTTTCTAGATCATATTTAAGAACTCCACTAAACAACTTTCTGGACATGACAGGGCTCAAGGGAACTGTGGTCATCTGCACAAGACTTGCAAAAGATCAGGCCAGTCAGAGAAGTCAGGTACAGTTTTGCAGCCTGTGGGTTCTAAAGTGGGAATCTATGAGCTGGCTTCATGGTGTCCAGGACTCTGTGTTACCTCTCACTCTCAGGCTTGGAGACTCACCCTCTTATCTCTGCCATAAGATGCTGACATACTGCAGCCTTGATGGCGGGCCCGTCTACCCACTCTACTTCTATCTTTCATTCTATGATAAAGACATTTGTAACTTGTTGGTAAACACTAGCAGAGTGACAGTGGAGGGTGAAAACCAAGAATGAGTACTATGGATGGTTTTTGTTATTGATCAGAGGACTTCCTTTGTCAAAACATCAATCCAACTTGAAATTTATTTAAATATTTGTCTTTTCTTCAAGGTTGAACTCAGCTACTGCTTTTCAAAAGACCTGTCAGCCTAATTGTGAGGTCATGGGTGTGTGTTGAACAACTTTTCTTGCCTGTAAAACCTGAGAAAACAACTTAAAAGGAGGATACTTATTGAGATAGCCTCATATATTCCAGGCTAGCCTCAAACTACATAGCCTGAGATGACCTTTAGCCCTGATTCCCCTGCCTGTCTACCTCTCCTGCGAAGGTGACAGGTATGTGCTATCACACTTGGTTTATGCAGTGGTGGGAACTGAACTCAGGGCCTTATGTATACCAGGCTTTTGGCCTCGTAGTTTTAGACCGTTAGTTCCATAGCCATCTGGTTCTATTGCTTCTGTGCACGATGAGGTAAGAAGACATGGGAAAGAGTGTGGCAGAGCAACATTCTCACCTTCTGTCAATCAGGGAGCAAAGAAATACTGTGAGAGGTTGGACAGCTTTTTCCTTCCTCTTTTGTTACATCAAGATCCCAGCCTCTCAATGGCTCCACCCAGCAGGAGCTTTCACTTTTACCTCTGGAAATGCTCTCACAAGACATAACCAAAAGTGTGATTTCTGAACTCTAGACACTTCTGGATCCAATCAAGTCAAGAGTCAAGATTGACTTTCACATTGATGACAAGGAGGCATGGGATTAATAAGACCTATTGTTATCTTTCCAAACTAGTCCTCCCTTCTGTCTCCAGATGCAGACACTTCACCAACTTCTTGGCATCTCCACTAAGAAATCAAAAAGTCACTTGCAAACAAACATGTTAGATGTACCTCATAATTTCTCCCACCAAACTTGCTCCACTTTCGATTTTCCTCCTGAATCCATCCGTAAACTCATGATCCTGTCTTCCCACACTGAAACGAGAGTATCTTTAATTTCACATCTTTCCAAGTCACATTTTTGCTAAAAATCCCTTGGCAGCATCCACTGCTCATTAGTGAAAGGCTAAATCCTACATGTGACTGCACAGTTTTAGATGCTTTGGGCTGAAAACAGCAGAATTCCCCTACCCACAGCTCTCAATTAGGTTCAAGCTTAATTATATCACTTAACAAGAAATGCCTGGAAATGGAGACTCATAGATCATCAACATTTAAGAATCCACTTTCCTTCCACCTTTCTTCTCTACAGTTGAGTTCTCTCTGAAGAATTCTGGACTAGGCTCATTATAGTTTTTCGTCATAATGACAAATATTTTCCTATCAATACCTCATTGAACTGTTATCTAAAGTTTCTTTGCTTTATCCCTTAATTATAGTGGGATTTTTTGCAAGGAATTTTTTAATCTGAATATATAACATTCATGGGGTCAACTGCCTCAGTTGGGTACACAAATTTGAGAATGACTCACCTCCTTATAGAGCCAAAATGTAGCACAATCACATACTATATTTTTAGAAGACAACATTTCGTTGTACTTGACTGAAATGTTTGCTTGTTTTGGTCAAGCGTATGTGGCATACTGCGATGTCTTTGGGCTATCTCACAATAAAACAAAATATTCATCAATCATGAGTCATGTGTTCTACATTCACCCTGCATTTTCTGTGTTGATCAGCAGTTACTGAGGACATAAAAAGGGAATATTAAAAGTATGATCTCCTTGTTTTAGAGCCACACAGAGGAGGAGGCACACTGGGCTGAATGGAAACACAAGACAACCAAAGGTATGTCCCTCTCTCCTTCCTTAGGAATTTCATGATGCTGGCAGGAGCTTAAAGTTGCCAAGCTAAACATACCACATTCTGATTCGACGTCAACTGCAAATAAAATCAGATAAACAAGGAAGTCTTTAGAGATGAAAATGTTTGTGGTCCTTCCTTAAAGACATTCAAAATGCCCTTTCTGAGCCCCAAGTGAAGCTAGTCACTTCAGCTTGAGATGAGATGAAGACTTAGGCTCAGAAGGCCATAGTTCTCGTCTAACCAGAGCATACGAAAAAAAATGTGATGTAGGGCTCTGCGATAGACTTGAAGATGAAGTGGACTTCCCACTACTGGGACACTAATGAAAGGCACGTAAGGACAGCTCGACAGCTTATGTAATGAAACCAGGTGGAATCTGGTGGTAAATGTTAGCTGAGTGGCAATGTTGGATGAAAACCAAGCATGAATGCTCTGCATGCTTTCTGCTCTTGATCAGAAAATTCTTCATTTGTCAAAATGCCTTTGCAACCTGAGTTTGGTTTGAACCTCTTGCTGCCTTTGAGAATAGAACAGAGCTGCCCACGGGTGATTAATTGGATTACCTGCACACATCCTTAATTCTGAGGATTATATAAAGACATGTAAGAAAGACATTACTACCTCATATTCAGTAAGATGCCCACATTCAAAGCAATAATAGTAACAGCAAATGGCAATGGGGATGTGGAGGAACTGGAGCTCTTGTTTGAGAGACTGGGAAATATTCAACAGTTATAGAACACAGTAGAGTTTCCTAAACATATCTAAAGAAGAATTACTACAAGGCCTGGAAGTCCCATTTTTGAGAAGATATTCCAAAAACCTTGAAGTGAGAGCATCTGAGAGCTGTAAACATACCTGTGTTCACAGCAGGAGCATCCAAAATGATCCCAATATGGAACAACTCAAATGCCAAGCAAAAGATAATCAGTAAACAAAATTTGCCATTTATATGTATATGTGTGTATGACTATTAACCAGCTTTGAAAAGAAGACAGTTTATCAATTATGATAGCATAGGTGAATTTTGAGGACAGCAATGACAATTTAAGTCAGGCATAAAGGAACAAGAGCTATGTGATTCCACTTACATGGATATCTAAAATGGCAAACATTGGCCACGATGAGGTATCTCTTGTGACCCAAGGTGAGGCCCTGCTTCCTGGTGGGAAATAGCCCCAGATTCATCTTCCTATTGGTAGGTGCTAATGAAGAAAATACAATGGAATTACCTCGACATTTCTCCTAGTTAAATTTTCTCTTTTGAAAAGCATAGGTTATTTAAGCAGCAGTGACAGTTACCAAAGAACCCTGGTTCTTGGTGTGGCAGCTGTGGCAGCATCTCCTCAACTGATCCGGACTCACAATGTTTAAGAGGACATCTTCTGCGCTCCTTGCCCACCCCAAATGATTTTAGATTCTAGAACCTACTATGCAAGAAGAACAGCTCTCTGTCCAAGCTTAGATGTTCTCTCTAAAGCATCACTCACTGCTTCTTTGTAGAAGGAAGGAGTTTGCCTTGTGTTGAAGCAAAATATTATTTCTTTCCTTCAAAACATATCAAGAGTGGTAGTTTGAGTGGTGATTATGTCAAGTCTGAGACCAGCAAACTAGAAGAATTGTGAAGTCTCAGAAAATGACACCAACCAGTTGAGCCAGGGAACTACTACACACGGGCAACCAGAAAGGGTCCATTCTAAGTGCAAGAACAGATTTCCTTATTGGTGCCATTCATTCTCCTCAAAGAAGGAATCCCACGTTTCCCTGAGAGAGTCAATATGAGAAGGTCAGTTAGCTCAAGATGACTCACCAACATGCACCCAGAGTAGCTGTCTGCTCACCGGGAGACCCTCGTTGGCATTTGTGGTTGTAAATTATGGTCATTCCTAAGAGGTAACAAGAGAGGTTCTGTCAGCTGTGCAATTACTTTGTTTTGGCAGGACACTTTGGAGTCAAGAAAACATTGGCTGGAGTTCAAGGCCAAGATTTTGGATCAGCTGCCACCATAATTTTTCAGAAATGTGATGACTGTTCCCCAAGAAATAGTTTCCTAAGTAGGCTGCAGGAATGCCCCCCTGTGCATGCTCGAAAGGGATTTAAAGAATGAAGCCCTTAGGGACCTCCAAGCAAAATGTGAGAGAGGTCCAGCTCATATGAGGAATCCTCCTCGTCAAACTTAGTGAATGTGTAGAGAGGGGTTCAGTGAGGCAGCACGGGCATGCGCTCTTTGTCTTCTAAATGGCATATGAGCACAGCAGTGTAAAAACCTACCTCAGTCATCCACATAGGTCTCCTCTCAGAAGCAAGTCCTGTGCTAACTATAGCGAGGTAAGCTCCCTAGACTGCCCAGTAGAGGTTTGTGTACAAGGCTAGGAGAATCGATTACCGATGCTCCAGATAGCCAGTGAGATCTGCGGTGGATTCTTCTCACTTTCTTGATATTCCTGGTACATGACTATGCACCAAGGCATTTTTCATACTTTATAGTTCAGGGTATTGTTGAGATTTCGTGAAATATGGCATCTAGATGAACACCAAAGCCATATTAGGGTTATGGAAAGAAAGATTTACAATGTGCCTGAGTTCCTCAGGCAGAGAAGAAGATAGGGCTTGAGCAGTAAGAGGTTGGGTTTTAAACACAGTGTCCCAAGTCAGAAATAACTTTACTGAAGCATGTATGATGCCTATGGAGATGGTGTGTGTGACTGGTGAGGGGCTGAGAACAACCTCTAGAGAAGGCAATGAGGCAACTGTGGGTGAAATATATTACACATGGGTGAAAATGTAAGATAGCACTATTTTGTTCACTGAAAAAGTATGTAAGGACCATTAGCCTACATCTCTTTAACAATACTAACAAAAGCACCCATGTTTTGAGGACAACAGCTAGCCTATGAAATTACATCCTAAAAATACAAGGTAAGTCATTAATTCATTATCAATTATATTCATGTTATTAATCTTATAGATTAATATAAGTATATTTAAAAAACCTTTCTGTCCTTTAAGAAATGTTGATAGTGGCTGGTTAATGCATAATGTTTCCAAAATGGAGGCTAATGCTCAGTGTTTTGTTCCTTTAAGGAACTCATTGCCTGTAATATCAGGGAAGCCTGTAAAAAAAAAGTCTCAGCTCAACAATGGTCATGTATTAATAATATATTATAAAATAATATTAAAATATCCAACAGTATTACTCAAGCTGTATGGGTTGAGATTTGACTTAGAAAGCCAACTATGTCTCAATTATGTTGAACTTTTATTTTCCACCTATATTTTTATCTCACTTACAGCTATACTATATATGTGGGGTATTGGCTATAGGACAGGAATCATTAGATCTAGGCAGAGGTAGGAGACCTGAAGGATTCAACAATGAAGCTCCAACTGTCCCTCCCTTCCCATCCCCCAGGGGCTCTACCAAGACAAAAGTGTGGGACTCCTAACTGAGGCCATAAAAGCATTCTGGTGTTTAAGGATGTCTGCTTTAGTGCCTTGGCAAATGTCTACGGCAGGTCTCTCTCTAGGGCTATTGTAGAAATGGGGCATCCCTCCTAAATTTGGAGGTTCTTTCCCCAGGTTGGAGAAATCGCTAATTCTTTAGCTCAATGAGCATTAGAAGGGATCTGAAGCTCTGGGCTTGAGGGTGAGGTTACTGCTCCCCAGCTGAAAGCCTGTGGAAGGACCACTCAACATCAAAGAACACGAGTGCCCTCTTTGTAAAAGAAGGATGTCACTGACCAGCTGGGTCACCTAGTAAGGAAAGGACAATGATGGACACAGTGTGCTAGTCACCCCAGTGACCCGGTGTGAGGGGAAGTGCCATGGTTTTCAGCAGTGATTCCTATGGTGTAAATACTAAGACCATGGCCAGTTTAAAGATGATGTGATCTTGCTGGCATGAAGTTCAGAGGGGATGGACGTCACTTAGCTTTCCTACCGTAGTCATAGGTAGAAGGAAATCATCCCATCAATAAATGCAGTTGAAAAATAGATAATTATCAAGCAATGCATTTTAAGTTTTTGTTACTTTTGCTTTTCATAAAATTTATCTAATTATAAGAATAATTTCAATTTTAAGGAATGCTGGCTCACCTACCAGCTCACTGAATTCCTGAAATTATAATCATTTGTACTCATAAGGCAGTGTGATCCAAACCAACTCATTCTCAAATAAACGCTGAAAACAGCTTGGAAACACAGCTTCCTCGGAGGTGAGGACATAGAGCGCTGAGTGGGTAGAAATGAGGAGAAATCACAAAAAGCATCCAGTCTGATATGCAGGGCATTATGACCAGGGACTTTTCCTTTCAGTTCTTAGGCCCCAGGAGCAGTATCCAGAGACATATCCATCCATGTCATGCTGTGGAGGGTCTGCTAAGTAGAGATCACTGAAACATCATGGTGCTGTCATTTATCCTAGTCTGTTCTGTTATAGAATCTGCTGGAAAGATGTAGCTAAGTGGTCAGTGTTTGGGGCTGGTGAGATGGCTCCACTAATGAAGTGCTTTCTTTGAAAACACGGGGACCTGTCTTCAAATCCTTAGGACATACATAAAAAGCTTAGCACAGTGACACAGACTTGTAATCCTAGCCCAGAGAAGACAGAGACCGAAGGATTCCCTGGCTTTCACTGAGCAACTATTATTGCCAAATTGGTGAGCTCTGAGTTCAATAAGAGACTCTGCCTAAATAAATAAATAAATAAATAAATAAATAAATAAGGTGTGTGAAGAGAGGCTGGTGATATGGCTCAGAGGGTGAAGACTCCTGCTGCCAAGCCTGACAACATGAATTTGATACCCAGGTTCCAAAGAAAGAGAGAAATGATTTCTTCAAGTCGTCCCCTGACCTCCACACATGTGCCATAGCACATGCATGCCGATACACTCACCCTAAATAAATAAATAAATAAATAAATAAATAAATAAATAAATAATGACCTCCACACTCAGGTAACACACAGGCATGCACACCTTCACAAGTGTCCACATGAGTACATAAACCGCACACACAAGCATAGAGGTTCAATGTTTTGAAAATCAACTAAGAAACTTTCCATGAAAGAGCCAGTGGCCCTGAGATGCTTTTATCTATCCATCGTTTAAGTCCAATGGTGACTTGTCGATCATTTGACCATAGTCAGAATGGGAGAGATTTCTCAAAAAAGGTCAAAGACAAACCATTAAGACGAATGAAAGGTAAGTTTTGCATGTCCCTTGAAATAAGCAGCTCTGAGTGACTGGCACCTAAGCTCTAAAGTCCTCTCTTCACTGGCATGTCCTTGCTCTCATTTCCCAGTCATGTGACACCCAGTCATGTGACACAGATGAATTGTTCGCTCACTCTGTGCCTTGGAGGTAGCCACAGTTCCTACCTCCCAAGACACAGGTGAGGACTGTGTGATGTATAGAGCTTAGGGCACCATAAGGTAGAAAAGCTGAATCCATCTGTGGCACCTGTGTCCCCAGAGTAAGAATGAAAGGAGACATTGGGAAAGAGACCTCCCTGCTCCAAGGCCATGCACTAACAAGGCTCCAGCCTCCCACTTATAATCCAGTCTTGGCCTGAGAGCCCAAGAACGTGAGAAACAGTAAGATTTACCTCACAAACATATGAGCTGACCCATTCATTGAGCTTTGGGTATAGTTCTTCCAAACTTCAAAGTGCCTTCGTAACTGTCTTGATTGTACAAAGGAAGACTGAGACTCTGAAAGATGCTCTGCTTTGGGAGAGCACAGCCTATCAAACACAGGGATGAGCGGTAGAACTTTCTAGCCCTTCTTGAGGGACTGGCTTCAGAAAGTAGAAACGCTATCACATGAGAGTGTGTGTGTGTGTGTGTGTGTGTGTGTGTGTGTGTGTGTGTGTGTGTGT
>OU015749.1:56998796-57009978 GCA_907169655.1 Acomys percivali | reverse complement strand
TGTGTGTGTGTGTGTGTGTGTGTGTGTGTGTGTGTGTGTGTGTGTGTAGTGTGTTGCATGCATGTGAGTGTGTAAAGGACAGAAAAGATATAGAATGTTTTTCTAATTTTTTTTTAAATCATTCTCCATCTCGGTGTCATTGAATTGGAAGTTGTCATTTCAGCTAGGCTGGCTTTCTAAAGAGCTCCCAGGATCCACTTGTCTCTGTGCCTCAGCGTTACAGTTAAAGGCAAACACAGCCATGCCTGGCTTTTTCTTTTTTTAATGAAAGTACTGGATATTCCAACTCACTTGTGCTTGCATAGTAAGCAGCATTACCCCCTGAGCCATCTTTCTAGCTCTATGGGGTAAACATTAGCATTACAAAAACCATACTGGACTTTCTTTGAGTCATAATTCCCCAAATGTAAGAAATGCTTTATTCTGGAGCCAGTACTTGACAAAGAAGCTGAAGGAAAAGAAGGAATTCTATAGAGACCAGTAGCCTGGATGTGTGGTGCTCAGTGGGAAATTTAGACAAGAGAGAAGCCGCAAAGGCCTGCATACTTGCCCAATTATCTGTGGACTCAGTTTGCAAGCCCCAAAACCCTAATATTAATAAGTGAGGGAAATGACAGAAAATTAGGAGTGCAGAGGTTTTGGCAAATTGGGGAGCACTGGTTCCATCTATAGAAGTATCTTTCTTTTCTAAGCACTGTCTTCCCAAAACCACAGGCCCATTCATAGCCCTCACTAGAGATTATGGTAGACAGGAAGGCTTATGGAAGAAACTGGATTTGAACTTCAAAGAAAGGATGAACAAGTAGAAAGTAAAGAGTTGCTAAGCAAGAGCAGTGGGAAATAAAATCTAAACAGGCAGCCAGGCATGGTGGTACAGGCCTGCGATAGCAGTACTTAGGAGGTGGAGGGATGAGGGATCAGAAGTTCAAGGTCATCCTTGATTGTACAGCAAGTTTAAGGCCAAACAAACTGCATGAGACCATTTCAAAATTTTAAATTAAACTAAAAGTCTGACAAGAAAGTAGAAGGTTGTTTTCTGAGCAAGAAATAAATCAGTTTGTATAGTCAAATTCAGCACTATCTGACTGAACCAGAGAAATAGCAAATAAGTCAGTGCCACAAGAGTCAAAGGTATCAGAGTGACAGAATACGGAATCTGACCTATGAAGAACGTGAGTCAAGAGGCCCATAGTATCAGATGCATCAAGTATTTTAGGAATGCTGATACAGCAGTCCTGTGAGGAACGAGAAGGGAGAGAAGAATGCTTAGAAACAGGGTGAAGAAATAGGCTATTCCCTGCTTACTTGGGATTAGGAGAGGAAGATCTCACATAGAAACTGTGAAGGGGGCGGGGCTGGGATCTGCCTGGATATGGAATGGAGTGAGAAGGAAGAGAGGCCACTCAGACAGCAGAAAACGATGATTGCCTATTAGACTAAACAGAGTGGTGTGGCCACCACCCAGAGCCAGGTACCTGATGGCCTCTTAATCACTTTGAGACCCAAACCAGGAGACTTCACCTTTCTGAGCCTCAGTTTATACATCTCTGAGGTGATTAGGAAAACCAAAGTGTTCCCCAACCTTGCTACAAGAGCTGAGGGAATTGAATGAGTGAATGCAGGTATTGAGCCCATGCCTGACCTGCGGGCAGCCTCAATAGACACTTAGCATCATCCAACAGAAGATGCCATTTGCACTCTGCACACTTTCTGCTTTCCCTCTGGTGGTGGTGAGGGGGGGCAGTGGGGGATACTGAGACTAGTCTAAGTCATGTCCCTTTATGTTATGAGGTGGCAAGCTCTATTTCAATATGCTCTCTTTGCCTGGAAGCATGAAATGCCTTTAAAACCACACAGGACATTCCTGCTTTAGGGGGATCTCCTTTGTGAACAGCTGGCTTTTTTTTTTCAAGCCTCCCCCAGGCTAACCTCTGCACCACCAGAGAGTCCTTGGCACTGGCCGCTGAGTTTCACGGCAGAAGGGTTGATAAGGCCCGGATTGCAGCCCTGTTCTGGGCCACTTCTGTAAGAGTGTCATCACCACCCTGGCCTTGAGGCTGCTGGGAAGAGGAGGACTCTCTGAAGGCCAAGAACCACATGGCCTCCCCTTAGAGTGCTCTCTCCAGGCCTGCAGGCTGCCTCACATCTCTTGGTCCCTTGGAATGCAACAGGCAAAAAGAAAGAGGGGTGGGGGGAGGGGAGGGGGAGGGAGGGAGAAAAACAAAAGAAACCTTTTGCCTACACTGACAAATCTACCACTTGGTAACACTCTTTTTTTTTTCTTCATTAAATTTTTAAAATATGTTTTCATTGAAATAGAATAATATCATTTCCTCCTCCCTTTCCTCCCTCTACCCCCTCCCAGCAGCCCTCCATCAAACTTCTCCTATGGTCCCCAACTCAAGCTGATAGTTTATGTTTCTTTCATTATTATTGTTACATAGATATGTGTATATGTATATGCATGAGTGAATGTTAATATAATCTGCTGAGCTCACGTTCATTGGTTGTGTTGTTCACATGTATACAGTTTCCAGGCTGAGGATTCTACACAGGACACACCCAGTTAGGGGGCTCGTCTTCTTGGTGAGGTGTGACAGTTACATTTAGAACTCAGCAGCCTTGTCATTGTTATTATCTGAGTGTGAAGTGCCACCAGCAGGATTAGGTTTGGGGTTTGATTACCAGACAGTGGGCTTTTAGAGATTGACTGACCTTTTCGTAGAAACAGAATGTGCTGATGCTAATGCTGTGGGGTCCGTTTGGGTGACCTAAGTGACTGGGTGTGTGCTTAGGTGGCTATGGATCACCCTAGCTCCTTCCTGCATCTCTTACCTCTGGTTCCTGTGAGTAGCCTACCTATTCCTCCATATGTGCCCTCTGCCATGATGCCCTGCCTAGCACAAGTCCAGAAACATGGGTCTAAGCAACAAAGGACTGAGCCAAATTCATGAGCCAAAATAAATCTTTCTTCCTCTCATTTCTGTCAGATAGCTTGGTCACAACCACACAAAAGCATTACACCCAGAGAAGACCTGAGCCTGAGGGCAGATAATACCTAGTGACATCTGAGAGACAAGGGTTCACTCCAGCAAATCATAGCTTCCCGGGAGTGAATGCTGGGGAGCATTCCAAAGGACTGCCTCAGCAATAGAGGAGCGAGGGAACTGGAGGCAGGAAACAAGTGTGGCGTGGCCCTATGGTTCAATATTGGCCTCGCTACTCTGATGAGAGAACGCACATTTGGATGGAAGTGTTTCAGCCCTCTGAAAGTGTCAAGCTATCATAGCCCCCCCACCCCCACCTTTTAGTTTTTTCCCACGCCTTCTTCAAAGGTTCACCTCATCCATCAAGACACAGAGGCCACTTGCCATTAAGCCAGACTGAAAAGAAATAAAACTCATTCTGACTTCTACCAGGGCTCTCTTGGCCTTGGAAGCCCTCCATAGTACTGCAGGTTTGTCTTATTTTGTGAAAACAGACCAATATAACAGTTCTGTTGAACGCTTTACAGTAAGTCAGGCAGAAATCTGCGTTTGAAATTATAGCAATCTGGCGAGGTTGGAACTGGTATTGTTCTCATTTTTCACACAGGATCACAGAACTCAATGGCCAGAGCCAGGCTATGAAAGAAGATACACAAGACCCAGAAGCAAACAGCACATCTACTACAAAGCATTAGCACACGGGTCTTTGCTCACACCCACTTCTGATCTTTCTTTTCTCCTTTCCTTGACAACTTCTGCCCCTGGTGATTGTGAGGGTTGCACTAAACCTGCAAAAGGGATTTTTTCTTGGCTCTACTTTAATGCTAATAGATGGTTTGAGAAGAAGCTTTTTTTTAAAGGTGTGCAACCGTTGGTACCTGTCACATTAATAGTTGCTTCTTAAAGCAACAATAGTGTCATCCCTAAATCAGTGGTATTTATGTCTCCTTAGGACTCCTGGATAAGGCATAGGTCCATTGTCCAAATGAGGCATCCTTGGCCTGCCAAACACTGCTGGCCACATATCATGTTTAGATGGCACTGAATGGTAGGGACAGAGGGAAAGGGTCCAAGAATCCATGGCCCCAGTGATGGATGGGAAAGAGGCAAGAACGAATTCCTTTTCCTAGAGGACATCTCCAGGCTTGTCCTTCACCCCGACCTTTTCATGCTGCCTCACGCCAATCAACATTCTGCTACAGCATCACCTCAAACACGCTCCCAATTTAGGCAGCATCACTCAGGGACCTCACTGACTGCGGCATCAGGACCTAGGAGACACCCTGCACCAGGCATGCCAATCACTATGTGTTTCCCAGGTGGAAGAGAATGGCCGACTTCCCAGAGAGTGAGATAGCCTTTTCCAACCCTGATGAAACCAGAGATGCTGAAGGCTGATCACTCTGCCTGGTACACAGGAACCTGAGAGCTCTTTGGACAACAGGACCAGAGGTGCTATGATGTGAGTGACATAATAACATGAGTCAGTGACATCAGCTGAAGTACGTAATGTCTCAAGATGATCAGGCTCAAAAAGAGTGGTTATTCCATGCCTCCTCCTCCCTTTACCTGCCGGGTCAGTGTATTCAGGCTTTGGCACCTGTCTTAATTTGTTGTTATCTTTGTAAATTTCCTGGATGTCACTCAAACATTATAACCCAGCATCCCCACTAACTGATCAGAAAACTTGGGTATATGCAGTGTTTGTTAGTTGAATTATAGACAACAAACTATTTCTGTAGAGTATATTTTTAATGAGAACATATTGTTATATTTGGGGTCTGCGGTATTCTTGCTTAATAGAAATGTTTTCAAGAACACATACACATTGATATCCAAACACCAAAACAAGTAGATTGCTCAAATGACCAGTTTTGTACCAGCAACAAAATGTATTATACAAAGCAGGGCTATATCCACAGTCATTAATTCTTACTTTCTACACAAAACAACAATAAATTAAGTCACATTATATGCAGATAGTTCTACTTACATTAGAATAGGAAGCTGTAGGTAGCTAGGGCAGCTTTGACTTTTCTAACAGATTCATGGTAGGTTTGGATTGTTTGATGGCCCTATATTTAGATTATCTATGAACAGTATGGCTCAAAAGACACATGCTGTAGGATTGACCCTCTAAGTGCATAGCTCGTGACCTCCTGGCTTTAGCTATGCACAGAGAACCAAGCATAGACCCTCAGAACCACAGCACTGCTGGCCTGTGTAGGGCACTTCGTTGCTGACTCATATGCTATACCACATTGAACATATTTTCAGACACAGGCATTGAATAGTGAATAATGTACTTCATGTCAAAAAAAATCTATGTTTTCCTCTTTCATTGCAGAAAGAACTCCTTCTCTACCCAACAATAAGTATATACTACGACAGCTTTGTTCTAGAAAATAAAAGTGAATCTGGTTGCCTGTTATTATTCACAATTGGTAAATGGACCCTTTGTTCCTGTGCATATAAATGTATGTCTTTAAATGTGAATCGAAGAAATGTAACATGTTTTATTAGCTCTGAGATCTACTTGTTCAAATCTCTCCCTAAGGAATCATGCCATACCTGATATACTGAAGTGCTTTTGTGAATACTGATTTTTCCCTCTGAGACTCAGCTCTCAGTGAAACCCTTCTGACTGTGTTTGAAGTGACGCGGCACCAGCTGGTTCAGAATGCTCTGAGTTTGGTATGAATTAACATTAGTGGTTAATGCGAGACTTGAACAACCTCCAACCCAGCACCTCTTGAGCCTTAGTTTCGTCCTGGAAGCCTGCAGGAGACACCTGAAAAATCTGTATGCTGAGAACCAAAGCCAGGCTCATTCATGCACAGGAAAAATCACAGACTTGAGCTGTCCAAGGACACCCGTGGTCAAGCTACAGTCAGGCTCCTGACTAAAATGCAGCTACCTCCTCACAGCCGGTTCTGTTTCACCTCTTTCTCTGAGTAAGTGTGGAGGCCTCCTCACAAGTTCCCACCTTCATGGGAAAGGTGCTAACATGTCCACAGAGACATGATGGGTGGTAGGTGGGGCTCTGGGGGAGAAAAACAGTAGAGACAGAATCAGCTGCCAAGTTCTCTCTGTCACCTTGGGAGACATACACTCCTGGTTCTTGTCACTGGTCATGCCCAATGACTCTTGTTGAGACTGACTATGGAAGGAGATCTGAAGTGTCCGTTATTCGTCCATTCTAAAGACCAGCTGGAAGAGAGGCAGGTCCCTCTGCTGCCACTAGCTCACTCTCCTGGTTTCGGTGCAGCCCCGAAAGCATCCTGTGTTTCTAGACAGTTTCCGTTTTTTCCACTGAATGAGAAATTCAGCTCATTACCAGCTTCCTTCTGAAGTCCCGAACCACAGGGTGTAACTAAACAAAACCCATGACATGTAGGTAGAGGGGCCAAATTTCAATTGGTGTTTGGCTTCGTAGCTGCATCCACTAGGGATATGAGTTCTTTGTGTCTCAAGAAACATAGGCACTAGTGTTTTTCAATTTATAAACACTATTCTTCCATGCTTTTTTCTCTCTCTCTCTTTGTGTGTGTGTGTGTGTGTGTGTGTGTGTGTGTGTGTGTGTGTGTGTGTGTGTGCACTTTAAAAAAAAACCTGCACAAGTAGCTCTGCTTTAAGAAAACAGTGGTGCCACTGGAAATAGCTTCTGAATCTCTTTCCTCTTACCACTGCCTGTCTTCGACCCCCACAGTCAGTCCCAACCAGAAGAAAAGAGGTAAGTTAGGGACACAAGGGGGTACATGTGCCTTCATTAAAGGGGCAGGACACCTGCAAGCAGGGGGAGATGACTTGGCATTCCAAAGAGGAAGAAGGGGGGGCCTCTGTGCTTATTCCACAGGCTTCTCCCTCTCCTCCATGAATTCTGACAGGTAAGGAATTAGTTTAAGACCTGTGGGACTCCATCTGTGATTCAGGAACAGATACGCCTATGGTACTTCAGAATAGCATAATGTTGACAGGGTTCCTTGTAAAACCTCTGCTTGCTTAGAGGATAGATACGACTAGACAGAAAGTTTTATTTCTGAGTTCATCTTCTCTCCCAAAGCTAACAATAATGTTGGCTATAAAATGCCTGTTTACTTCCAACACCATAATTATATCCTTATTTTAGCTTGTATATAAACTTATATTTGACTAGATAAGAAAAATACTGATAAAATATTCCCTTTGAAACCTTACTCATTGGATTTAAGAGTAAAACTTTATAGACTGGTTTAGGACCTAAAGTCCCATTTAGTTGATTATATACAAATTGCCTACTGGCAGGTTATGAATGACTAATTGTCAAAGCTGTTGCTTAGCAGTTAGGATTTTAAGGCCTACACTATGATATCAGGAGTTCTTAACAGAGGGCCACCATGGAACACACATCACACTCTCAGAAAAGGTTTCCCAACTTAATGGTGTTTTCAAAACTTAGTGAAGTTTGGCAACTCATTTGAAGATTTTTTTTTTCTGAGACAGGGTCTCCCTGTGTAACCACAGCTGACCTAAAACTCACTATGTAGAACATACAGGCCCTAAACTTCTGCCCTGCAAGTACTGGGATTAAGAACATGGGCCACCTTGCCTAGCCATGGGAAGATGTTCAAGGAAAAAAAAACTATGTAGCAGACAAGTAAATGAGCAACTAACCTTAGCAGTGGTAGAATTGCTTTAAAATTGTAATGAGGCACTCCAGGGACCTCACGCTCCATCCCGGCTCCTTTCTCATCTCCAGCATCTAACCTGGGAATATGCTGCTGAACTGGGGGCAACTCCTCTAGCTGGAGGAGAAATAAACGCTGTTTATTGTCTCAGCACTGCCGTTAATGGGCTACTATACAAATTCAAGAAAGGCCAGAAGCATTTACATCCAAAGAAGACAGCCAAGTTGAAGACTTTCCCCACCACCACACTCCGGTAGTTAATACACAGGTTCAAAAACAAAAATAAAAATAAACATTAGAGAATGAATAACTCTGAAATATAGAGGAAAACATCATTGAAACGGGGAAAGGGAGAAATCAGCTCTCTGGTCCAGATCACTGAGGGCGATGCAACCTGCCCAACTGTTTTCACTATGTGAGTTCCCATCAGCCACTGCTTTCCCAAGTTCTACTTCCCAGACTCTCATCTTGTGTTAGGTGTCTGAGGTTTACCTTTCTTGCCTACTTTTTTCACTCTTCTTTCCTCCCTGCCCCCAACCCCCACCCCACGCTTTTTTTGAAGTCAGCTCTTTTCCCTTAACATCTTACATGCAGAACTGTGATGTGGGCCCTTCAGTTGTTCAATGGCTAATTCTTTTGAGCATGTGGTTTGTATCCCATTTCCTGAACCATAAAAGAGAAGCAACCCATTCACCTTGGCAACAGGATGCGATGTACTCCTTCCCTGCACAGCAAGCAAGTGCAGGGACAAGCACACTGTCCGTGCACTGCTTCCTGTACAGTCAACCTGAGTGGATATGGCCTCCAAGGAATTATGCGATTTCTCCCCCTTTAAATCATGCTTTGGATGCTCAAAATGTTGCCAAGAAAGGCACAAGGACTAGACAGCATCCTTGTTCTCTTCTAAGGTGATGAAGTGGGAACCCAAATTTAAACCTCAGTGCACAGAATTGGGTGCAAAGCGGATCTCCAGCAACAGTTGGCTCAGTCTTGGCCACTCTGCACTTGTCTGTCCTAGCTCACTGTCAAAGCTATAGGTGATTTGTGGTGCCTGCAAAATTCTGTGTGGTTAACGGGACACAGAAGATAACAATAATCCCTTTCTTAATCGAAATCATCACCTCAAGTTTTGATAAATTGCGTGCATCTTTCACATTTATTTTTACTTTTGTGCCTTACTGTCAAATTCTCACTCTGTTCTTGAGGGGAGGGGGCTGCATTTCTTTATAGACGCTGCTTGACTCGGCTGACATTCTTGGGTTGGAAGGGCATCATTTGGCTGTAAGTGGAAGGGATCTAGCCCTCCAATAACATCCATTTAAAACAATCAAAAGTGAAAAATGGCTTAACATCAACGTATTCCTTTAGAGTTTGTAAGCTGAACATATTTCTGGACACCTGCAGTCAGAGCAGCAGTTAGAATTTAGCCACAACCAAAGGAAAGAGGACAGCAGAGAAAAAGAACCACTGCTCCAACACCACAGATTGTCACACACCTCCTCTGTGTGGCTATAACAGAAGTGAAATTTAATCTTCAAAATGAAAAAATAGACACATTTCTAATAACAATATATAAAATTAAAATACTTAAAAATAAAATGTTAGTGTGAAGTAGGGCTTTTTTTTAACATCATAAAAGAAACATTTTAGACTTGCTTTTCTTATATAAATGCTCCTAGTTTAGTTCAGTATTATTTACAATTTTCCAGAGTAGCTTCTATGAGACACTGAGAGAGACAGGGAGGATCCTGTCTTGAGATATGAAGTCAGACCTGAATGTGGACATGGGACACAGCCCTTGTCAACCACAGACCTGTCACCAGTTCCAGTGAGAAGAGCACTGTATCCCAGCCTTGAGATTTCTCTCATTCCATTGTCCTCTTATCGGGTATTAAGTTCTTTCCAGGAATACTCTACTTGTGAAAATTGTTTTACTCTAGCTACAAAACATTTCTTTTCAGAAAAAAAAAAACCCCACATTTTTATATCCTTATGTGAAATGCCCCCAAAGCAATCAGTATATGGAGACACCAGACTTTCAAAACATAAATCTACTCCTATGCCCTTCCAGAAGTCAGAACACTTATGAAGAATGACGTTATATCGCTATATTTGTTTGCCATGAGATGAAAGGCCAGGAGGCAGATAGTGATTAATAATCATTCCTGAGCTTCTAATGGAAATTTAAAGTGAAATGACTACTGCTTAAAAGAATGAATTCTCTGAGAACGCCCTTTCTGTTCCATTGATGTCTTTCCTGCCCTCTATCTCTTTAAGGAATCTCAACCAGACAAAAAGGGGGGGGGGGGGCATTTCTTTTAAGCCACCGAAAAATGAGATCTGATAGAATCTTCCCGTAACTCTCGATGCTTCCCGGTGTTGCTTTCTTCCTGCTGGTTTCGCCTCTCAATGGTTATTCTGTACTTCTTCCTGGGTAAAAGCAAAACAAATGTAACAATAAGACCTCACTTGACTGTGAAATACTATGGTCCCTCTTACAAAGAATGCCCTCCAGAGACATCTGGGTTAGGGTTGATAAATGAGAAGTGACCCAATGCAAAAACCCTGGTCAGAGATTAAAGTTGTATGCCCCAAGGCACCGTGTCCTTATTCAAGGGGAAAAACTGGAATGCTTTCTGAAATGCCACAGAACAAGCCTTCTCCTTCTTCCCTGGAAGCGTGTGTTCAGCCTTATCTATTCTGTCCCAGAATCTCAGCTTAACTCCCAGGATATGCCCCCAGATAAAGATCAGATTAAGTGTGCTGTGATTGAAGGAACAGGAGGATGATTGTTCCCACAAAGAGCCACATACACCCAGACTTAAATTTCCATGCAAAACTGAGAAAATCTTACAAATAAGCCATGATGACTTACAATAAACCATGGACTCAACCACTGAAGATTACAGAAAGGATGGGTCACCATCGCTGAGGCCAAGGACTAAACCCTTGACCACATGGGCATGTCCCAAGTTTATGAGCCTTGGCATTGAGCCAAGTCTCTCAAGGGAACATGGGCACTTGTCTCTGAACTGAGGAAAGCCTGAGGATGGGGGTGTTCCTTCTTTGCCAAGATTTTTTCTTCACAAGGACTTCTCATAAACGGTCAGTGATCCAGAGATCCCAGCAACTTCCTATAGCAAGTACTATAGAAATACATGACTCTCTGACTGACAATCCGAGATCACAGTAAAGAAGGGCTTTGATATTTTAACCACTAGTCTTCTTGTTTAAAGGAAGGGCATGGACAAATCATGAGGAGCATTATGCAAAGACAGGGGACAAAGGCAAACAAAACAAAACAAAACAAAACAAAAAAACAGAGTGAATGTTAACTTCATAAATGGTCCCTACCTGAAAAAGTAGAAGGCCATTAGCAAACCAGCCCCTAGTAGGGCCCCCACAACGATTCCTGTCACTGCTGATTCTTCTAGGCCACCTGCTTGAAAAGAAACAGCAATAATCAGAGTTCATTTTGAGGAATAAGTAAAAATACTTTGAGTCTTGTTCATCTCCCAGTTGAAATAA
>OU015749.1:56980868-56998696 GCA_907169655.1 Acomys percivali | reverse complement strand
GAACAAGTTCAAAGTTGGGCCTGGGCCAAACACCAGTCATCCTAGCACTTGGGAAGGTGAGGCAGGAGGATCTCAAGTTTGAGATCAGCCTGAGCTACACAACAGGATCTATACCAGGGAAGGAGGAAGGCAGTAAAGAAAGTGAGGGAGAGGGAAAGGAGGGTTAGAAGGAATAATAGAGAGAGAAGGAAATAGATTCAAGAAGGATGTGGGCCAGTGGTGGTGGCGCACGCCTTTAATCCCAGCTCTCGGGAGGCAGAAGCAGGTGGGTCTCTGTGAGTAGAAGGCTAGCCTGATCTACAAAGCGAGTCTAGGACAGCCAGGCCTGTTACACAGAGAACCCTTGTCTCAAAAAAACAAAACTAAAAAAAGAAGATGATGAAGAAAGATTTGGCAAAATCTGCAAACTGAAGATTTCAGACACACCCACACTCTTTTTGAGTTTTAAGTCAAAGAAGGTGCCTGGATGGACCAAGGCACTGACCCAGCATTTCTGTTGCTCACAGGTAGATGGTAACACTTCAAAGTGCTAGAAGGTTTGGGGGGGAAATTGCACTGGGTCAGTATTCTGTTTTTAGATGTTCTCTCACCAAAGCTAGAGTTCCATCTCAAACTGTCCTACATAGCTTTGTGAAAATGTAAACCATTTGAAATAAATCTTTCTCAGTGGGATCTTAGGTCTCAAAACTCAATGGCTATTTTCCTTGCAGACTTTAGAAGAAGCCAGCAGTGCACAGTCTCATCGGCTCCTCAGATCAAAGCTGCGTCAATTCCCTCTACATGTGGGAAAGGTGAGGCTTGGGAAGCTGAAGGAACTCTCCTGGGGGTCCCCAAATTGGCAAGAGCCAAAGGGAGATTTGGGATCCAGTCCCAGCGACTATGTGGTCAATACACTTCCTACTTAATTTTTTTTAACATAATTATCACATGGGTACAAATTGCCCATCATTGAAAGACAGTCCCGAGATATAATGGCCAATCATGTAGTCACCTACAGTCACTAAATGGCCTACAAGATTGCTATCACTTGTTCTTATTCAAGATTACGGAAGCCCCCTTGAAAACAATCATCTCCAAAAGCGTTCCTATCACTGAGCTATTCATTAAAAGATACACTTGCTGCTCTCACTGCATCCAGAAACTGACCATAAATAATACATCTAATACATGTTTATCACTTTGCAAGTTGTCAAGTGTTTAAGGGCACTATGTGTCCCATCCTGAGGATTTGAAGGTCAATTGTGAACTTTGAAATCAATATTGAGATTTCTTACAAGAGATGATTACGATACAATTAATAACATTTTTATTTTTCCTAAAAGCAGAAACCTCTAATAACTGAGCTTGTAGTAGGAGATAAAAATCTAGGCAGAACATCCTACCATTTTGGAGAAAAGAACACAGGGAAGAAATGTGGAAGCTTCTGGTGAGGGAGGGGGGTTAGCCATTTGTGAGTTGTTCCCATCAGAAAAAGACATGGGAACCTTCAGGACATGAGTCCTTGAGAGAAACGTGTGTCAGACTCACACAAACCTGTAACTGAAGAAAAGAAGGAATAGTAAGTTAAGTCTCTGAACTTACATGATTTGCAGGGAGAGCTGTTGGCGTGTTCCACAATTCTGGTTTCATCTATCCTCAGTTTCAAAGGGCCCCATGGATATTTGACATTGGGTCGCATTTTGAACCGGCCTTCTTTTCCAAAGTAATCAGCAATAACCTACAGAAAGGCAAAAGTCAGGCATGCAAAAGGAAAGGCCTAAGACACCTATTCCCTAAGGAAGCACGAAGCTCGCAGGCCTGCACGCACTCTCCAAAACACAGCCTGGCCTATACAGGCTGCCTCTGCGCATGACCATCTGCAGGACATGACAGCAAGAGCTGCAGAAAAACGTGAGAAATGGGAAGGGTGCGCCCACGTCGTGCAGGGGACAATGACTGTCTCAGTGGTTCCGCATAGTAGGGTAGAAATCCAGGTCTTGGAGGCTTAGAAAGATGTGGACACGGCCAAGTCAGTGCCACTTGCAGTCTCTCCACACTGGAGGCCACACCCTACCGATACCATCCCTAGGTATTCATCAGTTGCTACTGCATAGTGGAAGTGTAGATTTTTCCATTTCCCTATGAAATAATAATCTACAAATGTATGTCTTTTTCTCTTGCTCATCCAATCTGCCACAGAGCAGTCCACACTGTCAGCCATGCATAAGGCCCGTTTTCCTTAGGGATATGAGGCAGAGCCAATGCCACTGTATACATACTCAAATTGAGCATGTGACAGGTACACAGCCCCATACTCCTCAGTCAGACTGACATATAATTATAACACTAAAAAAACACTATTCAGAGTGACAGCAAGGTGGCTTTAGAGGTAAAGGCCCCTTTAAGACCTAAATTCAATCCCAGCAACCACGTGTTGGAGTGAGATAACTGACTCCTGCAAATTGTCCTCTGACACCCCTCCCCCCCCACACACACACATAAATAAATGTAATTTTTTTCAGAGCATCTTTGAGGAACTCTCTGGTAGGCCCTCTTTTGGTTAGTGCTATTTCTTTAGAGGTCATAGAGGTCTCTGATGAATTCACTCTTTTATCTCTGACATTATCAGACTGAAGTCTGTTTCAGCTGTCACCTTAGACACCCCTGGAAAATCGTCACTCATTCATGATGGAATTGCAGGGTCACACTCCAGTTAAATGACTCTTAGATCAGTCACGTGAGCCGATCTGCCAGTGTCTTCTCACACACAGTCTAGCGATTCTCTTGTCTGGCCACAAACTTGTGGCTTCCGGGTGGCCTGTGACCTTTCTCCTTCCTCCTGACTGAGCCACAGCAGGCTCCCACAGGCTATATCTGGTCATGGCCCAAACAATTATAGGTCCCCATGAAACATGACAGTTAGTGCTGTGCGCTGAGCATTTCCCATGTGCACTGCAATTCCACAATGAGACGAGATGGACCTTCTCCAGAGTTGGGGGGCTGAACTACAGAGAGACCCAGAACTGGGGGGCATAAAATCATTTCAGTGAACACAGTGAGAGGGTTCCTGATCCATCACCAAAACTAGGCGTACCCCTACAGAGAGGAAAACAGCAAGTCTTTTATGCCAGCACCCACAAAGGTAACAAGAGTGATGACCTTGCAAGGAACAGGAAAATCATCATTCAAATGAAAAATACATTTTTCAGTAGAAATACTAAATATTTATTTAATATTTATTCCTTTTCTTTATATCCCGCGCGCGCACGCGTGTGTGTACATTACTTTTCTATATTTCATTTCATATGGTTCTAATGATGTCATGAGACCAGCAAGGAAAATACTATGATTCCCATATTATAAGCTGAAGAAACTGAAGCAGAGAGCCCCTGACGCCAGTGACTGTCATGGACTGGGTCTCCCATCCAGGACAGACTTCTCTGTCCTGAAACTCCACCATCTTTTGAAATAGTACCACCTGAAAATCCGTAACAACGACTAGAATAAGAAATCTGGAAATGCGAGAGGCAAGAAGGTTGCGCTTCGTCTGTCCACAGACGCCCTTATATTACGTGGGTCTGAGGAGAGGCTCGGGACCACCTGAAGGGTCGGACTTTGCTGCGGAGAACATGCACAGCAGCACTTGCCGCTCTCTGTCTGACCCCTCGAGCGGCCGTGAGCTCTCACTACACGGAAAGGTTCACTTGTATTGGAAGTGTGCTTCCGTCATCAGGACAAGTTCTCTCTCAGAGTTCCCCTCACAAGAGCGACCTAGGCAATCTCCTTCGCTCACCTCTTGGGCGCCGGCTTCAGTGTCGGTCATGGCAACCACAGAGAAGTCCCCGTAGCGATCCCCGTTGGCGTCTATGGACACCTGTCCCGCAATACCTAGAAGAGGTAACAAACTCTGACTTAGTGACTACCCTACCCCCTCTGCCTGCCAAGAGAATGAATTGACGGGATTTTTTTAAAACAAATTCATGCCACAGGGAATTGCATCAGACTGTGAGCATTTTTGTTGGCATTTGGAAAGACATTGTAATTTCATCTGTGTCTGCATTCCTAAATTCTTAACATTTCTCCATTTTAAAAAAGAAAAAAGAAATAAATGATTTTTGGGGAATACTTTAAAAAAAAAACAGATTAAGGCTAATGCTAAAAGCAGTGTATGTTCATTCTAGAGTTTTGATTTTTTTTTTTTTTCTTCTAAGAAGTAGCAGAGAAACAAAGATGTCTTCTCACACATAGGTTGGTGTGATCACTGGACAACATCCCTAAAGAGGATCAGCCTGGCCCGGCATTCGTTGAGTGTGTTTCACACAGGCTGCACTAACACACGGGGAGGCAGGAGGCCTGGATGGTGGGTCCCGGGAGCCAGTGGCTAAAGGGCAACTCCTCACTGCTTATCCAAACACCATCCGAAGACTCCTGGGTGCTGAGCTAGCACTGCAGCAGAGGTTAATTAGAGCAGCCTAGACTGAGGATCCAGCCTCTCCCCACCAGAATGAGACTGTTTGGGGCCCGTGGAGTAGGTGAAGGGACTTGCCACCATGAACATAGGTTTGATCCGCGGGACCCACATGGTGGAAGGAGCAAGCTGACTTCCAAAAGCTGTCCTCCAACTTCTGCAAGCTCACTGTGGCACATCTATAGACATATTCCCCCCCCCCCCCCCCCCCCCCGTCTCTCACACACACGCACGCACACATTCACAAACACACACAAATAAAAGTAAAATAAACAAAATGTAATTTGGGATTTTTTTTTCTTAAATAATCACAATGACTAGTGACCTGTGGTTTTGTCTTTCCCTGCCTCTGCAGCCTTGGTCTCAGTTAGTCCCCTAAGCATCAGCCTCTACAACAGCACAAGCTAGCACACAATCATGTTCCTACCAAGAGACTGCAGAGACGATCGCACGAGATAAAACACAGAGGCATCTCCAACAGATATTTAAGGAAAGCCATCTGTTTTCTTCTACCAGAGTCACCACCACTGTTGATCCTAAGGGTTGAGTATCCCTTGGTCAACATTTAGGGCCAGAAGTGTTTCAGATTTCAGAGGTTTTCAACTTTTTGAATATTTGCATACACATAATGAGACATCTTGGGGATAGGACACAAGTCTAAACACAAGATTCTTTAATTTCATATTCACTTTCACACATAGCCAGAAGATAATCTTAATACAATATTTTAAATAATTTTTTTTTTTGGTTTCCTGAGACAGAGTTTCTCTGTGTAGCCTTGACTGTCCTGGACTAGCTTTGTAGACCTGGCTGGCTTCAAACTCACAGCGATCCACCTGTCTCTGCCTCCCAAGCGCTGGGATTAAAGGCGTGCGCCACCACCACCCAACTTAAATAATTTTTTTGAATGAAGCACGTGTCCATTGTGGAAAAAGTTTTCATTTGACACTTGAAATGTTTCAGATTTGGTTTTTTGTTTTGTTTTGTTTTGTTTTGTTTTTAGCTTGAGATTTGGAAAGAAAGGAAGGTATTTTAAAGTTACCATCATCGTTACTATGCTTGCAATATCATAAGAAGTGCCTGGCCATGCTCAACCCTCAGAGGAAGACTCGGCACATCAAGAGGGACTTCAGTAAAAGAATGAGAATTATAAAATCTCTGTAAAGGTACATGGAAGGAAACCTGTGAGTTAAACCACTATCAAGAAGTATAAGTGTAAAGAAAAAAAAAATAGTATAAGTAACTGGCCTAGTTTAATTTACAAAGGCCCTGAGGGGAAAAAAAAGCCAGAGAACTGTGAAGCTCTAATAAAGGGGCTTTGTGTTTATGAACAGAGCCAATGAGATACAAAGCTGGAGTGCTGCAGCAGCCAGAACACAGAGCTTGACCAAGCACGATGGCTATTGGCAGGAGCTAATCCCCAAACGGCCACCAGAGAATGACGGCTGATATTAAATAGTCTGTTTTTTCATCTTCATTCACTAAGTAGCAGGATGTGTCCACCAGCCATGTTCTCAATAACAAGGGCTGTTTATTTTCTTTGTGGGAGAATTATGTGTTGTTCTTAATTGGCACTTCCATCTATTTGGTTCGCTCTAGAAGCAATGGCTGCTCCAGTAAAATGAGTGTCTGCTGAGAAGCATCCTAGGGGAAAGTTCCATCCTCTTGTGTGGCTTGGAGAGGGCAGTATTTTGGGCTTACTGTCCTTTGGGCTGTGGTTTGAAGGTCCACCGATTTTTCCAGACATTGGGTTACTTTGCTGGAAACAGAGTGATGGAGGTACCGTTCGTCTTCGTGTTTTGTCTTCTTACTACAGGCAGGTTACAAAGAGTACACCTATCCCAACTTGTGCATCCTTGAGAGCCTATAGAACTTCAAATTACATACATATAGTATGTACATACATATGTAGATGTTTATACATATACGCATGTATGTGTATATATGCATATATATATACATATATATTCGTTCTCCAAATGATATGACTATCCAGAATCACTTGTCAGTCTTTTCTGAGGTGTTAGGGAAGGTGTGTCCTGCTTACTGTTTCACAGAGTATTTTATAAGATGAAATGGCCCTAGTAATCTAAGACCTCATTACACCTTTAGGCTATTGCAGTTCTGCCAGGAAATAGGGTGAGAACTCTCGGGGTGGCTGCTTTGCAAAGTGAGACTTCACCTGAGAGTATCAAGCAGAAGGCGGAGTTGTTATGTTGATGGCAGAACCATGCCTGTGTATCAGCAATGATTCTCTCTACCCCTCCCCTTCTATTTGGCTAGAGTGGTGCTTATGCCCTGAGCCACAGCCCTGTTTGCCCTGTCCCTCTGACCTCTCACGCAGAGGAAACACGGCTTCTTCTTGGACCATTTATTGAAAGTCTTGAGAGTTGATCATAGGTTTCATGGCAATAAAATCCAATTTAGTCAAATAACATCCAGGGTGGTTTTTTTTCTCCTGACAACTTAATGGTCACTTACAGCAACCACTAAAATTAAAATTGTTTTTAATGTTAGGGAGACTAGAGTTTTTCTTCACACATCTACCTTGGAGTTCTTTGAGGCGCTACCTTCAAATGGACTATTGTTTAGCAAATAAAATAGGCTTTCTAGACCATTCAACTCTAAACTTAGTGGGTATCAGTCTTTACATTTGGACACGTAAGGTTCTAATTTTAGACTCAACTATATAATTCCTTACACTCTTGCTGTATACTGACTGCGTAGACCTGGCCCTAAAATGGAAATATCAAGATGGCATAAGAGAATTTTTAGTGCATGTCTTGGCTCTAAGCAATACTGTATCCCAACCATTGTGGGCACCTGCCCTTCTCTCAACAGCTTCCCTCAGTGGGTGCCTTTCAGCATCCCCAACCCTGGCTCTTGTCCCGCTGTCACAAGACCAAGAACAAATGACCACACCATGCAGTGAGTAATAGCTAGGAATGGGATGTGCCTGACCGAGGTTGTGTCCCCACACACCAGTTTCTCGGTGTATTGTGCACAACTTCTGGGAAATTTGACTTTGTCCTAACATGGCCCCTGAATGACATACCCTCTTTGATTCCTGCCCCTCAGCTGAAGCAGGAAGAGGCAAAGCAAGTTCGTCCAGGAAGCTTACTCACCCACAACCACCCACTCGTCTAAAATGAAAGCTGTTACTCTTGTCTAGAGTAAAACATGGTGTTCATTGAAAACACCATATAGAAATGGAACTTAGCAGTAGGCACCATAACTACTACCAGGGTAACCCCATCTAGAGCTCCACTCCTCCCCACTGCCTTTCCCTTTCAATATCTGAAGACAAGCTGAGGCCAAAGAACATAGAGGAGACCATCCTGTACTCCTCTCTCAAACCTAAACTTGGCTTCGTTCTTTGTCATTGACATTTTTTCACTTCTCAATGAAAGTTTCACAAATAAGTATAGGCACACTCTGGCACACTAAAGGCCTCACAGGATGAGCTGGCACACTGCAGAACTGAAAAGATGCTTTTCAGTTAATTTGCTTCTCAGCCTCTTCACAGAGCCAGTAGGGTACTAAGGGATACAGGCTCCTGCTTCCTTTTTCACTGGTCTGCACTCTGTGTTAATGGTTCCCAGAAGATGCTCATGAGAAAGCTACAAGGCTATGTGCTACTGAGCAGCCATAAGGCATACCAACTCCCTGGGAACTAAATGGCTTTCTATTTCAGTGGGGTTTCCACTGCATCTTAAACTTTGTGTCCTATCACACCATCTCATATATTCAGATGTCAGCCACATGGACCTCCCAGCTCCTCAGGGGACAATCTCCTACCACATTCACTCAGACTACAGTGCACATCCTGCTCCCTTTGTAGCAGTCTCCTAAACAAAATGGCGTCTGCTGTCATCTCCTCACTCAGCTGCCATGTTCAGAGACCTTTCCTTGATCATGGAAGCCAGCAGTCCCACCCACCACCTTCTATATCTCCTTACTCTGTTCTATTTTACAGCTCCAGGAACTGGGTGTGTGTTTATTGCCTGTACACACACACACACACACACACACACACACACACACACTTGCATATGAGATAAATGGATTCTGGGCAACATCTTTAGTTCACTTCATTGCTCCTTGAACAGTGCCTGGTACGTCATAGATGCCTGTCAAATGAACTGGGTGAACAAATAGAAAGTTGATGCCTGCTCTAGGAACCAACTCACGCCACTTTGGAGTGTTGGTGAGGTAAGAGGAAACCACCATTCATATATACTATTGACAGAAAATATAGATTAGCATAATTTTCTGTAAGATGTTTGGCAAATAGTCAACCCTGAAGTCATCTTTAAAAGTAACATTATACTGACTGAACAAGTTGTATTTAGGAGCATATATGTGTACATACATGTATATAAATACATACATATATGTGTATGCAATAACAACTAGTGGGAAAGGTGGTATGAATGTGAAAGAGAGCAGAGAGGAGTAAATTAAGGGTTTAGAGGGAGGAAAGAAAATGGAGAAATGTAAGTATAATCTCATAACATTAAAAATTTTAAAAAGAAGCCATTTTGTGGTAAATCAATCAACAAAGCCTGTCAAGAGAAAAGGAAGTTTGGCACTATTCAACGTACTTTATAAAACACCAACATATTTTGAGTCCCAAATCCCTCACCTGAGAAATGTCCTCTGTGAAAAATATTCACAAACAAGAGCCTATGGCACCATAACAAAAACTGGAACCACCTGAAGTAGCCACCAATCAAAGATAGAATAGAAGCTGGTGATGGTGGAACCTGTAATCCAAGTACTGGGAGGCAGAGGCAGGAGAGGTGCCTCCTGCTTAAGTCCAGTCTGATCTATGTAAGCAAGTCCCAGGTCAGCCAGGAGTACATAGTAAGACCCCGCCTCAAAACAAGTAAGCAAAAGTAACTAAAGAAGTTATTATATAAACATAAGGCAGAATCACATTTAATTCTCATTTTAAAATGTGTTAGAGCTGAATGTTCATATGCGTTTTTTGACATACAAAAATTAAAAGTGTAATATAAATAAAACTAGAATGAAATGTGGTGTTTACGATGAGATCTGCTTTGCAAATGTTTTATGTGGTATACATTGTCTGCTAGCAGAAAGTGTGACACTCCTCCGGAGTCACCTAGGAAAACCTTGATAGCGATCACATTGAGGAAAGGAGATGGGGTGGGAAGCAGACATTTAGCCTTTTATTTTGTATGTTTTTCTTCTGTTTAAGCTCCCGAGCCAGGCATAGTCTCATTTTTAAACATAACGGAGGCTGTTGGAATGATGGTACAATATGCTTTTTGTGTTGTTATTCTTACACTTTTCTGCTGTTTGGTTGTTCAGTTTTTATTGATGTTGTTGTTGCTGTTGTTGCTGTCGTCGTCGTCATTGTTGTTGTTAAACAGGAACTAATATCCAGTGTTTGGAGGTAAAATAGAAGCAGAAGGCCTGGGCCGGCTAACTAGCTCGGACCATCAGACTGGATATGACAGGTAACATCTTCTGCATTTCACTAAAGCCAACATGGTCTGAACATGGGACCGTGTCCCTGGGTTAACATGCCTCCAAGCCTGGCTGCAGATCTTCCACACTGATGGATGGTTCTAAAGGTTTATCTTAGGTAGGATTTTTAAGTACATGGGGGCAGGGAGATGGCTCTGTAGGAAAAGTGTTTACTGTGCAGGCATGATGACCTGCAATCTGACTCTCAGCCCCATGTAAAAAGCTGGGCACAATAGTTCATATATGTAATCCTTGTGCTGGCAGAGGCAGAAACAGACACATCTCAGGACTTGCTGCCCAGTCAGTCTAGTCAAAACAGTGAGCTCCTGATTCAAGGAGAGACCCTGCCTCAAAAACTAAATTGAATAACAATAAAACTTAACATGAACCTCTAGCTTACATGCTTATACACACACACACACACACACACACACACACACACACCATAGTATACTTGTTATTTAAATAAGCAGAAACAGGACAGTTCTTATTGCAGTAGAATTTGCTCAAACTATGTTCACATGCATTGCATTATTTGACCTTATTTTCACAAACCTGTGGGGTGAATTGGCTTATTATCCATGCTTTAAAATGGAGAAAGCTAGACAACCATAACATATATGCACAGGGCCAACGTCAGACCTATACAGGCTCCCTGAGTGACAGGTCAGTCTCTTTGGGTCTCTATGGGCCCAGGTTAGTTGATTCTGTGGGTTTTCTTGTGGTACCCTTGACCCCTCTGGCTCCTACAATCTTTCCTCCCCATCTTTCACAGGATTCCCTGAGCTCAGCCCAATGTTTGGCTGTGGCCCTCTGAGTCTGTTTCCATCAGTTGCTGGATGAAGCCTTTCTGATGTAGCTTGGTCTTCTTGTGGGACTCTTAATAGTGGGAGTGGAGGCTGTCTATGACTCTTTCACCTGCTTGTGGGATTCTTTTCATCCTACTAAGTTGCCCCATGTAGCCTTAACTATAAGGGCAGTTGCCTAGTCTTATTGCATCTTAATATGCCATGTTTGGTCGATATCCCTTGGAGGTCTGTCCTTTTTTGTAGCAAAATGAAAGAGGAATGGATTGTTGGGGAGAGAGGAGAGGGAGGAGGGGAAACTATAGTCAGGATGGGATATCTGAGAGAATAATAAAAGAGAGAGAGAGAAGGCAAGACTCTCAGGAACAGCAGCTTATCTGGCTGTGATGCTGCTATCATGGAAACCGAATCCGTACCTTCAAACGTTCTGTTCCAAGTCTGCTGGATGATTCTGCCCCCGTCCTTCTTGCTGTAGCCAGCTCTGAGGACTTCACGTAAAGCCAGAACATAGAGGAGGATGGCATCATGGAACCCTTCAACAAACATGTTCACCTGCAAAGGAAACAGACTTGGTGAGCCTGAGACCCTGGTGAGTCACGCTCATCGATGATGACACAAGCAAGCAACTAGTGCCCAACTTGAGCCTGGAGGTGAGACATCAATGGAAGGAGTGGGCAGAGCTATCGAAAGCAACTACCAAGAGCCTTTTCATGTTTTCTTGCCACTGACTAAGTAGGAAAAACCCTCCCTGACTTTGGAATTTGCAGAGCAAACAAGACATCACAGAAGGCAAAGCAATCCTCCGGTTGTCCAGGTCAATCCATCCCAGGAACTTCGCCTCTTACAGATAGTTCTTTCCATGCAATTACCCTTCCGCCCACACCTTCTGTCAGCCTCAATTCAGCATGAGCCCGAATCCCCAGTGAAGTCCGTTCCAACGTCCAACAGCCTACATGATCTCTCCACATCTGAATGTAGGACACACCAATAAAACGTAGTAACCGAGCAAGCAGAGGCAGAGAAGTCAAGAGTTTGAGGCCAGCCTGCACTACGTGGCAAGACCTTGTCTCAGAACATCAAAAAAAAAAAAAAAAAAGACAAAAATTTAGGCATCCATTTGTTCGTACTCAACAAAACTGTTGTCAATTGCCTACATGTACCAAAGATACAAAGAATGAACACAATGCTTTCTGCCTGCCTAGACAGTGGGCCAGTGCTGTCCTCCGTATTGGCAATAACACTTCAGCCCTCTTCCCACCCTCTGCCCAGATCCAAGGACACACATGGATGCAGTCTTGACTGTTACTGCATTCCGTTTGATCTCTGGCTCCAGAAAGAGATGGTATAGAACCCTGGCATCCCATAAACTTAGTTTCATAAATGGAAACACTGACCATGGAAGTCAAGGAAGTGGCTTCATGATGTTGAGTTTTGTTTTATCTGTACCCATATATTTGGTGTAGCACCTTCTTCAAGGATAATGACAAGAATCATAGCATAACACCCTAAAGTGATTGGTGCGCATCGAGGAATCAACAACCAGTTTTATGAACCACGTAGTGTTCTCAGTACTGTGCTAGAGTCTTATTCAGGACCCAGTGAAAAGATATAAAATAGAGTGGTTAGTATTATAGACTGGGGAAGATGGTGAAGAGAGGCTCAGTGGTGGTAACAAACATTGAACTGAGTTTTGAAAACAAACAAATGTGTGGAAGGGCAGAAGGTTGGTGAAAACACTACGTGTAAAATAATGGGGCAAAAGCATATCCTGACAGCTGCCACATTAAAATCAACAACTGCTCTGCTGGGCTGAGGCAAGAGGAACAAGGCCACATGGAGATAACCAGAAGAAACTTGGACCTCTGATAATCGAGAGTCCCCTTGGGGGACCTGGGCTGTCCTTAGTAGGCCCATGATCGCTTGGCTTATGTTACTTCCTCCTTAGCAAGACGGTAAGGTTCTCCTTCGACATCTATACCATCACAACATAAATTGGAGTGAAATGAGCAAATACGTCGTGAAACACTGATAATTGACTGACAAGCTCTGTACAAAATGCACAAAATATCCATACCTTGCTTCAAAAGTCTGAGTTAACGACAGAAAGCCAAGGCTGCAGGAAGAACTGGGCATCCCTCAGAGGAGCCTGGGAGGTGCTTGTGTGAGAGATGGCCGGACCTGTTCCTCTAAAGAGGAACCCACAGGAAGAGTGTCTCCATTGACCTCTTCCATGGCCCAACTCAAGGGGATGTTCACACATGGTATCTCCCAATTCAAAGACACACTCACACATGGCATTGTCTGTCTCGAGGGCACACTCAGGACAGCTCAGCACCCAGTTTCATTTGTCCTTATCCTACCAGTCCTTGAGTCCTATTTTGCATTATAGGAACAAATATTTCACATTTGCCAAAGCCTAAAACCCGGCTTTTCTAGCCATGTTCCTACATCATTCTGGACCTCCACTTCCTCATCTAGAAAATGGAAGAAACAACAGCACCTTCCTCCTTAAGTCGGATTTCTCCGACTTAAGAAACATAAAGGGCTTCAAACAGCTTCTGCCCCCATCACCCCAGTTAGCTTTCATTGTTGCTATTGTCTAGAGTTAAGGAGTTATAAACTGAGGGATTCTGCTTAGCTTCTACTTCCGGATAGTAGCATCCAATAAGGGAACTGTCTTATTGATCCGTTTTATACTTGATGGAAAATAGGGCTCCTTGGGGCTCTGAGCCCCAGACAGACAGATCTGAGAGCATCACAATTCAAATGCTGCCTAGCAGAAAGTAAAGCACTGTCTGAGTGGGTCTATCCCACTGATCCTCAGGGAGAGGTCAAATATAGGACAGGCTCAAGGTCATAGAGATCTTGTAGTTAGCAACTAGCTGGATCCACAGTTTACTTCTAACCTGAACATCTCACCCAATCCCTCAGTCTCCAGATTGCTCACTTGTGAAATACAAGACTTAACTTAGCAGCACTGGATCACCTCGCAGAGATTTTTCTGGGGATTAAGTGAATTAGAGTGTGTAAAACACCTAAGGAAGCTCCTGAGAGAATGAAGGCCTTGGGCAGATGTTGGTTCTTACTCTTGGCTGTCAAACTTAAGTCTCAGAGACACTGTTTTCTTAGGCAGAGAGTGCTATAGAAATAACATCTACCAGTCAAAGATAATTTTCAGCTGCCTTGAATATACTAATTTAATTTTCTGAAGGAATACAAGCGTTTCACTGAGACCATGAAGTCATCATGATTTGAGAATGCATTCATGCTGATGAATTTTAATAAGTGGAATCCAGCTCTTGGATTTACTTCTCAAGACATGACCATGGTCTATAGGCCACAAGTCTATCTTCTCTTTTTTTAACTTTATGGAAACCACTTTGCCACAGGGGAAAGGCATGGGACCAGAGTTGTGGCACGTGGAGGATGCAGATGCCCTAAGAAAGCTCTAGGTTTTCCATATCTTCCTGAAGAGCTATTGGCTACCAACTGTTGCCTTCCAGAGAAGGAGTCATTTTTTTTCAGTGGCATAAACATTATCAAGTTGCCCATGCTCTAGAAAATAATGTCCTATCCACACTCATGCAAGCAACCTTCGCATGAAAAGGACCATTGCTTTGCTCAGTCTTCCTGAAATTTTTTGTGTGTCATGCTCTGTAAATTCCTATTCCTGGGACACCTAGGGCATCCCTGCTTAAAATGTGACAAGAGTTCCTGGACCTCACCCTGTTTACTAATTATTTTTTTTCTTCTTCTTCTTCTTTTTCTTCTTCTTCTTCCTCCTCTTCCTCCTCTTCATCCTCCTCCTCTTATCCCCCTCTCTAAATCCCCTCCCAATGACAACAGATGGATGTTGGCCACCCAGAGGACTGGTCATGCATCCTAGCACCATGCCCTAACTGGTCCTTCCCATCTTTTCTGTCTTGAGGTTATAAGAACAATTGTCTTCCCAAAAAAGATGAGCTCAGATTGCTTTAGACCTAACAAGTTTGATGTCAAAACAGGACAGACAGGCTCTGGCTATAAACTCTGGTCTGAATCTCCTTCTCTCTTGATTTCCAAGTGGATCTCAACAGTTACCTCCTCAAAGTGGCTGAGTGTCTCTGCCACAATTAGCAGAAGAGATGCTGACCCCACTGAAGCTGCGGCACCCTGGCCTGCTGTGGAGGAGGTTTCATCACACCTACCTCATAAGCCCTCAAGTCAGAAGCAAAACCCCAGAGACTGCCTTTTCTCGAGGTGAACATTCTCACTCTCACACGTTTTTTAGTGGGAGGGAAGCCCGATAGCACATTACAGCTGCTGCAAATTGGAAGTGTAAATTAAGGGGGGGGGTGAGAGAGGGGAAAAAAACAGTATTAAGTTGTATTAAAAACACTTTCCTTTGGACCTCCAGACTAGAAGGAACAAGGTCACTTGTTCTGCCTCCCTGTCTCTGGACAAAACAACAGTTGACCCTCAAGGTCCTGATTGTGAAAGATGACGCTCTTGTTTCCCATCGCAAGAAATGGGATTCCCTTACCTAAACAACTTGTTCGAGTGTTCACCAAAAACACTTTAAGTTACCTGAATTCTCTGACAAAAGGAGCTAAGGAATGGAAGGACAGAAGAAGCAGTCGTCATGGAGTCGGGGGCCTAGCAGCAGCAGCGTGGCGCAGCTGGTAGTCCCCTTGCACTGTAGTCAGGGAGCACAGAGAAATGGATGCTTGTGTAAGCTAGCTTCTTCCTTCTGATGCAACGTGGGACCGCCACTCTCCTTTAGCATGGCTTCTTCCCTCTTCAATTAAGTAATCCCTCCCAGGCATGTCCAGAGGTTTACATAATCTAAGTAATCTCTCACAGCTGTGCCTGGAAGCTCGCCTCCTCAGAGATTCCAGATCCTCAAAAGCTGACGATCAAAATCTACCACTATAACATCCTTGTAGCCAGAAAACCCTCCCTTAGCATCGTTTGCGGAAGTTGTTCATACGTTCCTAAATGCAGCCACTCCCAGGCTAGATAATGAGCAAATTGGTTTAAGAAAGCGTGGCCATTTACAGTTTCCACCAGACAACATCACTGTCCCCGACAAAGAGGCTGTACACATGGGAGTCATGACATGGCCTCTTGTCCACCAGCACTGCTAGCCACGTTCTCCGTCATGGAGAAATCTGAGTAGAAATGATCATATTTTCCCTTTCTTAAATGAGCATAGAGTTGGCATTCGTGGCGTGGCCCCTCTGTTAGGCTTCTCTCTGGAGAAGCAAATTCATGTTTAGTTGAATTGCTCCATGCTTGTAAGTAAAGCATGCTGCCTGCTTCAAATGTCTTGAATCATAAGAGAGAACTGTAAAAAAAGAAGGGGATGGGGGTGCCTGAATACCAAAAAAGCCTGTAAATCTCTCAGGTGGAGGCTGATGGAAGAAAGCTCCCAAAGGGCAGTGCCAAGCGAGACTGTCCTGGGGTTTTACTTGTGGCATTCACACGAATTCAAGCATGTCACACGGTGGTTCCATCTTTCTTACCACAAACTGTTGGTTCCAAATGCAAATGAGGAAAGCTGTGGGTGTTAATTTCTCAAGATCCTCTAAAAGAGACGTGCCTTCTAACCTCCCACTCAGCTGAAGATCACATAAGAAAAAGTGGAATTTTGAAGAAGAGCAAGTAAGAGATGAGCCATGACCTGTCCCCTCCCTCTCCCCGCCCCCATAGCTAATAAGGGCAGCATCACCTTGTCAAACATACATTAGAGTAAGAGCTTGAAAGTGAATCTTGTCCAATTCCCATGGACCACTGAAGGCAGCAGACATGAGGAGTGGCTTGGGAATGCTACAATGGGTAGCTCAAAGGCCAAAGATAATTCTACATTTGATAAACATGTAACACTTCTATACTTTATACTTTCAAAATATATTGCCTAGGGCTGGGATGACAACTCAGTGGGCAAAGAAAGTGCTTGCTATGAAACATGAGGAACAGACTTTGGATCTGTAGAACTCACATGAATATCAGGTGAGCGTGGTGGCTCACCTGTAATTCTAGTGCCCAGAAAATGGAAACAGCTTCCCTCACTGCTCTGGCAAGCTCTAGGTTTAAGTGGGAAATTGCCTCAGTGGATAAGGTGGGATCTACTAAGAAAGACTCCTGCCATCAACTTCAGGCCTCAATACACACGTGTACACATATGCAAACACGTATTTCTACCTCCATACAAACACACAACATACAGAAGAACCCTGTGTATTATCAATTTTCATTCCATTTCCCTTTCAGTCATAACATTAAAAGCCTGTTACCTGGCAACAGCAGAAAGCACCATGTTCCATGTGCTACAATGCTCTTCCCACTGTCACATAAAGAGAGGTCTCACTTTTATTGCCTGATGGCCTGCTCTTCTGTTCCCGTCCTGAATTCATAGAATCTACCCTTGATCACTTGCTGGCTTATTTTAGCCTTGGGGAAATCTAATCTAAACACACTGTACCATTCCTGAATTCTGAGGAAATAAGGTAGTAGCTTTCCAAAGGCTGGCCATCTTGTCAACAGTAGAGCTAAGGTCCCCCCACCTATGTCTCTGCACCTAGCTAAAATATTGCTGTTGCCTCTGGCATGGGAGATCTCGTCCTCCCTAAACTGACTTCCCTGGCATAGGATTTTCCCCTAAATTTCCCAAACAACTGTCTCCATCCTGAGCTTAGCCACACTCTTGTATCAATGCTATGAACTTGGAGGAACTTCAATCGTATACCCCCAGAGAGTAGGTGCCTGCAGACAGAAGAAGGATTTCTTCTCCTTTGTCGCCTAGAGCAGAATGGTTTAGGGGAAAAAAATATGTCTTTCAAAGACCATAAAGTCATGGCCCCAATCATCTCCCGTAATGACTGGAATGACAGGGTAGACTGGGGACCACAGAACCGGCACAGGGAACTCATTGACATGAGCAAACACCAGCAAGGAAATCAACTGGGCTCTGCTGAAGAACAGCAATGAATGGGACTCTAGGGCTTAACACAGAGCAAAGGTCACAATGACATTTATATGCGTTTCCAGTGCTCACATGTAGAATTGCATCATCTGATGTGTGTGCCCTTTGAATGTAA
>OU015749.1:56903639-56970103 GCA_907169655.1 Acomys percivali | reverse complement strand
CCCACAGAACTCAGTCAACAGTCTCTGATGATGAACAAAATGATCATCTATACTTCAGAACAAATAAGGGCAAAGGACGACCATAGCTGAAGAAGACACCGAATCCTTAGCCATACTTTGGTAAGTACGTGAACAGTGAACAAGTAGAGGGAAATTGATACCTTGAGAGTGTGTATTTTGGACTGGACAGTACAGAAAGAAAAAGGAAACACTTCAGCCTCTGGACCGCCAGGCTCACACAGAGGCCCTGATACACTCACTTAATCTTTGGGTCTTAAGTTTGCCTCCTTATTGGGCCCATTGTTGTTAAAAGGATCAGACTGATGTAGTGGAAAAAGAAAGTCACTGGCCCAGGAGTCAGAGGATGCAACTAATCTGAGCTTGGCCACCGCACAGCGCATTCTAAAACCAAATACCAGCCCTCTGGAATTGGAACCACTCCTAGGGCAGAGACCAGGCAGCTCCATTAAAATGCCCTTGAGTGAGAGCCACTCCAATGTAGGTGACCCAACACAAACTAGTGGCGAAGGCCAGGCAGGCACTTGGCAAAACCTCTGAGCCAGGCCTCGAGCCCCAGAGGCCTCTCCAATGTGACATTACTTCTCAGATTATTTTTACTAGTGACCCTAAATGTTCTTCTGTGGAAGAAGGGACCCTGCTGTGGACCCTTTATCCACCCTGACACCACCTGGTGAAGCTGAGCTCGGTGCTCCTAAGCAGGTCGATAAGCAGAGCCCAATGCTCACTAGCATTGCTGACCGAGAAGCTAACGCACTTCTCTGAGCCTTGGTTTTGGCTACTTGAACGAGAAGATGTCGGAAGTGATGTCTCCCCAGTTCAGCAATAACAAAAACTGTAAGTGGGATACAGATTGGGTGTGCTCGAAACATTAAGTGCTGGCATAACATAACAGATAGAAAATTCCTCACATCTTGTGGCGGCTTGCAGTCAAAATGTAGGGTCAGTTAAGATCTTGTACAAAATTATCTTCCATCCACATACCTAAGGTGTATAGGAAATCAGTGTGTTTTGTAATTAGACTTGGTTTCCATGTCCCAAATATATTTACTAAAATTGAAATAATTCTAACCTGGACTTTTGAAACTTCAAATCCCATGCCCAGTGACACATTTCCTCCAAAAACGGTACAGCTACTCTGATAAGGCCACAGCTCCTAATCCTTCTAATCCTTTTAAATGGTGCCACTCCCCAGTAATCGGGCACTCAGATATATATGGGGCCATTCTTATCAAACCACCACGCACACAGCAGTGAGAAAAGAAACTAATATCTAACCTTATAACAGAATGAAGAATCTGATTGTCACAGTAAACATACAGCCAAATGCTGTAAACCCAGAGCCTGGGAGTTTGAGGCAGGAATAGGGGGAGTTCAAAGACATTTTTAACTATATAGTCAATTTAAGACTAGCTTGGGTTACATGAGATCCTGTGTCAAAAAGTGTAGGGGGGGAAACATATCAAAGCATTGGATGGAATTCAAACCCCAAAATCTACCCAGGTGATGAAGCATAGAGCTTACCACACACACTAACATAAGTAAGCAAGAATGCTGAGTGTGCTAAGTGAATTATATCAGCCCTAGTAACCTGACTGCCATCTTACACATAATCTTCCTAATCTTACCAGTCTCTGTATGGCATCTTATATTCCATTTATTTTTTTCACTTTTTTCTTTATTTTAGTGAATATCATACATATGTACAATGAAAAGTAATCCCATCTACCTCCCATCCACCTCCAATCTTCTCAGTGCCCAAACATGCTCGCTTCCAACTTCATGTCTTTTATTTATTTTTTTATAAGCCCCTAAATCCAGTTACTCTCCCCTACATATACATGGGTGAGGGCCACCCACTGGGACATAGGAAACCTCCCGCCCTTGACCACTTCCTCAGGAAACAATGACTCTCTTTCCCCTGTTTTTCCCAGTTAAACTGTTAAATTTTTTAAAAGAGGGAGCAAGGTATGGAAATGAAGATCAATCTTAGAAAACCAAAATTGTATTAATCAGGGTGCAGTTGGTAGAGTTCTTACTGCAAAAGCTTTGAGGGTCTGAGTTCGGCCTCTGACAGCCACGTGACAACCCAAGCATGGCAACATTCACCTGTAATCCCAGATTAGGGACGGCAGAGACAAGAGAACAATCCCTGAGGACTCCTGACCAGCCAGTCTATCTATATCAACAAACACAATGTTCTACAAGAAACCATGTCAATAAATAAATAAGATGGACAGTGAGGAAGACATCCTACACTGACCACTAACCTCAACATACATGAACACACATGCACACACACTTGAGCACACATATGCTCATGCATATACTTAAAACTTATAATTAATCCATCCAAGTTTAGTAAGCAAAAATATAAAATCATTGTACTATTAAAATAGGAAAATAGTTTTACTATTTAAAAAAATCATTGTTTCTCTGTCCTAATGTTGCAGTATAGCTTGTTTAAAAAAAAACAAAACAAAAAAAAAAAACAAAAACAAAAACCTTTAATTTCATATATTTTTCATATATTCAATTACTTTCACATATTTTTATTTTTTAAAAGATCATAACCTTTCCAGGGGCGCTAGCAATGTGCTAATATGAATGTAATCTAATAAATATAAAATTGAATCCAGGATATCACTTAGTTTTCAATACTAAAACAAAATTCCAAAGGTTCAAGGCCTTCCTTGAACCCTGGACCATACAATGCCACTTTGGTCAGTCATCCTAAGAAAATGAATCATTTAAGAGAAGCAGAAAGCCTTCACCAAAGAAAAACAAAAGAGAATGTCTCGGTCTGAGGTGTTCTCTCAGCCTTCACAGTAGATACCATGCCTTTCATATCAGCCAAACAAAGTGGTGGCATCTGCAGCGGTACAAACAGACAGGAAATCTGCCACGTGATCTTTCATTTTAAAGTTCAGACAATTCAATGCAATGTTGAGGTCCTTGCCAGTGCCATGAAAGTTATAATTCATTTATTTTATTTTCATTCGACATAGTTAATTTAATAATTTATTTAGATAAATACAATCTTACTTTAGTACTAGACACATTCCCATAAACATTAAGAAACACATTCATTAAAAGGAAACAAATCAGACCCTACTCAGAGATCACGTGGTTAGCTGGGGAAAGCAGAGTGCAAACGTGAATTAATGGATCCGCCAAACTTGCTGGGTGTGCGATTCAGGCGGGTGCAGAGGCCGAGCTAAGCTCTGTGAAGTGGAGCCCCCACGCAATCAGATATGACACCCCGTGCATGCAAACATGAGAAGCCGAAGGACCCGGAGGAAATCTGTCTGAGCGATGCCGTCAGACTGCGCACGGACGCACCTCCCACTGCACTGGTCTAGCTTGTGGGCCCAAGCTCTTGACTCTAGTTCCTTTCCTTTGCCGCCCTCCCCCCCCCGCCCCTGCCCCCCCCCCCCCAACAGCACAACACAGCCACCTGTGCAAACCAACCTTATAAGCAACTGATGCTCAAATGCATCATGAAAAGGAAAAATGGAGGGCTGGGTGGTGGAACACATATGCGAAGCTCTGGCTTTGACTCCCAGAACTGGGGAGATGGGAGTGGGGGGGCCAGGGGGGCAGGAATATGTTTTCAGAATTAGAATAAACTACTATAATTACTTCAATTATACTTAAAATTATAAATTTTATTTATTTTTGGGGGGGAAGGTTGGGGGGCAAGAATATGTTTTCAGAATTAGAATAAATTATTATAATTACTTCAATTATACTTAAAATTATAAATTTTATTTATTTTAGAAATGAGCATGGAGAAGCAATATTATAATTCACAAGTGCAAATACTCTTGAAAACACTAGAATTGGATCTGGAAAATACTATGAATTCCTGTAGTAGCAATGTATTACCAATGAGATTTTGCTCAGACTACAGTTAAAATGAGATTTAGCATTCTGAACAAGAATAATATAATCCAGAATGTGAAAAAAAAAAGTATATTGAGAAGCCAACTGTTGTCCAATGAGTCTCATTATGTCAGACAACATATGATGAAGTAATTCAACTTTAACAACTCCCAGGAGGAAGCCAGGCAAAACGACACTGTCCCTCAGTTTTCAAATCATGAAGTTAATATAGACCATTAGGAAAAATAATATAGAGGCATACATAAAATACCTTTATATTTTCATTATTGGCAGGGAAGGAAGGACAGAGCAGCATATCCACCCCAGCCCAGTAACTCGAAAGCCCTCTGCTCATGCTACCCTGAGAAAGCAGGACACCACGGGGACATCTCAGAAACATAACTAAATATGCCGAAGGCTGCCCAAACAATATTACCCAGGGGGTATGACCCTTTACCCCAGGCTGAGCTTCTTTAAAATGCGTTAGTAACAAGAGTGCTGCTGGAATGGAAAGACCTAGAACAGCCATGTAGGAAGCAGCTTGCACAGAAGAGAAAACTCCACTGCCTGCAAGAGACAGGAACAGACCAACCAAGAAGAAGAGGACATGGATTGTCCAAAGGAAGAGCCTCCAAAGCCTAAAATACCTCATGCCACCAAGTCTTGGACAAATTAGCCATGCAAAGCTTGGGCACTCCTTCAACTGCCTCCTCCCACAACACCCTCCTAGCTTAGTAAACGATGAGAATCCACAAAACCCCTGCTCTGGAGGCAGTCTTCCACCCTGCAGCCCTGCTGCAAAGGAGAAGTGTAAGCGAGTAGCAAGGAATGATGATGGGATGGGGGTTGGGGAGAGGAGAAGTGACGGGAGGGGGGCAGTGGACGACGTGGGGACACAGAAGGCGGACAGTGACATTCGGATTTGAATGTTTGAGTGGCTCAGAATGGGACAGTTTGTCAGCTCTGGTTTAATTGGAAGCCTGTTTTCAGGATGCAGAAGGGCGGGGCTCATGATCAAGCACTTACGTAATCCTCCTCGTTGAGGCCTTGCTTCTCAACAGAACTTTTCACCTCCATGGAAAACTTCTCAAACTCAGGTTTCACGGTCCTCAGTAGGGTGACTGTTTGCAAGGATGAGTACGCCTGCCTCGCCTCAAAGTCCTGCTTGTCTCCTCTCTTCCACGAGCCATCTCCTACGGGAGAAATGAAAATATTTATAATTCCAAGCCAGCCACCATTAAAAAAAAAAAAAAAGGCCATTCTGTCTTTTCAACTGCAACATGTCCCTACGTGGTACCTTTGGCCGCTGAGGTGAGAGGTATTGTCATAGTTTTGCACTAAGGTATAATGTGACAATGTCAAAATCATTACAGGAGAAGCAATCTCTTTGGACACATGTTCCTTTGAAATGTGAGAGAGACAGACAAGCTCTGTTGATGTAACTGCCTTATAATAACCACGGGACTGTGACTGTCAGCCCCCCGGAACTGCAGTACCGCGGAAGCAAAGGGGAGTCTTTGTTCGCGCCCACTCATACTTACTTTCAGCACCTACAATCCATTATGGCAGTGAACCAAGCCACTGGAGTGGCCAGATGAGCATAACGGTGTTTGGACCTGGAATGGCAGGTTGCAGTAAGGCATGAGGGCAGGTCGCACACAAACTCAATGTGTGCTGTTAAGACTTGGAGGTTACTGACACTTCTTCATCGCTCCAGGATGAAGAGGGTGGACTTGAGGGCTTATATCTGTTTAGTATTGGCAATGCCATCAAAATTGCTCACTAAGCAATGCCAAGCCAGTGTGTGAAGTATAATGAATATTTTCAGTGTGTATATAGCAACAGTAAAAGATAAATGATTGATAGATAGATGATAGATAGATAAATAATAGATAGATGATAGATGATAGATAGATAGATAGATAGACAGACAGACAGACAGACAGACAGATAGACAGACAGACAGACAGAGACACTGAGCAGCCTGTTGCTTCACAGCTCCTGCCTCAAAAAATGACTGCTAATCATCTGAGGAAGTATCATTCTCTTCTTCTGATTTCATTTTGGTGGCATAAAAACGGCCTCAAAAAACAAGGTGGCCCCTAACATGCTAATAAGCTACTTTTTAAATGAATCATTATTATAAATCCTGGAGCTCTCTGAAAACAAGATTACAGCCTGAGAGAGTACACCACAAGTCAGCTGTGCACCCCAAGCCCCAGTCTGCAACTATGGCTCAAACCTAACAGCTCAGTATCAAAGGGACCTCTGGGACCTCATGGGACCCCCTGAGAACATGGACAGGTCTCGGGTACTCACTCTACAGTTCCAGAAGTTCAGTGATGAGCAAATGAGTCTGGAATCTCTACCACAGCTTGAGCCAGATGCATCTGACCTGTGTGCATGGTGCGTGTACAACTCTACAACAGCCATAGAGAACATCGTAGGTGTCTTCAACTGTCTCCATCAAATTTGGGAAAGAAACTTAACCCATGTGTACAACCAAACAGCCTGCTATGGGCCAAACAAAATGGAAAGAAGAGGCAACAAATCCAAGCAGGAACCATCTCATGTGAAGACAAAGAATGAGTCTGGTCTTAAATGCGTAAAAAAGAATTTTAATAGGTGGATAAGAAGGTGGAAAGGCCTGCCTGGCAGAACCCACACCAGCGGGCAAAGGTGCAAGTGTGTATAGCATCCAGCAGGCAGCGGATGGAAGATGGATCTCAGTCTGGGAGATGGGAAAAGGCAGAAGTGGAGTGTGTGCTTGTGGAAGCATCTGTTTCCTCACCATTCTAATAATAGTAGCCGTTTATTAAGCGCTTGCTATGCCCAGATGAGTACGGTAAGATAAACAGGACAGAGATGAGAGCATAGCTCATTAAAGATGTTGTCTGTTCTCAAGGACCACAAAATTAAATGTCAAGTCACCAAACAAAATTTGACAAGAGTCCTCCTCCTTTGTCTTCCTCTCCTGTGACTCCTCCCAAGTCCTTAGCAGACCACAGCCTAAGAGAAGCCATGCCTGACTCTGGAGCCAGTGAGATGTACCTTCTGTCAAATGCAAGGGAGCCAAGAAGGGCACTCAGTCCCAAAGATCCAGACAACGCAGCAGTCACTAGCCATTGAACACCCCAAAGTCTAAGAGTTCCCACGGAGGAAACCTACTTCCTATAGACAAACAGTATGCATTTACTGAATAATCTTCTCGTTTTCAATTATATTTATTTTTAACTACGTGTATGTGTGCATGCGTGTTGGCATATGCACTACATGCCCACACGTGCCTGCAGAGACCAGAAGAGTTACAGGGGATTGTGATGTGGATGCTGAGACCTTAACTCAGGTTCCCTTTAAGAGCAGCACACACTGTCTTAACTGCTGAGCCATCTCTCCAGGCCCCACTGACTCAACTTGCAAAGATGCGCTGAAGCTGGGATATAAAGCCTGCTTCTTCCCCAGCATACATGAGTGCCTGAATTTGATCCCCAGGTTTAAGAGGGCCTAAGTGGGAGAGCTGAAAAGTTCTGATGTTTCTAAATGAAGAAAATTAGTATTACATCAATGGAAAAGAGTTAGGTTTTTCTCAGGGAGTTCAGAAATCCCTAAACTTGTGGGGTCTCATGCTATGTCAAAAAATATATGCAGAACCAGAACAGCAATTATCTCAGTAAATGAGAGGAAGAACATATATTTGTTTCAAAAATAAGTGACATCTAGTCTTATAATGCCAGCAAGCATGACCTGAAATATAATTTTAGAGCTTTATTTTCTAGAAAAAAAATAGAAACACTAATGCTTAATAAGTTCAAGCCAGCCTAAGCAGGTATCTGTTCATAGCCATAACTTCTTCCTCTGTGATCTCTTCTCCCACACTGGGGCTGTTGAACATGAGGAAAGCAAAGACTGAGTTGGCGCTGTGTCCCATCGGTAGGGACACACTTAATTCAGCAGACACCTAGGTGCCTCAGGAGATTTATGAGCGGAACAGAAGAGTGACAGGCGAGGACCATGCCTTAGGAAATAGCAGTGGATTAGAGAGGGGAGACGCTGAGCATTCGCAGCCACAGTAGTCCAGGCAAGAGGTTAAGAGAGGTCATATGTGGGAAGTCACTAGCCAAGAACATAAACTGAGCCCTCTAGGTCAGACTCACTAAGAACTTTCCTTTTCTTTCTTCTTTTTCTTTTTCTTTCTTTTTTTTCTCTCTCTCGTTTTTTTTTCACTCTGATATGATAGTAAACTTTTCAAAACTAAATATATATTTTTTAATTTTATAATCATAAAAAGAGATAGCACCCATGAGAATGAAAACAAGACAACTCTACAAGAGGAATCCCAAACTCTACAATGGTTAGGGAGGGATGGTAAACAGAGAGGGAGAGGCATCACAAATGACATCAAGGAGAAGAAGGAAAACAGCAATCCTTGCAGAGAAGAGCAGAGTGAAGTTAGTGTCGTTGCAGATCCAAAGTGTCTACAGAATGCCCAAAGGACAGTGCCAGGCCAAGGTTGGAAACAGGTCTGAAGCCAGAGCAAATACAGGTTAGAAAACTAGACACTGAATAACATTCCTGCACAGATCAGGGTTGGAGCCCAGCAGCTGTCTGCCCTAAAGAAGAAAGCGCAGGTGGAAAAGTAGAGGGCTGAGCACACGCTGTTGTTAGTGAGCATGAATAGTCAGAGAAGATACAGAGGCACTAACAGAACCGGAAAACTGCAACAGCCTCAAAGCCGGGAGCACAGGATTTCCAGAAGGGGTCATTAGAAACTACCCGGGCTTCCTCAGAGCTACAACACACCAAGTAGCAGCCACCAGCTGCAGGTGCTACCATTTAAATTCAAATAAACCCAAAGTTCAATTTCTTCATCACAACTGCCACATTTCAAGTATTCAACAGTCAGGCATATGTGGCATGCGACCAGCAGCTCTCCCAGCAACACAAAATAGAATGTAGCCAGCCAGGTGTCATAAGGTATACCTGTAATGCCGGGAGTGAGAGGGCTGGGCTAGAGGATGACAAATTTGAGGCCAATCTGGGCAATTAAGCAAGCCCAAGTACAAAAAAGACAAACCACAGAGAACTGCAATAAGACAAGGGGAAAAAGTCAGAAAGAGAAGAAGAAAAGAACAGCAGGGAGAAGCGGGAAGGAAAGGAAGAAGAAAGGAAAGCAGGTAGGAAGGAGGGGGTACTATCACAAGTGCCATCAAATAGCACTGTTTGGAGTTGTGGCCCTCACCAAAGCTAAGAAATTTGTTAATAAAACTACTCATGACCTTGAGGGAATGACCTTCAGGAGAGTGATTAGTATTAACATCATTTTTTTTAAACCATGTGTCTGTGGGGGGGGGGGCTGGAGAGATGGCTCAGAGGTTAAAAACACCATCTGCTCTTCCAAAGGGCCTGAGTTCAATTCCCAGCAACCACATGGTGGCTCACAACTATCTATAATGAGATCTGGTGCCTTCTTCTGGCGTGCAGGTGTATACATAATAAATAAATCATTTTAAAAAATAAATAAATACCATATTGTATCAATGGTTAGTTAATTACCAACTTAGCATATTCTATAATCATGTGGGAATGAAGTCTCAATCAGAGATTAAGTTCCCCCATGTCTGAGGGAAGTTATCATGATTAGAAAGAGTCAGCCATTACAGGTGGTATGGTTTCCTAGACAGGGGGTTTGGGTTGCGTAAGAGCGAGAGCAGACCATTAGCACGTGTGCATCAATCTGTTGATCTTTGATGCTCTTGACTGTGAATGTTGTGTGACTAGCTACTTTAAATTCCTGTCTCTTCAACTTCCCAACAATGTCAGGATATTTTATCCCAGCAAGAAGAAACAAAATTATGTGTCTGTCTGTCTGTGTGATTACAGGTGCACATGTGTGTGTAGGTTCGCATGTCTATGCACACCTGTGTATGCATGAATGCCAGGAGAGAACCTCAAAACCCTGAGAACTGGGATTCCAGGCATGTGAGGGATGCCCAGCTTGTTTTGTGGGCACTGAGATCTAAGGTCCGAGTCTCATAATCGGGCAACGGGAGCTTTGGGGCGAGGTACTATCACTTAGCCTCCAGTGTGGTATTTTCACAACTGTCCAGATGGAGGAAATATGAAGAAAAAGAGCTCTGCTCCTGAGAAGCGGGATAGAAAAGAAGGTGATCGGTCGCCATGACTTCAGGGTAAGGGACAGTGTATGCTTTGCTCTGCTTTGTTTGAGTTTAGTGAATGCGAGCTTTCCATGAGGGAAGAAAGTCCAGAACATGTATAAAAGGGAAGGCAAGGGCTGGAGAGATGGTTCAGTGGTTTAGAGCACCGCCTGCTCTTCCAGAGGTCCTGAGTTCAATTCCCAGCAACCACATGGTGGTTCACAACCATCTGTAATGTGATCCGATGCCCTCTTCTGCAGATAAAGCGCTCATATACAATAAATAATAAGTAAATAAATCTTTTTTTTTTTAAAGGGAAGGCAGTCTGTGCTTAGCAAGTTTATAGCCAGGATGCTGGCTCCAGTGACTGCTGCCTATGCTCCAATAACTGTGACGTCCTGCAATTCCCAGCACCTACTAAGGACTGAGCACACAGCAGGCCTTCAATGTATGTAACCTGAAACGAAGGACTATCTGAGCATCACAGACTCTGCCCAAGGACTCAATGTCTGACATTCACCTAGGCTGCCTGCCAACCACTGTGGCTCTTGAGCTCTCGTGGCTTTAAGTGAAAGAAAAGTGCTGACCTTGCCTCATCTTGTCCACTCTACACAGTCTCAGTACCACACAGTGCCAGGGACTAGGCTCCTGGACACACACACATCCATTAGTATTGTACACAGCTCTGTGTAGCTGCTTTGCCTGGAGCATGGCACCCTTCAATCTGCATAGTAGTTCTATGAGAAAGAGTGAAAGCTTACAAACGGGTAAACCAAGGATCCAGGAGATTAAACATAGGAACAGGAACAAATGAAAAAGAAAGGCAAGATGCCTGAGCCCTGTCCAACCTGTGATCAGCTCCTCACAGCTGAGGCACTGCAAGAGTTAAGACTGCATTTGCAGTGCACAATGCCTAGATTTAAAAGAAAACAGTATCACGGGGAAAATAGAAGTCCTAACATGCTGCCAGGCAACCGTAGGAGTATCTGAGAAACCCTTCCGTCCATCTCTTTGTTCCAAATTGGCTTTAACATGCCTATATGTCATTTACTGCAAAGTATGATTAATCCAATCTCTCCTCTGGTGTCTGTGTTCGACTTTCCTTCAAACCTCACCTGAATCCCTGCTGTCCAAGTTCTCAGGAAGGCAAGTTGAGGGCAGCAACAGTCCTAGCAGCTGCAGTTGGCATTGTGCAAGTAAGTTCCCACTACATTCCTTTGAAGAAGGTAATAAGGAAGCGAATACAACTAGAGAAATGCTAGCAGATGCCATGAAAACATCTGTAAGGTAATAAATACAGTCATCTGCTCTTTTGATTTTTTTTTTTTTAAGTACAGCCTCAAAATGACCTCAAGTGCTTTAATTCCTCCATATTGTATCATGCACTGAACTCTTGTCAACATAAAATTTGAGCAAGGCTGGAGATAATTTTGAGGGCTCACCAAGATTGAGACACTTAGTAATGAGAGAAAATAGACACACTGTCAACCGTCTTTTCTGAAAGTACCGGTGAAAACAAATAGCTTCCTTTAGAATAGCAATTCCCAAGCTGTGGGTCATGGCCCCTTTAGCGGTCACCTATCAGCTATCCTGCATATCAAATATTTACATTACAATTCATAACAGTAGCAAAAATGCAGTTATGAAATAGCAACATAATAACTTGGAAGTCTCCACAACATGAGGAACTGTATTAAATGGTGGAGGCATTAGAAGGCCAAGAGCCGCTGATCTAGAGCAGATACACAGTTTGTGTGAGGCGCCATTGGGGAGAGTGATTGATGAAGAACCTTTGGGGATCACAGCTCTGACTGTGGGTGTTCAAATTTTAAAAGAAGACCAATATAGTGATCCTCCCGAATGAAGGTTCAGGTGACTCTCCCCACTGCATGGTTCTGTTGGTCACTTCAGGGACATAAAAGACTCAGAAAGTCACTGCACTATACTCACCCTCCCCGTCCCCTCCTTAAACATGAATCCCACACTAGTTTTGATACTAGGAGTCCAACTGAGAGTACAGTTTCTGACCTGGATTTTATCGAGGGGTAGCCAGCCTCACACAACCGCAAGTTGAGCAGCTAGCTCTTCCATGGTAGCTGACAGGAAGGAAGAATCTCCTCTCCTCTGCTATTCTTGACCTAGCTTGACTACCTGAAAGAGCTCTGGAGGTGGGAAGGCCAGGGTAGGGATCTGATTCCATAAGTGTTACCTACTTCTTAGGTTTCCTGTCTCCATTTTCAATAGCAAAGATTGCAGCCAATTCCTGTCAATGCTTGCATATAAACACTGAGCCAGCATTGTGCCTCTAGAAATGTATGTTGTGCGATATATAATAAGTATGTGAAATAGCTGTATACACACATAAGACTAGTCAATATATACTGTACATAATAACTAAAGGCTGGGAGCAGTGTTAAGAAATAGAGATTAATTAAAGACCTTCTTGCATTGTACCATAATAGGATCATTTTATTTAAAAATATTCTTGTGTTGAAGATCAGATAGTTCAGTTTTACAATTAAGCTTAGTTGTTTAGAGGCTAAGATGTTTTTAGGTCTAAACGGATGTTTTAAGTTGATAATGATGAGATATGTTAGATATTGATTTACATTTAGAATTTTAGATACACCAAGATAGGAAAGATGTTTTCTTCAAGGCTGCTAAATACAAATAGCCAAAACACTAAGAATGTAACATTTATGTAATTCCTGATTGTGTCATGGTTCTTCTTGCTATAGGTAGTTTATTGTATATATGTGTAATAATATAAATGTATATGTTAAAATGTTTAATTATAAAAATATTCTTGTGAAATATGCATACATATAATAGATGAGATATGTATTTCTAAGTAATTACAATGTAACTTTTTATCTGCGCTTTATCTGTGCTGCAGAATTTTAACTTACTTTCTTCTAGTTGTCTTTATAGATTTTTCCAAATGTTCTACAATGTCCATGTATTAATAACAGGGGAATGCCACACAAGTGTTATCTTTAGGTTAAAGGAATCCTAATCGTAATGCTTGCATTAGTACTGCATGCATGATGCATGTAAATGTGTTTGTCTGTGTATAGCATGCATTTATATGCATCACCTTAAGTTTTGTATTTCACTTTGTGAGGCAGAATTGATCTTTTTCCTTTAACCTATTTTGACCCATGTGTTAAAGAACTCAGTGATGCAGCCACTAGTGTTATGACATTCTAGTCTTAAGTCAATAAGTGAGAGCAGCACTCCGCTTACAGAGAGGATGCAGAGGGGGAGCCCATCATGCTAGTGGGTAGGATGCTATCTACTACAGGAAGCAGTGGTTACTTTTGTTTCATCAACTTTTCTTTATTCCCAGAAGAAGTGTGTTATATTATCTGTATATACACAGCGATCACTTCGTAAGTAAGCCAGGAAATCAGGCCAGGAAACCACAGTGAATGTTTAAAAGGCTTGGGTCCTATGTAAATAACTATACATCATTAGCAAGCGCTTGGAAGTGGAGCACACCATAAACACGCCATCTGTGTTCTGCACGTTTGCTGCTCTAGAGCAACCACTGTGTTTGTGTGAGAAAATGTCCTATAGTCCTGAAATATCTACTTCCTAAAGAGTCCTAACTACAGAGGGAGGAAAAGGCTTTGTACTTGTGATCACAATGAGCCTCTTAAGCATTCTTCCACTATATGGGGCCTGGAGAGATGGCTCAGCTGCTAAGAGACCTGGCTGCTCTCCTAGAGGACCCAGATTCAAGTCCCAGCATCCACATGGAAGCTTACAACAGTTTGTGACGCTAGTTCTCCCAGGGTATCCCATGCCCTCTTCTGGCTTTCCTAGACACTACACACTTATGATGTACAGACATGAATACAGGCAAACACCCAAACAAGTACAAATAAATACTTATTTTAATTTTAAAAATGAATTCTTTATTGAACAGGCCCTGGGAGTTTCCCTAAAGCCATTCATTATAAGGAATCAAAGGTGTCTTCACCCTACATGTCAGTGGCTCATGAAATTCTGCTTAAGAGAAGACTATGGTGTAGTAAGCTACAAGGAAGGGGAGTTAAGAACAAAGGCATTCAAGTGCTTTTATCTCAACTGGCAGTGATTTTATTCCATATTACAGCCTATAAGAAACATATGTATAATATGAAAAATATTATATATATACACATACTATTATATTACTAAAAGTTTTATGAAGCAATACATATGTTAACTATGGCACACCTCAGCATAGTCTATAACATTATGTTTTAATCTGTTCTTGCTACCTACTTAAGTTATTCTGTCTGTCTACCATGAGGAGGACATTTGATGCCTGCATGTATGCTCCTGTGGAGTCTCGAATGGACTATATTGACCCCCATGGAAGTTCCGTGACACCTTTTGCTCCCACTAGGCTCTCAGAAAAGATGAAAAGCTTGAGAAGCTATGAGCCATTGTGGAAGTGCTCAGAAAGAGGAACGTCCAAAATCAAATACGGCTCCCTACGGAACTGAAGTTCTATGTATGGACTTCACTAAAGCTTTGGATTCTTTCTCGCTCCTCTTTCTGACACTTTGACAGGGATTAAGTTGGAAGCACTCACCGTAGGAAGAACTGTTGAAGAGTTCAATGTTGAAGAAGGCATAGTCTCCACTGGTCATGCCATGTCTGTGCACCGCCAACATGATGCTCCGAATGGTGTCACCACTGGCACACATGATCACCACTGCAGAGAGAAATAAAGTGTGACTCACCCAAACACAGTTGGCTGAAAGCAGGCCAAAAAGAGGCAGAATGGGCAATTTATATAGTCTTGAATATCTCCTCATAACTAACTAACCCATGGCCACCCACTTAACCACAGAAGGTACACTTCCAGATCCCATAGGAATCCCAAAAGTTAGGTAGAAAAACATACTATGCTTTTTCCTAAACATACATACCTATGATAAAACTTAACTTCTAAGTTAGACACTGTGACATATTAACAGCCGTAACTAATAATAAATTAGAACAATTATAACTATACTACAACAAAAGTAACTTGAAATATAAATTGTTTGTTTGCAGAAATTTTCTTTAAAATTTTCAAACCACAGTTGGCTATAGGTAGCTAAATCCTAAGATGAAATCATAGATGAGAGGAACAAAGGTAAATGTACAATAATTTTATGTATTAGAGAAACAGCAAATAGCACCATAACCAAGTGAGAGGAGCCAACAATACAGACACAACAGCCTCCTGACAGAACACAGAGAAGACTAGAATTATACAAATAGGCAAAGTGTATCTGGTCAGGAGGAAGCAGCTACAAAGCCAGGCTCATAAAACATACTAAACTGCAAGAAACAAGAGAAAACTAAGAGTAATATGTGCTATTGATTTTCCAAATTCTATCAGTTTGTAATCACACTATCAAATATAAGAGGTCTTAAGCAGCTTTAAGAGATTGTTGCCCATGACCTAAGGCTGACACCTGCTAGAGTGAGATGGGGGGACTTGTCTACTGTCCAAACAATCTGATGGTTCTTATCTCAGAGGTCCCATGACCAGGAGAACTGTATTTCCCCCTTACACGGAGCTTGAGGAGAGCCACAAAAGCCTGCGTGCTGTAAATGGCCTTATCATGATGCACCCCAGCCCTCTGAGATGTGGGTGCTCTTTGCAAAAGAATGGCTGCTGAAAGACACAACACAAATTGCAGACTGTGCCTGAACATCCTTGGTATCCTGCATGAAGAGCTGGGCTCCTGTTGATATGTCATTTACTACCCACATTAGCTCAGGGTCAGGCTATGACTGACATTTTAACCAGGGAAAGGCTTCACACACAGGCTAACAGGATTAGAATACATGGCTTTGATACAATACAAAACTCCTGAAGCCCATAATTGTGAGCATAAATGTTGTTTCTTTTGTAAATATAATTACACATTTGGGATTTGTTAAAAATCCCAAGAAATCTCAATAAAGAAGCTCACAATAGAAATCCCTAATTACTGATTTGCACTCTCACTTTGGATCAAACCCCTTAGATGGAAAAACCACAGGGAAGGTATCTCATAAAATAGCTAATAAGAGTTAAGGCTGGGCAAGTTTGAAGAGCATGGGTTCCAAGAGTGGGCCTCTCTAGAGGGATCCATGGAGCTCTGACTGGCTGTCTACTAAGCAACCCTTATCAACTTCCATCAACTGTTTAGAGTTTAGTGTCTCTCAGTAGCCACATGTAGAAACTAGTTTTGCTGGCACATTGGGCACATAGCCTACATAGCATTTATAAATAGACTGTTAGACCTGCTGATTGCTCAAGTTCCATGGGGCCCCAGAATGATCATGAATTGTGTCAGTGTGGCCTGTATCTAGGCAAGCTAAGATGGGAGCAAAATTACAAGCAGTAGGAGGCTACAGAGGAGGAAACGTGGGTCAGAGAAGCTGGTGGGACAATTCAAGTGTCCAAAAGCACCAGTGTTGACCCTAAGCATCTTTTTGAGAGCTATACCCAGCCTGGGATAAAACAAACTGTGCCCTGAGGTCAGAGACCTAGCATCCCTAAGTCCTGGGCAGACTCTGGCTCTCATGAGGCTTCTACTTTTCTGTTCCTTCTTTGCCTCTTTACTCCTCCACCTATTTCTACCGTGGCTTCTGATGAACTTTTCTTGGAGTTACTACCCATTTGTGACTGAGAAACCATGCCACACAGTAGCATTGTCATTCTTTTTCAGTCTGGCCCATTTTTGGATCAAGTATACGATTTGCTCCCAAATGTTTCTCTCAAATAATCCAAATCCATCTACTTTCAGTTCAAGCAGAAGGAAGAATCTAATCCCTCCAGCAAAGCACTTAGAAGGAAGAACCCTTGCTTTTTATGGTGTTCCTCAATCCGCTAGTGTTATCTCATTCGCACCTAATTGAACTGTGGGTACTTTCAGCAAACCTGCTATTATACAATTTATCAAAAGGACTGGATTGTTCTCATTCTGAGATAGTTTTCTGTCATTACTCATATTTCATCATTTTATACAGTAACTAAATCACATAGTTAATAAGCACAAGTGGTAGAAGATTAAGTACCACTTAAGAAGTACGTGAAAATGTATAGAGGTGTGTGTCACACTCAGGCCTCCTGAAAAGAGGTGGTATTTACAGAGACACAGGGTCCGCCTGTCTGACGGTACCAGTGGGGGGTCGATGCAGACAGCTTTTGTTGTATCCATTCGTATTTCAATACATAAAAATCAACTTTTTTGAGACAGCATCTCTCTGTGTAAGCCTGTTCTATCCTAGAATTTGCTATACGGAACACACTGAAAGAATCTGTAAATCACAGAAATCTAACAGCCTCTGCCTTCCAAGGGCTGGGGTTAAAGGCATGTGCCACCAAGCCTGGCTTTAATACATAACTCTTTCTTTGAGATCAAAACACTGAACTTCAAATGGAAAGGACAATGGCATGATTGCTATGCGCTTCTTAGTGGCCTTTTGTTCAACTTGTCCCACTTTAACTTGTGATATTAGGTGTCATCCTTCCCCAGCTGGGTGCCACACTGTCCCCCATAAGTGGCTTCTCATTACTGCAGCATATTCTTGTCATCAAAGGGGGCAAGTGCACAGAAATGGCTTTAAATGCTAATTAAGAGAGATAATCATACTCTAAGTGGTGCCCACACACATATATTAGGGGATTTCCATTCAAACAATGGGTTAGCAAGCCTCTTCTCTCAAAGAGCTTTCATTTGTCCTCCCTCTAGTCCCAGGAAGAGGGAATTACCTTACTGGGGAGTCTGGAAGAGCAGGCAAGGTATGCTGGGCTCTTTCTCCTTTTAGATATCTCTAATTGTGCATGGTACACGTTGTAGACTACAGTCAAGTGGGTAAAACGTGGCTCTTGGCAAGGGACCTTCCAGTAAGAGACACTGTCTATGGTTTGTGGCTGTCCTATCTGCCTCTGAAAGCAGCTGATGGTAAGTAAACCTTTATGGCAGCATTTTTAAATGTATGTCCTCTAACCACTTTTAAAGCAATGATAAAAAAGACGTTTTTCCACATTCTCCGCCTGACTCTTACACCCGTGTTCTGTGAAGGTCTGAACTTAGACAGATATAGGAAAAGCCCCTGCATGGAGGCAGAGCAGAGTGAGTCACATGCTGCATACTGAAAGTGTGATCACAGGAGCTGGCGACTTGGCTCAGTGGTTAAGAGCACTTCTTGTTATTGCAAAGGACCTAGGTTCGACTCCCAGCACTCACATGGAGGCTCATCACCTCCTCCGGCACCAGGGCATCAGGCACACATGTGATAGAAAGACATACATTCAGGCAAAACACCATGCACATAAAATAACAAAAATAAATCTAAAACATTAATGTATTAGTAATTCTGGAGAGCAGCCAAAAGAAATCGCTAAAGGGCATTTTTCTTAGAGGGCAAAAAGTAGGGGACAAGAAATGTATAGAATTAGTCAGATGCTCTAAAAATCAAGTTAAAAAATATACAGTAAGAATGGAGGGAATAAAAGCATCAAAGACATAATTTAAGAAATGTTCTTAGAGTTAAAAGTTATTAGTTTCTGAGAAAAGGGGACCTACCAAGGCACACGGCAAAATACTGACAGCAACAAGCACTGTGATGAAGTGCTGGCGTATTGAGAGCAAAAAGAAGATTCTAAAATTGAGGGGGGTTAATAATAAGCACTAATTTCAGAACAAATCAATTCAAACTAACAGCAACTTCAGAGCCTAGAAGCCAATGGAGTAATGCAATCAAATTCTGAGGCGGAAAATTACTTATAGCAGGGAATTCTGTGTAGACTTGTACAGTTATGTATAATTGTAAGCTGAATAAATTTTCAGTGGAAATGTTATAAAATGTGTCTCTCACGCAGGCTGGCCTTTGTGAGAAAGCTCCTGGAGGATGTGGGTCACCAAGACAAAATCATCGGTCAAGAAAGGAAGGCACATGGGGACCAGGCACAAAATGGCAGGTGATAGAAGTCTTGGAAAAACTAAATAAGGGGCTCAGGATATAATGGTAGAAAACGACTGTGCTCAAACAGCTTCACAGCTTGAAATAGAGAATTTACAGATGATTTTATCAGTCACTGTATAGGAGACTAAACAAACAAAAGGGAGAAAATACACACACACACACACACACACACACGTGCGCACGCGCGCGCACGCGCGCGGACACTGGGTCAACTGTGAACAGCATTTAGAAGGTAACATGAATATCAATACTGAGCTAAGCAAAAAATGTTGACTGATCATATTAGAGGATGAATGGGAGGAACCACCCACGTGTGTAGTTAGCACACGGTGGAGGAGAACTCAACCATCTTCCCACTAGCATTCCAAGACATAAACCCTAAAACTGAAAAAATACTCAAAAGTAGAATAGTATTTGCCATTCTAAAGGCAAATTGCTATGGGGCATCCATGGAAGGCAGAGACGATGCCTCTGGTACATCTGAAACAAGCAGTAGGGCACCAGAGACATTTGTTCTAGATAAGATATGTCCTTTTCTGACCTAACTTGGGTAAAAATGAAAACCTAATTTCCTTGAAAAGCAGGTTTCTCTGTTTCCACATTGCATAGTAATGGATATCATTTACAAAATACACATCAACGCCCTTATTTCTGCTGTTTGAGAGACTTGATTCACTCCAAAGACCCTTGTAATTTTTACACTGTGGACTGTGGCACTTTTCTTTCCTGGTACTGTATGCTAGGTAGATTTATGAAAGTTCTTTGCTTAAAAATTCTGTTGACAAGTGATTTGGCCATTTACATCAGACTACTAAAAATAAGTTGTTCTTGTATTCACTAAGTGTTTCTATCTCTGTGGTCATTATCCAGACCTAAATACATAACAAAGAAATAACTAAATGAATAAAACTAGTTCCCATACAAAACCATTTATGTGTAGATTACTTTGGTTCTGCATCTTAGAAGGAATATAAAGGAAACACCTGAGACCTTTCACTGCTTAACAGTGTCTGTCTGTCCTTTTTTTATACTAAGTATCGTTTCATGTGATGTATCAAGGCCAGTAGCCAGCTATATAAATGAATGCAGTACTCAACACAAAGCATCTGTTGTCTATTTGTTTGTACTTGGAGACAGGGCATATTCTATAGCCCAGGTTAGCTTTGAATTCCTTTGTCTCAGCTTCTTGAATGCTGAGAATACACTACACCCATCTAGGATTGTATGTATGTATGTACGTATGTATGTATGTGTATTTCTGCCCCTGACATCTATTTTCCAAAGTGTTTTTAGACTATCCTTAGTACCTGAAGACATAGACCAATCCTCATTGTAAATGGCTAGCAGACTTAGCCACCAGCCTAAGGAGTCATCTTGTCCAATTTTTATTAGAATTTCTGGGGGGAAATGATAATAATAATGTCTCTATTACTACTCAGGGTTTTATCTGGAATTAAGCACAGAAACTTTATGAAAAGACTTGAATGTTCAAAATGCCCTATCCAGTGTTCTCTTACACACACACACACACACACACACACACACACACCTTGTGATAAATATGATGTATGCCCAAACAACCTCTTGTGAAATCTGTCTACTGCAACTGACTCTTGAGAAACACTCTATCGCCCTCACGCCTGGAGTTGACATTGACCCTGTGCCATCACCTTTGCCACTAAAAAGCATACTATAAAACCACTTACTGTAATAAATCACATGTGCTTAAGCATATGCATTTTAATTATATAGACTTTTTTAAGTTTTTCAATTATTGACTTAGATGGCAAGCCCATCTAAGATAAGAATACTTTGGGGTTTTATGGAATATCTGTTTGTTTAGTTTTCCTTTCTAAAAGGCATCGTGTAGCCAAAAGCAATTTTAGTCACATTATTATTATTATGATGATGATGATGATGATGATGGTGATGATGATAGCCACAGGTCACTTTCTACCAGTAAAGATATCCAGATCTTCATAATTTAATCCTAAAGTTGAAAATATTCTTTCCAAAAGAGAGTGTGGAAAGGGCCTCTCTAAAGCACGCTCTGGCTCAGAAGGACAGAAGACACTCTGGGCCAGAAATACTGTCAGCTACACATTTACACTTGGATGAATACAACCCCAGATCAGAATGCTCATCAAGGTCCTTGTTCCACAGAAGCAACAAGTCCCAGGCTCAGTGCCTTGCAAGGCAGAGGTTGTATCCCGAGCTGTGTGTTTCACAAACTCAAGTTCTCCTCAGGACATGGCTTCTCCTTATAGGTGAAGGAGACAGTGATCAAATATAAAGCAACGCCCACTATATGGACCTGACACTGTTCCAGAAGATTCTGGCGGCTTAGCCCATCAAACCTTTCCAGCATCCCCCAAGATGTGGCTGTTGCAAAACAGGCTGGGGTTCAGCTTACCAGCCCTGTATCCTGCTGGCTACCGCGTGGCACAGCCACAAACTCCACTGAAACCACACACTAAACTCCAACTGCTGAACATCCTGGCTGCCCTGCGAAGTGGAGATTCGGGTCTACAGGAAGTAGACCCTGAGAGCTCACAACTTTTTCTACAAAGAGTAAGACACTGAGAGGGGACAGCCTGGAAAAGAAACTGTTCTCATTTATAGTTCCGAAAATCTGCCCTATCACTGTTGGACTCAGATTTTAGAGAAAAAAAATCGTGAGATCATAACATTTTCACCTGTAAAATACACACAGTGGTCTAGCAAGCTTTTACCGCTAAATTGAACGGGTCTGAGTACATCTACAAAGCTTGGTGTATTTAAAAATAACAATGCGGGCGGAACACAGGCTGGAGTCCTTTTAATCCACCACGCACCAGACCAGCGCCTAAGCCCACTGTCACTGCTGCCTGGCTTATGTAGACTCCAAGAGCACAGGGTAGCTCAGAGGCCCCACAGCAAGACACTTCATCCTAGGCCAGTGTGTCAAGGTCACTGCCTCACTGGGTTCAACAAGGTTTGCAAACCTTGGACCTAGTCAGGAGAGGGGACACACCCCCATTCCCAGCCTGTCTTGGGAAGTCTCCAGCTTTTTAGTTCAGGCTCTGGGAGCCTAGAGCTGGAGAAATGCCAGCACCCAGCAAAAGGCTGCAGTAGCATAACGACTGAGAATAGGAAAAAGCAGACCGAGTTTCTCTCCCAGCAGGGGTAAATCTGCCACCACCACAGGGCAGAACTTTGCTTTTACTTAACCAACGCCCCTGCCTGCGCTCCCAACAGTGATTCTGCACAGGCAGCCTGGAGTTCTTATGGTTGAAACGTGTCCTGTCCGCACTGTCTTCAACACTTCTTCGCTCTACTGGGCACGCTCACTACAGTTCAGAGTGGTCAAACTGAAGAGGGGGGGGCAGCTGTGGCGCCGCCCTTGAAGCTTTCTCTGTCCACCTCACCTGTTCTGAGGCTGGAAGTTTCTTGCTATGCTGTTCCGCAACAGCCAGACCTGGCATACAAACGAGACTTGGCTTGGCTTCCCCTAGGTCTCACTCGGCTAGCACCCCCAGGCATCCGCAGCTTTGCAAGGACGGGGAGGTGGGGGGTGGGGGGGACGGGAGAGAGACAATACCCCGGACATTCCGGGCGCCTGCGCACCAAGAGGAAGCAGAGGCGGGATTTCTCGAATGTTGTGAACCCCAACCCGGACCTCCGGACGCACTGCCCTATTCGGGGATTCCTGCTCTTTCATCTACACTAAGGAAATCTGGACTGCAGCGAGGACTCGCACGCTCCCTGTAGCCCTGGTCACAGTTCCCAGTGTTGAGCTGTCTAGTTTTGCTATTGTTCCAAACCCTCAGCAATTTGGGGAGAAAGGGCTGGGAAGGGGACCGGTGGGGAGGAGATTCCGCGCTCGCTCCTCCAGCGCGCGCGCTCTGGCCAAGCCCAGCTCTGCGCGCTTTCTGAGGCTGCGAAGCCCAATGCGCCCGGAGGGGAAGTGAGTGTCGCCTGAGTTCAGACGCACTTTGGTGGAAACTACAGACGCTTGTTTAAAAGAGACTAGAGGGAGCACGGAAGGAATTAGAAGAGTAACACAGAGCTTTTAAGAGACCTGGGGTCTGTAGAAAGAGCAGCCAGGGAAGCCAGGAGAGACCTCCAGTTAGTCAAACTGAGCGCGGGTCCACAGACGCTGTGGCCATACCAGGGGGCGCGCGACAGCATTGGACAGGGTAACAAATTCCTGGAACCCCGGAGCTGTCGAAGAGGAAAACCCCTTGGTGTTTGTTAACACCTGTCATACCTGAGACCACGTTATCGGTCGACTCAAACGTCCCCTCGACTGACCAGGTCCACCTCCCCGGGACTCTCTAGGCACACCCCTTCCATCTCCATGGGTTATCCTCAACCCGCCCCTGGGTCAGGCAGCTCACACCTGAACAAGTCCCGTGTGCACCCTCCATGGGTCCTCGGGTTGCGGGAGAGGGTGAGGTCCTTAGAAGGCTGAATTGGTGGGGTCTTGGGGGGAGTCACCAAGGGCCCCGGTCTCGCTCCTGCTCACCTCGCTCACTGCCCTGGATATAGCGCACTATGTCGTCCAGGTCCAAGTCTTTGGTCTCGTCGAAATTGTAGGCAGACGTATGCAAACCCTCCTCCTGGAAAACTTCGTGGACCCCCTCCAGGGTGAAATAGCAGTTCCTCTCAAGTTTGTCGTCGCTGTAGACTAATGCGGCTCGGCTCCAGTGGTGGTGGCGAAACAGGGCGAGCATCATCTCGCCCATCTTGGCGTAGGCAGGCGCCACGCGCGTGAGGTGCGAGTACTCCGTGTCCTTGTGCTGGAAGCCAGCGGCCAGGGCTCCTGCAGACAGCATCGGCAGATCCCAGTGCGACGCCAGCCGGGCCACCGGCGCCGCCGCGTACTCGCACACGGGCCCCAGGATGAGGTCCGGTTTGGCGCCGCGCGCCGCCGCCACGCGGTCCACCAGACTGAAGAGCGCACGGTTGCCGCAGTCCGAGTCTTCGTAGGCCACCTGGAAGCGGGTGCCAGGCGGCAGCAGCTTCCTCTCGGTGCCGTTGCCCTCCACGGTACGCAGCGCGTACTCAATGGCCGGCCTTACCCGGGCCAGCGAAAACAAGTACGAATCGTCCCGGGGCAATAACACGAGCACCTCGATCTTTTGAGCCGCCAGCGCCTCTCTCTCCCGGCGCCGGCTGCCTGGCCCTGTGTCCTCGCCGCCACTACTTGCGCCGCCTGCCAGCAGCTCCCCGGCCAGCAGTACGCACGCCGAGAAAGTGAGCAGCAGCAAGGACTGCATCCTGTTGCCAGCTAGCCCTCGCCCTGGCCACCGGCTTGCCCCTCTACCCCCCCACCCACCCTGCCTCTTTCCTCCCCACTCTTCTTTCCTCTGTCCCTGCGCCCCCTTGGGCGCTCCAAGAAAACAGAATGTCCCCTTCAGTAATGAGCCAAAAGATAGAGAGGAAGACTCCTCTGCAATGTCCCCAGGTTAAAAAAAAAAGAAAGAAAGAAAGAAAAAAAGAAAAAGAAAAGTTCACCAAATGTAAACCTGTGCGTCTGCAATATACATATATACTTATTATAAATATATATAGTCTCCCTCCCTTTGCACATAGGCTATTTGGCTTAGAGGTGGCTTCTTATTTGGGCGTTGCTAAGGTTGCGTTTGAAGGCGTTATTTGTAAAAGAAAAAAAAAAGTTAGACTTGTCCAAGTGCTTGTAATTGACGGTGCACCTCCTTCGCGTTTGATCCCATTGATTCGCGCGGGTTTCTGGATCCATAGCCGGTGTTTAAATAGCGTGGCAGCGGCGGAGCGCGTTACCACACATGGCGCGCCGAGGCCGGGCTTGTCTCTGCAGCGGGTGGGGTGGGTGGGGGTGGGGAGGGGTGGGGGCTGGGCTGGGGGAGCCTCTCATTAGCATTCTTACATCAGGGCTCCTCCCCGCACCCCTGGCCTACTCGCCGTTGCCTGGTCCCTAAGCCCCACTCCCTGCTGGTGCTTAGCTTTGGCCCAAAGCCTCAGCCGCCCACGTCTACACCCGAGGGAGCCTCGCGGCGCAGCGCGACTCTAAGGTCCCCGCCTCTCCCTGGCTCCACTCTCTCCAGCCTCCAGCTTTAAAAAAAAAAAAAGTATATATGTTTGAAAGGGAAAAAATGCGCGCGCACATGCACAAATACACACACACACATACACACACGCTGCAAAAAGGGAGGGGGTGGTTCTCCAAATTTGTGGCTTTGGTGCAAAACTCCATAGGTCTCACTTTTTCTCACCTCTTTTCTTGTTCCGGCCACATTCCGTCTGGGTGCACCCAGTCCTGTTCCGCACCTGACCTTTCTGGTCCCCGAGCAAGGTCAGGGAACGAGGAACAAGGTCCCAGTGCAGGAAGATTCATTTGCAGACCTGGTATGCCCATCTGGCTTGGGCGGTATCCGCACCCGACCTTCCGCCAGCCGGCGTGGGTCCCCTCCCTCCGGGCTATTAGGACACCTTAGAGTCACTGCGGCCTCAGAGTCACCGTGTTCCTGGGCGCAGACCCTCCGTGGGGTCACCAGAAAAGCGAAACTTGTTGCTTCCAATAGCGGGTAAATGAATCCGCTCCGAAAAGTTTCACGGAGCTTGAAAAGCAGCCTCCAAAGGTTCGGCTTGCTAAACTTGATAGGTAAAAAGCACTGCCCCACCCCCACCCGAAAAAAAATCTTCCCGGGAGAATCCCTAAGTACCAAAGAGTAGTCTGCCAACCCCAGCGCTTCTGTTCCAGGATGCCCGATATCCTGGGATGCCCAGAAAGATCCTGCCTGGGATCTCCAATCTTCCCACTGGTCACAGCTACCACGGTGATGCAGACGCAGTGGAAACGCTTGTGGGGATGTCCCAGACTAGAGGCGGGCGCAGGACCGCGCAGCTGCGCAGGTCCAAGTGGACATGCACCCTCTTTTTACGGTGGCTCAGCCAAGACATTTGCGGTGGCAACAAGCTGTATTGCACAAGGTAGCTCTGACACTAAAGTCGCACAAACTAAAGTTAATTTAAAATGTTTTTAAACGTTCTTTCATTTGGCTGGGCGTCGATGTGTGCACGAATTCTATCAGTCTTTAACTTACGCCCTCTTTCGGCAGAAACTTGCTAGCGAATCTTCATCGCGAATCTTCATCCGCTGCGCTGGGCTTTTTTTCCCCCTTTAATAACTAGGACTCATCTGTGACTGTGACATGGCAAGCTGAGGTGTCCGAGGACATGGCTAACAGGACTCTCTCTCTCTCTCCATCGCTTTTTCTAGCAGTGAAAATACAATTACGGATAACTTTTCATGGCGATATCAGCCCTTTAGATTTCAGTTCTGCACTGTGATCCCAAAACCTTCGCTATAAGTAAGAGCTTCTAAATCCTGGGTGAGCTTTTTTTTATTTAGTTAGAGCTGCTAACCCATGCCACAAGAGGCATCTATATAAATTTTAATTCTGAAGAGTATCCACGCACATTGGAAGCTCATAGTCAGCGCTTCACTGCAATTAAATCCTTCCTGAGCTATTGAGAGAGCAAACATTTGTTTATAGGCTCATAGTTATTTAAGAAAAAAAAAAAAAAGACAACAGCTAAATCCTGGATTCCAAGGGTCTTAGTGGATTTCAGTTGGTTGCCAGGAGACTTGAAGGACAGCGGTTTCCTATTACTGCCCGGTATGCCCTGTGTCTGGGGAACACCAGCCAACAGCGATATGATTCTGCAGCGTATGTGTGGGCTCACTAGAAGAGTCTGGGATTTCAGTGGCACCGGGTGTGGAGTGCTTCTCTGGCGCTGCCCAGCCTCGCCCTTGGGTCAACAGCAGGGCAGTGCGATTACGTTATGGCTAGTACCATAGCCCCCCTGCGGGTAGGGAGGCCTTTGGGTAGGAGCCCTCAGCTTCCAGCCTGTTGCTAAAGAGCACAGACAAGGGGAAACTGTGGGGGGACACAGAGTTACTGCCTGCCTGCAAATGAACAGAAGCTGGGATTTAAATTTTCCTGCGCAAACAAGCACGCGATTATTAACAGTAATACAAGCCTATGGGTTTGAGTGTTGGGAAGGTTTGTTTCCTTCCCATTACTTTGGGCAATCAGCTGAGACTGTCACGTGTGACTATCATGTAGTTCTGCCGTTTTAGTCAGAAAAGATATCTCTTCTGTACATAATACATTTAAATAGTTCTTTGTCCCCTGAGGATACTTTTTCATGGGAAAGGTCACCTATAAAACAAGGTAAAATAGGGTTGGTAACCAAGCTGATTCCTACTGTAGTATTCTTTATACCACACTTAGAGCTGGGCCTGATGGCACAATCCTGAAAGCCCAGCTACTGGGGGGTGGGGGGGGGGAGTACGAAAGGCCACCTGGGCTGCAGAGTGGTCCAAGACTAACTAGCCTGGGTGATTTAATTTTGTAAGGTCCTGTCACCAATAGAAGGTAAAGAGAGAGCTGGGCATGCAGCTCAACGAAGTACTTGCCTAAGATAAATTCAATGCAATGTAACACACACGCGCACACACACACACACAGACACTGACATTTTTCCACACACAGTCACACACACTGATACAAGTACACACACACACACACACACACTACACACATCCTCACACTCACGTACACTCACACATACAAACATACGTGCCATCTTATATAGAGTTATATAATACCACTAGATAAGTATAACTTTTGTAACATTTTAATGATAAATGTTAGCAAAACATGAAAGAAAATGGATAAATATATTTAGCCTTGCATTCAGTTTTTACATACTGTTTCTTTCAACTCCTGTTTTCACATTCGGAGTCCAGGTTATCAGTTTCAATTGTCAAAAAAGACAAAGGAATAAAATTAGCTGGTTGAAAACCTAAACCTGTTAGTGCTGAAGATGATATTACAGACACACAGATTTTTTTTTTAACAGCAATTAGAAATGTTTTCATCAATATTGGAGAGCTATTTTGTTTCTAGTTCTGTGGAGTGAAGTTTGTGTCCAAGAAAGACAAGCATAAAGAGAAGCTACCAAGATTCTTTGAAACATAGTAAAAAATGGCTGGGGCATTTTCTCCACAACTCCTGCCCCCCAGAACCCTGGCCTGAAGCCTGTAATCTGGGGGAATACTTGCAGGTTTTCAAAGGTCTTGTCCAGCCAGTCCTGAGGTCAGACTAAAGAACACCACAGCGAAGTATTAAGGCACAATAAAATACCTTGTGGAGACAGAATTGTTGAAAACACACTTCCCCCTAGAGGCAGAAAAGATGAAAGGTCAGGAACAACCTTTCTGTAGTTCAGTGAGTATTGAGATTTTCATTTCCGAACACACAGTTGATGTTTTAGAGGAGCCTTTTCAAGAAGTGAGAGAAGAATCAGTGGACACCAAAAAATTAAGTCAAATTTTTGCCTCTAGGTCTCAGCTCTCCTTGGGAGGATTCTATTAATTGGCCCCATTTTTTTCTATTATACAATTCTGTGATTTTTTTTTTTAGCCAATATTACAAATAATAGTAAGTATGCATTTTTATTTAAATTTATGGCTCAATTAACTTAAAAGCTATAGTTAAATGTGGCCTTCAAGGGCTTTTCTTGCAAGCTCAGAGCTTGCCATCTTTTACAATATTGTTTCGTTTCTCTGAGGATGTTCTGAAGCATGGTGACAGTAGCAAGATTTCTGAAACCCATATCTTCCATCTAAGACTTGGTCTTAGTACTGACATAAGAAATGCAAACACCATAGTGTTGTTAATTTATAGACAACATGGCTAATGTAGTAAAAAATAAAAAAATTAAATTAAAAAAACCAACAACAACAAACCAAGTCTATGGGCCAAGGAGATGGCTCAGCTTGTAAAGGTGCCTACCACAAAGCCTGTTGACCTGAGTTCAGTCCCCTCAGATGGGCATGGGGGAAGGAGAAGATGGACTTTCATAAGCCTGCCCATGATCTCCACATATGTCACACACACACACACACACACACACACACACACACACACACACACTTAAAAGTGAAAAAGAAATTAAAAGCATATGTGCTTTAAATATATACATGGCAATATTCACTGTGTTTGGCTGAGTTTTTTCTTTTCCTTTTTTTTTTTTTTGAAAAAAATCTGAGAAAGTGCATAAACACATAAAACGGAATTTTAAGCACGTGCATAGCCGCCCCTCTTGGGTTTTGCTAGGTGAGGATCTCCTTCCCCTTATTTAGATTTGGCCCTAGTCCTCAGAGATGTCCTCGCTTCCATCTGAGTCCCACAGCACTGCCGAGCTCTGTGATCACTCTAAGTTGTGTTGCTATTTACTTACTTATTTTGATGTAGGGCTAGACTCAGTCTCCAGGGTGTGGAAGAATGTCTTAAGTGGATGTAACAACTGTCAATAAAGTGCTGTTTAGCCAATCAGCTGGGCAGAATGACAGGAAATGGAAGGTGGAACTTCCTGGAGAGGGGGAGGAGCCAGGAGTTGATAGTTGAAGGAGGGGTGGGGGAGTTGACAGTTGACCGGGAGAAGGAGGACAGCCCGAGAAGGAACAGATCGGCACGTGCTTGGGATGTATGTAGGTTATGAGGATTAGAGTGGTTTGTTTTAGTTATTTGTTAGATTAGTAGCAGTTTAAAGTCTGCCCAGCGTAGTGTTTGCAGTTTTGAATTACGTTTCAGTCTCTTTGTGCCAGATACTGGCTTCCTAGGCCAAACAGATACATTGACTTATAACACCAGGGTGGTTAGTGTGCTGCGGGAAGAATGTGGACATAGAAACCTCACAAACGCACCTGAAAGCTGCCATCCAACAGGCTAAACCTTCAGTTTTCTCATTTATTCTTTGTTTGTTGTTTGATGGTTCATTCGTTTCTTGAGACAGGATCTCATGTAGCCCAGGCTGGCCTTCAGTTCCTTAATTAGCCTTCTGCATACCAAGATCTGGGATCATATAATGTACACACAGCAATTTTCTCAATTTTAAATGCAGATATTATTCTGATGTTGTATAAATAAGATTGGGAGAGAGTGGGAGTTAAAGTCTTGATAATACACTTGGAAATTATTTAACGGTTGTTCTTATCATGAATTTGTTTTAATGCCTGGTTTTAAAAATACAACACACGATAAGTTTTGAATTAGTGATTGTGCAAGGAATGAAAAAATCAGTTCAAATTCTAAAATATCTAGTCTATGTGTAACTCATTTAAAATAACCTACTGCTACAAATGGCTTAATTTATACGGATGGAAATGTTTGGCAATATGACTTTGGTATTGGCCCTGGATTCCCAACCAGATATTTCCTGGTAACCTTGAAGGACCTTTGCTCAGTATTCGTTCTATAGGAGCTTATTTGCCCCTTCACCATGCAGCTGCCTGTAACTGACACAACACTCCTCAGAAACTAAGGCAGAGAACAGGAATTGATTTGAGACACAATAAACTTCTTGGGGGAAAAAAGTACAAGACCTTGAATTTTGAGGGTGGGAAAGAGTGCAGGAAGCAGATTGCATGAGCTGCAAACAAGATTGTGTTGGTATTGACTGATGTCATACACCATGGGCATTGCCATAAACAATGAAAGATGGCTCAGTTGAGAACGATATTTGCTACTAAGCCTGACAACCTGATTTCAACCCCCAGTACACATATGATGGAGGAAGAGAAACAACTCCCACAAGTTGCCCACCAACCTACACATATGACATGACATTCCCTTGCATACACACAAATGTAATTTTAAATTTTTGAATGATAATAATGAGAGAAGATTAGAATGTATTGCAATGTACTGTATGTCCAAGCCATCACATTTTTGGGCACTAAGCCTGAAGTTCTTGTTCAATAAAACAGGCACCTTTTAAACATCTGAAATATGTTTTTTTTAATGCCAATGGTCACGGAATGGCATGGCATGGTCTCTGTCATATAAACCCATCCCTAGATGAAGACCTATATATAATTAGTGACTTCTGAAAGAAAAAGACCCAATCTTCTCCAGGGGTAAGACTCCTGATAGGTAACTTAATCCCAAGTGCTCATCCCTAAACAGATATACATACAAGCAACAATAAATAAACCTGCTGGGTGAAAAGTGTGTGTGTGTGTGAGAGAGAGAGAGAGAGAGACAGACAGACAGACAGACAGACAGAATAATGATTAAAGATAAGGTCATTAATTTGAGGAGTGGGAGTGGACATGGGGGAGTTGGACATAGGTGAAAATGATGTAAATACAACACTCATGTCTAAAAACTCTCAAAAAATTAGATTAAAAAACATGCCTATGAACTACAAAAACTACAGGCATAGTATAACAATACCAAAGATGCAATAGTGGCACTCATATCTTGGCAGTAACCAAGAGCTTCTTAGTTGGACTGAAGGCCCATTCAACAAGATGGAGGTTATGTCTGATACTGAAACCGTAGCCAACTACCAAGGCTAGAGAACTCATGGATCCTGAAAGAGAACCTACAACCACCACTTTACTAACTCAGCACATCCTTATCTACATTTTAAATATTTATCCTTATACACACAGATAATTGTAATCTTCATCTCTCATCAAAGAAATTTCCATATGCAGCAGATGGAGACCATCCCCGCGCCGACCCTGCCCCCCGCAGAAAAAGGGACAGCCCAACAAAATGCAAAGAATCCTAGACTAAGATCTCTAGGGAACAAAAATATGCTGAGAGTGGGAGGAACAGTCTTCCCAGGGAAGAGTCCTCCCAGGGAAGAGTCCTCCCAGGGAAGAGTCCTCCAACCTGCAGTCCTATCCCAACTGATGAGCCCTGGAATCATATTACAAACTGAGCAAGATATATATATTTTATACATGTATGTGCGTGTGTGTGTGTGTGTGTGTGTGTGTGTGTGTGTGTGTGTGTAAATGACTAATGAAAAAGAGACCAAGAATCTGAGAGACAGCAAGAGGGATAGATAGCAGAGGTTCAAAGAAGGAAAGGAAAGGGTAGAAATTATTTAATTATTATAATTTCAAAAAATTAAAAATTATTGTTAAGAATAAGGAATGTCAAAGATTTAGTGTTCTTTAGCTTTACTCCATTATTTCTGGTTTTTTTCTTTTGTTTGGCAATATTATCTGACCCGTTATATTTAAATATGTGTGAAAGACAGTCATGTTACAATAATCAAATACCTTAAGGTCCAGATGAACAGTATAAGGACAAAAATTTAGCAAATTTCAAAAGTACCTTATAAAAACCATTTTCTGATATTACTGTATCATAATATTAAATATTTTATACTCAAAAACTAACCAGAAATAAGGAAATAAAATATAAACTTCATAGGGATGAGATTTTTTTCTGCAAATCTGCACCTTGCCTCACTCAAGAACAATTTGGAGGCACTTTAATTTTTATTTTAACAATAATAAATCTGAAGACTGCAGAGACAACTATACAACAGATTCTATAGAAAAATGATGAAGCAATTAAAGAAGACAATTTGGAGACAATTTAGCTTGTATAACGCAATTCAAATTATAAAAACCATAGTTTTCAAAACATTCAGACAATATCCTTTTGGGTTTCAGATTGTCCACATAAGAAGTCAAAGACCCTAAAAACCAGCTTTAAGTGGTCTTAGTGTATTGATCTACCAGCTCCTCACTATTCAGAGTTAGTTCTTAATCTCTTTTTGCTAATGAGAAAAAGTTAGTAAGCATATTTTTTTTTAATCTATGCACTGTCTTTTTATCATGCTGACCAGGATTTAAAGGTGCTTTGGAAAATATCTGTTACTATAATGTGTAATGTTGTCAGGTGTTGGGTTTTTTTTTTTTCTTTCCAGCAAGTACATTCCATTTGGCACTAAAACATGGATAGCTGATACATGAGACTAAAATAGAATAGAATGCCATGAGGAAAACATCAGGAAAATTCTTGACATTTGCCCTCTCATATTTTCAGTAATCATGTTGTGACATCGAATTTCACCCCCAAATGGGTGGAGAGAATTGCCTCACCCAACTGTCATGCTTTCTGCTCAGTTTAACGTGAACCCGTGAGTGGCTTGGCACTCCCTGATTATCTTGAAGTTTGACACATAAATGACTTGATCAGGTAATTTTTCAAGTAAATGTAAGTGCACAAATTGTCTCAAGTTGCAAATAGCTCCCAAGCCATCCATATTCAGGAGAACTCTGGGACTCTTCTTCAATTTCAGGCACAAACTTTTTAATGAACCACGCCCCTCAATCAACAGCATACACGATTACCATGGTTCAAGGTTCTCACCTTATTTTGGCTTCTTCTCTTCGTTACTTTTCATATCCACACACACCCCCTTAAGTATGTTCATTACATGCCACAAATAAATCAATGTTCTTGAGATGGTGTGCTTCTTGTGCGTGCGTCATACCGATATGGCAATTATATTGTGATATTTCTTATTTTCACAGGAAACACGCATACATCTTCATGTTAATGTTAATGTAAAATCTACGTCTCCATGTGCAAAAGACATAACATGCTACCGTGAGGTATTCCTCCGTCCTCCAGCAGTTGACACTTGCATTAATGATACTTACCACCAGAAGCTGCCCTGATGAAGACTTTCCTGGTCTCCTTTATGGAATTATGGGAACATTTCTCAGGAACAAAGTTGTTCCACCACCCGGAGCCAATTACCCTCTCTTGTCCCCTCTGACCCCTGCACATTCCCTTTCTTTCTCCAACTCGTCCCCTTCTATTTTCATGCCTTTTTTAATGACCCTGTGAGTTTTATTAGAGTCGCTTACAGAAGCACAGCAGAGGTTATTTCCAGAGCACGGGCACCCAACCAGTGGCTACAGAGCTAACGAAGAAAGGTTTCTTCCTCCGCTGTCTATCGTTAACTGCTTATAAATCTTCAGGGAAGCATGGAGTCTCCAAGCCTCTCCCAACTCCATGATGGGATGTTGAGGGGCATAATCTTGTATGGGTCCTGCCTAGATTATCTCCGCCATCATGAAGTCAAGAATGCACAGGCCATGCCGCGCCCAGAAGGCAGTGCTCTACAGTATCCCACCCCATCCTCTGCTTCTTTACGTTAGTTCCACCTTCTCTTCTATAATGTTCCCTGGGCATTGAAGACAATGATTTGGATGCCTCATTTATGGTTGAATACTCAACAACCACTTATTCTTAGTACTTTGACCAGTTACGGGTCTCTGCAATTACTGCTGCCCACTGGAAAAGGAAACACTCTGTAGATGGCTGCCATCTACAGGGACTAACATATTTGTTTAGAAATCAGTTTGATGGGCACATCATGTCTACTTAACAAAGCAACAGCTATAGCTTCCTCACTCGGGTCCATGACCTCATTAACTTTAAACCAGGTTTGTGGTACTGGATGTGAACTCCCTCCAGTGGAGGCTTTAATTCCAATCAGAAAGTGACTGCTTACTTCAGGGATTTCTGTTGTTCTTTTGTTGAGGAAACACAGATTACTCGGCCTACCAGCTCATCGGTTTACACTGATGTTCAACACTATGATTTCCTGTGGGCTTTCTGATTTCCATAGTGTCTCCAATATCAAAGAAAAGGAAGGTGTCATGCTCCTGGGATCCTTCCTAATGTCGTCAGAGTCTGTATTCTGATGAAGAAATTTTATGTAAGCACTACCATGTACTAACTGACTGTACCTCTGATGCTCCAATGAAAAGAGAATTTGAACCTGAGTCCTGGGCCTGACCTTTAACCATTCTAAATTAGGTCTTTCTGTTCAAACGCTGTGGCCAAAGGAATTCCATATAGTAATTAAATAATTTATTGCTCTAAGTAAAATCATAGAGCCGTTACAAAGAAAAAAATGAAAAAATGAATGAGTGACCAAAACCAAATGCTATATGTTGTGTACAATGGTCCCTTTGTACCCACATTTATGGGTTCCGGTACTTCTCAAAATCCATAAAAAGTGGTTTATGTGCAATCATCTAACCTACACATGTATACACTTTAAATCATCTCCTGATTACTTGTAATATACAAAAATATAAATACTACGTAAACTGTTTTTCGATGTGCTGTTTGGGAGATAATGACGAGGAAAAAGAATGTACACTTTCAACCCAGATGCGGTAGTTTCCTGCATACATTTATCTGTAGCTGGTTGAATTCACAGGTACAGAAGCAGCAGCAGCGAATGCCAGCTGTCTGTATTTCAAGCCACAGCTGTACTCAGGTACAGAGCTAGCCCACAAACTAAGTCAAACCATAGCTTCTCTGAACACTATCCAAGATGTCTCCATTTTCTATTTATGCATAACAAACCACCTCAACATTTAGTGTCTTAAAATAGCAACAGTGTATTCCATCTACTCACAAGTCTTCACCAGAGAGGTTAAGCTGTCCATTTTCCTCTGATGCCTCCTCAAAGACTGCAAAGATGGCTAAAGCCAAAGTGCAAGAGAGCTTCATTTAACTGCCTGGAAGCTAGCTAGGGCTCCTAACTGAACTGGTTTAACTTCAGCCATGCAGCTTCTCCACCTGGCTGCTCTGGGCTTCTTACAGTGTGGTAGCACCATTCTAGTAAGGCAACCTACAGTGCACAAGTGCTTCTCCAGACTCAGCATGACACTTGCTGATGCCTCATTGCCCACAATGCATCACGTGGCCACAAGTGGAGAGGTGTTAGGAGCATGGAGAGCATATCAATATGCCATGCTAGGGGACAGTTCCACTGCTCGTATACTGAACGGGAAGTCCCACTGTGGTAGCAAATCTTGATTATTAATTTGGTAGGATCTAAGTTACCATGGAAATGGGCCTCTGGGTATGTCTATAAAGGGTTAATCAGTGTAGGAAGATCATCACTAAATGTAGGTGGCACCATTCCATGGCCTGGGATCCCAACTGCATGTAAAAGAGAGAACTAGCTTCGTAAGTGCCAGCATCCTTCAGTCTCTTCTTCCTGACTGTGGACCTCGTGTGCCAGCCACTCCTTCCTCCTGCCACCAAATTTTTTCTGCTATGGTTGACTGTACCCCAATGGACCTGTAAGTCAAAATAAGCCCTTCCTCACCTGAGTTGTTTTTGTCACAACAACAAAACATGTGATTAATCAACCCACAAGAAGTCACCAGTAATGGTGTGTGAGTATTAAGCCAACAGCTAAAGACAGCTATGACAATGCCAGGGGAGAAAAACATTGGCCTTTCCTATTTTAGACAACACTCAGCAAAAAGAAGGAGCCACAAAAACAGTAGTTGCTAAGGTGATGTAGCCATATAGCTACTGTCAAAAAACTAAGACACAAAATTACAATGGGTGTTTTAGTTTGGACCAGAGTTTTAGAGCTGGAGACATTACTGAGCAAGGCTTCTGTAGAAATGGTCTGTGGTAGCAGAAATGGCTGGCTGCAACCCCAGTCAACATCCATTCTCCCCTTTATACTTGTGAAATAGAACTCTGCTTTTTCTTTTTCTAAGTAATTAAAATTAATTACATCATTTCCCCCTTTCCTTTCCTTATTCCCTCTCATGCTTGTTGGGAAGAAGCAAAAGAAACACATTCTAAGTGCCACCATTTTGTTTTCACACTCCATGCCATCATAGAGAGAACCTATGCTCAGGGTCCCAGGCCCTAGGGGAACTGGGTGGGGACTTTCCAATAGCTGAACAGCTTCTCTTGTGAGAAAACAGTTGTCTGAGTCCAGACATCTCAAGGACCACTTCTCCATCTTGCTGGCAGGGTCAAAATATGTTGTCAGGCTATACTGACATACAGTATACTGCTATACTGATTAATGGAAGTTCCCTCAGGCAACCCCTTATGCCAAAATATGATTGCTCTCCTCACTTTATGGTTTCATCCATTATATATTTTGTATAATGTCCCTTCAGGGTCACAGTTCAACTCCTGGGTCTGTTTTATGGCCCTGACTGATCAGTAGCAGCTTAATTACAATAAATTTTTGTCATCTCCATTGACCTGGTGTTTGAGTTATGTTGGATTTAAGTGGACCCCACAATAGTACTCTTCTTCTGACACTCCTCGTGCCCCCCTTACTCCCTCTCAAATTCAGTTTCTTTTCCTTTAATTACTATTGTTATATGAACAAATAAGTAAATAAATACAGTCTGCTGAGTCTGTTTAATAGTGCCGATATCCATATGATTTCAGAGTTCACCATTTGATGTTAAATAACCTTAGGGTGCTCATCCTTGGCAAAGACCAATTTTCTGTCTCTCGGCAATCATTAACTGCTTTGTCTACGGGTAGGATGCTGTGAGATTTCCACCTTCAGTTAGCATGTCTGTTGGCGATGTCATTGTTCAAGTCCAGTCTAGGCAGCCACACTGGTGTTATATCTTGGCATTTCTAGGAGACAGTCGGACATTATCAGGGCAGCAATACACTCTGCTTACAACAGACACCAGCATGGCCCCTTGAACCTAAGTATGGGTGATCAAATGAAGTGGATGCCGTTGAGAAAGAGTCTACAGTCACTAAGGCCCTTTGGTTTTTTTCTCTTCTTCATTCCTGGAATGTTGTGTGTGATAGTTGGAAGTCTATGAGCAGCCATATTATATCCTGAAATGACCTTGAGGATTTTGCTTTGTGATGGCTAAGGTTATTTTTTAAGTTTAAATTACTATGCTCAAGAGATCTATAAAACAAAAAATGCCTCTAACCTATAAGCCCCACTTTCCCAAGGACAGATAACTTCCTGGAATTCTGGGGACTGTTGTTGATGTGAGATAACAAGTCACGTGTTTTCGATTCTGTAAACAAGCTCAGTTGCCCAGACTTTGCAGGATGTGCTTCATCACACATAGGCAGGAAGTGCGGCAGGATGTATGCTTGCCTTTGATTGGACAAAGGCAGGAAGTACACAGCCTTGTGAGTTTTGCCTTTATACATCCCTGCCTGGTATAATTCAGCCCCATACTCCACGAGTCTTGGGTATGGACCTGACCAATATCCATAGACCTAGACAATATTTAATAAACTTTGTTTCAAATTAAGCTCAAAAATTGTGGTAGTGGTCTTATTTTCACCCAGCAGAGTTACCAGCCCCTCTGCTAGCAGTCGCACAGAAGAAAAACCAGTGTTTGGACTCCCCGTTGATTGAACTATAGTCTTCTTTTACAAGGATGAATAAATTCATAGATTTATATACTATTCTTTGAATTAGAAACCAACACATCTGAACCTAATCCTGACTAATGCATGAAGATAGGATGGTACTTGTATTATATAAATTGGGTTGTTGTGGCTTCTCGAAACTTGGTATTTATTTTCTTTTGTACTTTCTTGTTACATAGAAAAGCCTTTTGAAAATTCTGCAATTGTCTCATTTGTACCCAGGGAGTGCAAGGGGAGAGGACTTTGCCTATACAAAGAGTGTAGCTTGTCCAGGGGTCAGTGTAGTGGTGGGGACAGTGGTGGTAATAACAAAATGAGAAGACACATGAGGGAGCATAATTAAAACCACAAAGGGGACTCTTCTTTTCATTTAAATGTATTGTGGGACAAACATTGGACATCTGAATTACTAGAAGTAAATGCTCTTTATGAACCCTAGGGAGTCATCAGATAAGCCTTGAACCATCCTTCAAGAGATGGACAAAGCTTAAAATGAGAAAGCACAGAAACTAGGGAACAAAACCCAGTCCGAGTATGGTTTTCAACATAACATTGTGCTTTATATCAGTGTGGTAAGTTAGGTGGACACTGAGGACTGGAACTCATTAGGAGAAAAGTTCATGTTGGAAACTCATGAGAAGTTGGTTTGTATAGAAGAACAGAAAGAAAACAGAGGAAGCGTTCAGTGACTTCCAGAGCTTGGGTCTCTCTGGAATCACAGGGCAGAGGCTGAAAAGTCTCTGAGCAAAAAGATAGAGTGATGAAACTAGTGATTTTTAAATGTCAGCCTGATATTAGTGAGTGTGTAGCTGAAGGAGACTCACTCTAAGGAAAGTCTTGTTGTTTATAATTTTCAAAATAAGAAATAACATTTTCCTGGATGGACTAAGGTAATGGCAGTGGCTATGATGAACAAGAGACAACACTAAAGAAAGAGGGTGCCAGAGCGGGACGGCTAAGGGAAGGAGAGCGGGCATCAGTGCCTCCAAACTACAAAGCACTTTTGACTCTGCTGTGACTTCTTAAACATTTATTTTTTTTAAAGCTAATAAACCAAAAAGATACTATGGAAATTGCTACTAAATCTGAGTTTTACGTCATGTCCCACAACACATATCTGAAAGTTATTCTAAATAAAAAAATATTCAATCCAAAAAAAAATTCCCTGTGTTGCCTGTGTCTGATACTGTGTTTTATTGATGTAGAAGCTGTTCTATAGTTTGGTTTTAGATTTTTGTTTTTTTGTTGTTGTTGTTTTTGCTTTTTGTTTTTTGTTTTGTTTTGTTTTGTTTTGTTGTTTTTTGGTTTTTGTTTTTTTCAGTTTTGAGACAAGACTGCACTATGAAGCCTTATCTGTCCTGAACTCAATGTGTGAACAGGCTGGCCTTGAACTCATCACCCACAGGCTTAAATAGTCAAATAAATTTTTTTAAGATTATAGGCTTTGCAGTCAATCAGATCCTCAGATAAGTAAGCATAGTGTTTTCCCTAAGCCTCACATTCCTTAAACACAACAGAAAGGAGAGATGGTAGCACAGGCCTCCTGTAGGTATAATGGCCAGTACTGTGTGCGCTCAGGATGTTCAGTGACTTTTGGCTTTTTCTTGGAGTGTTAGTGAGGTTTTTATTTGAGAGCTCCTAAGTAATTCACAAGATCTGATCAAAAATGACTCAAGGGTGTTAACTTGAATATATCTAGGGGATACAATTAATTTGAAATGTGATTCATATACATCAACTGTTTAAATGAGCATTTTGGTTTTTATTTTTTGGTTGTTTGGGGTTTTTTTTCCTTCATTTTTTCGAGACAGGGTTTCTCTGTGTAAAAGTCATGGCTGTCCTGGAACTCGCTTTGTAGACCAGGTTGGCCTCAAACTCACAGGGGTCCCCCTACCTCTGCCTCCTAAGTGCTGGAGTTAAAGGCATGTGCCACCACCGCCCTCTGAGCAAATTTATTTTTAATAAACTATTTTAGTATCTTCAATTTTTACAGAGAAGCTATAAGAATATTACAGAGTGTTCTCATAGTGCCCATGCCATTTCTCCTATTGTAACGCCTTACATCAGTTTGGCATATAATACAAGAAGTGAGTGTTTATGTATATATCATTAATCACCGAAGAACGCATCCGTATCTATAGACTATTACTAATCAAAGTCCATACATTATTTAGATTTCCTTTCTTTCTACCTTATTTTTTTTTCCCAGTTCCAAGAACCCATTCAGGTTGCCATAGTGCATTTGTATCCCTGTCTGCTTAGACTTCCCTTAGCTGTCACCAATTCTCATTTCCTTATTTCCATGACCGTGACAGTTTAGAGACATGCTGACGGAGTATTTTGTAGAATATTCCTCCATTTCAAGTTTTCTGATGTCCTCATGACTATTCAAGAGTTATGGGTTTATGTGAGGAAAGCCCCACAGGTGCTTTCAGGGGTGCATTCAAACAACATGGCAAACCTTGAGAACCTAGCTAAGGCCGTTTGCCAGGCTTCCCTCCAGTAAACTTAACTCTTTCTCTGCATCATAGGAATTGAGTACATTCAATTACAGTCCATAATTAATTGATTGAAGTTCATTAAAAAAAAAGTAGTCATCCTGACTAAGTGGGTCTAACCAAGAAAAAGTAGAACTTTGTGTATAATTCACAAAAATCGCAGTCTGCACTGTCAGAGAGCAAATATCTACTTTAGTCAGGGTTATACTGGGCAATCTTTAAATTACCTTCTGTCTTGGTTAATGCTGTGTTGTGTTGTGTTTTGGTTTTGACAACTTGACACAAACTAGACTTATCTGTAAAGAGGAACCACAATTGGGAAAGTGCTGCGTACAATTGCCTGTATGAGAATCTGTGGGGCATTGTCTTCATCAATGATTGATGAGTGAGGGGCCAGAACACTGTACATAGTGCCACTCCTGGCCAGGTGGTCCTGTGCTATATAAGAAAGCAGACTGAGACCCAAGCGCCTGCCCTGGCCCTGCAGTGCGTGTCACTACAATGAGCAAATATGTGACAGAAAGGTGGCGTACACAGCGGAGCGATGGGATAGAAAGCAAAGCCAAGTAGCTCATCACTGTATAGAGAGGTGGAACTAGAGATGAGATGCAGGTAGGAACAGGAAGATATGAGGAGCCTGTGCAACCACCTGACTTCATGGTGATACCCAAAGAATGGCTGCTGCCGAGGGCCATGAGTGGATCCATGGCCTACTACAGCCAAGGTCTGTACTAATGTTTGTGGCCTGTGTTGCCACCAAAGGCCATTAGATTCCCCTGGTCTGTACTGCAGCCTGAGGCCATATTGATATCTAAGCACCATGCTGAGCTGGGCCTACCTCTTGAAAGCCACCTCACTCAGGAGAACTGTCCCCACCCCTCACTCAGACAGCACAGGAGAGCTGGCCCCATGGCATGAGTGCGGGAGAGCTAGTCATGCCTCTCAACAACTGCAGCACTCAAGAGAGCTGGACCTGCCCCCCTCCTGGGCAACCCTGGAGAGCTGGCCCTGCACCCCTCCTGGGCAACACTGGAGAGCTAGCCCTGCCGTCATCCTCGGCAACCCTGGAGAACTGGCCCTGACCTCCTCTAAGGCAACCCTGGAGAGCTGGCCCCAGTGGTGTTAGTACAAGAGAGCTGGCCCAAGCCCTCCCCTGTGCATCATGGGAGAACTAGCCCTGGTGACATGGGTGTGGAAGAGCCAGCCCTCATGGCCTGGGCATGGGATAGATTGCCCCTCACCTGGACAGTACAGGAGCGCTGTCTCTGATGGTGATAACACAGGAGATCTGGCAAGCTGACCAACTCAGCTACCACCCAGGGCCAAATCCTGGGCTGTGAGCTGGCCCACCCCAACATCTACCTTACCTATGAGATGCTGGAGTGTGTACAAAGGCCAGTTCTGTAGTTCCAGAGCTTCAGGATCTCAATGATGCAGAGAAACAGCAGAACATTCTAGAGAAGTCCCAGTGAGGATCCAGTATTGATGGTTTGCAGAAGGCAGAGGCCTTGAATCAGACCAATGACTCCATTGTAATGAACACTTGCAAGTAAGCCATTTGGAAAAAACGGTATACTATGTGACAAACTATGACACACAGCAGCTTCCACAATTTTCCTCCATGCTAGTCATGCTTTGCTACAGAAAATGGAAACACCACAGGTATTTCAAACAGAATGGACTTTTACAGGGAGATTTATATGCTTTTAAAACTATTGTAAATTACGTTGTGTTTAATTACTAAGTTTCATCTATGCCCTTCCCAACATTTATTCACTTCTTAAAGACACAGTATATTCTTTCTTTCCGCCTATATTCTGTTCTCTGGTGCTCACATACTGAGCCTTTGCTTCACATCAGGCATTGGGCCAGAAACTTTCCACAACACCAATTTAGAATGAGTGACGAGAGAAGCTAGATTTCTAGATTGATGCTGTCCCAGCCCTTGCAAAACAGATTGGATTTTAGTTGTGTTTTCCAGTCTGCACTACATTTATCTGATTAGAATTGGTGTGCACAACCACTTTGTAAATCAATCTGGTGTTTTCTCAGAAAATTAGATGTTGTAGTTATTTTTTATAAAACAGTGTTTGTATCTCAGGTTATTTTTCAACCCAGCTATCATACAAATAATTGACACTCTTTTATATTCAAGGCTTCACACACAATCTGAGGAGTTTAAGTCTGTTCTTCGCCTCAGCTCCAGCTCCTTCCTCCTGGCCTTCCTTGGACCTACACTCATGGCTGAATCCCCCGCTTCCTCTTCTAACTCCTCTTCCTATGGCTGGCAGGAAGTCCAGCCCTATTCCCTCCCCTGCTCATTGACTGGCTGTAAGCTGCTTTATTGACATAAAAAGGAAATAATTGGGAAGAAGAGTTTACACAACATTTAGACAGGAAATCAGACAATAACCTTATACCTACTATTGGGAATATTTCAACCTCAAGAGCCAGCTATACCACTCCTGGGCATATACTCAAAAGATGCTCCACCATACAAGGATATTTGCTCAACTACATTCATAGCAGCTTTATTCCTAATAGCCAGAATCTGGAAACAACCTAAATGTCAACTGAAGAATGGATAAAGAAACTGTGGTATATTTATACAATGGAATACTACTCAGATATTAAAAACAAGGAAATCTTGAAATTTGCAAACAAATAGATGGAACTAGAAACGATCATCCTGAGTGAGGTAACCCAGACCCAGAAAGACATGCATGATATATACTCACATATAAGTGGATATTAGCCACATAATATAGGATAACCACACTAGAATACACAGACCTAAAGAGACCAAATAACAAGTAGGATCCTGGAAGGATGCCTAATTCTCACTCAGAAGGGAAAATAGAATAGACACCGGAAGTAGTTGAAGAGAATGAACAGGATGAGAGCCTACCATAGAGGTCCTCTGAAAGACTCCACACAGTGGGGGATCAAGGCAGATGCTGAGAGTCACAGTCAAACTTTGGGGTGGAATTCAGGGAGTCTTATGGAAGAGTTGGGGTAAAAAAAAAAAAAAAGGACCTGGAGGGGACAGGAGCTCCACAAGGAGACCAATAGAGCCAACAAATCTGGGCTGGGGGAGGGGAGGGTGCTACAGAGACTGATGTACCAACCAAGGTCTGTGCATGGTGAGGACCTAGACCCTCTGCTCAGATGTAGTTGATAGGCAGCACAGTCTCCTTGTGCATCCCATAATATGGGGAGTAGGGGCTACCTCTGACATGGATTCTGGTGCCCCTTGTTGATTACTTCCCCCTAGGCAGACTTGCCAGACCACAGAGGAAGAGGACGGCAGGCAGTCTGCATGAGACTTGATAGGCTGAGGTCAGATGATAAGGGAGGAGGGCTCCTGGAGGATGGGGCGTGGGGTGAGGAACTAGATAAAAAGGAGGCTTGAGGGATCAGTATCAAGGGGAATAACTGACTTAGCTGGGCTTTTTGCTAAAACTGGATATTACAAGAGAGACAAGAGAGTGCACAGATGGCCACCTAAGGAAGGCGGTGGAAGCCTAACTAAAGTCCTTCCAAGCCAAGAACCTCTGCCATCATGAAAAGGATAACGAAGCCATCTGGCTGTTTTCTGCTGGCACCAACCAGGCGATTCTCACATCCTTTATCCTGTGCTTAACGAGGTACCTGGGAATTATGGCTTCAAGGGAATAAAAATACTGTGTTCTTTCTCAATATGATACTGGATTTTTGTTGTTTTGAGGGGGTTGGTTGGTTTTGGTTTTGTTTTTGTTTTTTGTTGTTGTTGTTGTTGTTGTTGTTGTTGTTGTTGTTTGGGGGATTGCTTTTTGGGGTGGTTTTGTTAGGTTCTTTTTTTCCTTGATTTTTCGAGACAGGGTTTCTCTGTGTAGCCCTGGCTGTCCTGGACGCACTTTATAGACAAACTGGCCTCGAACTCACAGAGATATGCCTACCTCTGCCTCCCGAGTGCTGGGATTAAAGGTTTGCCACCACACCTGTGTGATACTGGTTTCTTTCTTTCATTTGTTTTTGTAAGCTGGCACTTCTTAAGTCAATTTATCTGCCTTTGTCAATCCCACCATGATCTATTTTCTCCATTTGCATTTCTTGAGTTTCCCTAATCCTGCAAAATTATCAGAACACAGAGCTGAGATCCAAGAAATGAATTTATATTGTCGAATTACTTGCTACTTCTTGGTACTTGGTGTTTGGTACTAGGCGAGCACTGTATGACTGAGCTGTACCTCCAGCCCAACTACTTCTTAGGGACTCCTATACTAAGTAGAAGGCTCTAGGAGATTTTTTTCATCCATTATCATTCATTGATATGGTTGCTTTCTGATATAAGCATTATCATCAACTCCAATTCAGAAATACCATAAGCGAACATTCCAAAACCTGAATAACTTATTTGTAGCTACCCAGGCAGTAGGTGGCAGGCATGGGATCTGGATCTTGTCTAACTCTAAAAACCAATTACCTAAGAAAATAGTTTGCCCAATTGAGAGGTGGGGGTTCAATTCAGCCAAAGCCAGAACAGAGCTCGCCCACATCAACTGTTACTCCCACACTAGACAACAATTCAGCCTCCATCTGTCTGCCAAACAGTGGGCCCCCTTGCTCCATCACTGCACAGAGAGTTGTTTGTATTGCAAGATGTTTGATCACACTGTGAACCCTGAGATTGTGTGCTGGAAAACAAAAACTGTTTCTAGTTGTGATGTGGCTCGGCCCTAGCACATACCTTTCATCCAAGAACTTTTTGTTTATTGTAAACAGGTAAGTGTGGTGTGGCTCAGCCCTAGCACACACCTTTCATCCAACCTTTCTGGCTGAGCATTGTAAATAGAAATAAATAAAGTCAACCATAGGTCAAGAGGCAGAGCAAACGACCAGTTGACAGGGAGTGAAGATAGGGGGGAAAGCAAAGTAAGAGGAAGTCTAGAGGATGGAAAGAGAGATGCACAGGAAGTAGAAAGGAGGGACACTCAGTTTGAAAGGTTTTTAAGACAGTGTGGAGAAGGGAATTTTCCTTCTGAGATGTCAGCTGAGTAGGAAGGTCAGCTGGGTTCTGTCTCTGCCTCTCTGAGCTAGCAGGCTTTCACCCTAGCATCTGGCTCCTGAGTCTTTATTGGTAAAATCGAACATTTGGGATTTTGTTTAAAAACAAAAGTTTGTCTATGTTTTGGAAAATCATTGTCAAGGAGGTTTTTTTCATCCTATTACAAAATATAAGTACCTGGTTCCGTGTGTGTGTGTGTGTGTGTGTGTGTGTGTGTGTGTGTGTGTGTGTGTGTGTGTGTGTGTGTGTAAACTGTCAGCTACTGTTAGTTAAGAACAGTCTCTGGGGATGTAGTTCGGTGATTGAGTGCAGGGCTTGAGAGCCTGGCACACCAAAACAAACAACAGCAGTTTCCATCAGTGGGATCTTCTATTTGAAAACCAAAAGGGAGCCACTTGAAAGGGTTATATGAGGAATCCCACATATAGTGTTAACAATTTAGAACTGGGAGAGTTAAGCCAGTCCAATCTATTCATACATTTTAAAAAATGTCTGGATAGATGAGTGAATGCTTGTTGCTGCCACCAAACATAGACAAGCCAAGAACCAAGGCTTCATGGGCCTATCCCCCTTCAACATACGCAGCTCATTGAGTTATCTCACTTAGGGGACTTTTGTTCTGTGTCTGAAGTTTGTAGATGTTGTGACAGCTGAACAGCAAACTAAGTGAATCTTCTCAGTTCAGCATTTTCTCAAACAAATCAGCCTTGAAAACTCTACTAAAAATAGTTTTCAGGAAAATAGTTTATCAACACTTAGTCCCTTGGACTCTGTTGTTTGAGGTGCCATCTGCTAGTAAACCATGCACTGTCGGAGAAGCCTTGCTCTGAGCAGGCACACTTTTTCTGTTTCTTCTATTTCTGAGCTGTCAGAGTGGAGAGATCAAAGAGCCACTAGTTGACACATCTTTTACACATCCAGTTACTGGGCTGTGGGGAATGATCCACATTGTGTAAAATTTACATCTAGATGGCTGCAGACATATTTTCATCATCTGAAATCCAGAGGGCCTCTTACTTCAGGCAGTCATTCAAAGATGGTGAAGCAAAATGATACATTGTTTTCTTTTGAACAAGCAAACATCATGCAGACCCAGTTAAAAAGCCAAGAAAAACAAAATAGATTGCAATGCTCTATACTATGGAAGAAACATTGTCCACACGGTGCACAGAAGCGAAGGCTGGGGCCATCGAAGACCTCAGATGCACCCCTTCCCAGTACAGCTGCACGCTGGGTGGCCAGGCAAAGAGCTGGCAGAGGGCTGGGAGGATCCCAGAAGTCTAGTGTTTATTAAGGAGAAAAGCACGATGCTCTGAAATGCCCCCTGAGATTTGCTTTTATCCTACATGGTAAGGAAACAGACTCCAAGACAAACATGTCAGAAAGAATTCTTTACCTATATTTCCCAAGAAAGGGGGACACACCACACCATGCAGGTCCACAATAAAGAGCATCAAGCCAGCCAGAAATTGAAGGAGTGAAGAAAGCTAGCCCAGAGCTTAGGCAGGCAGGCAGACCGATGTAAATATGTATCAAATTGTGTTTATTGGGATGGTTTCCTACTCATCTTGAGCCTACCCAAGATCCTCCTGGTGCCTTTAGCCTCAGGTAAGGAATGCAGTGGGCTGGAGTGTTCGCTTGGTACTGTGATTCTTCCCTTTGACCCCTTAGCTGCACCAGCCCTGAGACGATTGAAAGGATTGGAAGGATTCCTCCAAAGATACCTGGAGAGAGACCTTCTGCATCCTGTGTGCATTGCTAATTCTGTACTCTCAGCTTCATGTTTCCCTTGTACCATTTTGGGTCATAAAGAGTGTGATTAAGAATACACAGCATATATGAGAGGAATTGTCTGTGGGAAACCCGGTACTATGCACTATCTTTACAAAACATTGCTATTGCTGTAGCAACTAAATCCCGCCGCCACGTGATCTCCCTGTGTGCTGCCGCTCCTTTTCCTCACCTCTCCATCACTTACAGAGATGATCTGAGTAATCATGAGGCCACTACATGCCTAATGAGAGGTGGGTCCTGGTGAGAAGTGTCCAAGTCACTGGGGCCACATCTGTAAAGGGGATTCTCTTCTTGGCTCCCCATTCAGGAGGTTAACCGTATGACACGCCACACACTGCAATATTGACGTGCTGCTCTTCATGTATGCGAAACCAATGGGCTGATTGACCATGGACAGAAGTTCCAAAACTGTGTGTCAAAACAAATATCTTCTCTTTCTAAGTCAGTTGCTTCAGGTGTTTATTATACTAACAGAAAGCAGAATGATCCACTTCTACAACACTTCTTGGATATTTTAAATCATCTCTATATCACTCATAATACCTAACACAAAATAATTTTACGTGAATAGTTATCATTTAAGAAATGATGACAAGAAAAAATTCTACACATATTGAGTACCACCGTCATACTTTTTCCAAATATTTCCAAGTTGAGGTTGTCTAAATCCAAGAACATGGAACCTGACAAAATAAACGGCTACCTGGACCCTTATCATACCCACTATTATGAGGAAAGCAGCAACAGCTGAGGGTTCAGGAATTGACACATTAAGTTCAAATATTAAGTTGATGTCAAAACCAGCTCAGTCCAATTCTTAAGCCGTAGGTCCCAACACTTCCTTTCATAGCGTTTGCAGGGAGGGTGCGAGCAGAAGCCCCTCGGAGCCCTACATATTTTCTTAGGTTCCTGGGACCTTGTTTCTATATTATTTTGTTGATTCAGAGCTCCCCAGTATCATCACCAGCCCTTTCTGCAAGATGTCTTCTCCTCATGACTCGGTCAACAGTGGTGTATAACATCCATCAACTCCAGCTAAAATAATAGGAAATAAGACAGTTGCTAGAAGATTAAAAAAAAACTACTCAGAACTAAAGCAACAGTTGGTCAGCAAGCCTTGAAAGGGACAGAATCAGGCAAAACCAGAAAACGTGGCAGCAAGAGCAGACAGACAGGGCTCTGAGCCTCCGCCACTGAGATGCATCAGCTTGAACTATTTTCAGTTCTTATGTCACTCTCCTTGAAGCTCCGCACTGCAATGAGAGTCTGACTGACCCCATTTGGATGCCCTGCCCAGCCCTTTCCCTGGGACAGGGCCTGGGGTGCCATAGAGATAGGGGGCAGGGGCTATGATTGACAGGTCACCAAGACTGTGTTCTGGAAAGGAAAACGGAGGGATAAAACCAAGAGGTGTTATGAGTGCTGGGCAGGCAAACGGAGATGTCTGACGTAGTAGCTTTAATGAAGCCATGAAGCCAGGAAGCCAGATTTATACGGCCAAAGCATCTAAAGATTGCACTATAGAGGCAGTTCCTAATGAAAAGGCCATGAGCAGAGCCCTGTTTCACAAATGCTCACTTTTTAACGGGAAAATAAACAAATACGTTTAAAGGAAACGTTCTCACAGACATCTGGTATTGTCTTAAATTACTCTTTATTGCTCTAGCATTCTGGTGTGTATAAACACATAATCAGGCAGGAAGCAAATCTTGGATTTATAATACATAAAACGTAAAGCCATGATAGGCTTTAAGATGCAGTTCAAACCCAGGGACAAAAACAGTGTCACTCAGATTGACACTTAACGTGACAGGTGATGCTGAAATTGAGGGCCTGTCAATCGATGTGCATGTAAAACACCTGCTGCGGGTGTTGAGAAGCTGGGTTCCAGTGTGCTGTTGTGCCCAGTGCTGACTCACGTTTTCCCGCCAGCTCACCCCACCAATCCACTCGGAGCCTTCCTCACCGCAGGGCCATGCCGTTATTTGGTTCAAAAAAAAAATGTTTTCTGCTCACCAATCACTCTACTCTTTTCTTATATTTAGCCCATGATAATTAGAGTAGCATTACTTGATGTGGGACTGAAAACACAAAAGCAAATGAAGGCCTTAAAAAATGCTTGGCAAGAATCGGTTATGGTATGGTCGCCCAGATGGCTTATGACACACTGCTATTACATTTCTGAAATAAGCTGAGAGCCATAGGTGCACATTAGAAGCATTGACAAGGAGGAGGGTACATCAGTGTGGAGCCTCTTATGGGTAATGGGGTCATTTAGAGCTGTAAGTTCTTAGACATGTAGCTGCTCTACAAATTCCATATCCCTCTTAAATGCTCCTGTGCCCTGCCATTCTACACATTGTCATCTGCAGAGGAAACACACCTTCTCGCCTCTTGAGAGTCTGTATTAAGTGCATGAAACCTCGTGATTCTATGGGTATATCCATTTGTGGTTTATTTCTACCAACATATTTGCATATAAAAGGACTTGATATCATTGTCAAATGGTATGAAAAACCACATAAATTGACTTCATGGTACATATTGGGATTCAGACAACCTCTCAGGTTCTAAGTATGTAATGTATAAGGAAGGATAAGCATGTTAGTAACAATCAGTAGCTAATCACCGAGGGGGACCTCCTCCCCCACTATACGGTCATAGGCTATCAAGTCTCATCTTGGTAGCCTGCTTATTCTTTCTTTGAGTGCCACCAGGCCTCCCCACCAAGGGGGAGGTGGTCAAATATGGAGCACCAGAGTTCATGTCAGAGTCAGTCCCTGCTCTCCACACAACTGTGGAGAATGTCCTGTCCACTGGGTAAATCAGAGTAGGAGTTTGATGTTTACTATTGTATTGTCCTTGGTTAGTGCCATAGTTTGAGCAGACCCCCACACGATGTGTGGAAATGTTCTTAATTCAAAACTTAGGAGAAGTTTTGTTTGACTAAAAAGATAAACTCAACTAAACCAGACATTTCATTCATTGGCTTTCCAAATTAATTCTAAATATTATTATAAACTATAAGGCTTCGTTATATAAAGAATCATAGCATCTAGGAAACAAGGACAGAAAATTTATAGTTAAAAAGAAATATTCTCTTTAAAAAATAAATACTTGCTTATATGACATAAAAGTAGGAATTCTGTAAGAATGTTCAAATTTTCATTTTGTTTCTAAAGGAATCTCCACAGGATTTTTCACTAATATGTTACGGACTAACTGGGTGCCTGTCCATAATATATTTACTTTATATATAATTACTTTTAATTTTTTCTGTGGATATACATTTTTATTAAAAATGTGTTTTCAAGCAGTATATTCTAACCAAAGCCCATACCTCCTCCCAGATCCTCCCCATCATCCAGCCCACCCCACCCTCTGGTTTCTTTCTCTCTTTAGAAAACAAACAGGCCAGTAAAAAAAACAAAAACAAAAACAAAAAAAAATTAAAAAAAAAAAACCAGAATTAAGGTTAACACATTTCCAGAGGGATTTCCACACACATTTCACTTTGGTTGACCCCACCTCCACCCCAGTCCCTCACTCCCCAACTCTCCAAATCCCTCACTCTCCCACTCCCCCACCTCCTCACTCCCTGACCCCCCCATTCCCTCACACCCTCATTGCCCAACCCTCTCACTCCCCCACCTGCTCACTCCCTCACTCCCTCACTCCCCCACCTGCTTACTCCCCCACTCCCTCACTCCCTCACTCCCTCACTCCCCCACTCCCTCACTCCCCCACCTGCTCACTCCCTCACTCCCTCACTCCCTCACTCCCTCACTCCATCACTCCCCCACCTGCTCACTCCCTCACTCCCTCACTTCCTCACTCCCTCACTCCCTTATTCCTCCACTCCCCTACTCCCTCACTCCCTCACTCCCTCACTCCCTCACTCCTTCACTCCCTCACTCCCTCACTCCTTGGCCCAATGTCCCTGCTGTATCCCTCAAGTATTCCTCCTTCTTCTCCATCCCTCCCTTAAAACCTCTTTTTTTCCCAGTCTCAAATGAGAACTATTTTGATTATCACTGGTAGATGTACATCTACGCCCTTTTTTATATAAGGAGAATGGAAAGAAACTTGAATAAATAGTACTGGGAATATTTCACAGAAGATTAGCTCTCATGTTATCCTTGAAGAAAAAGCTATCTTAAATATATTCATTCCAATACCAAACCGATTCTCCCTGGCTGGTGTTGTGGCATGAATGAGAATGGCCCCTAGAAGCTCATAGATTTGAATGCTTGGTCACAGGGAGTGGCACTATTTGAAAGGATTGGGGGGCGTGGCCTTGTTGAAGAAAGTGTGATACTGGATGTGGGCTTTAAAGTTTCTGAAGCCCATGCCAAGCCCAGAGTCTCTCTTCCTGCTGCCAATGGATCTAGATGTAGAACTCTCAGCTCCCTGCTCCCTGCTCCTAGCCATGAGGATAATGGACTAAACCTCTAAACTATAAGCCACCCCCAGTTAAGTGTTTTCTTTAATAAGAGTCACGGTGACTCTTCACAGCAATAGAAAACTGACTAAGGCAGATGAAGTAAGAAAACCACCAATTAATTTCTTAGTTATATAGTCCAGCTTCATAGAAACTTTTCTGCAATGTTTAATTTCATCTGAAATAAATATAATTATCCTTAACTTCCATGGCCAGAAATTTAAAGAATTTTACTTTAATAGTAACACACTTACAGTAAAAATGTTCTGTCAATATTTTATATCTCTGTGTGAAAACTCCGATAATGAAGTTGATCATACTGAAAAAATGTGGAGTTGGCCAAATCTGTTTGCACAGTTTTAAGTGAGTTAATAATTGGGTTATAACAAAAAAATACATATTTCTGCATTATCTCGCACTTTAAGATGTCATCTTTTGTAGGACCTCATATAAGAAAGATTAGAAATTTTCAGAAAAACAACAAAATCTTTGGTTTGAGCCTCTTTTGGCATTCATTTGGGATAGAGAGCTCTGCAGAGTGCCAAGCAGATCGTGGGCTTAATTATCTAAGTAAAAGAAAACTTATGGGTACGCGGTGGCAGGATGAAGTGGATGCACTTTGAAGCCAATCAGGTTGAGAGTTGAGCAGAGGCTTTGCTGCTTCCTCACTGTGAGGTCGTGTCATCCTGAACATGCTGACCCTCAACTTCTCAACTGGTATGTGATGCCAAAGGGGTCCTTCACTCAGGATGGACCATGACCACATCCAAGTCCCTTTGCTCTGAGAAATGTTCTTTGGCAATCCAGCACAAAGGAAGTGAAAACTGTATCCTGGGTGGATCTGAGACTCTTGGAGTCTCTGCTACCTGTTTAGGAACAAGGACATCCATGGCTGCAGTGCCTAGAGCATGCCTGAGGGCTAGTGATCTAAAAACTTTCCCCGAAGGAAAGACACTAAGGTGCTTCTGCCCTCGGAAACAGGCCCTGTGTATATAGCTAGACAAAACACCCAGCTGGTACCGCTCCTTTCCAGAAGAGGGCCTTTGCTCTACATTTCAATACCCTCTGGATTTTAGGGTACAAGGGAAGGAACCAGAGCTTCTAGGAGACACAGTGGACCCATGAGCATCATGTTAGAAAGCAAGGACTCCTTGAAGAATAGAGGCCATGCCTGACAGGGGACCACAACAGGGACAGTGTAACTATGGAGCTAAGTAACAGTCATAGTAGTTTATAACCCAAGAATGTGACCTTATATTAACATTGATGAAACAATGGATGAATCATAAGTATAATGAAGTATAGAATATTTGCATTCTTTCAATGTCTCAAACCACAGAAAAGCCTATTAAATATAGAAAGAGAAGCCTTGGGGAGGGCTTCTCAGGACTGTACTTGCAGGTTTTCTCACCTAAACATTAATTCAGTTCTACTGACAGCGGAATTTGTGGTCTGGAAAAAAAAATTTTTGTTCCTTTTCTTCTGAATTTGCTTATCCTAGCTGATTGTTGGGGGGCATATGAATAATAAAGTAATACATTTCTTTATTATTATAAAGTACTACATTTCTAACAGGGTCTCACTATGTAGTTTTCTCTGTCATGGAACTTACTATGTGGACCAGGCTAGCTTAGAACTCACAGAGATCCACCTGCGTCTGCCTCTCAAGTGCTAGGATTAAAGATGTGGGCCACTATGCCTGGTCAGGTGTGTGTTGTTCATATCATGCTTTGCTACGGTTCAAGTTCCAGTTTTCCAGGGCCTTTGACTTGCAGCCACCTGGATAAGACTACATTTGAACACAGCAGAAGAGTCTAGGAGGCACAGCTTGGCACTTAAACTACTTGATTTTCACTTGCAGGTATCTGCAGGACCAGCATGCATGCACCACTGGGTTCTGGTGCCTTGGAGCACTCCATTAGAGGGACTGGGACACCAACCCAGCTACAAAACCTTAGACCAATTTCACCTGCCAACAAGATGTGCAGGGGTAAAGATGAAGCAGAAATTGAGAGACTGGCCAACCAATGGCTAGCCCAGCTTGAGCCCCATGCTATGAGAGTAAGCCCACCCCTGACACAATTAATGATATTCTACTATACTTCCAGACAGAGCCTAGTGTAACTGTCATCTGAAAGGCTTCACCCAGCAGCTGATGGAGACAGATGCAGAGACCCACAGCCAAACATTAGGCAGAGCTTGGGGAATTCCATGGAAGAGGGGGACAAAGGAATGAAGAAGGAAGAGAGATCAAGGACACTACAAGAAAAACTACAGAACAAACTACCCTGGGCACATAGTGGCCCACAAAGACTGAGCTACCAAACAGAGAGCATACATGGTCAGACCTAGGCCCTCAGGACATATGTAACAGTTGTACAGCTCGGTCCTCATGTGGGATGCCTAGCAGCAGGAGCAGGAGACATACCTGGTTCTGTTGCCCATCCTGGGACTCCTTACCCCTAACTGAGCTGCCTTGCCTAACTACAATAAGAGAAGATGTGCCTTGTCCTACTACAATTTGATATGCCAAGGCGGGTTGGTATCCATAGGAGGCATTCCTGTTCCTGAGTCTTTCCTGAGAGGAAGGGAGGGTGGGAGGGAGGTGAGGTGAGAGGGAGGGACAGGGAGGAGAGGAGAGAGGGGAAACTGCAATCTGGACATAAAATAAATGAATTGATGATGATGATGATGATGATCCCAGAAAAGGTTAGAGTTTAGAGTATCAGTGCCCTAGACCCCTCCTATCTTGGACACACACCTTCCTTTTAAATAACTCTTCTCCACAGACCATGACCATGTTGATGCGGTGAATGTGCCTCATCACAGGGCCCCTGTGTTCCAGGCAGAGTGAGTTCAGCTGATTGGTATGCCTGCCTCAATCCCAACCTGGCAATTGGCCCAAGGCTGGACACATGACCCAAGTCAGGGGCTCCTCAGAGTGTAGCCCGTTGCCAGAATGTTTTCCATAGAAATTGGGAGAGGTGACCTTTCCTGAAGGAGGTGAGGGGGCAAGTTGAAGACAGCCAGGTCTCTAATCTCATGAGGGAAAAAAATGAGACTGAAGTAGACTACAGAGCAAAATGTCATAGCAAAAAAGTGAACTTTGACAGCATTTAAGTCCCATGAGAAGCCAAGTGCTTGGGGACCAACATCTGACTACCCAGGTAACCGTGGGGAAGTTGTCATCTCTGGAGCTGAGTTTCCTGCTTGTAAAGAGAGGTGACAGTAGCGCTTAATTATGGAAATGGCAGATAGAGCATCTCGTACAGTTCCTACCACATGCTCGTCTCACAATCAATAACAAATAATAGGGCAGATAAGATGGCCCGTCAGTAGAGGTCCTTGCCACCAAGCCTGAAGACCTGATATTCATCTGTAGGACTCACGTGGTGGAAGGAGAGAACTGACTCCTGCGAGGTGTCCTCTGACTCTGCCTGGGTGCTATGGCATGCGGTCCCTCGGCACGCTTTAAATAAATGTATTAAATACGAGTATTTTATAAATATAAGCTCCTCTCATTGCCCACAAGACTATCCCCACCCTTGTCCTGTTTTTGACTCAGCTCCTGGAGCAAATAGCTCCCATGTTTTGCCTGAGCTAGTAGTTGGCCTCTGTCACTTGTGACCTGAGGAATCCCGGGAGACGCAGTTGTTTCCCTGAATTCCTAAACCTCATGAAATACTTAAACGAAAAAAAAAAAAGTTTCATTATTTGGCCAAATTTGGGCAATAGTTAGCTATTTGCTGCATTTTAATTTATACATTGCTTCCTCTTGGAGAGTCACATTAAAATATTAACACTCAAAGGCTCTGAGAAGCCTACAACTCAAAAGCCAGTGGACTTTGATTCCACAGAACAACCCTAAACATGTGTAACTGTGGCTGCCTTTCTACTTGTGAGCTCCCCACATTCTGCACAAGCAGCTCTCTAGAGAGCATACTTTGCTGTAATGGATGGAACATCCAGATGAGAAAACTGAAGAATCTTCTGGGTCTTTCGAGAGCTATGTTCACATTCAAATAGGCATGGTTATCATCAAGCATTTGAAGGGTGCGTGTGAGTTTCAGTTCACCCTTCCATTTTACCTTCTTCCCAAATCGTGGTGTTGTCATAGCTTCAAAAGCTTGTTCTTAACCATACACATACACCCTGAAAAATGAGGTGGCAGAATTAAAGTGGTTTTTTCGTAACAGTTTGGGATAAATTATCTGAGTCACGTAATGGCCTCTTAGATAAAAGACTACAAGAAAGCTTGCTTCTATTTTCTGATAAGCAGGACCAGCAGGGAAGGAGCGTGGCTTGGGAGGCTTTCACACTCGTTCAGAGTGTTAGATACCTTTGTTTTTATTTTTCAAATGGCCATATCATTGCACAAATCACCCTCATGTCCCTATGGGCTAAATACTAATGTCTAATTATGCCAGGTTGTGTGTATGGACCTTTAGGTCAAATCTGGCCAGTGGATATTATTCTTATAGTTATTACCAATTGTAATTGATTGTTGGGCCCAAAGAATTGTCAGAGGGGGCTTCTGGTCCTAGGGGGAGACTTGGGTCCCTCTGGCACCCTTACAATCTAAATTAGACTGCATTGTATAACAGTATTAGGCGTCTGATACGGGACTTGCCAAATTTCATGGCTTCAGGCTCACGGAATGTGCATCCCTGTTCCAGGGAGGCTAAATATTTTTCCAAATCAGTAGATAAAACAAACTCCCTGACCTCAACTTACTTCCTGGCGCCTGGAGTCCTGAGTAGCTCATGAGGAGTGTCTGTCTGCTATCAAGTGACAGGACACATTCAGACTGGCTCCTGCTCTAGGGACCATGTGGTACCTGATCCCGTCTCCATCTTCGGAGCTAAGATTTTGGCCACAACTTAAGTTCTGAGTCCAGAGGGCAACAGGCCAGAGTTAGATACCATTCTACGCCATTGAATCAGGCTTGAAGGGCAACTGTGGCTTCTTAGTACGTGAAGCAATGTGCTTCACAGAGAGGCCACTGAAGGCCGGTCATCACAGACGCTGGCAACGACGTCATACCTGAAATGGAGAGAAGGCTACAAGACTGCCTTAAGCACATACTACGCACAGGCTTTAGGCCTTATAAAGCCAAGCAAGAAGGGAGTTAATCCATGAAAGGGAACAAGAAGCTCCTCACCAAAGCTTCATTGAGTGGACACCTTGACACTGACTGACATCCACAGACTACGTTAGACACGGTCACCTAACAGATGACACAGAGCTAGCTAAATCTTAATGACTCAAAGGAATATTAAATAAGAAAGAGTGGTTCCCACAGGTGGTCTAAAAGAGGAAATAAATTAACAGCAAGGGGAATACTGCAGAAATTAGAAAGCTTGTGGAGTGTGAGAGAGAATGGAAGTAAATTCCCTAACATGATAAAATCCCATAATCCTTCAGGAGATGCAGCACCATATTAGAGCCTTCCTATTAAAGTGGCCCAGTGCATTCAGCTTGAGGTTTCCCTTTTCCAGTTGATGCTACCTGCCTTTTAGATTCCTCTGCATTTGTTAGCACAAGCAAGCTATACACATACAACACACACACACACACACACACACACACACACACACACACACACTCTGTCTCCCTGCAAATAGGCCATGGTTAACCAGATTGCATGTATTTGCATCTCCTATTTACTGAATCATCTAAACACAACAATTTTCCTTCTCATTCATCTCACTAAACATGGGGGCCTGTACAGCCATATTTTTCTCGTTCACATCCTACTTCAAAGGTCTGTGACTAACCTAGTAACTCATATTCTAAAACACACACAGCCGACTTCAGCTCAAATTGTTTACATCACACAGCCATCCTTCCTCACATAGTCCACTAAGCTAAATCACCTACAGTGGCACTTCAGGGGATGCCTCATGAAGACCATGACTGGAAACCTTCAGAAGGTAGAAGGAGACAAGTCATTACATGTCACCTCTACATCCGTCAGGGCCTGTGTGGTACCCTGCTGTGTACTCACACAGCCCTTGGTGAACATTTGGTAGAAGGAATGATGGAGGGGATTGTTTTTGTCCCAAGACATCACTAGGTTGAGGAAGGCTTTCTCATAACTGTCATCATGACTAAGTCCTCTACATTGGAATCATGGAAATAAAACACTTTTTAACGAGGTCTGTTCTTCTTTTAATTTCTGATATTGTAACATAACTACATTTCTTTCTTCCCTCCAAACCCTCCCATATACCCCTTGCTTGTTCCTTTAAATTCATAGCAGCATTTTTTTACTAATTGTTATTACATGTGTATGTGTATATATATACAAATTTCTAAATATAACCTGTTCAGTCCATATTATGCTACCTGTATATATGTTTTCAGGGCTCAGTATTTAGCACTGGACAACCAATTGCTACACTCTTCCCTGGGAAGGCCACGTTTCTCTTTCGCAGCATTCCTCAGTTGTCTATAGATCCTTGTATTATAAGGCTGAGGCTCCTGAGTTTCTCTCCCTTCAGTATGGCATGTTCATTGATGGCAGCCTTGGCCATCTCACATTGGGACAGTCATGTTGGTGAGACTTGACAGATGTAGCTTCTGATACTACTAGGGGTTATGAACGTACAGCGAGCTCTCTGATCTTCCGGCTCTTACCGTCTTTCTGCCCCCTCTTCCTCAATGTTCCCTGAGCTCATAGGGGGAGTGTTTTGTAGATGTACCTTTGTACTGAGCTCCACAGCTCTGCATTTCAGTTGACTGTGGTTTTCTATCTATTGCAAAAAGAAGTTTCCTGGATGAGGGCTGAGGACTGCACTTGTCTGTGGGCATAAGGACAGCTGTTTGAAGAAACACTGAGGAGTATGTCTGTCTTCCTGGCCTCTTCTATCATGGTCTGAAAACAAACATAAAATAAAACTTTTTTCTGAGCATCTGTCTCCTCTCCATACATTCCGTGATGGCTTGAACAAAGTACAGTATATACAGCAAGTCTGCAAAGAGAAAAGGACCCTATGACCAAAAGGTGACAGTGGTTTTGTGATTTAATGGCATTTCCTTTTCCAGGAAATTCAGAATTCCGAGAAAGAATTTAGTTCTTGTGTCTATGAACAGATTGGTGGTAGTTCACAGCATTGCTCAAGAAGCTGTTTCAGTTTGCAGCCTAAGAAGAGCTCACCATGTTACCTGGGACGCGTTGGCCCCTTGTGTAACATTTGTCAGCTTGAGCAGCAGCTCAGGAAAAAAAAACGCTGGTGGCTTCATCTCTGATGTTCAGCCTTGTAATGGTTAAGAATGAGAATGTTGAATTTCTCGCCATATGCCAGCGTGGGAGCTCTTAGCTGAGGCCATACAACGGTCACTCAATAAATGTTGGCTGCTGCAGTGAAATTTAACAGAACAGAGATCCTGACTGTTGCAATAGCTGGGGAACACTGCGAGTTCCTTCTGCATTCGGATGAAATTTGCCGATGGTTGCCTCAGTTTGACTCAAGTTTCTCAATCTGCTTCTTTTTTCTCCGCCCCCCCAACATTCTTGACATCATGTCAAAAGAATTATAAGAACAACTTTAAGACAATCAGCAGAACGTCTGAGTCACAACTAAGACATAATTCTGGAATTCAAAATGCAGATACACAATTTTTCTTAAACTATTTGAACTAACAAGCAAATAAATACAATATAATGATACAAACTACATAGAAGTCCATTGAGATGTATAGACTTTGGACCCGATTAATTTTGGTTTATGATGTTTTCATTTGCAAGTTCCTTTAATGAAGTTTTAATAGCTCTAAAAAATAATAGCTAGTAAACTTGAAGGCAGAGCAATTTCTCAGTGTTAAGTTATTAAACTAAGTACCTTCTTTTCTGTTTGTTTGCTTGTTTTATTCTGAGACAGGATCTTTATGTAACTCAGGGTAGCCGCAAAAATCCTTTGCAGCTGTTAATAGCCTTGAACACCATCCTCCTGCCTCTACCTCCCCAAATGCAAGATTACACACATGCACTGCCATGCCCTGTGTGTGCAGAGCTGGGAGTCTATGTAGGGCTTCTGCATGCTGGATATTTTCTTAGGAACTGAGCTTCATCCCAGTGCCACAGCAGCTACTTCCACACTGTGATCATTGGAAACTTGTCACTAACCCAGGTGAGTCAGACCAGTGGGTTAAATGATATATGTAGTAAATTTCATCACTTAGCAGCAAGATAGGGATGAAGTTGTGACTCCTGTGGCGTGCATCCCTAGCATGCTCACAGCGCTGGGTTCGGTAGCCAGTGATGAAAAACTTCAGCCGGTGGTTTCCTGGATTCTGTATGAATGTTTACTCATTATGATGAGTCACCTCTCTGTAATGTAGTCACTTTTCCCTCATGTGTCCCTTTCAGTAAAATGTCTTCTACCTCAGTATTTCCCTGTGATACAATTCTAAAGTTTTGCAGTGAAAACTTGGGGAGCACCTAGTATCTGGGTGATTTGGATCACAAAAATGATCTTACTTTTCTTCCAGTGGATGGTGGCATAGGTGCTGGGAATCACTGAGGGAATCATTGCCCTGAATTAAGGCTCCTCTGTGTTGGAGGCCTCACCCTGCCACTGTTGCCTTCCATTCTGAAGGCACTGGGAAGCTGACTTTGAATCCTCGAAGAAGAGTTTTGACTCTTCTGTTGTTGTTGATATTTGGGGTTTTGTTTTTCCATTACCACGGTGCTTTTATGTAGACTGCCCATTTCTGGAAACTCAAACCCAGATTCTGGACTCCTGCAATCAACATTCCTCCAATTCCCTAATTTTTTTTTTCATGGAAGCAAATTCCACAGAAACTGTTTTAGGTGAAGTGGTTTGACCCACAAAATCTGAACTTTAGGGCCTCATAAGATGCCTCGGGGCTCCAATGTAGTTAGATGTGGGAGAACAGAATTACAATGTCCTATATAATATTAGTGCCTTTTAAAAAATGCTTTATAAATGGGATCTGGGGGGCAGGGATAGTTCAACAACGTGTGGCATGAGGACCCGAGTTCCTATCCTCAGTACTCGGAATAGAAAGCTAGGCATGATCACATACATCTGTAAGCCCAGGGCAGGGCAGGAATATAGGATCCCTGAGACTCCTGGACAGCCATGCTAGCCAATCAGTGCAAGCAAGGGCAATGAGACCCTTTCTCAAAAGACAAAATGGAAAGCAATAGAGGGAGATACCTGTGATAAACCTCTGTCCCCCACAAAAACCTGCACAAGAACCCACATACACATGTGCACACATGACCACACACACAAATTCATTACAATTGCATACATAAATAAATCAATTAACCAATCAATTAATTATAGTTAAGATCTAGCACCCCTGGGCCTGCATTTCCAAAAAGCAACCCTTGGCTGTTGCTTGGTAGCAGCCCGTTAACACAGGGCACAAGCTCTCCAAGCTGGCCAGCCCTTACCCCTCCTATAGTATACTTGAAGTCCCACAGCTTACTTTCCATATCCAGCTCATGGAGGCCCATGCATCTCTGGCCTCTCACCTGTACCAATACATGACCTATTTGACCCAGTGAACACAAGAACACCATGGCACACTGCACAGCTGCTGTGTAGACCTTCATCATCTAACATGGTACCCTCTGGTCACATGAGTGTTGATAGCTGTTCTTACTTGTCAACTTGACTACATCTAGAATGCACTAAGAAGCTATGTCACTGGGGATGCCTGCTTGGGTCATGTGAGGTAGGAAGACCCACCTTGAATTTGGATCATTCGTGGTCAGAAGACCCACCCTAAAGCTGGGCCACATCTTCTCATGGTAGCCCATATAAAGCACAGGGAGAAAGACGCTTTTGTTCTTTGTCTGATTCCCTGGCATTACAGCCCACTTCTTCAGGATTAGACCTACTGAGACACCCAGCCTCATGGGCTGAACAACTACAGGATTCTTCGACTTTCTCACTGGGAGACAGCCATTACTGGACTGTCTGGACCACAGCCAGTAAGCCACTCTAATAAATCCCCTTTAAGTGTAAATGTGTATATTTATTATACATATATATATATATATATACATAGTACACTTATATTCATTCTATCAGTTCTGTTTCTCTTGAGAACTCTAATACGTGTGAAAACTGAAAATATGTGACTAAACTATAAAATGGGATTTTTCAAAACATTTTTACTTAAATTTGCTTAATAATTAAATTAAAATCTTAAATTGAAAACAACAGCATAACACTCTGCCCAAAACCAAATGAGAGTATAAAATGGAAATATGTTGTTAACCACGTTCAAAACCCTTAACTCTGTTTCTCTTTTGCTCACAATGGCCAGTGACAATCTCAAGGAAGTCATCTTCACATTGACATTTCAGAGAAGACAAAGTCAACAAGTCTTTGGAAGTCTTCTCTAGGGCTTGCCATCCTGTCTTCAAATCACAGCTGAGAGGGTCACCTGTGGGAAGGCACAGAAATTTCTAGAGCATTTGATGCATTGGTCACTCTTCCCTTGGGTAAAATGTGTCAGTAAGAGCTCCAAGGGCTATCCTAGAAAGCAGAGGATGCCCTTGAGAGAAAATGACAAAGAATGTCTCTACGGAGGAGGGACGGATTGACTTTGGAGATTTTCTTGAGAGAACACAGGCTCTAATTAGCACACCCATGGAAGGCAGGGACCCTCCAGAAGCATCATAATAGAGGAGGACAGAGGCACAAGGGTGCTTAGCAAAGACAAATAATTAAAGGCTGACTTCACTTAGCAGGGAGAAATAATCAAAGGCAGATTGCTTCAGACTCCACCCGAAGCTGGGCAGTGCCTGTACCTCTACCAAAGTGCTCTGTCTCTACTGTCCCCTCTTTCTTCTAAAACACAGCCCAAACCACCTCTTGCAGATCTTCTAAGTAAATTTCAAATTCTAACCAAGGACTTGAATGTGGGGCTACAGCTGATAGCATCACACAGTTAGTGTAGTCAGCTGTCTGTCTTCCACAGTCCAGCTTGTACTGGTTCAACTTCACAATGGTGGGGAAATGGAAATTTAATAGAAACTAGTTTTCATGCATACAGATATTATTGGTTTTCATTTTCAATTCAGTATACAATAATTTAGATGACCTATTCAATATCCTATTACAAAATAGGTTTGTGCTTTATCTTTGCTCAGTATTAGTCCAGTGAACATGTCCGAGCAACTTACAGAGCTAGACATTGGGATCTCATATCACAGTGTATATTTGAGAGCCACACCTTCGCATCCAAACTCTCAGGGCATCCCTACAACTCAGACAGAGTCTAACCGTGAGTGATTTTATCCTTCCCTCAAGACGCCCCTGCTGCGTAGCTGAGTTCCTGTGTCATGAGCTCACAGGTGCAAAGAGAGGCACGCACGTTTGTGCCAGGTGCCCTCGTACCTACTGGAAATTGTGCCACGGACTGTGACTTTTTTTTTTTTTTTTTTTTTAGTGTTTCCATGCAATGTCCTGACTCTAACACCAGCAGGACTCTGGACATTGAAGCCCTGGTATCAGAGGAATGTGTGGAATTTTATTCTGTGGAAACAGAAATTGCAGAATTTTAAAGCTAGCAGAAACCTCCCAAGCCCAGTCCTGCCAATGGTGAGATGAAGGCCTTACTGGGGGACACAGTACTGGGCGGCACAATAAACAATCATGACTGTTGCCCAGAGTCTATGGGCAGGTGGCACCATGCCCTAGTGTATTCTAGAGTATAAAACAGGGTCCTTATGTGTCTTGGTCACAGCTATTACAGACTCTCAAGCGTAGCCTAGTACATAGTGAGCTCAATAAAGAAGGGACGGAGGGGACAGTGCACCACCAGGTGGGTGACAGGAGGTAAAGGAATGCTGAAAATCTGAACAAGAGAGAAAACAGGAGCATTTCCTCAGGTTTTTCCTCGTCTCTTTAGCCCAATATCTCTCATATCAGTCATAACAATGTCAGTAAAGGTCATTTTGATCATTTGCCCCATCTTCCCTTTTTTCCAAATAAGTTGAATGATTTGACACCTGAATGAAGTGACACATCATTGTGAGAACTTATGGAACACTGAATTTTTTTTAATTGACCATGAATTCTATCTTTGTCTCTTAAGTTGAAAGGACTATGGAAGGAAAGTTTAGCTTCATAAAGAACCTTTGACTCAGTGAGTCCGATGCCGGAAGGAGAGCTGTTGGGAAACAGCTTGGAGCTGCTGAACCTAAGGCCCTAGCGGCTAATTCTTAAGCTCTAGTGTCAGTAGCCAACACTGTGGACAGCTCCCGTGAGGATTGCTGCTGCCTGTGCCCTTGGCGCATGGTGCCCAGATGAACTCCAGTGGCACCCAATTAGCAACCTCAAGTTTTTTCATTGTGCCCAAGTGTGGACAGATTCTCAAAGCCAATTGCAAGGGTCATAAGAAACCTGTGTGTAAAACAGTCTGAGGCCGTCCCATGACGAACAACACTCAGGCATCCCTGTGCCCCTGTGACCCAGAACTCTATCCAGAAAGCAGGGAATGGTACCTGGCAGATCCCTGAGCGAGTGGGACATGATTCTTGAGTGAACTCCTTGTGCTAGGCTTACCACATTGTGATCTGAATCTAACCTGCGATAGCCCAGGTTGGACCTTCTCACAGCTGGCCTATACTAGAGAAGGCCAGTGGAAAGTACAGACCAATCGGTGCTCATGCTGTGGCCATGATGCTGTCAATGGGGATTTCGCCATGCTGCTTGGAGACCTCCTGAGCTAGGTAATGGGCCAGAAATCCAACACATTGGGAAGTTTGAGTCCGGTGCTGTAGTAAGAAGAAGGCAGCCAGCAAAAGGAGGAACAGAGAAACTGGAGGCCCACAGCACCGAGTTCGGCGTGACCTGGGCCACTACATTTGCCTTCCCACCAGTACCATGGCCAGCTGCTCCTAGGATGGCAGAGTACTCACCTGGACCCGAGGTGAAGCCTTGGGCAGCATGTTAGACCCAGGTTGCTACACGTAGTGACACACACCTGACCTGTCACAGCCACCACCCTTGCTGTCTTTGACAGAGACAATAAGGTGACCCTGTGGAAGGAGTTGATGGGCAGGAAGTGGATGTGCATCAGTGATGTCATCAAGGGCCAGGGTTCTGTGTTACAGAGTCAGCAGAGCTAGCAGTGACATCAGGAAGAGTTTGGATCCCCATATGCCAACTGCAGGACCAACTCTTAAGACAAGGGACCCAACAAATTAGAAAGAGAGTTCTAAACTCCACTGGGAATACTTTCGCAGGAGGTAGGCATAAGGTTATTGTGTAATTCAAATGCTGACTTCTGTACCCTCCATATCTGGTTGCAATCCGTGTTCTGAGAATCTTCTGTCTCAGTGTTGTGTAAACACTGCTCCCCAATTGTCCCCTGATACGCCAGTAAGGTAGCTTTCAGCCAGTTGCTGAGCAAGAGACAGAATAGGACTGCACTTCCTGCCAGGCAGGGGAGGAGGATTAAGAAGAGGAAGTAGGAGATTCGGACATGGGAGAGGTCCAAGGGACATCAGAAGAAAAGCTAGAACAGGGGAAAATACAAAGCGCAAGTTCTCTCTGGGCTGTACACTGGAAGGAAATCAGATTGGCTTAGAGGGCTAAGAATAGAGTAATAACGGCTGTTACTGTATTGTGAAGTTTATTATTAAACAAATATAAAAGTGTCTCAATTATTTGTATATTAGAGAGAGAAAAACTGAGAAACAAACAGTTTTATAAAATTAACTTTGACACCAGGAACTGTTATAAACGTAGCCAGATTGACAGTGTGTCTTGATACGTGCATCAGTGTGGTTTATCACCTACTGCTCAGCCGAAAACACCCATAAAGGAACAACTAAAAATGATTTCAAATCTATTATTTAAAATGTTTGGAGCCATATTTTTATGGACCTCTAGATCATAGTTTGGGAGGAAGGCCGTTTCCTAAGTAATTAAATAGGATGTGAGAGTGATCCGGCTGTGACATCTGCCATTCTGTCGATGGCCAGGGTTGATTTGCCTAATCTAGCTTGCTAGGCTGGTGTCCCCATCCTCCCTCACCATGTGTGTCCCTCTCAAAGCCACTCTGTTGGTTAGACCTTCCCCAGTAGAGGAGAGCCAAGGCTATGCAAGTAGCTTTCCTTCCCTGATAGAACCTCCAAATAAATGCAAATTAAGTAAGTAAGTAAAACCATTTTGCTTATGGGTGCAGAGATAAAGTCCCCACAGGAAAGCACTTGCCGAGACCCACATTGTGAAAGAAGAGAACCAACTTCCAGAAATTGTCCTCTGAACTCCACAAGCTTACTGTGGCATGGGCACACATGCCTGCTCACTCTCTCAGGAAAGAGAATTGTGTTTATCTTATAGCTTTTAAAACAATGTTGAATTAATAAAAACAGGACTTATGAAACTATTAGTAAAATAAGCAGGTTGTGTTCCATTGTTTGTTCTTAGTTTTGCTTTTCATTTGGTTTGGTTTGGTTTGATTTTCCATTGAGTGATGACACTTAAAATTTTATCCAAAGTCTGACTGTAGCTTTGCTACCACCTTCTGGCAAAAAAAAAGAAGAAGAAGAAGAAGAAGAAGAAGAAGAAGAAGAAGAAGAAGAAGAAGAAGAAGAAGAAGAAGAAGAAG
>OU015749.1:56863236-56894035 GCA_907169655.1 Acomys percivali | reverse complement strand
AGAAGAAGAAGAAGAAGAAGAAGAAGAAGAAGAAGAAGAAGAAGAAGGAAGAAGAAGAAGGTGGTGGTGGTGGTGGTAGGTCCCACCCAATCAGCTTAACAAAAAGTAGGGGGAGGAAAATGTTCTCTCCCTCTCCCCCCCCCCCTCCTGAAGCTGAACACCATCTTCGCTTGCCCTTGGACACTGGAACTCTAGGTCTCAGCCCTTCAGCCTCAGAGCAAAAGCTTTACCATTCCCCTTGGTCCTCAGGCCTCCAACCATGTTAGCCCCGTGTCTCTGCTTCTCCAGCCTGCAGTCCTAAACACGTCCTTAAAGCTCAGGGATGGAGCAGGGGCTAATCCCAGTACTCGGGGAGGCAGCAGCGGCAGGTGGATTTCTGTGAGTTCAAGACCAGCCTGATCTACATAGCAAGTTTCAGATCAGCCAGGACTCCATAGGGAGTTTCAGAGAACCCTCACTGATGGAGAGGGCTTAATTGAGACCATGAAGAATATTGAGCGATATTAAAGCAAGTAGACCTACTAACTATTTCAGGTCCGAAAGAACAGGCAAAGCGTGACTTTGCCCCATTCTTTGAGGCTCACAGGAGTAAAGGTAGCCATGAAGGGAGGTTGGAAGCCTAAAGTGATGTTCATCTCTCCCTCTGACTTCCTCCCAGGGCTCTACACTGGCAGAGAGAAGCTGCCAAAAGCATGTCGCCTCGCTCCTCCTGGGCAGTCGGCCAGGTATGAAAGACTAAGTAGGGTTCCAGAAGGCATCCTACACTCACTCACTATAAAGAGCCGGAGTCCAAACCCAAGGACAGGGTCGCTGTCGTTGTGTAACTGCGGAAAGCAAGGCCAGAGACTTTGTATTTTTCTCCCCCGACCGCCCTTCCCGCATTATCTTCATTACGGGGTTAAACTTCTACAGTCAACAGTGCACAGGGTGCCTGGAAATCAGCAGAGACCAGGACAAATGGAAACCACAGCCCTTACACTCACGCACAGTTTCTCCTGTTGCTCCTGCGTCAGTTCAGGCCAGCGATGAAACCCGACTGGTACAAGTCAGCTTTCTCAGTTTAGTCTAAAGCAGTGGCTCTCAGCCTTCGTAGTGCTGTGACTCTTTAATACAGTCCCTTGTGTTGTGACCCCAAGCATAAAATTCTTTCTGTTGCTACTTCATAACTATAACTTTGTTACTGTTATGAATTGTACTGTAAATGTCTGATATATGACCTCCCTAAGGGGTCAAGACCTACAGGTTAAGAACCACGGGTCTTCCCCTCTTTCATGGGACATGCCCTTTGGGTAGTTTGCAGATATAAGTGAGTATATACCATTTGTCTCTTTCTGCTTCTGGATTAACTCACTCATTTTAATCATTTCTAGTTCAATCAATTTGTCCACAAATTTCAGGACTTCCTTGTTTTTAATAGCTGAGTAGTATTCCATAGTGTAAATGTACTACAGTTTCTTTATCCAGTCTTCTACTTCATACCCTATGAGCATATACAGGGGGAGGAGGTCCCCCTCTGTCAGTCATAGGGAGGGGAGTGAGGGGAAAGCGGGAGGGAGGGAAGAATGGGAGGATACAAGGGATGGGATAACAATTGAGATTTAATATGAATAAATTAATAAAATATTTTTATTAAAAAAAGAACCAACCGTTCTAATGGATCAGTGAGGGTTCACCTGAGCTAGCTAGAAGTGGACACACTTCAGACAAGTGCTGTTTCTGTTGCGGTGAGGAAATGAGAGCCGGCTTTAAGAAACCCAACAAAATTCACTGGGTCAGATGCTAATCCCAGCTCATGCTGCCAACAGTGAAAATTAGGGCAAGGGTTCCTTCAGCAAAGCCCACTGTTAAATCAATGAACAGCGAATCCTGTCATCCTTTTGTGCCCAGTACACACGGGCGAAAGTAAATATAGGCTCAAGGTTTTGGAGTAAGAGTTCAAATCCCACTCCTGCCACTTATGCCATTTGTACTCATCAGCTAGTCTCTGGAAACGTCAACTTCATACACAAAATGTTGTCTAGTTCCTTCCTTTATCATAGAGCAATGAAAATAAATGGGAAAATAAATGCCGAATAGCTACTACTGTTTCTGCTACTCCACCCCAGTACTCTGTGAGTGGGGACTCTCAGCCCACATTGGGTGTACCAGGCTCTCCGCGGGGCCGTTTACAGTAAGGAATAGGTTATATAAATGTAGTGGTTCTAAAATTAAAAAAAGAAAAGTCAAGCCTGTCTAGTTGAACTTCTTTCAAATAATTAAGGAAGACGTCCTAAGCGTTCTTAAATTGTGACCTCCCACACACACCCCAATTATTGCGAGAGCTTAAAAAGAAAGGGAAAAAATAAATACATAAATATAAAATTAGCAAACCCAAGCCAGGCATGGTGGCACATGCCTGTAATCCCAGCACTGGGGGAAGGCAGAGGCAAGAGGGTATCTGTGAATTTGAGGCCAGCCTGGTCTCAAATCCAGAACAGCCAAGGCTACATAGAGAAACCATGTCTTGGAAAAATAAAAAATAAAAAATTAGTAAAGCCAGTATTGGAAGCAATTTTAGATTTTGGGGAGGGGGAGTTGAGACAGTTTCTCTTATAGTCCTGGCTGTCCTGTAACTCTCTTTGTAGACCAGGCTGGCCTCGAACTCAGAGATCTGCCTACCTCTGCCTCCTGAGTGCTGGAATTAAAGGCGTGTGCCACCACGCCTGGCTTTTAGATGTATTTTTAATGTGTATGCCCTTCAACCTTTCTGAGGTGCTTTTCTGACGAACGTGGCTTCTGTTTCAAGCACCACTGTAAAGGGCTCAAATGTGCTGAAATTATCAAGTGCTTCTGAGCGGCTCCTCTGCCTAATAACTAACAGGTGTAGAATGAACAGGAGCCATTTCTCATATTCCAAAGCAGCAGAAATGAGTCACAGGTGAAACGTGAATCTGGTTATGGATGCCTGGATAGCATGTGCCCTTTGGTCCTAAGAGCTCTGAAGAACACCTTCGGGCTTCTGAAATTGTCTTTAGTGGGTTAGTCTTCAAACTTGACCTCCAGGAGGTACTTTCAAAACCTGGGGTATAAAAATGTGCTGCTGTTCTAGGTGGCACCTCAGAAGTTACACCGACACCGAGAAAACGCAAAAGGAATGTGAAACCAGCTGACTTGATTTAAGCATGTGATAAAAGGCCATGTGCACTCTCGTTCCTCTTGGATGTCCCCACCCTTGCACCCCACTCTCCTATGTCCCACACACGGGCCACCATCCCTTACTGAAGGTCACAGCCTAATTTTCCCACCATGGTCTTTGTCCCTCACTCAAACAACCTCCACCTTTCCCATCTGACATCAGCCCCAGTGATCCTCACTTTAAGGAACTTCAGAAATGACCCTTGTAAAAGTCAAGGAAAGACTTAAGGTCTGTTGTCAGCATAAATCAAAAAATCCCAGATCCTAGAAGCTTTTGCTAGAAGACATTGGAAAAATAGACAAAATTTGAATGGGTGTCTGGGTAGAGGCATATTTAAGGTTCTCTTACCATTCCTATACCAACGTGCATCTCTGGAAAATAAAGCTGCCGTGGTTTGAATGTGCAATGTCTCCCTCAGGCTCGTGTGTTTGAACACTTGGTCCCTAGCAGGTGGCACCGTTTGGGGAGGATGCGGAACCTTTAGTAGGCAGATCTTTGCTGGAGTAAATATGTCACAGGGGGAGGGCTTTTGAGGATTGTTTTCCACTTTTAATATTTTTTATTATTTCATACTTGTGTTGGGTTCTAGGTAGAAGGCAAGAAAACTCACTTCAGAGACAGAATCTTAAAAGGCAAGCTTTACCTTCTACACACAGGGAGGTGGTCAGCTGGGCATCTCAACCTCATCCCCGAAGGAAGACTGCACAACATCTTTTTTTTTTTTTTTAATGTATCTTTAAAAAGAAAAAAAAATTTTTCAAAAAGATTTTTCTTATCTTTTTTTTTTGAAGACTTGTTTATTTATTTTGTGTATATGAGTGCTCTGTTTCCATGCATGCAAGAGGGCATCGGATTCCATTACAGATGGTTGTGAGCCACCATGTGGTTGCTGGGAATTGAACTCAGGACCTCTGGAAAGGCAGCCAGTGCTCTTAGCCACTGGGCCATCTCTGCAGCCCCGGTACATTTGTAAAGGATGGGAACACAAGCAAGGGGGAGCGGGGCGGGCTGCTGCATTGACCACTCATATTTTCACACAAGGGGTTGGGCAAAGAAGCGAATGTGGGGGACTGGGCCTTTCCAGGTCATCTGGTTTCAGGACCCTGGACTCAGCTTTTTGCAGTCACCTCCTCCCTTGGACTTTGGCCTGGAATTTAGAATGATAGTAAAACAAAGAAGACAGGCAACACATTTATAACTTGGGTCCCTTAAGTTTAGATAGTGGATAATGGCAACATTATTACATCCTTTACTGGTGAACAGACAAAACATGAAAACACCTGAAGAAGCTAGAGTTGGGTTCTGGGGCCTGGGAACATGAACTCAGTTTTGACCCTGCCAGCAAGATAGAACCCAAGTCTTGCATATAACATATTTATCATATGCTCCTCAACCCCAACTCCTCGCAGATCTCCCACTCCTCATCTCTTGTCTCTATTTTCTTTTTTTGTTCATTTGTTTGTTGGGGGTTTGGGTTTTTTTGTTTTTGCTTTATGTCTCTATACTCTAGCCCACCTAGTCATTGATGACTTAGGGGTGTCAAGCCATCCATGGGAGCATGGTCAACTTACCAGAAGTTGGATCCTTAAAGATAACTGACTGTCCCTCTCCTAGAACCCATTAGCTGCCCCTCCCCGCTCTGTGCTGGGATGCTGTCCGGCTGGTGGTTGTTCCTGAGTGCAATGGTCCTGCCCAGACCAGGAGACAGTCTCCCCACGGCCTTCCCTAGCCTCTAGCACTTACAATCTTCCTGCCTCCTCTTCCAAGAGGATCCCTGCGCCTTGGTGGAAGGGGGTGTCCTATGCATGTCCCATTTATGGCTAAACACTCGACAAACACTCCATATGGCTCGGTCATGGGTTTCTGCATTCACCAGTGTCGGCAGCACAAAGGAACTTGTCCCATGAGGACAGAGCTGCACTAATTAATGGGTATGGAGAAGCAAATTTAGAAGATATTTTGATACTATGACCCTTTAGCAAAATAGCAGTAGTACATCCACTGCTGGGGACTATGACCTTCCAGGCCATTAGTCCTTGGCCAGATTTACAGCATCAGGTACATTTTTCCCATGCGCTGGGCCTTAACTCCAACCGGAAAGCCGGTGATTGCTACCGTAACATCTGTGTCACTACTGCACCCATGGTCACTGTCTTGGCACACTGGTCACTACTGGAGCTCCCAGAATTCATAGTTCAGTAAAACATGCTTTTTCTCCCCCAGCAGTCTACACTGCACCTTCTGGTACTTTGAAAGCTGGCCAACAGCAACCATTCTGGTCAATAGAGATTTGATTGCCCTTTATCTTGTTACCAAAGAATGTGATGTCTTCGGCAATGGGGTCTTACCATCAAGTTCTGGTGGGCACCGATGAGTAATATATATTTTGGTGATGGGGAGGGAGGGTCTCTGGGGCACCCCTAACCAACAACTCAAGGGGAGGAACCACATACTTGGCACTGGACTTTCTGTCAACCTATGTACGGTAGCTCCAATTAAATTCTTGTATATAGAGATTTATTTGTGTATTTAGAAATCAGTATTTCCAAATGGCTTTCTCAAATATCCTAGTGTTCTCTCTCCAAACTCCCTCTCCTGCCCTACATTCTCCCAACTTAAGCTACCTCCCCATTAATTAGTCTGGCTGCACTTGCTGTTCTTGCTCTGCTTCTTGACCTTAGATGCAATGTGATCAGCCAAACTGCCACCGCTGCCCGATGCCTTCCCTGCCTGCTGCCATGGAGGACTCCCTGAAACTCTTAAGAAAAAAAGGAAAAAAGGAAAAAAGGCTTTCTCCCTTAAGTTGTTTTTGATGGGGTATTTTAGCCAAAAGCTGAATCCATCTTCATCACAACAGTTAGAACTGGAATATCCTAGCACTTTCCAGGACACACTAAAGTCACTATACACACAATTTCAGATACGTTCTAGGTTTTGATTGTAGAAGTACTTGGTCCTATTTCTCTGAAACAAGAAAGATTTCTTCTATACACCTAATTGAGATTCAGAGATAAGGGCATTTTTGTCAGAATCATAGAAAAGAAGTGGTGTATGTCATCATCTAATTACAGTTAAGTTATCCAGGAAAGAAATCCAGCAAGTTGTTAGGGAAAATAGGCCATTTCCCTTTTCACCTGCAGTAAATTTCCCCCTCCCCACTGCACCGTAAAACAGGCTTGGAGAGCCTAACTAATAAGGAGTAATAAGTCTGTGTACACGTACGCTGTGTACATGTGCAGCTGTTTCCATGCTTGTGTACAAAAATGGATGACCTTATCGGCAATGTGGAACCGGTCACGTGCCAGGAAGGACACATGAACAACAACAGGAGCAGTGGGGGAGAGAAAAGGAGCCACCAGGAACGGATAATTGAAACAAAAGAAAAGCCTAGGCCTCCTTGTCAGCTGTTTTGCAGCTCTGGGACCCTCTCAGCCTCAAAAGCCTACACTGCTCGGCAATAAAACTTTGCTCTCAATTCAGACTTTTTCTGTGCCTCCTAGTTTTTTTTTTTTTTTTAAAGACTTATTTATTTACTATGTATACAGTATCCTGCCTGCATGTACACCTGCAGGCCAGGAGAGGGCACCAGATCTCATTATAAACGGTTGTGAGCCACCATGTGGTTGCTGGGAATTGAACTCAGAACCCTTGGAAGTACAGCCAGTGTTCTTAACCTCTGAGCCACATCTCCAGCCCTACTTCTTAATTCTTAATTCAACTTCGAAGAAAATAAGCTGAACTCTAGCCTGCAACAAACAAGAAGCCTATAAGTAAAACATAGGAACAAGCAGGGTCAGGACACTATTAATCCAAGATTAAAATGATTATAAGAGCAATTCTAGAGAATATGATCTCTGAGGAACTTATGTAAAGCAGGAGGGGTGGAGAAAGACCTATGTGGCAAGATATTTACCTAAATGACATCAATAGACTTATTACACAGTAAATAATGACATGCAACATGTTGCAGGATACTTGATCCCATTGTGAACCCCAAGACTGTGAACTGTAAAGTCCTGTTTCTTGTTTGGTGTGGTTGCGCCTAACATACCTTTAATCCAAAAACTTTCTGTTTATTTTAAACAGGTGATTATGGTGTGGTTCAGCTAGTCCTTTCTAGCACACACCCTTAATCAAAGATCCTTCTGTACACAGGATTTAATAGTTAACCCTAGGTCAAGAAGCGGAGCAAGAAACCAGCTGACAAGGATTAAAGAGTAGGAGGGACTTTGAGTTGAAGGGTATTTAAGACAGTGTGGCTAAGCAGGGGCTTTTGAGCTTGGAGCAAGCAAGCTCTTTGACGTTCAAATTTTTTGGCTTTTCCTGCTGGGCTATCAGCTAAGCAAGCAAGCTTTTGGCTTTTCCTCTGGAACGTGAGCTGAGTAGGAAGGTCAGCTGGGTGCTTTCTCTGAGCTAGCAAGTTTTCATTCCAGCATCTGGTTCCTGTGTCTTCACTGGTAAATCGAATGTTGGAATTTTCATTCGTCATAACAACAGTAAGATATTCTGTTTGTAGAAGTGACCTTCATTTACATTTATTAAGGTGTGTCTTTGTATAATCCATTGTTAATTGCCGAACCTGCAGTAAGCTAAATGCTAAAAGATTCTGGTATTGTCTCCCATCTCAATGTTGTGTAGAAATTTCTCCCTGATTATCTCTGATTGGTTAATAAAGAAGCTGACAAGCCAATGACTGGGCAGAGGAGACAGTAGGTAGGACTTCTGTTCTCAGCCTGGAAGCGGGGAGGGGTAAGAAAGGTGAGAGGGAGGGAGTAGGGGAGAGGGGAAAGGAGATAGAGGGTGGGGAGGGAGGTCACCGCGGGGGAGTCACCATAGGGGACAAAGATGGAGCAGGAATGACGAGGGCAGACTAGAGGACAGGTACAGGGCATGTGGCTAAGTAACTAGAGTAGCATAGACAGGTTAGAAAAGATCAAATCTGCCCAGTTATGGTGGCGCACAACTATAACCCCAGCACTTGGGGAGGCAGAGGCAGGTGGATCTCTGTGAGTTCAAGGCCAGCTTACTCTACAAAAGCCAGGACTGGCAAAGCTACCCAGAGAAATCTTGTCTCAGGAAAAAAAATAATAAGAGAAGCTAGAGACACGGCTCAGAGAAGTTAAGAAAACTGACTGCTCTTCCAAAGGTTCTGAGCTCAATTTCCAGCAACCACAAATCTATAGTGAGATTCAGTGCCCTATTCTGGTGTGCAGGTGTACATGCAGGGAGAACACTGTATACATCTTTTTTTTTTTAACTCCCAATATTTATTTTTAAAAAATAGATACATAGCTAAATAAATAAATGTTAACAGGTCTCAGTAATTGTGAGCTATAGTGGGCATAGAAAAAAATTTTAGTTTCAACATGTTTGTAAAATCCCTTTTATTCTATTAACTTCTTTGACCCACACTACAGAAGCTTCAAAGTACTACTTAGTTTCTTCCCCTTCTTACTGGACATTTAAATTCATGTTTTACTAAACTCGAAAGTTGAAAGTGGCATAAGTCTTGAATTGTTCTCCATGGTTTAATCCCTATTCAGGTTCATAAACAGAAATGCATGAGCTAACTACATAATACAACTTGACAAGAATGAAACAAGTGTATAAATGAAAATGCAATTATACTGTTGTGGTCTGAATGCAAATGGCTCCCATAAGTTTATATATTTGAATGCTTAGTCATCAGGCAGTAGCACTACTTAAGAAATAGGAGGTGTGGCCTTGTTAGAGTACGTGTAGCTTCGTTGGAAGAAGTATGTCACTAGGGGTGGGCTTTGAGGTTTCAATAGCCCAACTCAGGCCCAGTGTCTTTTCTCCTGCTGCCTGTAGATCTAGAGGTAGAAGTCTCAGCTACTTCTCCCATACACCATATCTGCCTGTGTGCTATCGCGTTTTCTGCCATGAAGATAAGGACTAGGACTAAATCTCTGAAACTGTAAGCAAGCCCCATTTAAATGCTTTCTTTTATAAAAGTTGACTTGGTCATGGTATTTCGTCACAGCAATAGAACAATGACTAAGACACAAACCAAGACATCAGACTGCAAAGCATTTTCAGGACGAAAAAAGCTTGATGCTGTCTGTCTGTGTACACCTTGGCATTTGCATTATTTTCCCATTAGGATCAATGGATTCGGGGAGGCGTTGGGAAGAAAAGGCCCAGACAAAGCCCCAGAGGCCTTCAGATTTAACACTCTAAAGCTAATACAGATTGTAGAGCATTAACAAAGGTTATTTGCCTCTAAAAACTCATTTAAAAATTAAATTATTCAATCATCTTCAGGTTGTGAAAATGGGAAAACACAGAGGGTATATTTTTTGTTTTTATTTCAATATTTAAAATATTCACAGTATTAGGTTCATTGACACCCCGTGGAAAATGTGTCAAAGCATACAGGAATTCCACAATTACAGAATTACATACTTCTCACTATATGTATGTTTACACTACAGTGTTTCTAGAAAAAGCACTTTAAAAAAAAAAGTGTTTCACTACATTAATTTCCATTAAAAGTGAACCACAAACAAATTCCTAAATATAACTCAACACTTCTTAAGATCATCAAGCTTTTGGCCAGCACTGTGCTAACATTCCTATCAGGAACACTTACATAAATGCTCAGTCCTTTCTCCCTCCCTTTGTGGCCAGGCTAGGATGCATTTTCCCCCATGGTTTTCCCTAAGGTGCTGTCTCCCAAGACACTATGCAGAATAGACTGGCTATCACAGCATCTTGACTAGGTAATGAGAAGTATTTCCCAAGTTTTTAGGTATTTGTGAGGCAAAACAAAAGTTTCTGTTTTTCATTTTTGATTGTAAAAATTGGACCAATACTGGCTTTACTCTAAAAGACAAACCCATTTGGAAGCCTTGCTACAGAGCATATTAAAGGGCAAAACCTGGGGGCAGATATAATTATTTCTGCACTATAAAAAATAAGATACTCATGGCTCAAAATGTCAAGCCTTCTTCCTGAGAAAAGACTTACTGTGATGGTTTAGTGTTGTCAACGTAACAGAATTTAGAAGCACCTGGAAGATGGGCCTGTAGGTGTGTCTGGAGAATTATCTTGATTCCTTTGAGATGGGAAGACCTGCCCACTGTGGACAGCAGTTCACAGGCGAGGTCAAAGGTGAAATGAAGAGGAGAGGGAGCTGAGCATGCAGTTGCTGCTCTCAGCTTCCTGACCACAAAGTGTCCAGGTATCTGGAGTTCCTGCCATTGCGGCCTGACCTGAGTACAGAATAAACCCTCTGTCCCTTAAGCAGCCTGTCAGGGCGCTTCATCACAGCAACAGAAAAGACACTAAGGCATTTACTGAGCAGAGAGCAGTCTGAACGCAAAACAGACGGCCTGTACCCTTTTCAGTCTCAGCAGTCTCTACTCTGAACCTAATTCTCCTTTCCTACACGCACGCACGCACACATGTTAATAACTCTGGATTGATACCTGCTCTGTAACATCAGTGAATGGATTTAGCTACCAACCTAACAAATAATGCCAGAGAAAGCTTTCCATGTGGAGATTTTGTTATGCTAAGCAGGTAGTAATGCCTAGGTAACAGATGACAGCACTATCTCTACAAAAGCTGGGCATGGTGGCACACACCTTTAACCCCAGCACTCGCAGAAAGAGGCAGGCGGATCACTATGAGTTCAAGGCCAGCCTGGTCTACAAAGTGAGTCCAGGAAAGCCAGGTGACACAGAGAAACCTTGTCTCAAAAAAACAAAACAAAACAACAACAAAACAGATACCTGAAATGCGTACATGCCCTGTGAGTTCATGGCCTAGGAAATTTACCCCCCTTTTCATCTATACCAAAACCAAAGTTTTATGTCTAACTACCCTTTCTCTAAAGGGCAAATAAGGAATACTTTACAAAACTATATTAATGAAACGCCCAAATAAGGTTAAGTATCCCTCAAGAATGAACTATGGTATGTGCGATATATCTTGAACACTGTGGTACTTATCAAGGTGAAGTGAGACTTCATTATCAATTTGCAGTAACTAACACACTAAAAACTCACTAAGTCAGACAGAGTGTTGGTGCACGCCTTTAAGCCCCGTGCTTGAGAAAGCAGGCAAGTTAACTATGAGGCCTGGCAGATAGATTTTTAAAGTAAATCCATGACAATTATAAAAAATGTGTAGACAATGGGACTCAAACCTGGAAAGAAGATAGCACAATTCTAATATGGCAGCCCTTACATGTCTTTAAATCATCCTTGTCACTTATTACTCTACACAGAACTGTCATACTGTATCACCAAAATATCATGTGTACACCATTTAGTTTCAAGAAAAATTCTTTTTCATCACAAGCCAGCTCCCTTCAGTATGATAAGTTTCCTCTGCAAACACTTTCCCTCAGGAACACTATGCCCTATTCATTGGGGCAATAGCCCTGAAATCTGTGCCTGCCTGGTTATCATCATGGTTAAAATGAAAATCAATGAGCATATCTACCAAACTTAGCATAAAGTCTCTTGTCCAGATTAACTATAAAACAGCCAACTCAAAAAACTGGCCACAGAACCTACCATGACAATAAAGCTCAGTGACATGTCTGACTACATATAATCCACACCCGTATTAGAATATAATGTCAGTAAGTTTCACAATTTTTACTAAGGTCTAATCTAGTTTAACATCTGACTTTACAGACATCATCCCAGCACGAATGTTTATAAGTGAAAGCTCAGCAGACATCAAAGTCACTATGTTCTGCAGACTACGAAACACCTACACAAAACACTGTAAGTAATGACATATACTTGCTTGGAGTTCTCACACAAGCCATGTTACCAAACAGGTATCTGCTAATATTTAACACAGTAGACTTAGGAGGCAATAACACTGACAGTTTGACTTTCCAAATCATCATAATATATCTGCGAAGAGTTATGTAAAACTTGAACATAAAATAAGTTATTAAGGAAATGAAAAAAAAGTACTGTTGTGGGGAGAAGCATTGGGGAGAAAGTTTTAATAAATCTGGTTGGAAAGGAAGAGATTGAGTATGCATTTCACAAAGCAATCCTCTAAGAAGCTCAATGTAATACAAATCCTTCTAAATGTAAAGGCCAAGTCAAAAGTGTATCTATAAAGGTTGTTCTTTAGGCCTTAAGCAGTAACTAGTGGGCTTTTTTTTTTCCTGGATGAAAAAGGCTACAACAGTTAAGATTGTAATGATCTGACTTTATTTTACACTAGGTAGGGGGCACAAAGCAATCCTCTTTAATAAAGTTGACAATTAGCTTCACTTAGAACATTTTAACAATGCACATTTAAAAAAAGTATTCATCTTACAAATTGTTCTGCAATCCAAATATACAACAGCTTGGAAAACAACATTTAGAAAACAAAAGCCAATGTAAAAAGACAGATTAAAACAACTACAACAGTACAGGTTTGATATGGCTCAGATTTTACAGCTTTCTTACTGCATCATCTATGTCAGAGATCTGTTCCTTCAGCTGGCTCCATTGCTCCATGTTTAAGGAAATACCTAGACAAGGTTTAAGAAATACAAGGTGAAAAATCATCCCTTCTTGGAGATTTTGGTATTTCCAAATATTCTATCAAACTGCCATTTTGCTTATGTGGATTTTTTAGTATTGAGGACAGAACCCAGACCTCATACAGGCCACATCCACCCTCTATCACAGAACTACATCATCAGCCTCCAAACTGACATTTTGAATGGCACAATACTACAGCGAGGTCTTGTGAGAGATCTATATTGATATTAGAATCTTACATTTGTTAGTCACAGGTTCAATTTTGTATCTAGGCTTCCCACCCTGCATCTACATAATGCCTATTTGACCAATAAGAAGTAATGATAACTTGAAGATGTTTCACAAATATGTGCAGGCTAAGAGTCGGGACCTAGATTTGGCTAAAACATTAGCATTATTACATCCTGTCACTTCCAGTGTTTGTTCCACCAAATTTCAAGGTGTTCAGTTCTGTGCTGAGTTCTCCCATAGGATCCATTCCACTTTGGGAAACTCCCTAGAAAGTGATTCATAAGGGGCATGACAGAATGCAGAATTCAGATATAGGTGCAAGTACACTGTGGAAAACCCAGCCTAGCTGCATTTTCTAGGCTCATTTTTTTAATCAGTAAATGAGACTTACACATCAAAGGATGGTTATAATATATTAAATCAGGTAATATGAAACCCTAGTCTAACACCTAACACAAGCAAACAATAGTGTTTAGAAAACTGCTGAGGGAACATGAAATTGAAAGAGAGAACATAATGGCAGCATGTAGAAAAGTCTTTAAGGCTAACTGAATTCCTTCAGTAAACACTTGCAAGAATGAAATCTGACATTAGCCACTCAGGAAAATCCTGAATGAAAACTCAGACAGGAATTAAATGGCAAATATAAAAAAGGAAGCTTTTAAAACAGACTCCAAAACTGCATGAAACAAGTGTCATCTTTAACAACAGACAGGATAGTACAGAAAATGAAGCTTTTTTTTTCATCTATTAAAAATCTGTCATATAGCCAGTCAGTGGTGGCACATCCCTTTAATTCCAGCACTTGGGAGGCAGAGGCAGGCAAATCTGAGTTCAAGGCCAACCTGGTCTACAGAGAAACCCTATCTTGAAAAAACAAAGTATCTGTCACATTTATTTACTTAATGGGAGCACACATGTGTACATGTGTGAGCCACCTGAGCCAGTGTTTGCAATAGTGTAGGCAGTATCCATTCTCTCCTCCCACCTCACGGGTCCTGGGAGTCATCAGGCTTCATAGCAAATGCCTTCACCTGCTGAGGCACCATACTGTACTGGCCCAAGAAAGCAGCTTTTCATCAACTAAAGATCAACCCAGAGCATAGAACTACATAAATGTAGGTTGTATAGTAGACTTTTTTCAAAGTTTATCAGCATAATCATATACAACATTCACCATGACATTTTCGTACATGTAAATAATGTGTTTTGATTATTTTACCATCCACTCCCCTCTCTTAGTACCCCGTTTCCCACTGTTCCCCTTCTACTTTCGTGTGCATGCCTTTGTCTATAGGTCTCAATTTGTGTTGCTCCTAACAGTACAAATAACAAGTTAACAATTTACCTTGACTATCAACTGGATGGATTTAGAATCATCATGAATACACCTCTGTGGGTGTGGCAAGAAGGGTGTTTGCAGACAGGTTAAGCTGAAGGAGGAAGACCCAGGCTGACTATGGGTGGCACCAAGAAACCAAGCCAAGGACCAGCAAACTCATCTCTCCACTTCCTGACTGAGCCCCAGTGTGGACCAGCTAACTGCCTTAGGCCTTCAGACTGAGTCAAAATAAACCCCTCCTCCTTTAAATTGCTTTTGTCTAGTTTTTTGTCACAAGAAAAGTTAACTAAATACAAGTTGGTTCTAGCTACTTGCTGACAGAATGTTTCTACATGCTAAGAGGCTTAGGCCTGGGTGAAGTACCAACAGTACCAAAGGACACACTAAACCCAGCACTTTTCTGTTTCCAAGTAATACCTAATCAGCTCCGGAAATGATGTAAAATCAGAGAAAGTTCAAGTAAATTAGCAATCAATTTAAAGTAACATTAGGATGCTGTTTTCCTAGGTTTCATTACAAATTGACTATAAAAGGATCAACTGAGTAAGGCCAATCCTTAATCTGCACACCCTGTAACAAATTAAGGCAAGTATTTAGTCAGCATTAACATCAAATAGAAGAAATGAAACCTTACCTTTTCTCCCTGGTTTCATTTCACCTTCTGAGTCCATCCAATACTCTCTAATATCAATTAGAATTTTTCCTTTAAAGTCCCGTACACTGACGTATCTCATTTTCCCAATCTAGCAAAGAGGGGGAAGAAATTCATGAGAGGTGTCACAACTTGCTGCAGGCTAACTCCACTTACAATCCTGAAATGTATGTAACTATAATGGGGGGCGGGGAGATCACTGCTTTAAAAAAGACATAATAAACAAAGCAAATCTCCACTTTCCAATCATGGGGCAGGGGTGTGCACACACACATCCACATATGATGTCTAGAGAATGACTTCAGGTGTCTTTCTCCTCCTCTGCCTTGCTTTGAGAGGGTCTCTCGCTGAACTAGAAGCTCACTGTTAAGGCTCAGTTTGCTGGCCACAGAGTACACACAATCTGCCATCTCTGCCCACAGTGGGGCAACTACACTCCATCTGCAGCCAAATCCAACTACCTAATGTGGGTGCTAAGGATCCAAACTCAGGTCCTCGTGTTTGTACAAGCCTTCTGCCTACTGAGCTATCTATCTCTTCAGCCTCGCTTTTACATTTATGAATATTAATAAACTTAACTGCTAAAGTAAATAGAATTAATGTCCTTTGACAAAAATAGAAACATAATGTGTTCCAATAATCCCAGTTTGGGGTGCACTACTCTCATGTAATACTTAACAGACCGGGTACACCCGGAGAACTGCACACTCAGAAGACTCTCCTGTGTGAACACCAGAACATACTTAGTAAAGCAGTTTATAGACAATATGGTACTAATCCTATAGTACCCTCACTGTATACATGCTCTGCCACTGACTGAAACTTGAGGCACATACTGTCCATTCAAAACAACTGGCAGTAAGTTCTCCAAGGAGATTGCTAAAAAGTAGAGGCAATAGCTTACACATGCAATAAACACTATTCAGCCTTTATAAATTAGGAAATCTTGTCACATTCTATAGCATTGTGCTAAGTGAGGTGAGCCAGTCATAGATCCAACCTAAGCGAGATACCTAAAGCCTAACGCAGTCAAACTCAAAGAACTAAAAAGTAAAGCAGCTCGAGGAAGAGGCAGGCAGCTCTGTGTTCAAGGTTAGCTTAGTTTACACATAGCAAGTTCCAGACCACCCAAGGCATGGTGGTTTGAATAGGTATTGCCACCACATACTTATGTATCTGAATACTTGATCCAAAGGGAGTGGGCACTATTAGAAGGTGTGGCCTTGTTAAGGAAGTGTGTACACACTGTGGGGTAGGCTTTAAGGTCTCATATACTCAAGCTACATCCAGTGTGGCTCACAATTGCTTCTGCTGCCTATGAATTAAGAACTCTCAACTCCTCCTCCAGCACCAAGTCTGCCTGCATGCCACCATCACAATGGACTAAATCTCTGAAACTGTGAGCCAGCCCCAATTAAAAGTTTTCCGACTATTGTAACATCAAACATGGTCTCAAAGTCATTTCCTACAGGGAACAAAACTTAGCCAGTTTTGCCACTACATGTGTGACTTAACTAAAAGCCACACAATATCTATGTTGACAGACACATATTTTATTTCATGACTGATGAGGGGAAAAAGAGCTGGGTGTGGAGCACAAGCCTGTGATCCCAGCACTCAGGGGAGGGAGAGGCAGGTGGACTGCTATGAGTTCAAGGCCAGCCTGGTCTACGAAATGAGTCCAGGACACTAAGGCTATACAGAGAAATCCTGTCTTGGAAAAAAAGAAAAGAAGACCATGGGGCAGAAGACAAAAGACAACAAAAACCCCAGGATGTAAAACCTCATCATCAAATGGAGAACTGATGCTTGCAAAGGCTACCTCTCTCCTGGCTGTGTTTATCCAATCCAGTTCTTTATATTTCTTGTTTTCTTGATGTTTCTTCTTGACTCATTTTTAAACTATAGTGAGTTTTAAAGGATTGCATTTTTTCCTAAGCTTATAAATAAAAGATCACTATACTTATTAAAGCAAAGGCCTTATATCCAAAATACAGCCTTATGACTAAGTAAATCAGCCTAGGCTTTTTTTTTTTAAATAAGAGAAAACAAAACCAAACCCTAAGACACTGTTCCCAAAAGACACAAAAATAGCCAAAGAACATGATCAAAGATATACAAAATTAACACAAAATAAAACCAGAGTTCCCAATACACACTTTTTAAACTAGTCTGGATAAAATGTAAAAGACTAACACCCAGGATGTGGAGCAACTAGCATCCTGTACTGCCAATGATAGAGTTAAATAATACAACTTACTTGGAAAATAATTTAATAGTTTTTTTTTTTTCTTTTTGGTTTTGAGGCAGGGTTCTGCGTGTATTCCTGGCTGTCCTGGACTCACTTTGCAGACCAGGCTAACCTCAAACTCACAGCCTCCCAGGTGCTGGGATTAAAGGTGTGCACCACCACACCCAGGTTGATAGTTTTTTATAAAGTCAAATATACACTATGATTTAGCAAATAAATTTTTGCCACCCCAAAAGTATTCATAAAGACTTATACTAAAGAATATTCAGGGCTGGAGAGATGGCTCAGAGGTTAAGAGCATTGGCTGCTCTTCCCAAAGTCCTGAGTTCAATCCTAACAACCATCTATAATGAGATCTGGTGCCCTCTTCTGGTGTGCAGGTGTACATGTGAACACAACATTGTATACATAATAAATAAATCTTTAAAAAAAAACAAAAAAGAATATTCACAAAACCTTTTTTCCTAGTAGCTCAAGAACTCAAAAAGAAGCCAAATGCCCACCCTAGGTGAATGAAAGAACAATTTACAAAATAATCTTTCAAACTTGCATCACTCAGCAACACAAAGGAAAATTTATAAAGAGCATTTAGATAGCGTCTTAGACTACAATTAACTCAGTGATATCTTTAATAAGACTTTTAATTACTTATCTGTGTATGAATACTTTCTTGATAATGGAAAATATAGAAAATATATAATTATTTAAAGAAAAACAAACAAAAAACAACCTAGCCGGGAAGTGGTAGCATACCCCTTTAATCCCAGGCAGAGGCAGGCAGCTATTTGTGAGTTTAAGGACAGCCAAGGCTACACAGAGAATCTCTGTCTTTAAGAAAAAGAAAACAAAAAAACCCTAAACCAAAAAAAAAAAAAAAAAAAAAAAAATCAGTGGGCTTACTGTTTTCTCTTCCAAAAACCCTATCCTTTATCTTCCTAATCCAACTATCAAGCCACTATTACTAATAAAAATACAGGCCTCCTTTAGTGTTACACAATCCATAAAAAGTAAGACCTATCGTTCCTCCTAGATAGACACTTTTAACAAGATTACTTAGGTGTTGAACGGCCTTAGGCCTTCTGCTCGGTGGTGGTGGTGCAAGCCTTTAATCCCAGCAGGTAAGAGGCAGGCAGATCTCCATGAGTCTAGAACTATTCTAAGACAGCCAGGGCTACACAAAGAAATCTCTTCTCAAAATACCAAAACCAAAAACAAATAAAACAAAAACCCAAAGCTCTTTTTCTGTAGTGAGAAAAATAAACCCCTAAAAAATAAAATCCATTTTCCCAAAGATCTCTAACAAAACAGAATCTGTATAAAATTAGGGAGAATAGGAAAGATTAAAATCTAGAGTCAAGCCAAGTGTGGTATCGCACACTTATGATCCCACTCTTGGGAGGTCCAGAGGCATGAAGTTCACAAGTGCAAAGCCTTACTCAGCTACAACAGCAAGCTCACAGCCACCCTGAAATGTGATCCTATGTAAAAAGACCAAGCAAGTTAAAAGGCAAGAGATGAGCTGGACATGGTACCTTATGTCTACAATCTCAGTACTTGTGAGGCAGGAGGATTGCTAACAACTAAAATGTAGCCTGTTGTATACAGTGAAACACAACTGACGAAAGAAAAGCCAAGACAGATACTAACAGTACTCAAACTGACATTCTTTACAAACACTAAGAAATACTCTTGCTAATTTTATATTTACCCTGATCCCAAACAGTTTCTTGTTGTACTTAAGAGTAAAACTCAAATAGCCTGGAAGATCTGCCCTTCATTCTTGTCACCAAATAGACTCCTGATTCTCAGCAAGACTTTCCAGGCTCTATAATTCATACACAACACAAGCTCTTCCCAGTGAAGATATTAACTCAATATCCTAATCTTGAAAACACTTCGTTTGTCCACGTTTGTCCACACACTTTGCTCAGCTGGCTTAACCTTAAGACTTTAAGATTTAGATCCCAGCCAGGCATGGTGGCACATGCCTTTAATCCCAGCACTCGGGAGGCAGAGGCAGGTGGATTGCTGTTGAGTTCGAGGCCAGCCTGGTCTACAAAGTGAATCCAGGACAGCCAAGACTACACAGAGAAACCCTGTTTCGGGGGGAAAAAAAAAAAAAAGATTTAGATCCCAGCCAGGCAGTGGTGGTACATGCCACCTTTGATCCCAGCACTCAGGAGGCAGAGGCTAGCCTGGTCTACAGGTAAGTTCCAGGACAGCCAAGACAACAGAGATACCTCTTGTCAAAACAAAACAAGATTTTGATGCCACTTCTTTAATGAGATTCTCACACCTACTCTCAAACAATCTGCCCACTACTTCTCAGGGCTTACTGTAATTTTCACTATGTATGTGTGTGTAACTGTGGTCCCCTTAAGTTATAGACCATATTCCATGTGATTACCAGACCCTGGCAAACCCTGAATGAAATACAGAACACAGTAAGCACCCAATTTATTATTCAAAGCAATAACAGCATCTTTTAAATTCCTCGGCACATCTCTTCATCTATATTCTATATCAAATTAACCTCTGCCCCTAAATTGCACAGAAGTCACGAGGATTTAACCTGTAACTAAGTAATCTACAATGTGTCTGTTTCTTGCTTCTACTACTTTACTTTTAGTTTTCTTTTACCATCTTATCTCAACTTACATCCTCTTTCTATACTCGCTGTCCATTTGAAAATTACTCACAAGCTGTCATCTGCTTTGGTGGTTAGCTATGTTTAATTCCCAGCCAAAACTTCCCAAGTGCTGCAGGAGACCCTCAAGTGACTACATTCATCATCATGTCTATCTCCTCACTCATGACTTCTGTTCTCTGGCCCATTCTTCATTACCATCTTTGTAACCATCACTACCTCTTCCTTATCAATACAGATTAAAGTCTGTAATTTATCTCAGCAATGTCACAGCATCATATACCCACAATACCTCATCTTATAGATCATTAAGGAATGAAGCAAATACTGAATTGCTAAAAACACATAATAAACTGAAGGTGCCAAACTAGACCTCTTCCTGTGTTCTCACATCTCTCATTTTATCTATTTATCTCCTTTTTTCCCCAGTGCTTAAGCCCATACTCAAGGCCTAAACATGCTATTCAAGCGCTTTACACATGTTATACCCCAGCCTTATGGTTCTTGTGAAGCCTAAATTAGGCCATTTCTCTCAAAATCTATCAAATTACTCTTTCCAGTCTAATACTCAACCAACCAACTCAAATTTGCTTCCCAAATGTACAGTTCTAAATATTCTTTTGGATTTCTGTAACATCTAGATTTGCATTGTTTAAATATACCAAAACTACAGACTTCTAGACTTTACCAATAGCCCAAATTGAACAAATTACCTTCACTACCTACTCATTTGTTAGTAATCATTAGTCGAGAGGATTAAGACTCAGACTGTGGTGTGCTATCAGATCAAAACACTTCTAATGTTCTTCAGATCAAGGCTCTGTCCCACTAACTGAATGCAATCCAGTATTACCTGAAACATGTTGTCATCTCTGCTGCTGCTGCTCTGCTTGGAAGACGCCAGAGCTCTTGAAGTCTCACCAGGCTTCTGCTTCTTCACAGGTTTTTCTGGAACTTGCTTTTTCCTCTTTAACTGAAAAATAAAGGGGGTAAAAAAAATACATTCATGTTAGATTCAAAAACTTTATTACTTTTAAAGAGTTAGAGACCAAAAAAGCTTGAGCTATTAAAAGAAATATATGTACATTAAAAAAATTAACTATGAATCTAGTCTTCACTCATAATCTAATAATAAACTAATAATCATGTTCATAAACTCTGTTCTCAAAATCCCCAAAGATACTTCATATATTTGAACAGTGATCTTATAGACTAGAATCATACAATACTTCTTTGGAAGGAGGGAGGGAAGTGGACTATAATTTTTGAATAAGCTTTTAGAAACCACAAATCTACTAAAAGCTTTCCTTTTATTATTTAATTCAGAAACAAAACAAAACAAAGAATAGTAGTATACCCTGTAACCCTCCCTGACTGAGATTGAGGCAGGAGAACTAAAGATGAAAACCAGCCTAAGCTATATACAGCAAATGCCTCAAAAAAAAAAAAAAAAAAAAAAAAACTATGATGAAGACATTAATATTTATTAATTCCTTGTCTATTCCAAAAGTAATCTTAACTGTTTTCAAGAATGTATGCTTCCAGCCTGGGCTAAATAACAAGCTCCAAGCCAGTTAGGGCTACATAATGAAACTCTGTCTGGGGGAGTTGAAGGAATGGATGCTTAGGTAAGGAAGTTACTATTTTATGCCAAGCACTGACAAGCTACAACTCAAAAACTTCAACACAAAGAATACTGAAGATAGGCAGTAATAATTTAAGACTAGCACTCAACCTCATAATATTTTTGAAGAAGCACTAGTATAAAAGCATTTTATATAGCCTCATTCTCAAAATGAGCGAATAGCTTTAAAAAAAAAAAAAAAAACCTCACATTAAGTTCCCACCCCAAACAGTAGAGGGCAGACATGTTCCTTCTTGGTGGACAAGTACAACTATTTTAATATTACTATTTTAATTTACTGTATTATATTTGATAAAGCTAGGTTAAGAATACACATGGAAAGCCATGAAATTAAAAATATGAATGTACTTAATGTAAATGCTTACAGGATTAATAGCACTATATGAGACAAACTACAAAATTCAGCTTATCAAGCAGAAGGCAATTCTCTGGACTGGTTGGTACATGGCCAGAAAACAACCTCAATATAAATTAGTTACATAAACAGAAGATGTTACACTGATATAAATTCTAAAAAAGATTTCAAGTACAGCTATGTATGATGTTAGAAGCCTTATTTCAATATTATAAATGATACTATATTCTATCTTTACATTTTGAGGCTTCAACTTTCCCATTTTTCCTATAAAAAGCTCCCTTTTGTTAGGTAGTACGAAAGGGGGATTGCTGCTTAAAAAAATAGAACAGGACCTAGTACCCCAGGTGACTGACCTTCTCATCCTCCTCAGTCAAGCTCAGGTGTACGCAGTGCTGGGGAACAGCTAGGGCTTCCTGGGTGATAGGCCAGCGCTTTACCAACTGAACTACATCACCAGTCCTGCCTGCTGCTCTTAAACATTTGTAAACCATGTCTAGTAATTATTTTCCACAAAGTAAGAAGAATACAATTTGTTCAACTTCTAGGATTTGTGTTTATTCAGACATAAATCTCTATCAAGATACAGCCATGTGGAAGGAAGTCTTGACCACAAGATGAGCTGCTATGTTACACCTCACTGGTGTGATCAATTAAGTGGAATGAAGTTGACAAAACAGCTGTCACCTAATGCATAAAAAGCTTATTCTGACAAAATGGGTAATTTTGTGTTTGGTGTGCTAGATGACTTTATTTATGAAAAGCAAATAACTTAAAATTAAAATGTACCTAAACTAAAATTCAGTAATTTGGGGAAGGGGGAGCAGTGACTGAGAAAGCTGTCAAATTAATGTTTTCACTAAAAACGTCAGTGATACAGCCCAATAGTGACTTACTACCTACAGGTTAGGCAGATTTTTTAGAAGTTTTATTTATTACTATTACTTTGTGTAGTACTTGTGATGTGTGCATATGGGTGCATGAGGTCAGGGCAAACTTGGTAGAGCTGGTTCTCTTCTACCATGCGGAAGAACAGAGACCAAACTCAGGTTGTCAGTTTGGTGGCAAGGGCCTTTACCCACTGAGCCACCTCAACAGCCAAGATTAGGCAGATTTGTGAATGACACAGATTTTTAAGTAACAGAGAAGAGTCTTTGGCCTAATTAGAATTCTAGAGTCTAAGAAAGCATTTCTGTGAGTTTAGGTTACTAAAGGTGTTCAATGGAGGACTTGTTTAATCTGAGCTAGGCCCCCACTCATGAGGCTGAGGCATAAGACAACAGTCCAAGGTCACCAAGACAATTTATTGAGACCCTGTGGGAAATGAAAAGAGGGGCAGAGTACTCCGTGTTGAGTACTTGCCTGGGATACACCACTTGGACCTGAGGTTGAACCCCAAATACAGCACAAAGACAACCTCTTATATCTGATTTAAAGCCTGCAGATGCGCCTAGAATCTAATATTCTATTCAAGCAGTCCATTTGCCATCTACTGTTACAGAAATACCCTTGCAGATTCTCTCCTCTCACATTCTGAGCCCAGCACTGGGAGCACAGTCCCGACCCTCAGGGAAATCTGAGGTGGATGGAGGGGGTCTAGGATACATGGCAAAACCTATCTAAAAAGACAACAGGCCTTTCACTTCAAAACTGGATGTTGGCATTATAGAGGAAGTAGTGCACCACAAATTTTATACAATAAAAGTCACCTTTTTTTCAACTTCGCTGTCAGAATCACTGCCTGAAGAGCTTGAAGAAACAAGTTCCTTTGATTTAGGCATTCTGAAAGAAAAAAACTTTACATGAATAATTTACAAGGTACTTTATTACCTTCATCTTAGCTCTCTCCCAGTCAGAAAGAAGTTCTATGGCTTAGTCTGCCTTTTTGTGGTACTGGGGTCGTTACACTGAACACGTGTCTAAATTGCAAATTATAAGCACAGCCAAATATTCTGAACCCAGTTAGGACAAAGAAATAAAAGCCATGTGCACATTCCTTCACCTTTCTCCAAGTGGATGGGTCTTTTTTTAACCTAATTAATGTTGCCCTTGTAAGTCATCCTTTCCCTGCTTTGTATGCACTAATTCTCACTTTAGGGCCACACTATCAAAATAACTGGCAACAGTCAAGAGTTCACAACGTTATACACAATTCACAGTATCTTGCACTGATTTTCTACTTTGGGAAGTAAAATGTGAAGGCTGTATGCCCAGGGCAAATCTCACCAGACAAGGCCCACAGCCCAGAGTGTGCTGGTTATTGAGTGCCTAAGCCTAAAACAAAGGGCAGACTACCTTGAGTCTAACCCAAATTTCAAGGAATCCTAAGGCATGTCCTAAGCCCTTTTCAAGATACTTATACCAGGTAGTATATACCTGGTGGTAATACCAGGTAGCAAAAAAGCTAATTACCAAACTATTTTTGCTCTCTCCACTTCAATAAACTTAATTTCTGTATGGCTTAAAGGGCCTAATAAACATAACACTCTGTGATTTCAATTTCCCCTCCCACATTATATGTATGTATGTATGTATGTATGTATGTACGCACGCACATTCCAGCTCTTTATAGAGCAAACTAGAATTCAATGTTCCAAAATAGGAGGTCAAGGCAAAAATGGGCTATCCAAATCCTGATCATTAAATCCAAACCGCTCAAATCAAACAAGCACGATCATACAGAACACAACTGGTCAGTCCATTAAGGGTAATAAACACAGGAGGGAGCTGAAAGGCTCCTAACCAGTTCCATTTGCTTTTCTTCGGGCTGCCTCCATTTCAACCCAATCTCCTAAATCAAGTTAGTTTCCCGTGCTAGCTGTTCACACGCAACTACACAAAACCTGTTTTAAACAGAGAATTAGCTTGAACATAAACAATCTTTCACTTGCAAACAGCCAGCCATATCTATCTTCCATTACGAAAAGCTGTCTAGGGAACTAAAATTACTTCAAATGACCACGTCATTATCTAACCTAAATCTATCCAGTAAGACGACAACGGTAACTAAAGCCAACCCTTTATGACTTTTAACTTTAATGAGTCTTTTACCGGGGTAGTTTCTTTGGGGGCCGGGGCGGGGGGTGGGGGAGAGCTTCGTAATTCGGGAATGGTAACTAAAGGGGTGACTGTAGAGTTTATACGGATCACTAGGTGACTTGCATGGGGGAGGAGCAGCGATAACAGCCCTGATTGCAAAAAGGTACTTGAGGGTGAGAAGGCGCGGGGCGCCGTGGGGGTCGCCGCCAGGAAACTCCTCAAAGCCCCGAGGCGAGGGCTGGGGCTACGACCGGTCTCAGGAAGGGGGCGTGGGGCGCCGAGAGCGTGCGGGAGAGGAGGGCCTTGCGCCAGCGCCATCTTATCCTAGCCTCGGAGCCCAGCCGCGTTCGTCGAGGCGCGCCCCCGACCCCTCAATCCGGCGGGGCCGTCGATCCCCGGGGCCCTCCCGAGCCCCACGGGTGGGGGTGGGGGTGGGGGGTGGGGACCGCGTGCGCCTCCGCCCGGAGCCCCGCCACCTTGTCCCAGGGGCGCGCGGCCACCACCCGCCGCTCCCCGCCCGCTCGCCCGTCCGCTCGCTCGCCCGCACGCACGCACGCGCCCACCGCCTGGGCTCGGCTCCCCGAGCGGCCGCCACGTGAGGCCCGCGGTGCGGAGACCCGTCCGGGCAGCCGTTTCTCACAGCCGTGGCGGGCAAGGGGAGCGAAGGGCCCCCGGCAGCCCGGCGGGGAGCCTGGGGTCGGCCCAGCCGCGGCCGCGAGGAATGGGCCCGGGGTCCCGCGCACTCACGCTTCGCTCCTGCCGCTAGGTCGCTCGCTCGCTTGCTCGCTCGCTCCGGACTGACAGAGAGCCGGAAGTGACGGCAACCTAGAGGCTCTGGCCACGCCCGCTGGCACGAAGGGCACGTGACGGGGCGTGGCCTCGTCGGCCAACCGATTGCCGGCCCTTTCCAGGGCCTTAAAGGGACCGCCACGGATCCTGAAATGGATGCTCCTGAAACGGATGGAGATGTCGCCACAATGAGATGCCACAAGGCTTGGGCCTGACCTGATTGAAAGAGAATGAGGTGCAAATGAAACATGTATAACAAGCGTGGAGCTCTCTGCTAGCTATATAAAGGCTGTACTGGAATGAAGGAATACTAAGAACAATGTGCTGACCCATTTGCCCACAAATGATCTTCTTGTCCCACCTTTAATATCTGACTTAAGCTGCTAAAATCCAAAAGAAGCAAGCCAGGGAGGCGCACTATTTAATTCCGGAAAGCCCAAGAAATCCAGCAGATGTCCTTGGCCATGAAACCTTTATCCCTAAAATGACATTCTGGGCGTGCAAAGTAATTGTGTTTTGAATATCAAATACCTCCGTGGGCTCATTTATTGCGGGCCTGGTTGTCAGCTGATGGCCTTTTCAGAAAATACTGGGTCGTAAAGGCTCTGCCCTAATCAATGAATTAATGCCCTGACACAGTCATAATACGACGAGATCATTATGAGATGATGAAGAAGTAGAGGCAGGCTGGGCTGAGGTGGCACACACCTTTAATCCCATTTAGCGCTGTGAGTTCGAGGCCAGCCTGGTCTCCAAAGCAAGTCCAGGACAGTCAAGGCTACACAGAGAAACCCTGTCTCAAAAAACAAAACAACTCTTGGCAGGGCTGGGGAGATGACTCAGTGAGTAAAGTGCTTACTTTGTATGACTGAGGACTTTGGTTAAGATTCCCAGCACCCACAAGCTGGGCATGGCAGCTCTCATCTGCAACACTAAGATGAGGTGAAGAGCAGCAGAGAATGTGGAAAGTATATAGGAGAGTGCCTGGTGGCGTGGCCAGCCAGCCTGGCTGAACAAGAGAGAGTTCCACATTCACCAAGAGACCTTGTCTCAAAAAACAGGATGAACAGCAATAAAGACACCCCAAATCACCCTCCAGTGCACAGGCACACTCGGTGAGCACCCGTGCGCAGGCGTGTATACCCACACATACAGCACACACACAAAGATCAACACTGACATGAAAATACCTCATGAAGTCCAAGGTGCAGAGCTCCTTTGGAGCTAGAGTTACAGATGGTTATAGCCACCCATTGTGGGTACTGAGAATCAAACTCTGGTCCTCTGCAAAAGACACATGTGCCCATACCCTCAACCATCTCTCTAGCGCTTAGTATGTTAAACTCTTCGAAAAAATAACTTCAGAAGCCACCTAAATCATATTTATAACTTACGTTAGTACACTTAAAATTTCTAAGGATGGTGGTACATGTTTGTAATCCCATGGCTCAGGAAGTTGAAGCAGGAGGATTACTGTGAGTTTAAAGCCACTTAAGGCCAGAAGACGGCATTGGGTTCCCACTATACTGGAGCTACTAACAATTGTGAGCCACCAGTGTGGATGCTGGCAGTCAAACCTGGGTCCTCTGGAAGAGTGGCGAGTGTTCTCCACCACCGGGCCATCACTCCAGCTCCTAAAGCTTTTCCTTTCTTAAAAGACTTATTTTATTTTCAACTACTTGCATGGGCAGGCAGGAATATATGCACACATGAGTGCAGGTAGCTGTGGAGCCAGAGGTATCGGATTCCCTAGCGCTGGAATTACAGGTAGTTATCAGTTGTAAACTGCCCAACATGGGTGCTGGGAGCCGAACTTGGGTCCTCTGCAGGAACAGAAGACATTCTTAACTGCTGAACCACCTCTCCAGGTCCACCTTTTATTAATAAACCCTATGTTTACTTCATACGCACTTATCCTGAGGTGCTTTTTCTGTGGCGTATGTCAAGATTCTTGTTTCATATGAGTAGAGGTCTCATAAGAGAACTATTTACGAGGTGAGTAAGCATAAGGAATGGCTTAGCATCCTGGAACTCCACCTGGCTTGGACTATGCACATGCCTATAGTGATGCCTTTGACAGCCTAAGGCTCTTGCTTACATGTCCTATGCACATGCACATCTCCATCAGCCTAGCAACTTAGACTCCCACCTGGAGGCTGGACAGGCCACTCAGCAGCTAAGAGTACTAACTGCTCTTCCAGAGGACTCAGGTTCACTTTCTGGCACCCATGTGGTGACTACATTTGTAAGTCCAGTACCAAAGGCTCCGATGCCCTCTTTTGGCCTCCATGGGCACTGCATGCATGTGGTACACATACTTGTGGATGCAACAGCCATTCACAATACATCTTTAGAAGAGGCTCCCAACCTGCACCACTTTGCAGGCACGCCCCTACGCCTGAAACTGTGAAGGGAAGAGTCACAAGGGAAGGCCCCTCCTCCTTGTCTTTGAAAAACAGCTCACTCTGTTTACCCACAACAGCTCAAGGGAAGAAGAAACTCTAGGTCCAAAGGCAGTTTGGGGATTAGGGAAGAGAGAGTTCCCCTTCCCCAACTTCCATCTATTCTCAGCCAGGCTCTGTGACTGGATCTAGGGGTCTAATTAATATTGAATCTGAATAACAAGAAAAAAAAACATAAAAGTTATTAGATTTGTACATGCCTGGGGAATCTACAAGACAGTGATGTGAGAAGAAATGGTCAAAACCATGGTGCTTTTAAACAAAGAAAAATTTTGAGAAATAGTGGACAGTGGCTACTTGGCCTAGAATTACTGATTCCAGGGGTATTTCTAAGAAATACGTGTGGTAGGGTGATACAAAGCTAGTGGAAAAAGATAAGAGTGCCGTCAAAGTATTTATTTATTCAAATCATTGCAACCCCAACTGCTTGTCTCCAGGAATCAAGGCTATTTTCAGACCTTCGTATGTGAAAAATATCTCCCCCAAAAGAATCTTCTGGCTTTCTCTATAAAAGGAAAGGCAGATCAAATAGCCGTTGCTGAAGTTACATTTCCTCAAGTGATTCGGCTTTACATAATGTCGTTCAGAGGTCTGAGAGCAAAGCCAGCCAGTGCGCTGCTCTCCAGCTAGTCAGGCTCACGGAGGCCTCTGTACCTGACGGCTGCAGGGGTGAGAGGACTCAGGCAGCTTCCCGGAGTCCCAGAAGTGTGGCAAAGAGCACAGAGAAGGCCTTACAGGCAAGACCTCACCAGCCATGACCTGCACAGCGTAGGCAGAATAAAGGCACCTCAGTAAGTGCCAGGGTGAAGAAATGGATGAGAACCAGACGACATGCACTTTTCACCTGATCTTAGCCAAAAGGCCAAGAAGCAATGTGACATGTACTTTTGGGGGGATTGGGTGGGTGGGAGTGGTGTTTTGAGACAAGGTCTCTCTGTGTAGCCTTGGCTGTCCTGGACTCCCTTTGTAGACCAGGCTGGCTTCAAACTCATAGCGATCCACCTGCCTCTGCCTCCCGAGTGCTGGGATTACAGTCAGGCACCACCGGGCCTGGCTGCTACAAGCACTCTTAACAGCAGCAAGAACACATCAGGAAATGCACCAGACCCCAGGACCTCACCTGATGTTCTGACATCATGGCAATCCACACCACCTCTATACACCAGATTTATTGTTTTTGGTTTGGTTTAGTTTGGGGTTTGTTTGTTTGTTTGTTTGTTTGTTTATTTCTTTGGGACAGGGATTCTCTGTGTATCCTTGGCTGTCCTGGATTCTCTTTGTAGACCAGGCTGGCCTGGAACTCATAGCAATCTACCAGCCTCTGCCTCCAGAGTTCTGGGATTAACGGTGTGCACCACCATAGCCCGGCTATACACCAGATTTAGAAGGGTAAAAACAAGGGAAAGAGTCATGAGTTTGACCTGAAATTAGCTAAAAATAAGTTTCCAACACTAACTAAAATAGTGATTGCTATTTTATATTTCTACAATCACAGTTGTAGAAAAATCAGGGTAGTCACAATTTCTGAGAGTTTAGATTGCAGCAAAAAAATCACACCATCAACACGCAAAGAGCAAGAAGCAAGAACCAAAGGGAGAAGAACAGTGTTTGTGCTGGGAACCCACTGCGCACAGATGGAGGCCAGAAGCCTCTCCTTCGGCCTCCTGACTGAATCAGGAGAGCAGATTGGGGAAAACCTAGCAGGATGCTGAAGGGCACAGAGTAACAGGGATGGTAGCAACAATGGGTCCGTTTGTACATAAAAGGATGTGGACATCTCTGGAGGTCCTGGAGGTCATGGACCACTTAGGATGGGCTCGTCTGAATCACGCAGAGGAAGGAAACCACAATGAAAGGGAACCCTGGACGCCCTCTGATCAGTCATTCCGAAGAAGTGGGGAAAAGAGCGTACAAGTAAAGGAGTTGGTGTGGATGAATGTTCATGCCCCCGCTGGGGTGAGGTTAGAAGGAAGGCTTTGGGAGACAATTGGGCAGCCAGAGCAAAAAGCTGAGAATGCATCTCCTAAACAGGGTCAAACAGAGAGGCCAAACGGGAAACAGCATGAGGCCTGCCTCCAGTGACATCTTTTCTCCTATAAGTCTGTGCCTCCTAAGCCTCTCGAAATAGCACCACCATCTGGGGATCAGGTGTTTAAACACAGGGGCCTATGTGGGGTGGGAGGGTGGGGGGGGTAAGGGGGGTGGTAGACATTCTCATTCAAACCACCACGCTTCTCCATCTTATCCACTGACACATTGGAAAATTACAGCTGGAGACAGAGGAGGGAGCAGCCAGCAAGTACTGTCTGTTGGCCCATTGTTCTATACGTTCAGGTTCCATGGGCTATTGATAAGGCAGAAAGCCAGCAGCAATCAAAAACCAAGAGAGCAACACTGGCTCTGTGCTGTGAAACACTGTCCTCTGGGCAGGACATGACATTTGCCTCAAAAGTGTGATTACAAGCACAGGAACTGAACAGGACTGAGCACACTAATGTGCCATTGTAAGGGGAAGACCCAAAGGTTTTATAGGCAGTTAACAGTTGCTGGGGGATGGGAAAAGGAGGGGACACACACACACACATACACACACACACATACACACACACACATACACACACACATACACACACACATACACACACACACACACACACACACACACACACACACACACACACACA
>OU015749.1:56830572-56849065 GCA_907169655.1 Acomys percivali | reverse complement strand
GGAGGTGAGCACAGAAGATGCTGCCTGAGAGCTCTGCCTCTGCAGTGTGCAGCTGTGGGGAGGTCAACACAGAAAGGGTGCCATAGGGTAGGCTTGAGCCTTCTCTGGGATGGTAAGAACCTATAGCTGTCTAGGAAAAGAGAAAGTACACCCTCCTTACACAAAATGGGTAAGGGGGAGATTTTCTCACTTAGCAGCTTTCTGACTGCCTTCGGCATAAACAGGTTTTCCTAAGGCAAGGGGGCAAACTTTTGAAGTGACATATTCTGGTTTCCTTCAACCCAGTGAATATTTTATCGAGACTGGATGACAGCTCGTCGGCACTCATTGGCAGAGTGCGTACAGTGTAAAGGGACGGCTGATGGCCAGCAGTTCTCATTGGTTACTGCATTGTGTCTTTTCCTTTTAGGGCATAGCTCCAGGTGACTGACAGTCGGGACTCTATTAAGCTGTAGGACACGCAGCTGCTGTTCTCTGTTGCAGAACTGCTTGCTAGCTTCCGGGGACAAATCCCCCGTGGCTTTTGAGGTCACCAAGGTCTTCTGTGTTGAGTGTGGAGTGAGAACAGAGGAAAACCTGTTTGGTTTTCCAACATTCATTTACTGGTTTTCTTAGATATATATCCCTATGGTAACGTTTCTAATTTATACATTTAGGAGAGAGATTAGCAAAAACTACTAATAAAATAAAATGAGTATAAGAAGATATTATAATGAAAAGGGGGTTTTTTGTTCGGTTGGTTGGTTTTAGTTTTTCAAGACAGGGTTTCTCTGTAGCCATGGCTGTCCTAGAACTTACTCTGTAGATCAGGTTGGCCTTAAACTCAGAGATTCGCTAGCCTCTACCTTCCAAGTGCTGGGATTAAAGGCATGCACTACCACCACATGGTTTAAAGTTATTTTAAACTAATGAATTATTAAGCTGTCCATGTTAATACACTCTAATAATCTCTGCACATCAGAGGTAGAGGCAACAGGATCACCTCAAGTTTAAAACTACCCTGGCCGAGCCAGGCATGGTGGCTCACACTTTCAATCCCAGTACTTGGGAGGCAGAGGCAGGTGGATCACTGTGAGTTCAAAGCCAGCCTGGTCTACAAAGCGAGTCCAGGACAGCCAAGGCTACATAGAAAAACTCTGTCTCAAAAAGCCAAACAAATAAAAAATAAAATAAAATAAAACTATCCTGGCCCACATGACAAGCTCCAGGCCAGCCAGCCAGGGCTACATAAAGAGACTTTGTCAAAAAAAAAAAAAAAAGAAAGAAAGAAAGACAGAAAGAAAAGAAAAGGAGCACTGGCCAAGTTAGAGGGCTTATCAGGTAAAGTCAACTTGTCACCAAGCCTGACAACCTGGTTGCCAAGTCTGATGACCTGAATTCAATCCTTGGAACCCACAAGATGATAGGAGAGAACCAGAACCAAACACCACAAGCTGTCTTCTTACCTACACACACACACACACACACACACACACACACACACACACACACACTCATGCTTATACACGCACACATATACACACACATACACACTCATGCTCACATATACACACTCATGCTCATACACACACACTCATGCTCTCACAGACACCACACATACATATACACAGATATATACACACAAACACACACAAATCAGTCCATCAATACATGAAAAACAGAAAGAAACTTACAAATTACTTATTTCTAAAATAGTCCTCATAACATTCTAAGACTATACTGTCCACAGCTAGGTGAAACCCTGAAAGCAAAACCTCAGGCAAAGGGAGATTCCCGCAATCAATATGAAGAGGCTGTACAACCCCAACACACAAAACAAGAGGAGGATTTGCCAATGAGGCCAGGCTTCTGGGCCTCTCTACTCCTGCCTCGATGACACTGCACGGACACAAGGTGGGAGTGGGAAGGGAGGAGGGGAAACAGCCAGAGCAGAATCAAGTATGTTGATACCTGTGTATGATGGTACCAGAATGGATCCCATTTCTCTGTATGCTAAAATAAACACCTCAGGCTGGTGGCCAATGGCGCCTTTTCCTTCTCTCAAAATAGCAATAGAAACGATGAGGAGAAAGCATGAGAATTCTCCATTCCTTCCACTAATAAACCAATCCAACTCTTTCTTTAATTCAGGGGATACTGTGACAGGACTTGATGGTCCACATTCTTAGCTCTCATGAGGTTGATGAGCCACAGGTTGGACATATTGCTCTAAATAATGGGATTGAAAAAATGGTCCAGGTGATCTCTTTTCCAAATGTGGGCTGGAAGCTTGGTCGTCAGCTCTGAGGGCCTGTCTGACTCCTCCAGCCCGGCAATGCCTGGCTAGTCAGCGAGTGGCTAGGAAGGAAAACTAGTAAGGACAGGCTTCCGAGTCAGAAACTGCTAACTTACAACTCTGGCTAGAGAGACCTGGTAAATCACTAGAGTGCCCACTTCCCTTCCCTGTTAAATGAGATGGCGCTCGCATGTCCCTGGCAGGACAACGGTGGAAGGACTGAAGGAAAGAAAACACAGAGAGCTCTCAACACAGTGTCCAGCACACAGTACTTTCCGAGTGCTACTGTTGACACTCAATATGATCTTACTTCCCAAGACAGATTGCAGTGCTGGAGCATGGACTGTGTCTAATATCTCATTTGCATTTTTCTTCATTGGCAGGTCCCTCATTGTCCACCCAGCACAGTATGTCCAGTGTCAATTAGGGATGAATGAACACCATTTTTTAAAAGATTTGTTTATTTATTATGTATACAGTGTTTTGCCTGCATGTACACCTGCAGACCACAGATGATCTCGTTATAGATGGTTGTAAGCCACCATGTGGTTGCTGGGAATTGAACTCAGGACCTTTGGAAGAGCAGCCAGTGCTCTTAACCTCTGAGCCATCTCTCCAGCCCATGAATACCATTTTGAACTAGTTAGGGAAGCTACTATCTAAAACGCAAAAGCAAACCAAGTGAAACAGAAAACAACAAGTGTTCAAGACAGCTGCAAGAAATTGGAACTCTATACACTGTTGACAAGAGTGTAAGATAGTGTAACCATCAGGAAACAATATGGTGGCACCCCAAAGCTAAAAACAAATATGCTGCCATCCAGCAATCCCACTTCTAGGTACATACCTGAAAGCACTGAAAGTGGGGATTTAAACAGAATGAGTGCGCCCTCGCTCACTGCAGTGCAGTTCACTGTAGCCCAAAGGTGAAGGTAGTCCCAATGTCTATCTGTGGATGGATGGATTTAAAATATGGATAATGGTAAAAAAAATTGGATAATGAAGTATCACTTGGTCTTAAAAGGGGAATCCTGACATATGCTACCAGATAGATAAAACCTAGACAGCATGATATTAAATTAAATAAGCCAGTCACAAAAAGCCAAATAGGCATTGACATGGCTCCGAGGATAAAGGCACTTGCCTCTAAGCCTGGTGAACTGAGAGACACATGCTGGAAAGAGAGGGCTCTTGTGGATTATACTCTGAACACAACATACCTACAGTAGGATGGACAGAAACATATGCACACATGCACTCACACACACACAACACACACATGCAGTTAATTAAGTGGTCATCTAGGATAGCCAGACTCATAGAAACAGCCAAGAGATCTAAGGAAATCAAGGGAGGGGCCAGGGAGATAACTCAGCATGCAAAGCATTGGTGTGAACATGTAAGAACTATTGTCTAAATGCCCGGCACCTATAAAAGCCAGGTACAGCGTGTGCAAGCCAGAGCTGGGAGCGCGGAGACAGGCTCTCAGGGGCTCACTGCCAATCTAGCTGAAGCCCTGAGTTCGATGTTCGGTGAGAGACTATGCTTCAAAAAATTAAGGTGGAAAGTAAAGAAGGCACACGTCATCATCCTGTCCTCCACATACATGGGGCTGGGGAATGGATAAAACTACCTTAACAGATAGTTACTTTTGCAAGACAAAAGAGTTGGAGCTTGGTTGGAGGAAAATGAGCATATACTAAATATACTAAAGCATACTGACCTGTATAGCTGACTGGTTTAGATGATGAATTTTACATTATATAATTTTTTCATAGTTTTTTGGTTTTTGTTTTTTGTTTTTTTGTTGTTTTTTTTTAGAGAGGAATGAATGAACGCAGTGGTGTATGCTGTCCTATGTACCAGTATTGGAAAATATTACACTAAGTGAAAGAAGCCAGAACAAAAGACCACAAGTATATGGTTATGCTTGTATGAAAAATCCAAACAGAATAGATTAGTGACTGCCAAGGGCTGAAGGGGGGAGAATAAGTGGTGCTGAAAATGGGTGCAGAAACCATTTAGGGTTGGTGAGTAGAGACTGATCAAGGAGTACCAAGCTGCATGTAGGAGAAAGATTCTGATGTGTTGCTGCACGAGTGGGGTCTATACAGTGATAGACAAAATACGCAAAGAAAGGTTGTTGAACACTTTCTTCAGAAAGAAATGGCAAATGCTGGAGCAGACAGAGTTGAACAGTAAGCCATGGGTATGTGTTGACCTGTTTCTGGCATCTCAGGCACATGTATACTTTGTATATGTCAATTTTTAAAAGAAAAATAAATATAGGAAAGGAAGAAGAAACTGACCTGAGTCTGAAATGCCGTAGGAAAAAAGTTCAAATAAACCATCTTTGCAAGCTTCCATCTCTACCCCAAGAGTCACTGCCTGCCATAGGGCTACCAGAGTGGGGGCTTTAGCAGCTGCCCAGAAGACCCATCACTCCTGGAGGCACTGACTGCCTGTCTAACCTCTAAATCTCCTCAGAGCTCTAAGAATAGACCCGGTACAGCATTCCCCTTAGAAACACCCTGCGGGGAATTCAGCTCGCTGCTTGTCTGGTAATGATGTAATTATGCACTATTCATTGATAATGTGCAAAAACAATCACAAGACACTATAAACAAACAGCTGGTGAGAGCAGGCTTCCTGCAAAATGCTAAAGGCAAACTTAAAAAAAAAAATCCTCCCCCCCAATCGGTTTTGAAAACCTGACGCGGCAATCCCAAATGTACAGCAGAGCATATGTGACCGTTCAGAAGTGACAAAGACACATTCTGCAGGGCGGTATGTAGTCAGGACCGTTGGGGAGGGAGCCTGAAGCTAGAGTGAGAGAGAAAACGAAGTGTGGTTGACTCTCTGGCAGACATCCCTCCCCATGCACGTACTTTCTCAGGCTTGAGAAAGCCTTCTGTCCTAACGCATCTCACATTGCTCCTGAAAATACTTTCCTCACCCAGCCAACAGGAGCCTGGAGAGCTTGTTCACGGAGCTGCACCCAGTATTTGGGCAGTGGGCAGGGCAAAAGCACGTAAGACCACTTCAAGACCATCCACCTGCACCTTGCAAGGCCCTGGTGGAGCTTTCAGAACTGAGTCTAAGAGCCACAAAGCCCTGTACTTCATTGAAAACTACCAAGCCATCCCTGTGGCTGTGGCTGAGGTGGAAATCTTTGTAAACAATGCGGGGCTAGAACAAGCTCTGTTTTGTTCCCTTGCCTCCTCATCTTTGCACAGAAGCAGCTGTGTTCTTTAGGCCTCAGAAGACAAACTGAGGAGTGTCAGGCCAGGGCATTTGTCATCTGAAGCCATCTGCACTCCTTCTGAAGCCTCTGTGTGTGCCACCTGAGGCTGGGCAGGCTCAGAGCATTTTCTTAATTCCTAGAGGATATAAAATGTATCGCTAGTCTTTTCTTTCTTTTTTTGTTTTTGTTTTTGTTTTTCGAGACAGGGTTTCTTTGTGTAGCCTTGGGCTGTCCTAGACTCACTTTGTAGACCAGGGTGGCCTCCAGTGCATAATGATCTGCCTCTGCCTCCCGAGTGCTGGGGTTATTTATAGGCAGGCCCAGCACGCTTGTCTTTTTTGACACAGGGTCTTTTGTAGCTCAGGCTGGCCTCTGACTTACTCTGCAGTTGAAGATAATCTCAGCCTTCTATCCTCCTGCCTCTACCTTCTGAATGCTGGATTTACAGGTGTGCCTATCACATTCTGTTTATACCGCACTAACCTAGATGTATTGTGTCAATAGGTGCAAGTACAGATGTCACATGATGACCTCTTTAGATGAAGAAAAGGCTATTGACAAAGTCAAACATTAAATGAAACTAGAACAGTTGTCCAACCTTAGAATCAGAAAACATAAATCCCACCAACGTGTATAATGTAACTTTTATTTCAAGCCAATTAAACATTCTTGGATCTCTAAACTTTGCCCACTAAATAAATTGGAATAGTGAATGCAAGAGCAGCTCTCTGCTTCTAAGTTGGGGAAAGGGAGTCAGTGGTGAGTCAGCCTTTCTTTTTTCTTTTTCCTTCAGGAGTCTACATATTTTCTTATCACAGACATTTTGATTGTGGTGCCATAAATATGTGGTGTTTTGTGCCTGACATCATTTGTGTTTTGAGATCTATCCATGCTACTGCATGGTCAAAGCTTCATTCCTTTTTTGTGGCTGAATAGTATTTCATTACGTTTATCTTTTTTTAAATTCACACACATACACACACACACACTACTTTATTCATTCATCAGTTAATATGGACTTGGGTTGTTTCTAATTTTGGCCTTTGTGCTTAGTGGTGATGTATACTTTGCATACAGGTTGCAGTGTCATGTATGTTTCCCGCTCTCTTGGTGTGTGCCTAGGAGTGGAATTACTGAGTCATATGGTGAGCTTTGCTTATGTTTTTGAGGAAACCCCTGAGCAGCTGCCCCACTATACACCTGCAGCTCTTACACTGTGGGGGTGGCTGAGCCTCTTCTTGGTTCTGTTTCACGTTCTTTATTATCCCATTTGAGCCTCAGGCCCATTTTTCAAGCCTCTCCCCCTCCAGACATGTTCATGGTTTCTCCAACTTGACCCCAACAAAGATAAGTAACTTGAATCCATTGTGAAGCAAAAGAGAAGATGGCTCCAGCTATGTGCCAAGCCCTGGAGTCCACCATTCATGTGCTTAGGTTTCGTGGCTGCTGGTGGTAGTGGCTGGTGGTGGTGGTGGTGGCAGCTGGTGGCGGCTGGTGGTGGTGCTGGTGGTCATGGTGGTAGCTGGTGGTGGTGATGGTGGTGATGGTTGGCTGCTACTGCCGCCGCCGCTGCTGCTAGTGGTGGCGGTAGCTGGTGTGGGGGGGGGTGGCTGGTGGGGGGGTGGCTGGTGGTAGTAATGGTGTTGGTGGGTGGGTAGTGGTGGTGGTGATGGTTGTGGTGGTGGTGGTGGTGGAATGGTTTAGGTTTTTTTTTTACAACTCATGGTGAGACTTGAGGTAGATGTCCATGTCCTCATTTTATCAATGAGAAACCCAAAGAGCCTGTCCTGGCTTTATTTCACTGCTACCCAGGACCCTAGAACAAGGGTTCCTCAATCTATGCTGCAGAATTTTGTAGCAAGCACAGCACCAGGAGCCAAACAATAGAACCATAAGATCCAGAAAGCTCTACTCCTCCTTTCGAACTACTTTAACTGCATTGGAATCCTGGGAAGACCCTATCAGTCTTATTCACACTGTCTACGCAGAGCCCAGAACAATGCATGAATGTCGTACAGTAGTTGTTCGACAAGCATTTACCAGGTGAATGAATTTTTCCGATAAATGAAAAAACTTTGTCAAACAAAGATACTTCAGCAATTGTTGTGCTATGACTTGTGTCCCAAAATGACTAAGTTAAAAAAAAAAATTGCACAAAGGATATAGTAAAGTATAGTTCACTAGAAACAATTAAAGAATAAAATGCTACACATTTGTACACATGTGTGCACTCAGGCACACTTTGCCTGCCCCTTCTGACTCAGACTCTCAGGTGGGATGCTGAGTCACTGTTATACTTCTCCAGCTGATGCTCACAAGCTTTGCATAGATTCACTCCCTCTACCTCTGTTCAGAGACTAGCACTATCCCTAGCTAACCCTCCTAGGCTCGGGAGACCTCACGGTTCAGCAACCCTACAGCCAGGAATCCATTTCTACATTCATCGCCTTTGAGTCCACTGACTGCTGCTGGCTTCATGATTAGATTATGAAAGTTGCCCAAACCAACAGTGTTGTTTTTAAAAAATTATTTTTTTTTTCTGAAAGATTCAGAGACTGAAAAGGGCAGGCCCTCCGGTACCCCAGCTATGATAAGAACCATCACAAAGGCCCGCTGAAGGGCCTGTAATCAGAACCTTTACAAAGAACTTACAAACCCTACCTTGCTACTTTAGTCACCAGGACATAAAAACAATAGCCTGGGACATTGTCCATCATTGAACTGACGTCAATTCCCACAATAATCAATGTTCTCTTCAGCTCAAAACAACTTATGTGGCCGCCTCATTTTACCTTTGAAACCCTTGCGTCTGTCTCTCTGCCTTCCTGAGTGTACCCAGTTGCCATGGCATTGCTGTTTAATGCCTTCCCCGTTATGCCTGGTCTCGTGGAAAGCCACTCACTGTCACTTAGGTTGTCATTTAGAGCTATCCACATCAGAAGAGAACTATGGGATAACCTTTTCTAAATCCTGTACTTTCAGCCCGCTTTCTTATTTTTAACTAATGGGAATTAAAGGTATGCGAGTCTGGGCATCAGAAGTTCTTCAGGCCCAAGGAAAAAAAAACCTCACCACTTCCCTATTCTATAGCCCCCCTCACCCTATAAGCACATCCCCAAGTGCTGGGAGAAAAAGGATGTTCCACACAGGCAAAATCAAGCTCCCTGTCTCCCCCTGCCTACATCAAAGGGCAGCGATCTTTACACTCTGGGTTCTTCTCTCAAGGTTGAAGATGTTACATGAATGTAACGCAGTGTTGGAAATTATAACACTGCACCAAAAGAATGAAAACAGGGCCGGGCGTGGTGGCGCACGCCTTTAATCTCAGCACTCGGGAGGCAGAAGCAGGTGGATCGCTGTGAGTTCGAGGCCAGCCAGCCTGGTCTACAAAGCAAGTCTAGGACAGCCCAGGCTACACAGAGAAACCCTGTCTCAAAAAAAAAAAAAAAAAAAAAAAGAATAAAAACAGATCCTTAGCCACTTACTTGTTCAAGTCTCACACATACCCCTCTCCAGGAACAAGTAGTTCTTCTCATATTAGCAAATTGAAACCTACGGATATTCAGTTGTTCTTTGTCTACAGTCTGAGGAGATCCACAGGTGACAAGCTCAGGTCATGGGACTACAGATCCCCTTCATGAAGGCAGGGATGCACAGTTCGTGTACGAATAGAGGGACCAGCTAAGGGGGAGCAAGGAGGAGGGGGAAGTCAGAATGACCTGTAGGTAGAGCCTTAATAACAACCAACACATGGGTTCTAGGGAGCACAGGGGATTGCGGCATCAGGAACTCACCCCGTGCAGGCACCAAAGAACATCAATAAAGGCTTTGCCAGCCTGGGTGCGGCCCTGCCACAGACTAGCATCAAGCACAAACAATCTCAGTTCCCACTGTTCAGCCATAGCACTTGAACGTACATTGACGTGCTCTGAAGTAACTTTACAAGACGTCCTGCTCCACATCAAACTCAATAGGCAATTCAGCTACAGCTGGCCTAGGCAGCTCTCAAGTGTTAATATGCCTAAAAAACCACCTAGAACTCCCTGGACCCGTCAACCCTGGCTGTGGTTTTTGGAAAGGCCACAGATGGAAACGATTCCAGAAGTCCTAACAATTAGTTCTGCACAGATGATATGAAGTGCCCGAGTATGTGCACACAGCATAGTAGTCTCGACTAACTGGTTTTCCTATTGCTTGTGTCCAGCAGACAAGATTGAACGAGCTGGAGACAGGCAGGCAGGTAGAAATCGTTAGGACTCCAGCTTCCAAATGCCTGAATCTTTAGTAGCTCTATGACCAGCAATGGCTTCAAAGGTGCTTTGTGGTAAGTGAAGGGAGAAGCAGCCAGCAGAGCCAACCAAGGGGACCTGGAGGCTGCAGCTCTGTGCTGGGAATTTTTATTTTACAGCAGAGGGCTCCCGGCAGACACACCTCTGGAACAGCAAAGACTCGCAGAGGCCATGCAACCTAAAGCACCAAGTTGATAGAACAGAGGATCATTCAAGGAGCAACCTTAATGAACTGGTAGATGGGGGGGGGGGTGCGGTGCAGTCCTGTCTGGAGCCTTCATGGACAGGTGACTTAAAGATCCAAATATGCTGGCCAGGCATGGTGGCACACACCTTTAATCCCAGCACTTGGGAGGCAGAGGCAGGTGGATCTCTGTGAGTTCGAGGCCAGCCTGGTCTACAAAATGAATCCATAACAGTCAAGGCTACACAGAGAAACCCTGTCTCAAAAAACAAAAAAACAAAAACAAAAACAAAAATCTAAATATGCCTTTGCTCCTAACAGCACAGATATCACCATAACCACAATCGTCACCAATGACCACCACTTCCACAATAACCACTGCTACCATAGTCACTACCACAATCTTCAAATAAATACTTTTAAAAAAGTGTTATGGTCTGGCTCTTTGGCTCTTCCAAAATTTGCTACTAAGAAACTTAGTCCCCAAGGTTCTATGTTAATGGTGCTTGGAACTGAGGCCTTTGGAAGGTAATCAGGGTTAGATGAGTCCCTGAGAGGTGGGGCCCTCATGGTCACATTACTGGCCTCTTAGGCAGAGAGACTCATGGCACGTTTTCTCTATCCCAACACATGGTACCTTGCAGAATCCTCACTAAGCAGAAGGTGTTCACCAAATGTGGCCCCTTGGACTTCTCAGCCTTCAGAACTATAAAAAAATAAGGGGGTTCCTCCCTGTTGTTTTAAGACAGGGTTTCACTAAATATATTCTAGGTCAGGTGAAACTCAAAATCCTCCTGCCTCAGTATCTGTGGTGCTGGAACCCCAGACAAGGTCCACCATGCCTCCATCTTTACCCTTTTCCCTGCTCAGTTCCAGCAGCAAGAACCGGATGTGGACAGGCAGTGAGTGACTTCCTTTCTACCTCTCTAACCTCCTCAGGGGTCACCTTCAGCAATTCTACATACAAGATCCCTACGACCTGGAATGTCAGCCCCACAGAGACTAATTCCCATGAAACAGTTCTAAAAGCTGCCAGCTGCGGTGGTACACATCATTAGTGCCAGCACACAGGAGTCAGAGATAGCTGAGCTCAAAGCCAGCTGGGTCTCCAGAGAGAGTTCCAGGATAGTGTGGGGTTACACAGAGAAACCCTGTCTTAAAAAGAAAGCCAAAGGGGAGGAGGAAGAATAACAAAGGAGCACTCGGGACGCAGAGGCAGACAGATCTCTGTGAGTTCGAGGCCAGCCTGGCCTACAAAGTGAGTCTAGGACAGCAAAGGCTATACAGAGAAACCCTGTCTCAGAAAACAAACAAAAAGAACAAGAAAGAAAGAAAAAGGTCCTGAGTTCATTTCCCAGCAACCACATGGTAGTCCATAACCATCTATAATGAGATCTGATATACATAAATATATAAATCTTTTTAAAAGGAAGGAAAAAGTTCTAAAAACTATTGGATGTGAAGTAGATAGCTTAAGCCAGTATAAGTGAGTTCCAAGGAGTAACAATGGCCTCTTAGAGACCTCTTCCTTCCTGAACGAGAGCCCACAGACCAAGACAGAAGCATGCCTGTGAGGAAGTCCCTCTCAGAATTGCCAGCCTGTCATTTCTGAGCAGAAGCTCCTCTTACTGGGTCCAAAAAGCATCAGGGTCTGTCCTTGGACCAGCCCCGTGTTCCACCACTGTCCTCATGAACCTTTATGGCTCTCTGAGGTGATCAGGGGGCTCCTCTCTCTTACAACCCCAGCAAAGGGGCAGGATAGGCCACCTGAAAAGTGACTTCCAACAGTCAACATGAGTGACTCAAGTCACAACCACCATGTCAGGCTGCCCCCACTTCCTCTTCCCTTACATCATTTCTGAGAGGTGTGTGTGAGGGCCTCCTGCCTTACCAACCTAGCTATTCTGGCTGCGGCAGACTCATGAGAGTGTGGCCTCACCACACTAGAGAAGGAGTGCCAACTGTAAAGGAGTCAAACAGTCTAGGGTGGCCGGCATCAGTCATGTGGACAGAGAAGAGAGAGAAGACAGAGTTGGAAGTAACCGAGAGGTGGGAAAACAAGAGCTAATCAGACAACTGCAGGTTCTGGTAGTTTATTTCCTGGCTCCCCCTTCCTGAAGCTTAATAGCCCTTTGCATCTACAAAGCATCTGGGAGCATGAGCCAGGAGCTCACATTTCCATTATAGTTACAGTATTTTTCACTTACAGTTATCCAAGGTTTCCTTGGCACTGAGGGTCATTTTATATACCTATTTCTAACTCCAGACTTACATGGCAGAGTCAGGCACAAAGGTGGCTCAAAATGCATTTAATAAATAAAAAGACAATTTACTATCCCATTATCCTTTCTGTGCATGTGTTTCATTTAAAATTGTGGAACATGTTGTTTGGTATTTTAGACACACACATACCAACGTGCAAGTAATTAACGTTTTTTCTGTCACCCACAATACTTTTTATTTATTTTATTTTGGTTTTTTTGAGACAGGCTTTCTCTGTGTAGCCTTGGATGTCCTGGACTCTCTTTGCAGGCCAGGCTGGCCTCGAACTCAGAGAACCACCTGCCTCTGCCTCCTGAGTGCTGGGATTAAAGGCGTGCGCCACCACAAACGTGACTACTTACACGGAACACGGCTGCAGAATGAAAGAGCAATATGTACATGAGTGACCTTTAAAACCACATACAGAGCTCTGCATGGTGGCGCACGCCTTTAATTCCAGCACTCAGGGAAATAGAGGCAAGTAGATCTCTGTGAGTTCAAGGCCAGCCTGGTCTACAAAGTGAGTTCCAGATCAGCCAGGGCTGTTACACAGAGAAACCTTGTCTTGAAAACAAAAAACAAAAACAAAACAAAGTTGTGGCTGGAGAAGTGAGTAAAAGTTTTTTAACTTCAGTAGGCTAATACCCACATACTAAACACAGAAAGCCCCATTCTTAATCTTATATGGCAAAAGGGGCACTGCTATGTGCTAAGGATCTTGAGGGTAAACTGTAAACACAGTGTCCCTCACAAGAGCTCTGGTGAAGCAAGAGTCTCTCCACACCCTCACCTCTCTCTCAGTGTCCAATGTCTAGGATCCAAAGTCTTCTGGGGGCTTCCAAAGGCCCTGTGACACGTCAGCGCTGCCCTCTGCAGCACACACAGCTTGTCTTCTAGGCTCCAGCTGGCTCCACTCCACTGTTGCTGCTGTTCTTGGGGGTCATCCCATAGCACGGGCATCTCCCAAACTGCTGGGGTTCCTTGTTGGAACTGGGTTACACTTTCACAAGTCCTCTCATAGGCTCTCTTCCTGGTGCTAAACCTCAACTTCTCTGCATGACCTCTTCAGTCCTGGGCCTTCAACTGCCACTGAGACCGCACCTTCACCAATGGGCTCTCCTGGCCTCTCACAGGAACAAGCCTCAGCTGCTCTCCATGACCCCTTCATGCCTTCCAAAACCAGCATGACCTGAGTGACTCTAAACCACCAAGTCCAACTGCAAACATGAGGTCCAACCATGGCCGCCTCTGGAGCACAGCTTCTCTATGCTCTCAGGAAACACCTCCCAGAAGATTTCACCTCAGTGATGCTGGTCTCTTCCTAATCGAGGTGAATTTCTTAGCTCCAACTGACAAGCACCAATTGTCCCAGCAACACAAAGGTTTTGCTCTAGTAGTGCTGGTGTCTTGTGAATCACAGCTGGTTCTTCAGCCCCACCTAGCCAGAACCACAGAATCTTACATCAAAATAGCAAACAGCCCTGACAGAGTCTTAAATCCTCTGAAATGTCACAAACCAGGCCGCCATCTTTTTGCACTGCTCACAACATTCTCATCTTCCAACACTGAGGTTGACTCAATGAATGGTTCTTCCAGGCCAAAGTTCCCAGTCGTCCCACAAACATGGTTAGGGCTGTCACAGCAGTACCCCACTACTCAAGTTCAAGTCGCCACTACCAATTTGTCTTAGTTAGGGTTTTTATTGCTGCAACGAAAACATCATGACCAAAGAGTAAGTTGGGGAGGAAAGAGGTTACTCGGCTTACACTTCCAGATCAGTCTATCACTGGAGGAAGTCAGGACAGGAACTCAATTGGGCCTGGAACCTGAAGGCAGGAGCAGAGGCAGAGACCATGGAGGGGTGCTGCTTACTGGCTTGCTTCCCATGGCTTGCTCAGCCTGCTTTCTTATAGCACCCAGGGATGGCCCTACCCACAATGGGCTGGGCCTTCCCTCATTGGTCACTGAGAAAATGCCTTACAGTTGGGTCTACTGGAGGCATTTCCTCAACTGAGGCTCCTTTTTCTCTGATGACCCCAGTTTGTGTTATGTTGACACACAAAACCAGCCAATACACCCTGTCTCAAAAATAAAACAAAATAACTCCCTTCTTTACTTAATAACCCCAACTTTGCTTTCTTCTGACTTCTAGTTTCATTTCTGCTGCTGTGATTAAAATACCCTGACAAATAGCATCTTGGGGGAAAAGGGTGGGTTTTAGTTCACAGTCCATCCTAGTGGGGAAGACAGAGCTGCAGGGGCTTGAGACAGCTGGTAATGTCCCACTCAGTCAAGGCAAAGAGAAATGAATGAATTTACAAAGGGAGCTACCCAGGCTGGGCATGGTGGCGCACGCCTTTAATCCCAGCACTCGGGAGGCAGAGTCAGGCAGATCGCTGTGAGTTCGAGGCCAGCCTGGTCTACAAAGTGAGTCTAGGACAGCCAAGGCTACACAGAGAAACCCTGTCTCAAAAAACCAAAAAAACAAAAAACAAAAAAACAAAGGGAGCTACCCAAGATCCCAGCTCACTCTGAGAGCTCATGCCCATGCCTTGCAATTAGTGTATATTACCATTATTTTCTTAATAAATCCCACATAAGTGCCTTCACTTAATATTGTCCCTCTCTGGTAGGGAGATAAGACAGCGTATTAACTCTGTAGCTCAGACTGACTTAAAACTCACTACGGTGCCTAGTCTGACCTCAGACTTGTAGCTATCCTCCTGCCTCAGCTTCCCACATGCTGGGACTTGCGGTGTGAGCCACTATACCTGACAAAACCCCAACTCTGCAACAACAACAACAGAATAGCTGGCAGAGCAGATATGCAGTGTGGTTCAGTGGGTTTGACCCCAGCACAACCTAATACAAAAGGATTTTTACTCCAACTAGGCTTCTTTTAGCTGGCATATTGGATGCCTCCCATTTTCTTGTTTCTAAAGTAATGACAAAATAAGTAGCAGTTTCTTTAAATTGGGGAGGGGGAGGACCATGTCTTACTGCTCTGCTATTCCTGTGATGTTGTCTTCATATTCCCTGCACAAGATGATGTCATCACTCCAACTGCAAGCCAGCCCACCAGCAGTGAGGAGACTGGAGCCAGGACCACATTCCAGAAAGCTGCACTTCCACTCACAGTAGGATCAGCCTGGTCATAGGACCACATCTGCTTCTCAGGGCAGCTGGGAGTCCTTATTGCCATGTGCCCAATTAGAAATTTAACAGAAGAAAATAAAAGTAAAATAAAAGCAAGAAAGAAGTTAAGCCTGGTGGTACACACTTGTAAACCCAGTGCTCAGAGAACTGAAGCTGGAGGGTCCTGAGTTCAAGAACAGCCTGGGCTATATAGTGAGACCCTGACTCCAAATTAAAAATAACAGTTAAAAAGCAAGGGACCAAACTGGAGACAGGTGTGCTTCATCAAGGCTAAAATCAGGGCAGCATCTGCAGCTGAGCACAACGGCCTAATAATGGCTCCTGCTGATGAAACTGAATTCATGCCACACCTTCACCTGGTTGGAGACTTATTATTGCATTATTATTATTATTATTATTATTATTATTATTATTATTATTTGTTGGTGGGGAGGTAGCAGTAGAGCCTGCAAATATACAAGAAAGGTGCAAGCTGGGCATGGTGGTCACACCTGTAATCTTAGCACAAAAGAGGCTGAGGTTGGAGGATTTCTGGGAGCTTGAAGCCAGCCTGAGCTACAGTGTGAGACCCTGTATCAAATAATGAAAAGGGTCTGGGCGCAGTAGCGCACACCAGTAATCCCAGCACTCTGGGGAGGCAGAGGCAGGTGGATCTCTGTGAGTTTGAGGCCGGCCTGGTCTACAAAGCAAGTCCAGGACAGCTAAGACTAACACTGAGAAACCCTGTCACAAAATAATAATCATGATGATGATGATGATTGGTGGTGGTGGTGGTGGTGATGGTGATAATGGTAATGATAAGGGCGGAAGGGAAAGGAGGACGAAGGGGGTGGGGGACAGAGGGGATGAGGGAAAGGAGGAGGGGGAAGGGAGGGGGAAAGGAGTGGAGGGGGGAGGGAGGAATCTTTCCCCTTCTGCTCACTTCTGAGCCCCTTGTTGGAATATTAGTGCTCAGGGGACATTGAAACAGCACGCTGCCATAAGAGGAAGCAAAACCCTCTTTACAGTAGACGAGGTAATTCTGGGGGATTCCCAAGGCTGCTGGGCTTATCTCTCCTCTGAGTAATGGCAGGAAGCCCCAGCCCCTGATGAAGAAGATGGAGCCTGCTTGCAGCTGCCTTCTCTCTGCGGTCTATTTCAGAGCCTCCCTCCCATTTGCAGGCTTCTCAGCAGATGAGACGCCATCTTGAACGGCACCCGGCAATTACCAATGCTGTCTGGGGCCCAGAGTGAATGCTGGTTGCCATGGCACTGCTTTTAATTGTTCCTGCGCTGACACATCTTGTCACACTGTCACATGCTGCTCCCATGCACGGGGACCACATTTATCTCGTCCTGCTGTTTGCCGACTGATGCTTCAGCTCTGCACCAGAAATAGTGCTGTGTCACCCAGTGAGCAAGAGCACGTGGACGCCCCATCCCCTGCCTCGCTCATCTATAAGGTACAAAGGTTGGAAAACCAGGGGGAAAAAGGGACCTGGATTTTTCCTCACAGTTCTCCAGTGCGTGCCCTCGGGCACAGGCTTTCATTTTTCCGTGCCTTGGATGTCGCATCTGCATATGGGAAAGACAGCGCAGTGCCTCCATAGTCTCTCTCTACGATGTACCCACTCTGATCCCACGTGCCCTTTCCCTGCAGCAGAGGCTCAACTGAGCGCTAACATCAAAGAACAAGTGAGGCAGTTCCAGTAAACCCTTGCACAGCCCCCACCCCCCCCCCCCCCCCACCCCCCGCACTCCCCCCACCCCGGCAGAGTCTTTCTGAAACCCTCCCCCCCTAGTACCTCAGGGCTGTAAGAGATTTGTTTTGAGTTAATTCCCTGGCAAGATGCCACTTGCTGTGCAATTCCCCCCTCCGGTGTGCTAAAGGGACTATGTTCCGCTCCGCTTGGGTCGTTATTTGCTTTGAAAATGCTTTCTTCCCACAGTCCCTGGTTAATGCGTTAGCCTCAAAGTTAGCTCTCCACCTGAAGAAAGCAAGTTCTAAATTTAGGGAACGGCCTTCGTGGGAAGCTGGCCCGCGGACCTGATTTACAGAGCAGCATCTCACAGGAGCGAGAGCCGGGAAAAGATGCCTCTGATACCTGTGCAGCCGGCATGCAGCTGGGCTCGCTGGCCAGACTACAAATGAGGTCATCTTTCCGTTTCTGCTTGCATTGCCAGACCCCTAGTATTCACACGCTGCCTAGCGGAGCAGGGCTCCCACCTTCAAAGTCTCCTTCCCATCCTATATGAGTTATTTCTGCATAGCTACAAAACAAAACAAATCCAAAAAACATTTTTTTAAAAGGCCTGGAAACGCAGTTGACAAAGATAACAGGGTGCCTTGGTATAAACAGATACCCTAATCTCCCCACCTCCCCCCGTGGAGGGGCAATCTCGGCCCTCAATAACAATTCTTTGTTGTTATTTGGGTTGTTTTTTTGTTTCAGACAAGGCCTAACACATTTAAGGCTGGCCTGAAATTCACTAGGTAGCCAAGGATGACCTTGAACTCCTATTCTTCTTGCCAGAACGTCCTGAGGATTACAGACAGGCAGCAGGCAACACTGTGCCCTATTTGTTATGTGCTCTTCTAAGAATGCAAGCCAGGGCTTTGTGCATGCAGCACTCAGCCATCTTAGTCACATCCTCGGCGTGTACCGCTTGGTTTTTTTTAAACAAGAAGGTCTTATGTAGCCCAGGCTAGCCTCAGACACCTGCTCCTTCTGCCTCAGCATCTGGAGGGCTGAGGCTATAGGCTTGGGGCCACTTGGCTGATTATCCTGATAATATTAAAAAATAAAATAAAAACTTGACATTGGTGCAATAGTATTGACTGCTATAGTACCTCTGTTTCCTCAGGCTTCTCCCTTTCCCACCATGCTGTGTTCCTACCTCAGGACACAGGCCAACACCCACACTGTGTCATTTGTACTCTCCTTTACTTCTTGGCTTCTTTCCCTAATTTCTCTTGATTGTGGCATTCTTAAACAGTGCTTAGTATTTTGTACAGTATTCTTTAAGTTGGTCTGATGTTTTCCTCGTGATTAGAGTGAAGTTACAGATTTGGGAAAAGATAGCAACTAAGACTTCCTCCTCCC
>OU015749.1:56799886-56816637 GCA_907169655.1 Acomys percivali | reverse complement strand
GAGAGAGAGAGAGAGAGAGAGAGAGAGAGAGAGAGAGAGAGAGAGAGAGAGAGAGAGAGAGCGCACATGTCAGTGCACATGTATGGAGGTCCGTGGACATCATTTGAGGGTCAGTTCTTACCTTCTACAGTGGAGTCCAGGTCCAAACCCATGTCGTCAGGCCTATGCAGCAAGTGTGTTTACCCACTGAGCCGTGTCCCTGGCTCCTCTGGGGACTCATCTCAAGGAGCCCTCTGCCCTCTTTGAGAGTGGATTTAATCTATGCTAACGCTTTGCTTTTTCTTTGCTACTTCGCCATCTACGAGAGCATCTTCAATTCTTTTTTTTTTTTTTTTTTTTTTTTTTGGTTTTTTTGAGACAGGGTCTCCCTATGTAGCTTTGGCTATCCTGGACTCACTTTGTAGACCAGGCTGGCCTCGAACTCACAGCGATCCACCTGCCTCTGCCTCCCGAGTGCTGGGATTAAAGGCGTGCGCCACCACGCCCGGCTGCATCTTCAATTCTTTGATTTGATGCCGAGGATCTGTCACCGCTTGAGCCCACAGGCCATACGAGACTGGCTATACTAGAGCAGCTTGCAGAACAACCATGCTTCACAGAGCACCCTGGGGCCACCAGGGTCTGCATAGCTTCGGAACTTACTAGAAATGAAAACTCACAGGCCTCACCTTTAGTTACTGAATCAAAACCTCTAGGAATGGAGCGATAATGCCAGGTTTCAACCAGCCCAGGATTTCGAACCCCTGACTTAAAATCACAGTGCATCCTGATCTTACCTGGGCATCCATCCAGCCTCCTGGAATGAAGGACAACATAGAAGCAAAGGAACAGGGGAATGCTGTTGCCAGACGACATTCTTTTATCACTGCATCCCAACGCATGTACCATACTTGCATTATTTATCCTTTGGCTGTCTTGTCTACTCCTAACCCAGCAACGTGCTTCCTGAGGGTGTGGGGGGTTTTTGTTGTTGTTGTTTTTTTGTTTGTTTGTTTTTTGGTTTTTTTTGGTTTTGTTGTTGTTGTTTTGTTTTTGTTTTGTTTTGTTTTGTTTTTTTGCCTTTCATTCCAGTTTCCATTCCTAGCACCACCGAAGCAATCAATCATCCCTTGCTGACCAGAGGATAAATATGAAAGCGGCTTCACCTTTCTAACTGTCCATTCCCTTAACAGCTGCTTCCTGCTGCTTTCCGTTCAAGGAACATTTTTACAGCGGCTCCTGAGAGGGAGCCAAGAGCTGTCTCTTCCAGGCCGTCTGAGAACAATTATCCCTTCGCATACAGGAACAAGCGGACGCCCTGGCTTCTTGAATGCAGTTTGAACCTGTACGTGCATTCAGTTTTGTTCAGGGTGTCCTCAGAGAACACTGCTATACAATGGCATAGAACTGAACACAGTGATTATTATTTAAGCGCGGCTCTTACTGCCAGCGCCTGGCTGGAGCTCTCTCAGAGGCAGCTGTGTACTAGGAATCAAACACGATCTGGAAACAAGTCTCTGGGGTGCCTGCTGGGGCAATGGCATCTAGCAGCAGCCCCTAGCTGTTCTGTCCTGCCCAGGGGCCTGGGCAAACCTCCTAAGTTTTCTAAAGCCACCTTTATCAGGTAGGGGACTCTGCATTAGCAAGTAATAGAAGCATATTGCAGAGTGGTTAAAAACAAAGGGCAGGGGAGGGGTGGCGCAGGGGATGGCAGAAAGGCTTCTAGCACACAAAACTCCGATGCCGTGCATGGGGTATTGCTTTGTGGAGGCGACCCGTGTCCTTGGGAACTTCTCTTCCTTACTCAGTGAGGTCTTTTCTTTGGCTTGGCTCTCAGGCAAGATTTCACAAAACAAGCCAGAGGATTGCAGGACGCCTGGTACTCACACCAAGAAGTAAACCTTTCTTTCACCACAGTGTGAGAGGACTCTCCCAAGCATGTAAGTCACAGGAACCTTCCAGTGTAAACAGTTGCTTCTTTTGGCATGTATGCCCAAGTTGGAGGAGGGGCATTTAGGTCGGCTGGGGACCGGAGCCCCTCTCACCACAGTCACATGGACAGCGAGTAAACAAACTTGTCCCTCCTCACACACCATAGTGCTATTATTGGGGGGCGGGGACAGGGCGGGGAGAGCTGGGTGGTCTGCCTATGAGAAAAATCCAGATACCTCAGCCTGTGTGCCATGTTTTGCACCCTTGAGTAACACTTCATTTTGTTTTTCAAAGATACTCACATACTGCAGAGCCAGATATCGTGTTCCAAAACAAGGAAGAGAAATAATGTGTCTCTGGAGGCGGAAAGTGAAGATTCTCACCCACTGGCTGAAAGCAGGTCTGGGTTCCAGAGGCAACACCGATTGTCTGGTGTGTGTGTGTCTGTGTGTGTCTTTGTGTGTCTGTGTGTGTGTCTGTGTGTGCACACATGTGTGTGTGTGTGTTTGTCTGTGTGTGTGTAATTTAGTCTCCACCAGCCTCTGCCTCAACAATCAGGTCCAGCCGGGCGGTGGTGGCGCACGCCTTTAATCCCAGCACTTGGGAGGCAGAGGCAGGCGGATCGCTGTGAGTTCGAGGCCAGCCTGGTCTACAAAGTGAGTCTAGGACAGCCAAGGCTACACAGAGAGACCCTGTGTCGAGAAAAAAAAAAAACCAATCAGGTCCATAGCATCACCTCTATCCTGGTCCCCCAATCTCCCACCTCCAACCCCACCATTTCTTGGCCTGTTTTACTGTCTTTTGTAATCTTCACCTAAACGTCTGAGCTATTTTATTTGTGGCAGGAAAAGATCATACACACACACCCTTCTTCCCAGGGCTGAATTCAAAGTGGATTCAAATAACACAGGGGGACAGACAAGGTTCTTAGTGAACTGTCCTGGTGACATTTTTTTTTTTTTTTTTTTTTTTTTTTTTTTTTTGAGACAGCGTTTCTCTGTGTAGCCTTGGCTGTCCTGGACTCCCTTTGTAGATCAGGCTGGCTTCGAACCCACAGGGATCCGCCTGCCTCTGCCTCCCGAGTGCTGGGATTAAAGGCATGCGCCACCACCGCCCGGTTCCTGGTGACATTTTAAGCTGAGAAAGAGTCAGGCATTTGGATCCCTACTTCTGCCAGGCCCCCAGGGCAATCCTTCCCTTTCCAGCACTTTCCTGGCTCAAAGCCCTGGGTCCATCCAGGAAAATCTTGGATGAAATGGCAAGTATGACAGTTCAGGCTGAGGGAGGGGCTGAGTGTGCAGAGAGGGACAACGTGCTGCAACAGGGTTGAGGAATAAATGCAGGGAGGGCAGAGGGCGGAGGCCGGCGTTCCCTGTGGTCTTCAAGGACCTCCCTTCACCACCTTCAAGTCAATAACTAACAAAGCCGTATGGAAGGAGATGGAGTCTTTGCATCAACATCAAGAGTCCGCCCCTTCCCCTACTTAGCTTTTACTGCAAGCATGAGAACGAACAAAATAAGATTAGAAGGTAGTTAAGAAAGGAAGAGAGAAGCCAGGCGTAGTAGGACACGCCTTTAATCCCAGCACTCGGGAGGCAGAAGCAGACAGATCTCTGTGAGTTCAAGGCCAGCCTGGTCTACAAAATGAGTACAGGACAGCCAGGGCTACATAGAGAAACCCCATCTCGGAGGGGGGAAAAAAGGAAAAAAAAGAAAGAAAGAAAAGAAAAGGAAAGAAGGAAGAGAGGCCTGAGATAACACTTGGGGTGGCGGGGTGGGGGGTTGAGGATAGTGTACAATGCTTGCCTAACATTGCGAACCAAACAGTTATAACTCCTAATAAGGCACATATTTCGTGGGGAAGGGGTGGGCAGTGCAGGAGTGGGGGGAGTTAAGAGAACGCTAGCAAAGGAAGAAGAAGCAATCTGTCTTAAACCATTCAAAGCTGAGCTCCTACACACGAAGGTGGAAAACCTGGAAGGAACACCTTAACCCAGAGAAGAAAATGCCACAGGTTTCCAGCACCCCCTGGGCCCTCTAAGGAAGGTCTTCCGGACTCGGCTTCTGCTCTTCATCCAAAAGCCATTTGCAAGCTGGATCAGACGGCTACTTCCTTTCCAGCGTGAGGTAAGCCAGGGCGATTGCAGAGACGTTTATTTTTAAAGGTATTAGACTGGTGGATTGTAAATCTGCATAAAAGAATCTTTTGCTGATTTCAAGATCTCTATTGTGTTTATTTTTCAAGCAAATAGATGTTGTCCCTTCTGGTGAACTTGTAACTTTGCATGGAACGTAATCGCATCCGTTGAAAGGAACACACTGTAAGAAAAGGCTGTCTCTCTGTGTCTGTCTCTCTCTGTGTCTGTCTCACTCTGCCTCTCTCTTGCTCACTTGCTTTGTGTGTTTGGGTTTGAGAGGACGAATCGTTTAAGCAACCCAGGGTGGTTTGAGCTTAGGATCTTCCTGCTTCTGCCTCCCAAGTGCTGGGATTGAAAGCTGACATCTCTAGTGCTGAGGGCTTTTTGGTTTTGTTTTGTTTTGCTTGGGGGAGAGAGAGAGATGTGCACTTCACTTAGAAGATGCAGAGGTCAGAGAACAACCTCTAAGATTTAGCTGGCTCTTTCTACCATGTGATACCTAGGGGTCAAACTGAGGCCAACCAACAGGCTCAGCGGCAAGTACCACTGTTGAACCACTGTCCAAGTCAAGGTTTCCATTGCTGCGGTAAAAATCCATCACCAAAAGCAACGTGGGGAGGGAAGACTACAGCTTCCAAGTCATACCCCATCACTGAGGAACACAGGCAAGAACTAAAGCGAAGCCACGCAGGAGTGCTGCTTACTGGCTTGCTCCTTGTCGCTTGCTCAGCCTGCTTTCTTACACAACTCAGGACCACCAGTTCATGGTTGACACATTGTGCAATGAGCTGGGCCCTTCCATGTCAGTCATTAATCAAGAAAAGACCCTGCCAACTGGCCAATAAGCCAGTCTTCATGGAGCCATTTTCTTAATTAAGATTCTCTTTTCCTGAGTTGGAGAAGTTATAAGAGCCAGAGGACCAAGGAGTTGCCGTGACATTGTGTCTCCTAGTAACATCAGAAGCTATGCTCAATAGTCTAAAGAGCCGAATAAGGATGAGTTCAATAGACATCAGGGGGAGCAACAGGGGAAGCCCTTGATAGACCCTACACAAAGAACTGCTAAGGAATGCTGAGGGCAGGAGAAATACACGTCCTTACAGAAGAGCACACCAATTAGATATCTAATACCAAGTGGTCAGCCTCCGACACATACATCCGAGTAACGCTGTACAAACTGAGCAGGTTATGTTTAGGAATGTGTGTGTGTGTGTGTGTGTGTGTGTGTGTGTGTGTGTGTGTGTTTAATAAGAATTCGTTTTTTTAAAGGCCATAGATTCAAAATAGAACAGGGGGTACCCCTTTTAAATATGGAGGAGGAAGGTTGGACCAGGGGAAAGGAAGGGAAAACTAATGTAATTATATTATAATCTCAAAAGATAAAAATAATTTTAAAAGGGCCAGGAGTGGTGGTGCATGCCTATAATCCCAGCACTCGGGAGGCAGAGGCAGGTGAATCGCTGTGAGTTTGAGGCCAGCCTGGTCTACAAAGCGGGTCCAGGACAGCCAAGGCTACACAGAGAAACCCTGTCTCGAAAAACCAAAAAATAAAAAATAAAAATAAATAAATAAATAAAAATAAGCCGGGCGTGGTGGCGCACGCCTTTAATCCCAGCACTCGGGAGGCAGAGGCAGGCAGATCGCTGTGAGTTCGAGGCCAGCTTGGTTTCCAAAGTGAGTCCAGGACAGCCAAGACTACACAGAGAGACCCTGTCTCAGAAAAACCAAAAAAATAAAAAAATAAAATAAAATAAAAAAATAAAAATAATTTTAAAAGGAAAGGTTCCCTCTACCCAAGTATGTCTAGGTTAGTGTTGCATTCACAATAATCAACTGGTGCAGTGATCTCGCCGGCCCTTTCTCTGTGCCTCTTCTTATGAGACATTTATTCTCTTTCTATAAAACTCAAAGTCTCATTTAATTTTCTTCCTCCCTCCCTCCCTCACTGCTGCTTACCACTTTCTCTGTCTTCTGTGTTGCAATTGTTAGTGGCAGACTGGAACCCTCCATTAAGTCAGCTTTTTTTTTTTTTTTTTTTTTGAGACAGGGTTTCTCTGTGTAGCCTTGGCTGTCCTGGACTCACTTTGTAGACCAGGCTGGCCTCGAACTCACAGCGATCCGCCTGCCTCTGCCTCCCGAGTGCTGGGATTAGAGGCGTGCACCACCACGCCCAGCTCAGCTTTCTGTTATTATAACAAATGCCTGGGGGAAATCAGTTTATAGAGAGGGAATAAAGGGTTTATTCTGGCTTACAGTTTTGGGAGCATCCGTTTATGATCAGTTGGCCCTATTGCTGTCAGGTCTGTACCAAAGCACCATATCACAGCAGAAGAATGAACTCAGCACAGTTGGACTCAGAGCCACCTGATAGCCATGGTGGGGAGGAAAAGAAAGAGGCAAAGACTATGGTACCAAAGTCCATTTGAGGAAATACTCACAAAGACCTAAACATCTGCCCAAAGGACCTACCTCTCAAAGTTTCTGCCACCTTCCAATGCTGCCAAGCTAAAGGACCTCTGGGGACATTCCAGATATAGATGATAGTTCTAGCTAAGTACCCAGGGACTTGTTAAAGCCTATTTGTGACATAAGGCATTTCTGGGGGAACCAAGAAACCAACCTTGGACTAGGAAACAAGCAGGATAGAATCTTCTAACGATTACCTGGCTATTGATGCTGCACACTACTCAGGCATGGCTCACGGGCTTTGTGAGCCACACTGAAGACATCTTAGATTTATTTATTACAACTTCCAGCAGATGGTGTCTTGTTCTAATAGATTAGCATGCAAATGACAGTTTTTTTTAACAGATGGAATTAAAGTGCTTTGGGCAGAATTAGGTATAATTTTCTTTTTTTTTTTTTTTCAGTGTTGCAGATCAAATTCAGGCCCTTGTATGCCAGGCAAGCATTCTAGCGCTGTGCTGTATATACTGAGGCTCAAGTGCCCCTTTCTGATAAACACAATCATGTTGTACAACATGGCAAAGGCGTGCCAACATGCATGAATCAGCCAAAACTCTACCTCAGCTGTTCTAGAGAGAGGATGAGGGGGAAAAAAACACCTCCACCTCGAAAGATATCTTCTCACCAAAGCAGGACTTTTCTGGGATCAATGTAAAGTTAAAACACCCTCATGTCATGAAATCACCAGGAAGTACAGCTCTGGCTCTGGCTAAGAGGATGTGCCTGGAAAAGAGGTGTCTTGCTTACCTTTTGGTTGCTGTGACAAAAAATACTCTGACAGGAGCGACTTAGGAAAGACTGAAGGTGATAGTGCATTGCTGTGGGAAGTCACAGAGTCAGGAGCTTGAAAGAATTGTTCACATCACACCCACTGCTAAGAAGCCAAGAACGATGAACGCTGGTACTCAGCTCATTTTCTCCTTTTCACGCAGTGCGGATCCCAAGCCAGGGGATGGTTCCACCCACAGCGGGCAGGTCTTTTCCCCCCAGCTAACCTAATGAAGACAATCCTCCAAGTCATGCCCATCAGCCCATCTCCCAGATGGTCTTAGCAAACTGCCAACTGAGACTAAGCCACACACAAGGCAGGACATACAGATGTGGGCAGTGCCATGGCCTGGTCCCCACGATTGACAAAGAGATGGTGATGAGTTGGGATGCTGATGTTCATGTCTTTCTGCTTCCTGATTGAGGGCAGTGTGGCCAGGTGCCTCGCATTCCTGCTGCCATGCCTTCTTCTCAAACTCTGATCTAAAACAAACGCTTCCTCCCTTATCTTGACTCTGTCAAGCATTTGTGTGACACCAACAAGTAACTAATATAAGTTCATAGCTGAATGAGCTCTTAGGAAGTGGGGCCCTGTGAAAGAAACTAGATCACTTTAAGTGTGCTTCCCTCACCCCACCATCTATCTTCTTTCTGCCTTTCCTCCCAGACTTGCCGGAAGACAAGTTTGCCATGCCCTTCCATCACCACTGGAACCAGCCAACCACAAACCGCGACCTTTTACATCATGAGCCAAATAAGTTGTTATCCACAGGTATTTGGTCACCGTGATGGAAAGCTGATTAATGTGACTGCAATTGTGAAATATTAAGGTGGGGGGGGACTGTAGAGAGGCCATTGGTTATTAGTCTTCTGTCTTCATGAATGAGCCCATTCATGAAATTGATGGTTTGCTGGCTTGAAGAGTTATATCAAGTGTGTCTTTAATATAAAAGATAGTTCTCAGTGGTACTCGCCTGTAACCCCAGAACTCAGGAGGCAGAGGCAGGAGGATCTCTCTGAGTTTGAGGCTATCCTGATCTACAAAGAGAGTCCAGGACAGCCAGTGCTACATAGAGAAACCCTATCTCTGAAAAACCAAAAAAATAAAAATTAAAATAAAAAAAATAGTTCTCTATGGCTTGCTAGCTCTGTCTGATTATAAGGCAAGTCTCCTTGGGATTCAGAAGAATATTCACGCCAACTGCCTCATCTTGAACTTCGCAGCCTTCAGAACAATGAGCCACACAGACCTCTACTCTTTAAAAGTCATTGCCTGTGTTATTCGGGTATAGCCACATAAAACACAACGTGACTGCAATCTTATGCAATGTGCTAACTGCAAAGGAATCTGGCCAGCTGCTGCCTCCTAGCAGGAATCCATGGAATGATGCTTTGAGAGCCAATCCATGGGGGCGGGGGCGACCCTGAGATCAGTGGAGCACATTAAGGCTCTGCTTTGTTGTGCTCCTAAAAAAGCCTTTGATCTTTAAAAGGCTTTGTCTTCCCTGTGGTGAAAATCTGGGGCAGCATGCAGGAGCCGTTCTGGAATCAGCAAAAGTGTGTGCATGTGTGAGTGTGCTGTGTGAGTGCATGTGTGCTGTGAGTGTGCATATGTGCCATGTGTGCATATGAGTGTGTGTATGTGAATGTGCATGTATGAGTGTGCATGTGTGCTTTGGTTTTTTTTTTTGGTTTTTCAAGACAGGGTTTCTCTGTGTAGCCTTGGCTGTCCTGGACCCGCTTTGTAGACCAGGCTGGCCTCGAATTCCCAGCAGTCCACCTGCCTCTGCCTCCCGAGTGCTGGGATTATAGGCGTGCGCCACCATGCCCGGCGCATGTGTGCTTTGTGTATGCATGTGTGAGTGTGCATTGTGCTGTGCTTTGTGTATGCGTGTGTGAGTGTGCATTGTGATAGTGTGTTTATGTGAGAATGTACATTGTGCTGTGTGTATGCATGTGTGAGTGCATGTGTGCTGTGAGTGTACTTTGTGTGTGCATGTGTATATGCATGTATACTATGTGTGCATTGTGAGTGTGCATGTGTGCTGTGTGTGCATGTGTGAGTGTGCATGTGTGCCGTGTGTGCATATGTGAGTTTACATGTCTGCTGTGAGTGTGCATGTGTGAGTGTGCTTTGTGTGTGCATGTGTAAATGTACAGATAAGATAATAAGATGCCAGGCAACAGATATTATATTATATGAAGTTTATTAAGTGAGTATGAGGCGAGAAAGAAAGGGGGAGGGGTACCCCAGAGAGAAAGAGAGAGACAGAGACAGAGGAAGAATAAGAGAATAGAGAGAGAAGAGAAGTGGGTAGAGGGGTAAGAGAGAGACCTCGTGGAGGGTCTGTTCTTTTATATAACCCTGGGCAGGGTCACACACCCCTCCCCCACCTCCCCCCATGGCAGGTAAGCAATGACATCACAAGGAGGCAGACTGAAACAGAATGCTAACACTGTGTATGCATATGTAAGTGTGCTGTGTGTGCACATGTATGAGTGTTTGTGTTCTATGTATGTATGTTGTGTGTGTGTGAGTATATGTGTGCTGTGTGTGTGTGTGTGTGTGTGTGTGTGTGTTGTGCTGCTTTGTTGTATGACTAGATCTCATGTAGCTCACTGTGACCTAACACTCCCAGTAGCAGCCATGGATGACTTAGCGCCCCTGGCCGTTCCATCTCTACCTCCCACCTCCTGAGACTACAGGCGTGCACCACCACCACATCAATGAAGGTTTCCTTCTTATGATTTGTTACACTTTGCAATACACTAGTTGGATGTTGTATTATATGTACAATGCACTAAAAAGCTCAAAAAAGTTCTCCCTGTGTTACTTTGGTCCATGCTGACATGCAAATGCAGCTTTGCTAGGAACTCGGAGCACACACATTAATAATTAGCATCTTCGACACCTGATACTCCATCAAGACAAAAGGAAGACAGGAGAAGAACAGCACCAGCAGCAAAGGGACTTTGGAGGCTAAAATGCTATCTTTAAACACACAAAAAGTGCCTGCCCTAGGGGAAAATCAGACAGCCCTGCAGAACCATGTCAAGTGGTCAAGCTGTCCCTAAATGTCCGCTGCTACCTCAGCTGTGAGGTCTCCTGACCTGCAAGCTCCTATATCAGCGACTCACAGCGCGCTTCGGGCAGCAGAACCCCACATATTCATCAGTTCCCTTGCCCTCAACTCTCAAGGGTGTGATAAGAGCTGGCCAGGCAGGCTACTGAAGGAGCCACTAACAAGCCTGTGTCTCCTTTGCCCCAGTGGAAATCGCTATCTACACTATAGTGATCAGAGAGCACAGCTGTCCATCCTCTCATCTAGGGGGTCAAAGATGTTTGCTGAATAATGTGATAGGACAGTCGCGGGGGGGGGGGTGTAGCGCAGAGGGGGAGTGCAGGGACACCAAAGAACAGCCTGGACATCTGTAAGTACGGTGGAGACAGATGGAAAAGTGAGATGGAAGACCAGGAGTTTTGGGGGTTCCTGTTATTTTGTTATTTGGGGTAGGGGGGCATGTCTCAACACTGCTCCAAGCCCCCCACCCCATGTGAAGACATGAAGAATCACATAGACCCTCTCCACCTCTCCACTCTCTGGATCACTATAGAGTATGGCAGAGCGAAGAGAACTGGGGACACAACCAGCAAGGCCCTATTTTTCTTACTCAAGATTCATAACCTACCTCTATTGATTTGATGTTTTCATACTCTCTCGAATTAACCCTTTCCCATCTACTTCCTCTGGCCCATTATTTCCCACTTGGACTCAACCACTAGACTAGCGGGGTAACAGGATGCAGGTGACAAGGCAAGTGGAGCCAGGAACACCCAGAACAACCTGGAAGTTAATTACAACTGAAAGCCTAAAAGCTGTCTTACACACTAGTCACATTGCATGACTCCATCTAGCACAGTAAATCCAGGAACAGAGCTGGTTCGGGTCGAAACCAGGAAGATGGTCTCTGTGGCACTTTGAAAGAATGCCTAGTCTCCTTGTATCTTCAGTGTCGGCGATCAGAGAGAGAAAAAAATTATCCATAAAAGAGAGAAGCATGGAGAACAATAAATCAATGTTGGAAACCTAGAGCTAAGACGAAGCCACCTGTAAATAGTCCAAACACCCCAGAGCAGGGAGCCAGCCGCCTTCAGAGAGCGCTAGCACGGGACACATGCAGAAAGTCTTGTTTCTGCGTAAGACCCAGCCATCTTCATTTTGTGCTGGGCTGTGTAAATTATGTAGCTAGTCCTGGCAAAAGTGCAACTGCATAGAACTCAGAAAACAGAAGTCACAAGTACTCAGTTCATGTTTCACTTTAAGTTAAGCTAACTCCTTTTTTTTTTTAATGTTTTATTTTTATGGTATGAGTATTGTCTTTGTCTGTATGCTTGCGCACCATGTATGTGCCTTCGTGCTCTGAGTGTTCCAAAGATCTATAGATGGTTGTGTCTATCACATGAATTCGGAGAACCGACTCTGAGTTCCTCACAAGAGCAACAAGTGCTCCCAACTGTAGAGAGCCATCCCTTCAGCCTTTAATTCCTTTATTTATTTATTTTCTGTTTTTAAAGATCTATTTATTTTACATATATGAGTGCTCCATCTGCATCAGGGTATCAGATCTCATTATAGATGGTTGTGAGCCACCATGTGATTGCTGGGAATTGAACTCAGGACCTCTGGAAGATTTCTTTCTTTAACAACTGCCCCTGCCCCTACCTTTCCAGGCATGGTGGTGCACGCCTTTAATCCCAGCACTAGAGAGGCAGAGGCAAGTGGATCTCCGTGAGTTCAAGGCCAGCCCGGTCTACAAAGCGAGTCCAGGACAGCCAAGGCTATGCAGAGAGACCCTGTCTTGAAAAACTAAAACACCAAAAAAACAAACAAAACAAAACAAAGCAAAACAAAACAAATCAAAGTATTCACAGTGGGCACAGGGTCAGAGAGAAGCCAAGTTGGACCTGAGTGCCTGACCCACATGCCCTTGAATCCTTATCATTATTACTTATTTATTTGTTTATTTATTTATTCTTCGCTCATATATTACATCCCTGCCATAGTTTCCCCTCCCTCCTCTCATCCCAGCCCCTTCACCCCACCTCCCTTCTCCCCAGAGTCCACTCCTCTACTTCCCTTCAGAATAGAGCAGGCCTCCCATGGATAACAACAAAGCATGGCATATCAAGTTACAATAAAACTAGGCACAAACCTCATATCAAGACTGTTGACGCAACCCAGTAGAAGGAAACGGGTCCCAAGAGCAGACAAAAGAGTCAGAGACAGCCGGGCGTGGTGGCGCACGCCTTTAATCCCAGCACTCGGGAGGCAGAGGCAGGAGGATCGCTGTGAGTTCGAGGCCAGCCTGGACTACAAAGTGAGTCCGGGACAGTCAAGGCTACACAGAGAAACCCTGTCTCGAAAAATCAAAAAAAAAAAAAAAAAGAGTCAGAGACAATCCCAGCTCCTACTGTTAGGAGGCCCACAAGGCAACCATAACATGTATGCAGAGGACATACATTAAGCACATGCAGGCGTCCTGAGTGTCACTTCAGACTCTGTGAGCCCCTATGGACCCAGGTTAGTTGATTCTGTGGTCTTCTTGTGGTGACCTTGTCCCCTCTGGCTCCTAAAATCCTTCCTCCCCCTTTTCTAAAAACATTCCCCAGATGTTTGTCTGCGGGTCTCTGCACCGGCTCCTATCTCCTACTGGATGAAGCCTCTCTGACCAGGACTGTGCTAGACTCTGGTCCATGAGTACAACAGAATATCATTAGGAATCATTTCATTGCCTTTTCCCCCCAGTAGTGTTTGGTTCTATCCTAGGTCTCTAGGAGTCCAGAGTCTGGTTCCTGGCCCTCCAGGCAGTGTCAGGGGTGAGAGCCTTCTCATGGCGGTCTCAAACTGGACCAGTCCTTGGTTGGCCACTCCCACAATTTCTGTGCCACCTTTACCCCAGCACAACTTGCAGGCAGGACAAATTGTAGGTCAAGGTTTTTGCAGCTGGGTTGGTGTCCCAGTCTCTCCTTGATTCTTACCACAGACACTACAGCTCCCCTAGAAGGTGCTTTGTTTGCCTCAGCAGCCCCCTCTGTGCCTGGCAGATGGAGCGATCAGGGAGTTCTGGAAAGTGAATGCCTCCCTCCGGAAGCAAACTTCAGCCAATGGGGGATAGTTAAGTGGTCCTCAGCTTCTTTAGCACCAACAGGGTTAGTCTAGACCATTTTGAAGCACGCTCTGTTATTCTCATCATTTCCTCCAAAGAGATGCAGCCCACAGAGGAAGCGTACTTCCCAGCTCACCGCAGACTTTACTGATTTCCTTTGCATCTTCCTCTCGCTTCTCCATTCTCCTGTTAAAGTGGTTTTGACTCATGAATATACTACTTGCACTCAAATCCTCACTTGGTGTTTATCCTCTCTAGGGGTTGCTCCTGGGAACCTAAACAGCTACAGCAAGCTATATCATTACCGCCCAGGGCAGGGTCAAGGAGGCTTTCACGACAGTGCCCCGACTAAGAGTGTCTGAGGGTTGAAGAGAAATTATCTTTCCTCCCCTGTAGCTGGTACAGCATTCCACGTTAGACTCCTTTCACATCTGCTTCTTCCTCATCTGTGTGAGCAAATGAAGAGTGCCAGGAGGTGAGAGGAGGCCTGCACTCCCCTCTGAGGGGTCATAGATCAGGCAGCTCTGCAGCTACAGATTCTTTGTCATCCCTGGCACCCAGTCCCTAGCACGGAGGGCGTTCTGTGCTTCGTTTGTTCATGTTCTGCAAGTGATAGAAGAATAGGGAGTGCAGCCTCAAAGAGTAGGAAGCTGAGTGTCTTTTACTCAGCAGATGATAGGTAGTCAAGGGGTATGAACATGAGAGCCCGCCTTTCTCAAAATGAGATGGGTTGTGTGTGAGGACCCATGCCAAATTCTGCCATGTCAGAAATCCTGTGCTTAGGCTCAATGCTGTGACCTTCGAGTTGCCGACCTTTACCTCACCACGAGGTCTTGTGTTCTAGGCTATCCTTGGACTATTTACCTTTGAAAGAAGTAGAGAAGTCTCAACTTGGAACCACCCAGAGGAACTAGGAAGTTCTTACAAGGAACTACTCAGAGAACTAGGACGTTCTACAGGGAGTGATTTAGGCTATTGCATTCTTACCCAGGGGCTAGGGTGAGTGAGATAAGGATAGATCCTATTGACCTTGCCCTATATATGTTCCTGCGAGTCGGCAATAAAGTGAATCTTGATCAGAAATGTCCTGACTTGATTCATTATTTCTCGTGTCTCTGTATCCTACTTTCAATCCCCACTCCCTCTTTCAGGGGAACCCTGATTCAAATTTTCCCTGCGGGCTGGGACCCAACAGTTGTGGAACTGGAGACAAAAAGGAGCAGGCTCAGGTGCAGAAGAGGTCTCTTCTTGCCCAAAGTGGGATGGACTCTCTTCTTTCTTTCCTTCTTTCTGTTTTATTTATTTATTTATTTATTTATTTATTTATTTATTTGAGAGACAGTCTCACTATAGCCTTTACTGGCCTGAAATTTGCTATGTAGACCAGACTGACTTCAAACTCATGAAGATCTTCCTGCCTCTGCATCCAGAGTGCTGAGATTAAAGGTGTGTGCCACCGTGCCTAACAGGCTGCACATTTTAATGACTGTTGACCTCATCAGCCAGTGAAGGTATCAGAGGAACATGGAAACCAACCAGAACCCACTAGTTTTTCCTTCATTTATTTATCTTCACAGTTCTCCACCTTTACAAATGCAGAACTGCTTTTGTTTGTTTTCTCGCTTCTCTAAAGGTTTCTGTTGCTGTTGTTGTTATGGTTGTGGTTGAAGATGCTAGACAAGCCAGAGTGTGAAGCTAATACCTGTACTCACCTTTCGTTGGGGTTTCTCTGGTGTCATAGAGACCTTTTGCATAAACACACTTGCTTGCATTTCTTTGGTTCCTCTGTCTTCTGTTATAGGGTCCCATCAGTGAACTTCTTAGAGCTGAGAATTTTAATTCCTCTCCAGCAGTGGGTGTGGTAGTGCAGACATTCCTCCACTAGGCATGACCTCCATTCTTCAAGGTCTCCTCACCCTCCAAAGGGACTGCTCACCCTCCAGCAACCTCATTCACATCCCAGACAGTAGAGAAGAGGAAGGAAAGGGGAAAGGACTCCTCTCTGCTTGTAAGGCCCTTTGATGGTTATTGTATATGTTTGTGGAGTCTATAACAGTGGCCATACTGTACTCTTATGGCTCTACCAAAGAGGAAAGGGAAGGAAGGGAGGTGGAAGAAAGACAGACCTCTGCAAGGAAGTCTGAGAAATTGAATGATGACTCTGGACATGTATCCAGCTTTTAAATGTGCACTCTAGTTCTGTAGAAGGAGAGAGCAGACACTGCAGAGCAACTAATGGTCTTTCCCACCCTAGCCTCCAGGAGTTTCTTGTGTTCTACTATGACCCAGAAAAAGCAGAATAATTCTTCATGCCCCAGAGAGGTCCTGGGAAGCACTGCAACCTGGGATGTAGGAGGCAGGTTGCTGAGACTGCATGAATGTCTCTGCGATGATGCCAATCTGAATAGATGGCAAATGAGGTCTGGATGCCCTCTTATAAGCCTCACAAAGGGAACGCAAGAAAAGAGGACTCTGAATTGGCTTAGAGCATGTTTTCCCACCACCCTAGTGAAATGAGGATGTGACAGCCACCCAGGACTGTCATCAAATAGTCTGCTGTTCACCTTATAAAGAAATGGCAAGTTTTGCATTTTGTGTCCCCTTGAAGTTACATAGGATATACTTTGGTTAATAATACTTGTACAAAAGTGAGATTTACCCTGTCTAGGCTAAGCATAAGAGCCTGCAATGGTCAGTTTTATGTCTTGTTTGGGATAGGCTATCCAGTATCCAGTTTCTGGTCCAACAACAGTGAAGAGGCTTCTGTGAATTCACTTTCCGTGTGTTTGATATTAGAGCAGAAGACCCTGAATGAAACACTGCCAGCTAAAATGTGGGTTGGCTTCATCTGATCCACTGAAGAGCATAAGGGACAAGTATTGTGATCCATTAAGAAAGAAACACTGGGGGCTGGAGAGATGGCTCAGTGGTTAAGAGCACCGCCTGCTCTTCCACAGGTCCTGAGTTCAATTCCCAGCAACCACATGGTGGCTCACAACCATCTATAATGGGATCTGATGCCTTCATCTGCAGATAAGGCACTCATATACAATAAATAAAATAAATCTTTAAAAGAAAGAAAGAAAGAAAGAAAGAAAGAAAGAAAGAAAGAAAGAAAGAGAAAAAAAGAAAGAAAGAAAGAAATTAATTCTGGCTGGGCATGATAGTGCACACCTTTAATCCCAGCACTTGGGAGGCAGAGGCAGGCGGATCTCTGAGTTCAAGGCCAGCCTGGTCTACACGAGTCTAGGACAGCCAAGGCTACACAGAGAAACCCTGTCACAAAAAACCAAAAAAAAA
>OU015749.1:56782011-56799786 GCA_907169655.1 Acomys percivali | reverse complement strand
AAAAAAAAAAAAAAAAAAAAAAAAAAAAAAAAAAGGAAAAAAGAAAAGAAAAGAAAGAAAGAAAGAAAAAAGAAAAAGAAAAAAGAAAGGAAAAAGAAAGAAAGAAAGAAACTCTGCCTCGGGATGCCTTCAGACTCAAGCAGCAATGCCAGTTCATCTCTGGTCTCCATCCTCCTTGGCTGCCTACGCTGTAGATTTCATATCTGTCAATCCCCACAAGTGCGTGGGCCAAAGAAATTTTCAGTTCTGACTTTCTCTGTATTTCTTTTACACACACACACACACACACACCCCTACTGCCTATTGGTTCTATTTCTTGAAGAACCCTAAATCAGAACCTACATGCAATTGTTCACGTTACCCCCCTGCCACACTAACCTTAGAAGCAAGTGTGGAGTTAGCCTCTTCAAGTTGGAGCCTGAGAGGCCATGACAGGTAGGATCCAAGCATGAGAGGGGGAGGGGGGAGCGGGCAGTGAGGTGCATAGCTTGTGCGTTAGCTTGTGAGAGAAACCCGTCAGAAGAGAGAAGATCTAGAACACTGCTACCCTACCTAGTGCTGTGCCCATAAGTAACAGAGCTTGTACAGAACATGTTCCAGCTGTGCAAACCGCCTAAAGCGGCCCCATCCTCTGTATATCAGTTGCCCCACATACTGCTAACTTTTCCTCCAAGTTCTCTCGCTGCCTTCTCTCGGAGAACTCTCTTCCTTTCTTCGCTTATTTTATTTTGTTTTTTGAGACAGGGTCTCACTAGATAGCCCCAGCTTGTCTGGAACTTGCTGTATAGACCAGGCTGGCCTCAAACTGACAGAAACCTACCTGCCTCTCCCTCCAGAGTCCTGTGCCACCATGCCTGGCCAAGTGCATTCTTTCTTAATAAACTCCCCCTCCTGGTATTACTGTGTACAACTCCCTGAGTGAATCTTTGGCCCAGAACACAAGAATCTGGACATCCTTTCAGTTGCCCACCAAGCCTTATATCCAGTGATGACACAGCCTGCCTTGTTGCTAAGCCACCAAGTTGAAGGGTCTTGATTTGTGTTCCATACCTAGTCTAGCTCAGCCTAGAGACACAAAAGAGGAATCAGGATCCACACAGAAATGACATTCCCGATCTTCTGTTATGGGATTTGCGAACGAAGATTCATCCCTTGTATAGTACTCACTATTTCTTATGTCTGCAGGCCAGTATTGTGCCAGGGTTTTACATCTCCTGAGACCAGAATTAGCTCACCAATTTTACCCTCTTTCAAATATCCCTGGAATCGATGTTCTAGTCCTCTTTTCTCACCTGCTCCAGCTCTCCAAGCTCTAAAATTACCTCCTCTTGCCAGGTGTGCCAGTGTTCACCTGGGATCCCAGCCCTGCCAGGTGTGCAGGTGCTCACTTGGGATCCCAGCCCTGCCAGGTATGCAGGTGTTCACCTGGGATCCCAGCCCTGCCAGGTGTGCAGGTGCTCACCTGGGATCCCAGCCCTGCCAGGTGTGCAGGTGTTCACCTGGGATCCCAGCCTTGCCAGGTGTGCAGGTGTTCACCTGGGATCCCAGCCCTGCCAGGTGTGCAGGTGTTCACCTGGGATCCCAGCCTTGCCAGGTGTGCAGGTGTTCACCTGGGATTCCCAGCCCTGCCAGGTGTGCTGGTGCTCACCTGGGATCCCAGCCCTGCCAGGTGTGCAGGTACTCACCTGGGATCCCAGCCCTGCCAGGTGTGCAGGTGCTTACCTGGGATCTCAGAAATTGGGAGTCAAATTCAGGTGAGTTCAAAGCTAACCAACCAGTCCTCCATAACAGGCCAGCCAGAGCTATACAGTGCGGCCCTCTCTCAAAAAGGAAATAAACTAAAATTACCTCTCCCTCTCAACTTATGAAAACATGTCTTAGAACGAGAAATCATAACATTGTAATGAGAAATAATAAACAAATTCTCTTAACTCTCATTTCCACACCCCCCCCAGGGGATTTGCATTTGAAAAGAAGATTTTAAAACAAAATAAAATCTAATACAAGTGAAGACCCAGGAGGGGGAATTAAGGAAGGCGCTTGCCTGCAGTATGAAAGACATTCTAGAGCAAGGGGTTTCCACAGGCTTCCAGCTACAACCAAAACCCCTCAGTGTTGCACTGGGGTTCTGGAAGCACCTCTGTGGCACAGAACACTCAGGTCCCCCTCCAGAGGCCCCACGTGTCCTTCTGAGGGCTCCTCATGTTACTTAGGCTCCAGTTTTTAGCATCTCACAACATTTCCTCCCTAGGCCCTCAGGTCTGGATCCTGGTCACTTGGGTTTGCACATGGCAGCTTTCCTGGGATGCATGTAAACTTTGTATCAGAGCAAAGGTGCTTGAAGCCCAGTGCTAAAATATCACCTCTGGGCATCCTGGTCTCCCCTCCCACGCATCCCAGGAGGCTTACCTCTCATTTCCCAGGTCATGTTTATCCGTAAGAAATCATTTGAGGAACTCGGCTCAAAAAAATGCAAGGGGAACAAGATTCCAGGTCCAGATGTTCACACTGGGATGCAGTCCAGAAAGCTCTATTTTTACAGGCTCTTCTCCTCCAGGTGGCTCCATGCGGGTGGGAGGGAGGCCATGTTTGCAGAAATAGTGCCCCAGAGAGCCACAGACTGGGGCTACCAGTTGGCTCCCCAGCTCTGACTTCATTTGTTACTTATGTAGCCAGGCCATCTGCTCAGAATCTTCAAACAAAACAAACAAACACAACAAATACAAGGTGGAAGCTTGGTTCTAGGAATCTCGGTGCCACTTGTGTTTTTCTTTTTGTGTGCAAAGGGACCTGGCCTTCTTTGTGAGGTAGTCTTTGATGGCACACTTGAGAATGAGATGTGACTCTTTCTCACACTCAGTTTTTGCAGGCTTTGAGCTAGACCAGTGATGGGGCCTGAAAGTGAATACAGAAGAAATCATCAGAAACCCACTCAAAGGGTCAAACGAAAATGCCGATGGCCAAGAATAAACACATCTGCTTCACGGCCTGTCTTTATAAATCCAGTTTAGAACAGTGGCCACAGGCAAGGCACAGTCCACTCTGCTAATCAGAAGGTTAATTCCTACGGCCTGTAGAAAGAGGCCACACAACCCCTCCCCCCTCACCCACCATCCTCCCTACACACACATACCTCAAAGAAGTGATCTCAATTTGCTCCTGTGCAACCAATCTTTGACCAAAACCCATGCACCCCCTGGTGGTCTGGAGGTAAACTACAATTCACATTAGGAAAAGGGTTTTGTTTTTGTATTTCAAGTCTCTTCTGTTCAACATCCACACAGAACTTTTCTCTGGGATAGCTTTGCAGGGACAGCCTCCTTAGACTGTACTGAGACAATTTGGGAGCTAAGATGCCATAGCTCTTACAGGCAACTGACGGCCACTTTGTCGGGGACAAGCTTCCTGACAATTCCAAGTGGTCGTCAGCTCTAAATACTCATACATACAGGCAACAGTAAATGAACCCAGCAGGTTGTATTTATACATGCTTGTGTGTGCATGAGTGCGCGCGCGCGCGCGCGTGTGTGTGTGTGTGTGTGTGTGTGTGTGTGTGTGTGTGTGTATGTATGTATGTATGTATGTATGTATAATAAAGAAGTCATGGATTTGGGAGAAAGTGGGATGGAGCACCAGAGAAATTGATGGGGTAGAAATCATGTTAATATAAAAATATCAACATACCTGCTTCCTCTAAGACAAATGGCCTCCTCTGTGGTTGCTAATGCCCTGGTAGATAGGGAGATTTTTAAAAAAGAGACAGTTTTCAAGAGCTATGAAAAAAAAAACCTCCAAGTTACTCATAACTGACTCAAAATGTTTATTATAGTCTGTTTATTAATTTGTTTGTATGAGCATGGACATACAAGCTACAGCATTTCGGGAGTGCTCTGAGGAAAACCAGTTAGGTTTGGTTCCCTCCTTTCACCAAGAAAGCTGTAGAGATAAGATGGTGTTACCCGGCTCGGAGGCAGAGCCTTTACCCACTGAACCCTCTGGCTGCCGCTGACATTTCCCTTACATTTGCTGAGAGTGTGGGAGCTTGTTTTCTTCTGTTGTGATCTCCTTCCCTCTAAATGTATCTTTTGTTTGTAGTCTATTAAACAGTGGTTCTCAACCTGTGGGTTTCCGCCCTGCTGGAGCTTGGATGATCCTTTCACAGGGGTCACCTAAGACCCGTTGGAAAACACAGGTGTTTAGATTATGATTTGTAACAGTAGCAAACTTAAAGTTATGAAGTAGCAACAGAAATAATTTCATGGTTGGGAGTCATCTCAACATGAGGGACTGTCTTAAAGGGTCACAGCATTAGGAAGGTTCAGAACCTCTGGTTTAATTAAACACTTAATTTCCCCTTTTTCCATTTGCCTCCTTCCTTCAAGCTACCTAAATCTCCAATTTGTCTGACACATTATCTTTTCTAACGCCAATAAATTGTCCTTAAGAATCCTTCTGTATCCATTTTTGGGGGGTTGGTTTTTTGAGGTCAGGGTCTCTCTCTCTATAGTCCAGAGTGTCTTGGAACTCTCTATGTAGTCCAGGCTGGTCTCAAACTCATAGATATCCTCCTGCCTGTCTCCTGAGTGCTAGAATTAAAGGCACCACATCTGGCTTGTATTCATCTCTAAACTCTTTTATTAACAAAAATAAAAACCTTCAGCAGGGACCCTGTGCCCATAGATATAAAGGGAAATCAGGGGAGAAGAAAAAAATTAAAACGCGCCGTGCACACACACACACACACACACACACACACACACAATCACAATCACAATAGATAAGTCCAAGATTTGTCAAGTATTTTACTGGGACTTTGTTTCATATAGCACATGCTTTCATCACATACACTATGTACCTAAAGATAACCTTGAACTTCTGATTCTCTTGCCTCTGTCTCCTGAATTCAAAATTGTAGGCACAACCTGTCATCGCCAATGCTATTCAGTGCTAGTGATGAAACCCAGGGCCTCACGCATGCATCTCGTGTTCTCCCCAGCCTGCTTAAGTATTCTTTAAAAGTCACTGTTATATCTATTTACACTGTATTTATTTACCTAGCACATACATACACCAACACAAACATTCATACACAGGCACACACACACACACACACACACACACTATGACTCACATGTGGGACTCAGGGAACAACTTCCAAGAGTCAGCTCTCTCCTTCCACCATGTGGTCCTGGGGAACGGAAGGCAGGTTGTCAGAGGTGGCAGCAGATACTGTGACCCACTGTGCCATCTTGCTGGCCCCTGCCAAGCATTTCCAATAAGTCAATACACTCTATGGTTCAGCTATATTCAAATGTGTTCCTTCTATGGTTGTCCCCGGTTTCACATAGTGGAGGCTTGGTCTCAGCATGGTGATGCTGAGAGATGGTAGAACACGTAAGCGGTAGAGCCTATTGGAAAGAAATCAGGTCGTTTGGGGAGTCAACTTTGAAAAGGACTAATCTGTTCTCTTTGTTATCTTGAGTAGGTCTCACAAAATGAGTTGTGATCAGGACTGGCCCCTGATCCCCACCACCACTATGCCTGTCTGGTTCTGTGATTTTTTTTTTTCTACATATATTAATGCAGATGTGATGACATCTGTGGTGAGGCCCTCACCAGAACCAAATCAGTGTCAGAAGTATGTTCTTTTTTGGGGGGGGGGAGGAGGGGGATTTCAAGACAGGGATTCTCTGTGTCACCTGGCTGTCCTGGATACTCTTTGTAGACCAGGCTGGCCTCGAACTCACAGCGATCCTTCTGATTCTGCTTCCAGAGTGCTGGGATTAAAGGCATGCACCACTATGCCTGGCCTCAAAAGTATTTTCTTAAAGCTCCAGAACCATGAGTAAATAAGCCCTTTGTTCTTTATAAGGTACTTAGCCTCTAGTATTTTGATACGGCAACACCTATCCACAGAATGTTTGTTTATTGCTGATGTTGTTTATATGAAAATGCTTTCAGAAAACTCAGAACTCACTTACTTTATGTCTTGATCTCTGGGACAAAATAAATAGCAGAGGATTTGTTACAAAAACAAATGTTATCTGGAATGGGAATGGGCCTGTGGTGAAAAGCTTGCCTAGCATGTGTAAGGTCCTGGATTTTATCTCCAGTGTTGAGAAATATCTGGGGCTGAAGGGAAAAAGTGTGCGCTACTAAAATGCCCTCAGTGAGTAGAACCGAGTAGAAATCAATGGCATGATTAAGTAGTTGGCTAAACTCAATGCCTTCCTGCAGGAGAAGGAAGCAGCAACAGTGATGGGGTTCCAGAGAAAACCTAGCTGTTCCAAGAAGCAGCAGAAGAAAGTCATTCAAGACCTGAAAATCCAACACAGGATGCAGAAAATGCAAGACACTGAAGCAGGCCCAGGATTTAAGGATGATGAGCAGATGGTGAAGGCACAGCATTAGCTCAGTGTACTGAGCGTGATTCCAGCTGGAATAAGGGAAGCAGGCAGCTTTCCAGGACCCAAGAGCAATTAATGAATGCTAGTGGCGAGCAGCCTAGATGGTTTTGCTGCGTGTCTCTGCTGCATCTCAGCCACGTATAGGCCTGAGCAATGCTCCAACAAGAAGACACAGGACTCAAATGCCTTCTAGGCAGGCGTGGCGCCTGCCATCCCAGAATTTTTGAGCAGAAGGCAGGAGGATCAAGGACATTCTCTGCTACATAGCAAGTTTGAGGCTGGCTTGGGCTATGTAAGACAGTGTATAGAAAGGAAGGAAGGAAGGAAGAGAAAAGAAGGAGGAAGGACAGAAAGAAAGAAAGAAAGAAAGAAAGAAAGAAAGAAAGAAAGAAAGAGGGAAGAAGAGAGGGAGGGAGAGGGAGAGAGAGAAGGAGGGAGGGAGGGAGGGAGGGAGGAAGGAAGAGAGTTGGAGGATGTTTTGCATACGTGTATTCAAATGGTGATTTCTGTACCCAGCGATCTGGCTGCAGTCCGGATGTTGGAATTGTCATTTCTATTCCTGTCTCAAATGCTGTGTCAAAAAATTTTCTCCATCTTCTGATGTGTTAATAAAGAGCTGGATAGGCCAGCATAATCTGGACTATGAGTATCTGGCTTGAAGCTTATTAATAAATATACTAGGTCTCTGTGTCATTATTTGAGAGCTAGAGCAGACATAGAAAGCCCATTATTTTACAAGAAATAAAGAGAGAAAGAATGGAAGGAAGGAAAAGAAAATGCAAATGATCACAAAGACAGTCCAAGAGGCTATGTCAAATGGCAGAGCACTAAGTGGCCAGGAACACCCAGAGAAGGTGAGATTCAGAAGGTCGAAGGCTGCAGCGATGGTTGAGTGGGTTAACATGCTTGCTATTCAACCATGAGGACCATAGTACATACTCCAGTACACACATAAATTCCAGATATGGTTCCACAAACATCTGTAACACACACACACACACACACACACACACACACACACAAAAGAGAAGTGAAAGATTTTGAGTCAGAAATGGATAAGGGTGCTTGCTTTACCAGCATGAGGATATGAGTTCGAATCCCCAGCACCCACATTTGAAAAAAAAAAAGTGAGGCATACTGCACTGTCCACAGCTCCAGTGCTGAGAGCTGGAGACAGGCAGATCTGGAGGGCTTGCTGGCTAGCCAGTTCAGTAAGAGGCTTTGTCTTGGGGAATAAGGCCTAGGATGACAGACTAGGGAAGCTGCTATTGCCGGTTCTAGTGGCACAGGCTGGTAGGATTTGCTGAAGGAGGCAGAGGTAGGAGGATCTGGAGTTCAAGGCCAGCCTAGGAAAGCTGCTATCCTCCTGTGGCCTCTGGGGGTGCACACCATGCATCATATACACCATAGGTGCCAAGAAAATCAACAATGATATATAAAAAGAAGAAGACTGAACCAGGTGTGAGAGTGAGGCTATACATTCAGCTTAGGAGACAGGATTTCCACAAGTTTGGGGCCAGCCTGGGCTGCTTAACAACTTCCAGGCCAGCCTGTGCTACAAGGATACCCTGTCAAAAATAACAGGACAAAAAGTTTGATACCAGTTGGGTGGCTCAGAAATTAACCAAAAATACAATGCAATGACTGCAAGAAGAAACATATGGCCGGGCGTGGTGGCGCACGTCTTTAATCCCAGCACTCGGGAGGCAGAGGCAGGCGGGTCGCTGTGAGTTCGAGGCCAGCCTGGCCTACAAAGGGAGTCCAGAACGGCCAAGACTACACAGAGAGACCTTGTCTCAAAAAAACCAAAAAACAAACAAGAAAAAAAAAAAAAAACAAAAACGAAACATATGAAATGCTAAACCCAAAAGGAGACTGTGCTTCCATGTGTATTGTGTGTGGCTCTCTATCCAACTCACCTCTCGGGGAGGTAGGTTATGATTTTCAGGTAGTAGGCATGGGGTGACAACCTTGCGTGCTTTTCCATTTTGAAATAGGATTTGGATTCAAGCGCTGGGAGTGCCAGTGTGAGCCACCACACTGGCTGAGCAGGACTAGAGACAAAGGCTTTTCTGCTTATCTTTCTCTCATACTTGCCCCAGTCTTGGCCTCTAGACATAATAAATTTTTTATATTGCTACACATTGTACACTTGAAATGCTGTGAGGTAGTGTTGGATGAGGCAGACACAGGAGTTGTGTCAAGAGGGCTGGTGATGGTGACACAGTTCCATACGGCTGGTGGTAGCAGTATGAAGAGTTCTTTTCTGAGACTCACTCGAAGGAAGCCAGATTCTCTGCAAGAAAGAATTTTAGGACAAGTCAGTAGAAAGAAAGGTACTTAGGAAAACAACATCATGCATCCAGTATAGGTGTGGGCCTCTCCAGAGAGAGCCGTGTCTAAGTGTCCTCATAGAGCCATGCACTTGGTGGCTTCTGAATTCACATCCTGAAGGGTTACTAAGGGACACAAATGAGATTATAGAAGGTTCCTGAGGCCAGTGGTGGTAGCACTGGTAGCACACACCATTAATGCCAGCACTCCAGGGAAGCCAAGGCTACACAGAGAAAGCCTGTCTCAAAAAAAAAAAAAAAAAAAAATTCTTGAGATGTGTTGGATATGATTACACATGACAAGGTAAAACCATAGGTCACAGAGCTTAAAAGGCCATACAAGAGCCAAAATAAGGCTTTTTTTCCCCCCTATAAACAAAGTTTTAGTCTCACTGTGGAGTTCTAAGAAAATTGCAGGCTCATGTCTGGGAAAAGAGCAAAATCACGGGGCTGGAGAGATGGCTCAGTGGATAAGAGAGCTGCCTGCTCTTCTAGAGGTCCTGAGTTCGATTCCCAGCAACCACATGGTGGCTCATAACCATCTGTAATGTGACCTAATGCCCTCTTCTATAGATAAAGTACTCATATACAATAAATAAATAAATTTAGAAAAAAAAGAGCAAAATCATACTCAAGGATCATACACATTTAGGCCTTAAATGTAGTCCACTGCTATGGTAACCTTCTCATTTGAACTATCTCTAAAATAGACACAGTCTCTGTGTGGACTACCTTCACAGCAAGTTTTGTTAATTGTGCTGGAATTCTTGTTTGTTTGATTGGTTTTCGTTTTCGAGACAAGGTTTCTCTATGTAGCCCTGACTGTCCAGGACTCACTTTGTAGACCAGGCTGGCCTAGAACTCACAGCGATCCACCTGCCTCTGCCTCCTGAGTGCTGGGATTAAAGGCATGCACCACCACACTAGGCTATGCTGGAATTCTTGACTCTCGGCTGGACAGAGATTCAGCCAGGTCCTGCAGCGAGGGGCTCCCACATCCCTCCCCATTTCCCCTGGTTTTCTGCCCACCTATCTTCTCTCAGTCATAAGAGAGAGAATGTGGGGTGCTGATCTAAGTCCAGGGGTCTGAATGCCTGAGAAACAATGTGCTGATGATGTCCAGGGTGGGAGAAAATGGCTTCTCGAGTAGAGAAATCACATTCACCTCCCGTTTACCTTTTAGTTCTCTTTAGGCACCTCAGGGGTGGGAAGCTGGGATAATAGCCCTCACTCTCAAGAAGACCATCTGCTTTCCTCACAGAAACATCCAGAAAGATCCCTCAGACCAGTCAAGCGTTTGCATAAAGTCAGGCTCTCACTGCAGCGGCAATCACTGCCGCCTCTAGAATGTCCTTCATCTTGCAGGATAAAGCCCAAAGCAGCTACACAGTCACTCTTCCCCAACTCTATCATGATTTCTTCAAAATATAGCCCCGAGGCAGGTGCAGTGGCACAGTCAGTGGGGAGGGTGGTGGCACAAGCTCAAGGCCACACATGATGTTACCATGGAAATTGAGTTTCTTAGTCTGTCTTAGTCGGGCTTTTATTTCTGTGATGAGACACAGTGGAGACAGAGACTCTTATAAAGGAAAGCATTTGATTGCGGCTGGCCTACAGTGGAGGGAGCCGCGGTGGTATGCCTCACCCAGTTTCTAAAATGGCAGATTAGGAGCATTGCAAAAATCACTGCCAATCACCTGATTCAATACCAAACTGTTCTCAGCATAGAGACTGGTGACTATGGTGACAAAACAAAACAGAACAAAAAGGGGGAGATGCCAAGCAGTTGAGTGGTGTAGCCTGGGGAGCAAACTCAAAGAAAACGTGAAGTGGAGACACCTCCAAATCCCCAAAACCTCATCTTGAGAACAGCAGGTGTAAGAACTGCTCCCTCCCTGTTCTGGGCCTGCATGTCCCCATGCACAGAAGCTTTGTGACCCTCTCCCACCTCTGACACCATGTATGTAGCCCGGTGGCCAGGTTTCGGGTTAAAACTTCCTATTTCCTTATAAGGACATGTCCAGATAGCACCTGGACTTTCTCTTCGTGCAAATGAAGCATTGCCAGCACCTCAGCCACAACCAATGCTGCACACTCACCCTGAAAATGCCACCCACTTTCCCAAAGCTTAAAACCCTTATTCAGGAGCCGGGCGTGGTGGCGCACACCTTTAATCCTAGCACTCGGGAGGCAGAGGCAGGCGGATCGCTGTGAGTTCGAGGCCAGCCTGGTCTACAAAGTGAGTCCAGGACAGACAAGGATACACAGAGAGACCCTGTCTCGGGGAAAAAAAAAAAAAAAAAACAAGAGAGAGAGAGACACGGAGGGAGGGAGATGTTTCTTCACTGAAAACCCTCTTGGAGAAGGCTGTTTCTCCCACTCTCACTGCTGACTAAGATCCTGCTAATCCACGTGCCCAGCTAAGCTTCGCCCCTTCCAGCCCAGCCCAGTGCACAACAGTGTCTGGACACCTGGAGGGCAGCAGCAGACCCTGGGCCTGCCGGCACAGGCAGACACGGTGCTGGAGAAAGAGCTGAGAGTTCTGCATCTTGATCCTCCGGCAGCAGAAGACTGTGAGCCACACTGGGGATAGCTTGAGCATGGGAGACCTCAAAGCCCGCCCCAACAGGGAAACACTTCTTCCACCAGGGCCACAGCCATTCTAACAAGGTCACACCTCCTAACAGAGCCACTCTGCCATGGGCCGAGCATTCAAACGCATGACTCCATGGGGGCCAGACCTATTCAAACCACAACATAGGCTGTTAATAAAGAATTTAGAAACAGACTTGGACTGAGGACAGTTTTATTGGTCTAAGAGAAAAGCAAGGCAGGCAACCTATAAATCTCAGCGGTTCGCAGGAGGAGGGAGATAGGGAAGAGGGAAAGAGAAAGCCTTTAGGAAAACAGCCAAGATCAACAGTGGAGACTAGCAAGCAGCCACTTGGCCAACAAGCAGCTGCATGGAAGATGAGGGAAGTTTCAGAAAAAAAAAATTTTTTAAAGAAAAACAATGATGAAGCCCAGAATGTTCTAGAAAGCATGCCCGGGTTTTGATTAGGATCTGGAAGGGAAAAAAGAGATGGAAGAAAAAGAAAACGTTATACTTTTCCAAGCAACTCAGTAGGGTAGGCAGGCTGTAGTATTGCATGATAGGAGCTCTACAAGCTATTACAGGGGACAGTGGTTACTGGGAAGGCTGTTTATTCCTTCATTAAAGGGGTAATTATTTCTCCCATCTCCTTACTATGGCTTTAGGTGGACCAGCTTTCTTTTTTTTTTTTTTTTTTTTTTTTTTTTTTTTTTTTTTTTTTTTTTTTCTGTTTTCATTTTTGTTTTTTTGTTTTGTTTTGTTTTGTTTTCTGAGACAGGATTTCTCTGGTTAGCCTTGGCTGTCCTGGACTCACTTTGTAGACCAAGTTGGACTCAAACTCACAGAGATCTGCCTGCCTCTGCCTCCCGAGTGCTGACCAGCTTGCTTGCTTTCTTTCTTTCTTTCTTTCTTTCTTTCTTTCTTTCTTTCTAAGATTTATTTATTATGTATACAATGTTCTACCTGGATGTGTGCCTGCCCGCCAGAAGAGGGCACCAGATATCATTGTAGATGGTTGTGAGCCACCATGTGTTTGCTGGGAATTGAACTCTGGACTTCTGGAAGAACAGACAGTGCTCTTAATCTCTGAGCCATCTCTCCAGCCCCCCTGGACCAGCTTTCTTAAACAGTGGTCTCTTGGATGGATGACTGACAGGCCCAAGTGGATTAGCTCTTAAGAGAGGACCCAATAGTATGCAGTATTCTACTCTTTGCAGCAGATCAGAAAATAATTTCCCCACCCATCAGAACTGCATGCAGTTCCCACAGGGGCCAGAAGAGGGCATTGAGCCCACCCTCACCCGCCGGAATTAAAGTTCTTGTAGAAGGTTGTGAGCTGCCATGTGGGTGCTAAGACTCGAACCTAGATCCTCTGCAAGAGCAGACAATGTTCTTAACTGCTGAGCCATCTCTCTAGCGCCCAGGTTCCATCCTCTTGACCTTTAACGAGCCTCAGCAGAGCCCTGACAGCTGTCCTCAATGGCCTCCAGACCTACTATTGGGAGTGACATCATCAAAATAAAACTCTTCTTGATTTTAACTTCTCAAGTGGTTAAAATAAACAGTTTTGATACTTGAAGCAGCATGCTCTTAATATCTAGAAATACCAGTTATATCCAGTGCTCATTCTCCACAATATCAGGGAAAGTATTGAAATAATTCTTACATATGAAAATAAATGACTGCAGAACCAAGCTCATAAATAAAGAGCATGTTTTCAGTTTTCTTTTTCTTTTTTTTTTTTTTATTTTTATTTTTGATTTTTCAAGACAGGGTTTCTCTGTGTAGCTTTGGCTGTCCTTGACTCACTTTGTAGACCAGGTTGGCCTCGAACTCACAGCAATCCACCTGCCTCTGCCTCCCAAGTGCTGGGATTAGAGGCATGCCCCACCACCGCCTGGCTTCTCAGTTTTCTTTTACAGAAACACCTGAAGCTGGGCAGAAAGGCATCTGGAATGCTGCCCAGCCAACAACACGGCACTGGCTCCGGGCGGCTGCCTCCAGATGACGGCCTTATGATGAAATAAGGAACCCGAGAGGTGGCTGCGGGGCCAGCCTTGCTCTTTCATAACAATTCTTTCTCACTAAAACTGGGTCCTGGAAAATGACAGCAGCTTTTGCAGGGCAATGACTGCCTAGCGCGCTTTACCTCAGAAAGATCCGGCTGTCTTTTGACGTGGCTGTACTGAGACCAAAGCTTCATATACGCGAAGCTTGGGGGACACATTTCAACCCATTTCCAGACCCGAGCAAGGAAATGTCTTTTTCTGTAACTTTACCCTGAGGTGTGACTATGCTTTCTTTTCTCGAGCCAGCCCAGTTGTCTAATTTTACTACATTATTGTGTGGCGTCCTTGGGTTCAAGTGACAGTCTACCAGCTCTGTGCGCTGACTCTCCGCCCTGCTTTCTATAATTTCAGCTTCCCAAGACTTATATTTAGCCTGGAGGTAAAAATCAAGGAGGTTCAAATTTTAGTCTGGAGGGTAAAAGTCAAGAATATGTATCAAAGTGACAGTAATACAGGAATAGTGCTGTGCGCCCAGCCCCACAGTTCGGTCTCCCTTCCTCAGTCATGGTGTCTCCATGGTAACTCACTTGTGCCTCTGAACAGCCACCATGAGGCATACCGAATTATTGCTCTGCTTTTCTTACTCCCTCCTTGCAATTAAGTACCACAGCCTCTGCCATGTGACCCTTCAGGATCTCTCTCTCCGGGGTGGGCAGAGACATTTTCATGATCCGTTGACACTGGGCTTGACTGCATAATGTGTTTGTCCGTGAAATATTAATAGATGCTGAGGTTTTTTAACTTGTTTGTGTAGCTTGGCTGACAGCCTGTATGTGGAAGATCAGTGTGGCAGCTGCAGCAGAGCCTATCACAGCTGAACACTTACAAGTGGGATGCACATATGTGTTGTCAATGCTGGGAGCCACTGAATTTTGGTGGTTTGGTTTATTAGTATATCTTGTATATAAATATATTTGTATGTTTATATAAAATGTAGATTTGAATCTATGTTCACTATGGTGAACCTGACAGTTCCAGGCCCCTCCTTGGACTCATGCCCATCTTTACCATGATGCTCCCATGTCATTCCAATAGTAACTCCTCAACAGCCATGTACGTTGGCCCTCGTTGCACAGGTGTACGCCTGTCTGCTGTGACTACCTCCATCCTTCCTGTAGCATGTCCCTTAACTCTGCAGTCAGAGGCAAGGTGCTCTTAGCTGCTGCCTCATTCAGAAACCTCTGACCACATAAACCTTATGAGACCGTAAAGGGAAGTGACCCTGCTATTACCTAGGGCTCTTCAGTTTGTCTGATTTATAGTAATAATTCATGGTAGCAATACATTATTAATAATAAAATGCAATAATAATTATTGTTGTTATTTCAGTATTCTCCCCAGGGGACCAATACCAGCCAACTGGGCCTAAGGATCATTTGAGGAGCTTCATGAGGCTACTTTCTCTTCACTAATCCAAAGCAGGACTTCCATGACAAGCACCACCACCCTTTCTGGGATGAGTCACTTGCCTTCTAAAACAGAGCTGGGAGGGTCCCATCAATACCTTTGTTCTTCAGCCAAATGTGACCTATATTCGTGGGGGCCAACTGGCAATTTTTGAGCACCAAGCCTGAGGGTCTCTCAAAAGAAGACCCTCTGAAGCTTAAGTCTACACCCACGGACTCTACCCAGGGCGAGGGGCTCCTGAACAGCACTTCCATTACAATCTTCCATTCTCTACAGCTGTGGTTCTCAACCTGTGGGTTGTGACCTCTTTGGAGGTCCAGGAGTCGCTAAAGACCATCAGGAAACACAGCTACTTGCATTATGGTTCATAACAGCAGCACAATTGCACCTATGAAGTAGAAACGAAAACAGCTTTATGGTGGGGCTCACCACAGCATGAGGAACTGTATTAAAGGGGCACAGCTGCTGTTGTTATTGCTGTTGCTGCTGTTGTTGTTGCTGTTGTTATTGCTGTTGCTGCTGTTGTTGTTGCTGTTGTTATTACTGTTGCTGCTGTTGTTGTTGCTGTTGTTATTGCTGTTGCTGCTGTTGTTATTACTGTTGCTGCTGTGCTGCTGTTGCTTTTGTTGTTGCCATTACTGTTGTCTTTGATGTTGTTGCTGCTGTTGTCATTGCTGCTGGTGTTGTTGCTGATGTTCTTTGTTGCTGTTGTTGTTGCTGCTGTTGTTGAGATTTTTGAGAGAGGGTCTCAAACTAGCCTCCAACTCACCACACTCTCCATGGCTCCGCCTCCTAAGTGCGCAAAACACCAGACCCAGATTCTCTTCTAGTTCTTTATACAGAATATAATCACGCACTGTGAACTACGAAGCGCTGCTCCTGAAGGCAGGGGCCTCAAGAGCTCTGGTGGCTCTTCTGCTCTACGCACAGGCCTGGGTGCCCGGCTGTGTCTGCAGCAGGAGGAGTCTCAGCTGAGGATGGAGGTCTGAATCCAAAAGAGCCAGCCAAACCACGGCTGGGCTGCAGCCAGAAACCCAGGGGGAGATGGCAATTTACTTTGTGTTGTGCGTGATTTCACACACGGTCCATGCCAATGATGCCAATTATGTGGAGCGGGAGGAGGGAAATGAGGATGAACATTTCACAGCATCTGAAGTTTTCAGCTCTCTTTTCAGTGAGGATTTAAGCTTTAAAATAATTCTTTCACTGTTGTTAGGGCAGAAGTGATCACCAGGAATCTAATTGCATTTGGTATATTAATAGATACATATTTATATTTATATATGAATGAATGACAGGTCTCTCCCTGCAAGCCCAGTCTTACCTCCAACATGTGATCCTCCTCTCTCAGCCTCTAGCCTGAGAGCTGGGGTACAAGTATGTGCCACTGTGCCTAGCTAAATATTTTTCTCTCCCCACCTCTTTCTTTGTTTTCTTTCCCCTCCCTCTGCCCCCACTTTTTTTTTTCCTGAGACAGGGTCTTGTGCATGCCAGGTTGGCGTATAAATCACTATAAAGCCAAAGATGACCTTGATTAGGTTTTTTTGTTTTTGTTTTTTGTTTTTGTTTTTGTTTTTGTTTTTTAGACAGGGTTTCTCTATGTTATCTTGGCTGTCCTGGACTCGCTTTGTAGACCAGGCTGGCCTCGAACTCACAGTGATCTGCCTGCCTCTGCCTCCCGAGTGCTGGGATTAAAGGTGTGCGCCACCATGCACGGCTAAAGATGACCTTGAACTTGTGATCCTCCTGCCTCCACTTCCCAAGCACTGAGATTACACCACCATGGTGGGACTATACCACTATGCCTGGTTTATATGATGCTGGCAAGCAAACCCAGAATTCATACATGCTGAGCTACCAACTGAACTACATCCTAGCCCCTACCTCCTTTTACTTATTAAAAATTGCAATTTATTTTTTAAAAAAAAGACAAAACAAAACAGGGGGCTGAAGGGATGGCTCAGTGGTAAATAGTTAAACGCACTTGCTACTTTTACAGAGGACCCAGGTTTTGTTCCTAGCACGCGCTGCAGGCAGCTCCCAACCACCTTTGGCTCCAGTTCCAGAGGACCTGACACCCTCTTCTGGCCTCTGTGAGCAACTGTACACACATGGTACACCCACATGCACCCAGTACCACATACAGACAGGCACATATCTGCATTAAGTGAATACATGAATGGGTACATCCATGGACCATCACATGCAGCACAGCTCTCAGAGCACTGGAGATAACACAGAAAGCTGCAGAGGTAGGAGAGTTGCTCTTTGCCAGTGATCAAGCAAGCAGTGAGGAAGCCGAGGGCTCCAGCTGAGCAGCCTCTAATTGAATTCAGCTCTGCCGCTACTGACCTAGAGACAGTGCCAGATCCCACAGGCTGCAGGCTCCATCCCAAGGCCGTCCTTCCTTCCATTTTAGATGCCATTTGTACACTTGTACCTGTGCTTCTGACCACCAACTAAAAATAGGTCCCACAACTCCATCCTTGAGTCCAGTTATTTGCATGGGAGACTCAGGGAACTCATATGGACATTTAAATTATTATAAAGGCAATCACAGAGGTTACAGATAAAGTGATGCAAAGCTGATGAGATAGCTCAAAAAGTAACGGCTCCTGTCACCAAGCCTGACAGCATGCCCAGGACCCACATGCTGGCCACTGACCTCTGCATACATGCTATGGCATACATGTGCTAATATATACACACACATTGTCTTTAGCTATTTTTCTATTGTTGTGACAAAAAAAAAAAACCCAACTAACCAAACAAACAAACAAACAAACAAAACACCATGGCTAAGGCAACTTACAAAAGAAAATATTTCATTGTGGGCTTACTTACAACTTCAGAGAGTTAGTCCACAGTGATCAGAGTGGGAAGCATGGTGGCAGGCAGGCAGCAGGCAGCAGGCAGGCAGGCAGCAGGCAGGCAGGAAGCAGGCAGCAGGCAGGCAGGCAGCAGGC
>OU015749.1:56704989-56781120 GCA_907169655.1 Acomys percivali | reverse complement strand
ATGGCAGAAGTTGATAAAACCAAGTCCAGAGAGTTGTCCTGACCGCCCCCCCTGCTTGCACACCATCACACATGCACGCACGCACACATACACACACACACACCAAACAAACAAACAAAATGATTGAATTAATAACTAAAGCTGATTGTGATGGTACACACCTGCAATTCCAGTCCTGGGAGGTGGGGCAGGAAGACCAGGAGGACTAGGGATTCAGATCAACTGTGCCTACATATTGAGACTTGAAGGATAAAAGGAAGGGAGGCAGAGGAGCAGGGAGGGAGAAAGAGAGGGGATCAGGCAGAATGAAAGGGGGTAATGGAGGTGAGTATAATAAAAGTACATTATATACATGTATGACAATGTCATAATGAAACTCATTATTATGTATAATTAATATATCCTAATAGCAGTTACACATGCACTATGTAAAATTATCTATCTATAATTTTAATTCAGAAGAGAATAGGATATTTTTATGTATTTGTTTTAAAAGAAGCCATAGAGCCGAGTACGGTGGGTCACACCTGTAATCCCAACACTTAAAAAGCAGAGATGGGAGGATCGGGAGTTCAAAGCCATCCTTGGCTATAGGGAAAGGTAAAGGACAGCCTAAAACACACAAACAGGGATGGGCATGTGGCTTGGTGGTAAAATTCTGGTCCAACATTCATGAAACACTGGGGTTGGTTCCCAGCACCATATAAAACTGGGCACAGTGGCTCATACTTATAATCCCAGCACTTGGGAGATAGAGGGAGGAGGATCATGAGTTCAAAGTCACCTTGGCTACATAATCAGTTCAAGGCCAGTCTAGGCTATATGAGCCTTTGTGTCAAAAAACAAAACAAAACAACAACAACAAAAAAAACAAAGCAAAGCAAAACAATACATATTTGAGTCTGACAAAGATCTACTGTTCTAGGGAACCATTAATATTATATTTTACAACATATGCCTTAAAGATGCATTCACGAATATATACATCATGAATAAATTAATTTAATGACTTGTTATAGAGTACATATTTTACCCAACTTATATATTGGTATATTAACATTTTACAAGTTACCCACCCCCTTAATGGGTTCTAATTCTAATCAGTCCTTTCCCAGCCACTTTGGAGCAACTAGCCAGACTGACAACAGAGCCTGACATCACTCATTTTTCACACTTGATGCAAACAATAATATAGAATCTGTACTTCTGTATGTTTGGAGGTTCAGAGTTATAGCCACAAGAGTCACCCACGTGGCAGCAGATCTTTCATTTGTTGTCGATAGTCAGCTGTATGAACAGAATTTATTTGGCCATTGGACTATTAGTGAAAACTTGAGTAGTGTCCAACTGGGGACTGGTTTGAATGGCTGTTTCTGTGACCATTCTTACATAGATCCATTAGCAGATGTATAAACATGTTTCTGAAGTGCATCCGGGAGCAGAAATGCTGGGCCACATGTGTGCATCATTGAGCTTCAGCAAATGGATTCCACAAAATAGTTCTCCAAAATGAATGGAACACTTGGCGTCTCCACCACACTCCTGACAGTTCTCTTTGTTCCACGCTCTCTTATTTCAACTTTTTTTCTCTTTTCTAACCCTGTATTACAGAGACTATCATCTCTAGGACTGGGAGATTTTGCTACACAGAACTAGCAAAAATGCTAGCAAGGCCATGCTTAGCAGGCATGTCTCTTCTAAATGCATTCAGAGTCCGGCACTGATGGGGAGGCGGTTGGATACACTCAGGGTGGGCGCTGCTTAGGGCTACCACTGGCAAATCCTACAAGTCAGACCACCGAGGCTCTCAGCCAAGCATAGTAGACAGTTCTAGATCTCCCACCTTGATCTTATGAAATGCATGGCTCTCTCCAAAGTCCTCTCAGCAGAGGACAGGGCTGTTTAGGAGATCCTGGCCTCCAGCCCAGCAATGACTACAGCAGTAGGAGGAGTCTGGGAATGCAGGGAAAGAGAAAAGAGTGGGCTGCTTGACAGCTAGAAACCAGACTCAGGGTAGGTGGGAGTGAGGAAAGCCAGGGTACAAATGACTGTATTTCCAAGATGTATGCCAATCAGCATAGCAGAACTAACTTTCAAACTGAAAGAGTAAATCATTATGTAGTGAAAACTTGTAGCCACCACAACAAGAGCAAGGTATTTTCAAAGTACAGACTCTTTTCGCTAACCTCTGGTTCCTTCCAGAAGCACCCTGTGCCTGGGGAAGCAGGCACACAGGAATCTTCAGTCAGTTATTCAGTTTTCTCCGGGTGTCATACTGTTCTGTAGACTCAGTAGTTCACAGTGAGTAGAGATGTATTGGCTCACAGTTTTGAAGGCTATGAGATAAAGATGCAAACATCTGGTAAATATCTCCACACTGTGTTATCATGTGAGGGAAGGTAGAAGGCAAAGAACTGTGTGTCCTCATATGGCAAAGGAAGTCAAACAAACAAACAAAAGAGGCACACGCATTTGCAAGCCTTTCTTATAGTAGCTCTATTAATCAGCTTTGGTCTATTTTGGCTTATGGTTTCAAAGTTCTAGTCCATGTTCACTTGGCCCTATTCCTTTGAGACTGCAGCAAGCAGTGCATTGTAACAGACAGATATGGCAGAAGAAACTGTATATCTTGGACCCCAGAAAGCAAGAGAGATGGAGGAAGCAAATGATGGCCCACAATCCCCTTGGAGGACATATGCCCGATGACCTAAGATGTCCCACTAGGCATATCCTCTTGGGCTTCCGATGAGTCCAAACAGTACCAAGCTGAGCATCTGTGCCTTTAATTTGTAGGTCTTTGAGGCATGTTTTAAATCTGGATTATATCAATGACTTCAACCCATAAGCCCTGGGAAACTCTCATCAGGTGGTATTTGGAACTAAGCTCCCAACTTTATTTCTTTTGGAAGGAACAAAGATCCATAAAGTATAGCTTGGACACAGTGCGTCCCAGCTTCCTTGTCAGTAGGAGTTAGAGAGGAGGGGAGGAGACATACAACGTGTGCAACCTATTGTGCAACCGATGCTTCCCATTCCAAAAGCCCTGGGGTTTTAGTCTCGGGAGCCCACACTGGGATTCAGAGATCTGATCTGGTAGAGGAATCCCTGGGTGACCCTTATCATCAGCAAGCTGGGGAAACATTAGCTTTAGACTCTTCAACATGGACATTTTTTTTTTCAGTTGCTTAGGAGCCCAAATGTGGTGTTACTCTATAGAGATAAGAAGTTCGAGGCTGCCAAGATGGCTCAGCAGGTGACAGTGCATGCTGCGCAGCCTGACAGCCTGGATTGGATTCCCAGGGCCCTCGTGGCAGAAGACCAGAACTGACTCTCACAAGTTCTCCTCTGGCCTCCATGTACGTGTGGCATGCACGTAAACATGCAAATGCACAGACACGTGCACACACAATAAATAAATGTAGTAATTTAAAAAAGAAGTTTCTAAGCAATAAAGAAGAAAGGCGACTTCATTGCAACACATTAAAATTATAATATATAGTATAATATATTATATATGTGTACAGGGGCATGAAGAGAGCCTGGCATGGGTTGGCATCCCGGGTTCTCAGACTATGGCTGCTGAGAGCACAAGATCAAGTGAATGGGCAGGATAAGGCATTGGAAGACCAAATGACTATCCAACTAAGAAAAGAAGCAGCCACTCAGACTCCTTCGGTGGCCATTTTAACTAAGCCCCTCATCTATGAAGTCACAGTGTTGGGGGAGGGGGCATACCCAAAGCATAATGGTACGGGCTGCAACAAAAGGCAAAATTCTGGTAAGCCTTGACATTAGAACACAGGTGTAAAAGGATCCACAATAGAATGGGGCTAGGGAGCAGGACAGGCAGAGCTATAATATCTGACCCCTTCTACACTCCCTGGGCTGCAGCTGAAGGGAGCAGCCACCCCTGAACAAAGCTTCTGGAGACTGATTTCTCCCTGCACCCATACCCCCACACTGGCTCAAAGACTGGTTCTTGGGACACGTGTTAGAATGTGTGAGCCAGCATAGGCTACATGGATATACTGTTCCATATATATGCCAGTGTCACCCCTGTCAACAGCTACTCACTCACCTAAGAATCTGTTCCTGAGAAGCTTCTGGGTCCTGGTAGAAACTGAACCACTGAGCACGAAACCCTATAGCACTCACTCTTCATTACTGTAACAAAAAACTGGAGGCAGTTAAACTTATGAAATTAAAAAATGTTTATATTGCTCATAGCTCTGGAGATTCAAGGGTTAGCACCAGCACCAGCTCATGACAGGTAGTAGGCAGTGTCACATTGTAGGGAGTCTTGGCAGGTGGTGGTAGGTAGTGTCACATTGTGGGGAGTCTTGGCAGGTGGTGGTGGGTAGTGACACATTGTGGGGAGCTGTGGGTAGTGGGCAGTGTCACAATGTGGGGAGCTGTGGGTAGTGGGCAGTGTCACATTGTCAGGAGCTGTGGCAGGTGGTGGGCAGTGTCACATTGTGGGGAAGTGTAGCAGGTGGTGGGTAGTGTCACATTGTCAGGAGCTGTGAAAGGTGGTGGGTAGTGTCACATTGTGGGGAGCTATGGCAGAATATGGTGGGCAGTGTCACACTGTGAGAAGCACATGGTTGAAGAAGTCACAACTCAAAGCCAGAAGTCAGAGAACAGCACACAGCTTGTGTTCTTGAAACTCAGAGGGCCTAAGAGATCTATTTTCATCCCTTCCAACCCAGTGAGCTAAGATGACCACCAGGCCCTTCCACTTACAGGCACCACCTTCCAACACTGCTTGCTCACCAAAGCTCAAGCTTCCAACACATGAGCCACTGTTGGCACACTTCAACTGTGCCCAACCACAGCAGACACCAAGGTCTCACAGACAAAGGGAACTGACAACCACAAATCAAATATAATCCAATATCCAAACCATGAAATTAAACACACGCAGCATTCTAAAACAGAATCTCCTGCAGGCATGCAAACATACATGTGTACATATCAGGGTGGATCAGTCTACAAGCCTCTAATGAGACTGTTAAAAGCAAATGACCCAGAATCACTGATCCTGTTGGCACAGACCTGCAATTCCAGGTATTGAAAAGACCGAGGCAGCAGGGTTACTAATTCAAGAGCTGCCTAAACTAGAGTGAACCTACGGCCAAAGTGAGCAATTGAGTAGACCTTGTCTCAAAGTGAAAAAAAAGAGGGGATGTAGTCCATTGGTAGACGCACATATGAGGCCCTGGATTCAATTCTCAATACAGAAAGAAGGAAAGAAAGAACAAAAGAAAGAAGATAGGAAGGAAAGAAGGAAGGTAGGGAGGAGGAATGGAAGGAGGGAGGGAGGAATGGAAGGAGGGAGGGAGGGAGGGAGGGAGAGAGAGTTCCAGAACCCCTTGGTAACAGCTTGTTTTTTCTTGCAGCCTCTTCTTGTAGCTATTTGTATAACCCCATGAGACTTCCCTATGAAAAGGACAAACAAGGAAGAAATCAGGGGCCTGAGTCAGTAGTCAGTCACAGGGAAGGCTGGCAAGAGCTGATACTGTATTATCTGACTGCTGCCCTGCTCTCCACATGGGGCGTTCTGAGACACAGTGTTCTAATTTTAGTACACACGCTGCAGAAGTGAGCATCTGCAATACAGCATCAAAGGCAGGTCTGCAGTCGTGTACCTTATCACTTACCTCCCATGTAAGCCTGCATATGGATCTAGAAATGAGCATGAGCCAGCTGACCAGGAACTGGGAGAAAATAAGACCAAACAGTTTAACAATTCATATACCTATATATAGTTTTCATGTGTCTATATGCATAGTTGTATATGGGTAGATGGTATATGAGTCTAAGGGGAAAAGTACTCAAGGCATCAAAACCAGGTAACTAGCAATTTTCATAAGGAGTTAGAGGCTGGGGCCATTGGCAGAAAGAAAAGGAAAAAGAGACCGAACTAGAAAATACAAAGTTTTAAAAGTGTGTGTGAGAGGCTGGGCATGGTGGTGCGTGCCTTTAATCCCAGCACTCAGGAGACAGAGGCATGCGGATCGCTGTGAGTTCGAGGCCAGCCTGGTCTACAAAGTGAGTCTAGCGTCCAGCACAGCCAGGGCTACACAGAGAAACCCTGTTTCAAAAAACCAAAAGAAAAAAGAAAGGCTATTGAGAGAGAGAGAGAGAGAGAGAGAGAGAGAGAGAGAGGGAGAGGGAGAGGGAGAGGGAGAGGGAGAGGGAGAGAGCATGTGCGTGCGTGTGTGTGTGTGAGTGTACGTGTGCGTGTGTGTGTGTATGTTTGCCACATATGTACAACTGTCTGAGAAGGCCAAAAGAGGGCATCGTATTCCCTGAAGCTGGAGTTACAGGTGCTTGTGAGGCACCTGACATGGGTGCTAGGAACCTAACTCAGGTCCTCTGAAAGATTAGCAAATGCTCTTATCCACTGATCTATCTTTCTAGCCATAACAATATTATTCTATTTGTGTATACACATGTAACAAGGAAATTAGAATAAGAAAGATTTGTGTTACTAGACTTACATATGCCTTTGGAATATTAAAAGGAATGGCATAGAGAAGAAAAAAAAAAAAGAAAGAAAAAGTATGATAAGCAAGCCCAGATATATTATGAGCCTTTCAGAAAGGTTACAGGAAATCAATATACTCATGTCTCATCATGTATCTTAGGCCCCCAGACTAATATATACCACTGTTCATAGCAAAGGGACTGTGAAGATATGACTAAGATGACTCTGGATTATCCAGACAGATCCAAAGATCCTAAGAAAGAAAGATGGGAGTATTAGAGACAGAGAGTGATTTAGAGACATTATGTTACTAGCTTTGATGATAAGCTTATAGACAATCTCTTAAATGTTTGCCTCTTTTATTAACTAGTTATTATACATATAATATATAATATATGTAATATAACACATTACATGTGTAATTACACATATAAATATATCATATATCATACAATATATTTATATAATTCTATATGTAATATATTATACATATGTCATATATTACACATATAGTGTGAGTGTGTATGTGTGTGTGTGTGAGAGAGACAGAGACAGAGACAGAGAGAGCATGTGCATGCATGTGTAGAGGCCAGATGACCACCTAAGTCAGCTCTCTCTTTCCAATTTGTGGGTCCTGGGGATAGATCGCAGGCCATTAGACTTGGCTCAACACCTGCTAAGCTATCAAGTCAGCCCTCCCTCATTAACTGGTTAAAAGGAGCTCCTGGTGAGGAGGGAACACAAGGATGTTAAGGAATTTGGACAAAGTTACGCTATCAAGGCTAAGATGAAGCTTGGGAGCCGAGCACTTGCCTAACCTGTACAATGGTTTGATCCCCAGCAACACACACACACACACACACACACACACACACACACACACACACTCCACACAAAAGATCATTGTCAGCTAGTAGTAGAGCTGGGATTTGAACTTGGATCATCAAACTCTGCTTCTACACTATCCCATACAGTAGCCACTGGTCACATGCAAGTCTATTAGTTGCATTTCATGTACTCTGATGGTTGCCATGTTGCATAGTTAGAGAATAATTCCATAGTGAAATAAAGTCCTATTAAATAGTATTGCTCGAGAGTGTAGCTCTACATCAACATGACCTTTAGCATCTGTTATTGACCTAAGTGAGAGCACAGGGTGGCTGAGACTCTTCTTCAAGCTTTATTTATTTTTATTTTTAATATATTTTTAGCAGTGCTGGGGATGGAATCTCTGCATATGCTAGTGACACCAGGTTGCAGCCCAGCCCCTCTGTGCCCTTAAATAATTATCCTTCATGACTGTGTTGACTTCTACAAGTTCTTCAAATTCTTACGAATGTATTACGGACACAATGAGACCCTTTATAACACTGGAGCTTGGTATCGAGACTTGGCAGTGAACAGCATCAGTTAGAGTGTCAAGGGAGCTGGGAGGACTGAAATAGGTTGGTATGTACTTATAGGCCTATTACCACAATGAGTTGGGGGTGGAATATATTAAAGGCTTATGTCAAAAAACCATCGCTGTCAAGTATTTAAGTGCCCACTTACTCTACGCATGGCCGTAGGTCGGGTGTCAGACCTAGTTCCTGACCCTGTAACGATTATGTTCTTTCCTGAGAGGAAGGGAGATACCAAACTAGGAATGACAAGTTTGATGAGTGTTGGCAAATTCAAAGAATGAGAGGGTGAATACTTAGGGAGATGGTGATGAATGCTCTAGAAGTTCATACACGAGAAATAGCCACAAGCACTAGAGCTGGGAACAACTGTAGCTGGCGATCTGCCAGCAGAAGCTTTTGTTCTTCCTTTAGACAAGCGGACAGCTTTGTAAAGTTTTCAGACAGTAGGGAGATGTTCCTCAGATGTGTCTCAGGGACACAGTACATCAGAGGGGACTGGCATGCTGCAGTCAATATGTAAGCCTACTAAATTGAAATCCTGCCTCTGGCTAGCTCCGAGTTTTTAAAAAGAATAATGAAGACAATGTATTATATGTACATGGTTGTTCACATGCTGCTGTTTAAAAAAAAAAAAATCTTACATTGTACATTTGAGACCAACCCAGCCTACATCATAAAGACCAGTCTCGACATCAAGGTATGCCAACATTCTCCTCCCTGGTATGGACCAGCAAAAATTAGAACAGAGGCCATTGCGAGAGCATCCCTACCAGCCAAGGGTGGTGGTGCACATCCACCTCTCAGAACTTGAGAGACTAAGAAAGAAAAATTTCCAGCCTGGGCTAGCAAGCAAGACTCTCTCAAAAAATGGACAATGGGGCCTAAAAATACTGTGCTAAATAAAGAGAACTAAATCTAAATAGCAGATATCCTTAAAGCCTGTACATATAACCAAAATACCTCAATCCATAGAGATAGAAAGTATTTTTGTGGCCAGGCCTGGTGATGTACACCTGTCATCCTTTAAGATGGGAGGCCGAAGCAGGAGGATTACTGCCAGTCTTGTGATGCTATAATTACCACCCTAGGTAAGGCTACATAACAAAGCAAAACGAGGGGGCAGCACTGAGCTTCAAGTCTCTAGGTTCAAACCCTAATACTTAAAAAAAAAAAAAAAAAAAAAAAAAAAAAAAAAAAACAAGTACCTAAAACAATTATTTGTGTGGCCATCAGGGGTTGAAAGAAAGCAAAGACACGTGGCTGCTAAGGGCTATAGAATTACCACAGTAACAAAAATATTCTGAAGGTAGATAGTAGTGGTATTTATACTTTGGTGAATTTATTAAATTCAGGCAAATTAAGAGAGAGATTCTCAGCCAGGCATGGTGGTGCACACCTTTAGTCCCAGCACGTGGAAGGCAGAGCAGGCTCTCAATGGTGAGGTCAGCAGCAGTAAGGATCGCTCCCTCCCTGTTCCGTGCCTGCTTGATCCCCTACCTCTCCAACTTGCAATGGAGCCTGGCACCTGGATATTCTTCTCCACGCAAATAAAGGATTCCCACCATCTCAGCCCCAGCCAGTGATATGAGCTCACCCTGAAAGCCCCTTCCCACTCCCCAAAGCTCATATAGTCCTTGTTCACCCCCATAATAAACTGGTACAAACGGTTTCACAGTCTGAGAGTTGTTTCATTCCAGCTCTAAAAGGCTTTCTCTTTCCAGGCATTCACAACTTGACTGGGACCCTCAGACCATCCCACCTAGCTATGCTTCCTTCCCTTAGTAGAGTTTTAATTGCTGTGCTAAAACACCATGTTCCAAAGCAACATGGGGAGAAAAAGGTTTATGTAAAAGTAACTTTGCCTCCATATAATCTAACCCAGGCCTAGAATGTTTTCAGTGTCTGGGACTTACTACTTAATGAACTCACCCTTACTTGTTCTTTCTGAGAGCTGGGCTGGCTGGCTCAACTCAGCTGTTCTGGCTCAAACTCTTCTCCCAGCTGACTTATTCAATCTAGCTTCTCTCTTGGCCCAGGATTGCTCTGCTTGGCCTCAAGCTAACTCAGCAATCTGTTCTAATCTGGCTTCTTCTCATTTCTGTCTTGTTCCACCTTCACCTGAATTCTCTCTCTGTAGCCCATCTCTCTACTACTGTCCAGGTAAACCTGCCTCTTAAGTAGCTTCCCTTTCCTCTCTCTTCTCATGAAAGTTGGGTGTATCCTCCTATTCTGTCAAATCTTCTCTGATTCGTCACCTTTTCTGCCACTCAATTACTCAATTAGACATCACTTTCAAACATGGATGATGCCTTCTACAAACTAACTTTTCCTTCATTTGGGATTAAAGGCATGTACCACCAAGCCTGGACCTAAGCTTTTCTTTATCTGATTGATACTTACTCAATACCAGGCTGGCCTTGAACTCAGATCTGCTTGCCTCTGTCTCCTGGATTAAAGGCGTGTGTGTATTCTATCCAGATCACACAGACCTAGAAGATCTTTGGATGTGATATCTTGCCAGAACAGCCATGTTCTGAATTAAAAGTCTCCTATAACTTCTTCCTTTCTGTTTAAGCTAAAAATTGTACACAGTTTAAATTTTTACAATAGAAACAATTAGCAATCCCACAGTCTTAACAGTCGGAAACGTCCTTATGAAGATCCACTCAGCCATCAATGCAATGTTCCTCTGCAATTGCACTCCCAATCATCAATCCTTCAACAACAGTCCATTTCAGCATCAACGTTTTCCAATCTACCAGTCCAGTGAATGACCTGTCCCTCTTCAGCTGTTTGTTAAGCTGTCTCCAGGCAAGGGCATCTGCTTTCTGCATTGTCTGGTCTGCCTTGCTGTCTTTCTGCTTCTCTTGAGTTGTGCTTTTCATTTGAAAGCTTCCCCCTCCCCCATCCACTCTAAGACAGGGTTTCTATGTAGCCTGTAGCCTGTGGCTGTCCTGGACTCGATTTGTAGACCAGGCTGGACTCTAAACTCTCAGAGATCCTCCTGCCTTTGCATCCCTGAGTGCTGGGATTAAAGGCGTGTGCCATCACACCCAGTTTACAATCCAGTGTCCTTTAGCTAATCTTATTCCCTTTTTCTGTTTCTCCAGTTACAATTAGATCTTTATGAACCCACACATAACCTAGATATTGGGGCAGTCTCACGTGCCCAGCTCCATGTGAATGAGCTGCCCTCCATCCTATCAAGCCAGGCTTCTTAACCATTATCAATGGGCTGTCTACCTTTATCATCAATTTCATTAGGTACCACAAGTTCATAATTACATTTTCTGTTCTCTTAGTTCCCGTCTCTTGTCTCTCAAGCCTTTGCCTTATCATAGCTCATCTTTCTTGTTGTATAGCTATTTTCCCAACATTTTTTTTTTTGAGAGGAAAAACACAAAGATTGCAAAGGTTTATTTGATTTTTACAACTCTCAGATCACACTCTATCACTGAGGTAAATCAAGGCAGGAACTCAAGGCAGGGACCTTGGTGGCAGAAATGGCAACAGAAATCATGGGGAAGCACTGCTCCTCTTAGCTTGCTCAGTAGGCACCTAGGACCAGCAGCCCAGGCATAGCACCACCCACAGTGAGCTGAGCCCCTCCCACACCAATCATTTATCAAGCTAATACCCCAAGGACAACATGCCTCAGGCCAATCTTATTGGGGCATATTTTTCAACTGAGTCCCTCTTCTCATGTATGTGTGGGTTTGTGTCAAACTGACAAAAAAAACAAGCAGCACGTGCTGTATATTCTTCTTGGTATGCAGAAGCTAATGTGACCTGCTTTCTGGCTGTTGTATCTATACTCAACAGTCTTTCAGGAAACCAGGCCTCAAAGGTGCAGCTGAAGACAGGCTTTCTCCGACTAGCTCCACCTTGTGGCTAACAGAACTGCCAATTAACACTTCCCCATTTGTCTTTGGATGCTGATTGAGGTTCATAATTACAACCCCAGGAGCTTTGGGAATCTAGAACTGCATTCTGAATCATCGAAGAATGATTAAGTTGTGCGTCCTCTGGTTTGATTACTCTTCAAGGACTTACTGTTGACTAGGCATCTGATACTGGCACTCAGCCCTCAGAATGATCATAGTTTGATGGGACGAACACACATCAACCCATCAAGCAGTTAAGTATAAGGTGGTAGCTGTGACAAGGCAACTGAGAATTGCCTTGTGCTCTGAGTACATGGTAACAATCTGATCACTTGAGGAGGTGACAGAGGGGACATCAGAAAGGGATGCAGAGGGGGTGCTGACCCAGTTGAGTTTAGTCCTCTACATAGAGAACTAACAGGATGAAGAGAAGCAAGAATTCTAGGCAAGGAGGGTGTGAGATGCCCTGTTGGGGGGGGGGGGGGACAGGGCATGGTAAGTAAGAGGTTAAGAGTGCTGGAATAAAGGCGATATGGAGTAGGATGGTGACAAGGGAGGAAGGCCAGACTATGTGAAGTCTTTAAGTCTACTTAGGAGAAATGGGCTTTGTCCTGAAAAGGATGAGGAGCACAGGCCTCCACCAGATATGCATTCTGAACCGTTTCCTAACATCAAGATGCTAAACAGTATGGGGAGCTGCCTCCAGTCAAGCACTTCTTTGTGTAGTTACGTATGTGTGTGCTTGTGGGAGCCTGTACACATATGTGCATGTGTGTGCTTGCTTGTAGAAGCCAGAGGTGGATGGCAGATGGCTTTCTTAGTTGCCCTTCCCATCATTTTTGGAGTTAAGTTGCTTTTGTTAGTTTGTTTGTTTTCTGTAACTGCAGCCACGTTTCTGGCTGGACTGGCAGGGCAGAGAGCCCCAGAGAGCCTCCTGTCCCGTCCTGCTTTCACCCTTCTCTGCTCTCCCAGAGCGGAGGCTGCAGATGTGTGCACAGAAGCACATCCACGCCACCCAGGCTTTTACATGGGATCCAAACTCTCGTCCGTGTGCTTGCTTGCACATCATGGACTGAGTCATCTCTCCAGTTTGCTTGCTTGTCTGTTGCTGATGCTGTTTTGTTTGGAAGTAAGATCTCAGGTGCCCCGGGTTGAGTTTAAAAATTCCCATATAGCCAAGGACTGTACGGGACCTTGAACTTCTGATCCTCCTGCTTCTAGCTTCCCAGGCCTGAGATTACAGGGGCAGTCCATTGCACTCAGCTTATGTGCTAATGGGGACTGAAGCCAGGGCTTTAAGCACCTCAGTTTAGGCAGGCACTCTCCCAACTCAGTTACATCCCCAGCCATCTCACTGGTCCATATAAAGATATTGTTATTTCTATCTTAAGAGATTCCAAAATGGGAGCCAGGTGCAGTGGTTCACACCTGTAATCCCAGCACTAGGGGAGGCAGAGGCGGGGGTGAATCATTGGAAGTTCAAGGCCAGCCTGGTCTACAAAGTGAGTCCAAGACAGCCAAGGCTACCCAGAGAACCCCTGTCTGGAGAAACAAAACAAACAAACAAAACACCCAAACAACAACAATAACAAAAAGAGAGTTGAGAAGTGTCAACATGGCCGGGCGTGGTGGCGCACGCCTTTAATCCCAGCACTCGGGAGGCAGAGACAGGCGGATCACTGTGAGTTCGAGGCCAGCCTGGTCTACAAAGTGAGTCCAGGACAGCCAAGGCTACACAGAGAGACCCTGTCTCAGAAAACCAAAAAAAAAAAAAAAAGTGTCAACACAATCCATCCTCTCACGACCTGCCAAGCAGCCAAACAGCAAATCAGCCTCAATAGAATGTCAACAATTTTATCTCGTGACTTTTCTCCTCCAGTTTCTAAACTGGAGGAGAAAATAACTTAATAGTGGTGAGGTTTATGAAAGCAGCTGCAGCCTGTCTGGAGGCTTATTTGTTCTGAAGTTCAAGGCAAGTCACTTTTTAAATATGGTTCTAATACCCTGAATGTAGGAGATTTTCCCCCCTTAGCAACACAATTGGGAAACATCAGTGTTCTCAAAAACAATGACACTGATTTTCCCCCAAATGCTCTCCGTTTTCTCTTTTGAAATGAGTAAAAGGACAAATCAGACAGGTTCTCTGAACCTGCACTTTTGTAGGAGGTATGGGGGTTGGCACAAATAAGAATTGAGGCATTGTTTCTGCTTTAAAAGAAAGGTAGAATAAAACCCTGATTTCCACGGGTGAGTTCTGATTCACCGACTATTTTAAGGTTCACGTCTGACTCTTAAGAGGAGATAAGCAACAGGGGCTGGCGGATGGGCATGGAGAAGGTAAGAAGAAGATGAGGCAAAGCTTGCGCATGCCTTGGTGGAGGCAGTGTAAAGGCAAGGTGACAGAAAACAGCCCAGGACAGGACTGAGCCCAGTAAGGTTGTCTCCTTATCTCCACACTCCAGCTGCTGATCCAGGATTCCTTGGAAATGGAGGCCAGCGCGAGCAGTGAGTGCCATGTCCTTGGGCCAGCCAGCAAGACCCTGCCTCAAGACTAAAGAGATGTCGCTCTAGTCAGAGTCCTGCTTGCACTTTGCAGGGTGCCTTGAGCCCTGTCTCCAGCAGTAGAGGAGCCCGATAGAGTTGAGAGCTTAGGTGGGGGAGGGGATGACGGAAAATGGCCTGTGAAAATAAAGAGATACCAACAGTAAAGTAGCTGTAAGGAAGACACGTTGCTTGCAGTCCCGCTGCTGCAGTGTAGACAGGTCTAGATCCTCCTGTCTCAGCCTCCCCAATGCTGAGATTACGCGGAGGTGCCACTACACCCAGCAAATCCGGGACTCTCACAGGGACCTTTGAACTGGTCCTTCCCTTGGATCTGGCCAGAATGACGTCCTTGATGCTCTTGATTTTTCCTCCACTGTCCTTCCTCCAGGTAGCTACCTGGGGGTCAGGTATTCCAGTGGTCTCCCTAACCGAACTAACACCTCTTATCTTCAATTGTTTATTTTTAAAGCGCCAATCATTACTTAACCACGAGTTTTCTCACACGCCAGAATAAAAATTCCACGTGAACGGGGGATTTTGTTTTGCTCACAGAATCTACAACATGTCATCTCTCTAGCATTAACGCCCAACACCTTGTTGGGGGCCAACATGACCCTGAAAGACTGAAGGAGTATGTGAGGCGGGGCGGGGGCTGGGGGTGGGCTCGGCTAGGGGTGTGACTCCGGGGGCAGGCAGGCCTCTAGGGCAGATGCTTGGTACAGAGCCGCTCTTCCTCGGCTTTTTCTCTCCTTTTCAAAGGCTATTGACAAGCAACAGGAATTGGGCCAGCTCAAATTCTAATGGAAATTAAACTGGAGAGGAGGGCTGAAACACAAAGAACAAAACGCAGATGCTAAAGTAAAGGAAACCAGTGAAAAAGTAAGGCGGCGAAAAGGCCAACAGACGTCACTCTATCTGGTCACGCTCCCCGACTCCCCCGCGGCCGGGCGGGGCGCTCCTCCTCCGCCTTGTAGCGGCCCCGCAGCGGCTACAAGTCACCATCGCTGGGGAAAAGGCCGGGTCTTTAGTCCCGGGAGGGAGCCCTACGCCCGCACCCCAGAAATCTGTTCCTCCCGGGGCCTGCGCCAGACCGCTAGGGGTGGAGGGGTGGGGGTGGGGGAACGTTGGTGCGGGCCGTGAGGACTACATCTCCCAGGATGCAGCGCACCGGCGCGCTTGCGCAGTGCGGCCGGAGGCGGCGGTCTGTTCTCCGCTGAGGAGGAGTGGGGCAGAGGAGGGAGGCAGCGGGTGAGAGTTCAGAGTTCAGCAGCAGCAGCCCGAGCCCATGATTCCCATATGCCCTGTAGTTTCTTTCACCTATGGTGAGTCTAATGTGGCCCGCGGAGGGCTCTGCCCTGCCCTTCCCCAGCCCCGGGTGGCGGGTAGGCGCGGGGGTTGGGGCCAGCTCCGGGGAGGAGGCGGCGGCCGCCACCCGGGCGTGCGAGTGAGTGAGGGAGTGCGGGGAGGGAGGCGGACGGCGGTGCGGCCGCGGCCCGGCCGGCCAGGGCGGCTTCTCACGGCCCTTTTTCTCTCCCTTGCCATCCCTCGGCTCCCCGACCCCTTCACGGCTGCCCTCCCGCCATGGGACCCGACTCTCCGTGCCCGCCGCAGTGCCCAGCCGGCTGGGGGAAGATGCCAAAATGGCGACCGGCAACTACTTTGGATTCACCCACAGCGGGGCGGCGGCGGCGGCGGCTGCGGCCCAGTATAGGTAACGGCTCCCCGGCCTCTCCCTTTTTCTCTCCCTCCGCGCCCCGCGGTCCCGTATCCCGCCGACGCCACTGCCCGCAGCCGCCCCCGCCCCCGCCGCACCGCCCCGAGCCCCGCACCCTCCCCTCCTACGCCCCCTCCCCCTGCCCAGTGGTACTCCGCCGATCCGGCGAGCATCTGGGAGCGGCCCCCGGGGGGTGGGGTGGGAGGGAGGAGAGACTACCGAGGGTTGGGGACGTGGAGGGCCGCCGGGGCCTTGGACGGCCCCGGAGGTAAAATGGCCTCCCGCGCGGCCTTGGAGCGGTGCCGAGCCACCCGCCGCCGGCCCCTCGTCTTCCCTGTCCCCCGCCTCCGCCCTGCCAGCCCCCACCTCTTATCTGCCTTTGGCTTGGGGAAATGGGGAGGGAGGGGGCGGGCGGGGGACTCGCACCGAGTGCGGAGTCTCGGCGCAGCGGCCTCCACCTCGAGGCCCCCCCCCCCGGAACCCAGATAACGTGTCTTTGTGGGCACCGTCCCTCCCTTTGGTCCAGAGGCCCCGGTCCTCTTCCCCGCTGGTCCCTCAGCCGAACTGCCAGTTGGTTCGCTTGCGTCACTGCATCCTTCCCGTTCCCTTTGGTTTTCTTGCACCGAGAGATGTTATTATGCCAACCACCTGTGAATTGTTTAGCTGTTGGACTGGAAAAGATGTGCGAAGTTCCTAGTGCTGCTGCTGAGGGCAAAGCCTTTTTAACCATTGAGAACGGTTCCAGGTGGATCAGTGAGAGTCTCCTTTGGGGTCGTTTTTCCCTGGGGAAAAGAAAATGCGAGTGACTTATACTGAGTCACTGTAATGCATGGGGTGAATCCTCTACTTTCAAACAACTGTCAGCCCCAAAGTAGCGATAATTCTTTATACATCTTATGGCAAACACAAAGTGAGACACCGTTCCTTGGTCCAAGCCGTAAGCACACAGCTCCTGAGTATTTAGCTTTATGTATGCATTACATCGCACATCTTAGCATGTTAGGTACATCACAGTTAAGCTCGGGTTTTTTTGTTTTTGTTTTGCTTTGTTTCATTTACCTTAGGCAAGTCGTGTGTTTAAAAGGGGCTCATTGGGAAACAAATTTTGAGTAACTGTATCTTCGTGGTTTTTATGACATATATGCATATATTTGAGTTTCCAGTGGCTTCCTTTGTAAAAATGGGATACTGGTTAATATTTGGGGGCTGAAAGTTCTATAGGAGAAAAAAAGTTACCCAATTCTATGGAATCCTACAATGCAATTTACTGCAAGAGGTACTTTTGTATGTATTACTGAAAAAGAAAAATCTATGCCAATCAAAGTAGATACAATGCCCCCCATTAGTTTTTTAAGAAGTGTTAAAATTTGTAAATGTATTATATTGCTGATGTACGTATTGTACTGATAGTTGAAAGCTTTCACCTTACCTGACATAAGTCTCTTGAGGCTTGTGCTGAGAAATAGGACTTGAAATTATATATCAGAGCAAAATCTTGGAAATTTCAGACATTAACATGTCATTCGATTTACAAGTTTTGATACTAAACAAGCAGAGCCTCAACTATTGTAGAAAGCCTTTTGTGATGGGAGAGAACTTAATCAACTGAACAGTTTTTTTTTCCTGGGATATGAGAAAACTAATGGCATCTGTGGCCATAAATCTACTGCTGGCAAGTACCATGTGTTCTAGAAAATGCAGTGTATAACCATTAAACTTTTTTGTTCATCTTGTGCAGTATTTTTCTGTTTTCTTAATACTCACTGAATGACAGTATTGCATTTTAACTGTTTAGGTACAATTGGGATTGCAGTTTTTAAAACTCCCCCCTCCCCATGCAGGCCTATAGATTAAACATCTTTTTTAATCCAATTAATATTATGAGAATGTCCCAGTTACTGGGTTGATTGATAATGTATGTTTTAAGGGAAAAGACTAGCCTTGGTTTTGACTGTTAATGTATCACCAAAACTAATTATCAAGACACTCTTTCCTTTTACATAGACTTGTATGAAAGTTACTGGCACTTAGAAACAAGAATTCATGTCCAAAAATAATGTTTGAGGAAGATGAATAAATAACATTAATACTTACAATGTTGTTGATTCTAGCTAGAAACAGTTGGGGTGGAACTTTAGGGGGTGGAAACCTAGTTTGCATGCGTAGGTATATGTTTCTTAATATGAAACATCTCAAACTTGGAAAAGTCTTTTATAAGTGGGTGAATTGCTTCACTGTCACTGATGATAGATAAATCTTCAGTTTAGTAATTCTGGTTCTTACCTTTCCTAGTCACATCAATATACAATATATTTGACGAAATTTATCTTAGATTACCCTTTCTTACCTGCTGGAAATGGAGGCCTATGTTTTCGGTGCTCCGTGGTAGTTGCTCTACCATAAAGTTACATCCCCAGCCCTAGCTTTGCTACTTTAGTGATACCCTGAAGAGTTAGTATGATGTATTGTAAACAAGTCCCAAATAGCTCTTAGATTGTCTTCATTTGTGATGATTTATATTAAAACATTTCAATGTTGAACATTTATTCAATGTTTGTGCTGCAGAATCCCACCTTATGTTTTCCTGTTTTGTGTATTTGTTTAAGGAAAAGTAAACATGAAATGCCATTTGCTTTTTGAAGATTTGTTTCCTATTGGGAATTTTTTAAGTGTTCATTTGTATGTATTTATATATTTCTGATAAGATGTTTAGTTTATGGGTGGAGGCACAAGAAAAGCAAATTCTCCCCTGGAAAATAACCAAGCTGGCAGAAAGTGAGCTTAGTTGGAGAACTTTTCTGTTTGAGAAGGTATACTGTTAGACACATAAAAGTTTTTAAAAAAGGAAAAAACTTAAGAAGGACACACTCAGGAAAAAACAAACAAAAAAGGAAAAACTCTACACACTTAAAAATAAGATGGGTATGTCTGTATGTTTTATTTTTGAGGTAACATGTAGCCCATGCTCACTGAACCCTGAACTCTAGGTCTTCTTGCTTCCACCTTCCAGGCACTGGGATTGCAGGCGCTGCTCTCGTTTGTGTTTTTTGTGATAGGGGTCGCATGTCTCATGTTTTAGGCTAACCTTGAATTCACTGTGACAACCTTAAACTACTGATTGTCCTGCGCTAACTGACAGTGTGCTTCCATGCTGCCATTCTCGATTTATTTATTATAGGCCACTGTTCTGTGTGGGGGTGAGTGTGCACAGTGAAATGTGTGTCTAGTACACCTGTGGAAACGAGATTCCAACTTTCAGGAGTCACTTCTCTCCCTCTCCCATGTATTTTGGGCATCAAAGAGTCACTAGATTTGTAGGGCAAATGTTCTTGCCTGCTGTCTTGCTGACCTAAGATAGGTGTTTTGTGTTTGTTTTAGACACGGTTTCTCTGTGTAGCCTTGGCTGTCCTGGACTCACTTTGTAGACCAGGCTGGCCTCAAACTCAATGATACCCCTGCCTCTGCCTCCCGAGTGCTGGGATTAAAAGCCTGTATGCCACCACGCCTGGCTTTTAAGATGGTTTTTGATTGACAGTGTAGGGACTCTGATATTTTCCTAATAGACGTCTTCCTCTCACCCTCTTAAGGTGAGCTTTTCAAAGTACTCAAGGGAGTTTTTTTGTTCTTGTTTTTGAGATGTTGTCTGACCATGTTGCCTTGTCTGTTTTGGAATTCACAGAGAAATGCCTGCTTCTGCCTCCTGAGTGCTGGAATTAAAGGCACGTTCCATCTCTCCCAACAGTACTTGGGGATATACAAATATGTAATAAAAAATAATGTAGCCGGGCATGGTGGAGCACACCTTTAATCCTAGCACTTGGTAGGCAGAGGCAGGTGGATCGCCGTGAGTTTGAAGCCAGCCTGGTCTACAAATCAAGTCCAGGACAGCCAAGGCTACCCAGAGAAACCCTGTCTCGGAAAAAAAAATTAACAATAATAATTTATATTCTCCAGTGAGTAGAAAAACAACCATTTCTTTTAGTGTTTTAAGCAGCCATTTTCTCTTATTCTTGAGAAAAACTTTCAAATTACCTTGTAATTTTCACATTTGTCAATGTACTTGTCTGTTCTTCAGATAACTTAAATCTCTAGCTGGTACTTAAACTAGTTTTATTTTCCTAGATGTAACTTTTGGTATCATTAATACCTCAATGTTATTTTACCGTCAATAAAGTTGCTATTTAAAATAATCATTTGACAACATTTTTAGCATTCTTAACAATATTTATTGAATCCAGAGAAAGTAAAGTTGTATAAATGTGCAAAATAATTACTCCCTTTATATTTAGACTTCCACAGACCTCCTGCCTTAGCTTCCAAGTATTAACAGATTAACCTTGAGTCATGGTTGCCTACTTGGTGAGCACTTGAGAACCTCTAGTCAATCAAAAAAACTTAAATTAAAATTTCTAGTAAATAGAAGGCATTTCATCTAATGATTTTGAGGTGTCTTTGGGACGTGTGTTTCAAAAGTGTCTTAGATCACAAAAATAATTTGGGCATGCAAACAATAACCTTGAACAGGCTAATTACCCACTGAGTTTAGGTTTTTGTTTTTTCTTTTATACCTTGTACTTGAGTGTAGAGTTAGTAATACTGTTTCAAAGTAACACTAGTAGGGTATGAAGACTACTCTCTAATGAGAAAGTAAAAAAGAAAAACCAGGTGAACAGGTTTTGAAGATGGAATTTTACTGGCTGTTAACTTTTTTCAACTGCTGTGTACTAGTTTTCCCCCATTGGTGAGTCAGAGAACCTAAGATGACTATATTAAATCTATGAGCTTGCCAGGCGTAGTGACACACACTTTTAATCCCAGTGCTTGGGAGGCAAAGGCAGGTGGGTCATTGGAAGTTCGAGGCCAGACTGCTCTGCCAGTGAGTCCAGGACAGTCAAGTCTACACAGAGAAACCCTGTCTCGAAAAAAAAATGTATGAGCTTAAAATAATGAAATTGCTTCCCCCCACCTCCCAAAAAAGGACAGCTGCTATTAGACTTCTACCGTTTCCTATATATTTTATTGATAGTCTAGGGAGTGGGTTGAAAGGATTGGGATTAGAGTAAACCAGAATAACCGTGTTCAAGTGTGTGGCTGGGTATGCTTTACATTGCCTTTATGGTAACACACTGTCTGAAAAACATTGGGGAGCTAGTTAAATTTGAGTCTCAGCTCCATTTCTTTATTCTACTGGCTGAGATTTTTTTTTTTCACCCACATTTTCTCAAGGTGAAAATTAAATAGAATACTGTGAGTGTGAGGCCAGCCTGGTCTACAAACTGAGTCAGGCCAAGACTACACAGAGAAACCCTGTCTTGAAAACCCAAACCAAACCAAAACAAACAATACTTCCTAGCCTAGAGCATGGGTTTTAGAAAGTATGCCTACCAATGCTGTAGGAGTTCATATATTTTTAAAGAAATCCCAACTTATGTCTACCATATGATTACTATAAAGTGAGTGCTGGTATCAATTTCATTTTAGTAGGGAAGGAAGAAAAACTTTGTAAATAATAGTAAGTATAATTATTCAATTTAACATGCACAGAGTTCAGTAAATTTTCTGTAACTAAATCATAAAAAGGCTGACTTTCTTGAGCTGGATATGACGGTGTGCACTTGTGATCCCAGGACTTGAGCTTAACCTGAGTAAACTTAAGGCCACCTGACCTACAAAGGGAGGTCCTGCCTCACCAAAACAAATCCTTATTCTAACTGTGCAGCAATAGTAGATTAAGTTACTAAATTTCATACAAGTCCTGTTGTTTAAGCTAGTGCCCCACAACTAAGATATGTCTACAGCACTGCCCATGTTTATATAGCTGTAAACCTTTTGAGTAGAGATAAAACTAGGGAGATCTGTAAGACGTGTTAAGAAAAACATACAAAAGAATAGTCATAGAAGAGGTTATGTTAATTAAATGTTTTAAAAATTAGAATCATTGGGACTGGGGAGATGACTCAGCAGTTAAGAGCACTGACTGCCCTTCCAGAGGTCCTGAGTTCGATTCCCAGCAACCACATGGTGGTTCACAACCATCTATAATGTGATCTGATGCCTTCCTCTGGCCTGCAAATGTATATGCAGATAGAGCGCTCATGTAAGGTAAACTTAAAAACGTTGAAAAGTCAACCATTAAATTAACTCTAATATACTTAGTATAATTCCAGACTTGAGATTTCTGAATATCTCTAGTTGTTTAAGGTAACTCATAAAGGGATCTTAGTGATTGTAGTAAAACAAGAGTAGTTAGGACATTTTGTAAGAAATGATTAAGAAGGACTTGGAAAAATAAAATAGAAGGACAGACAGATCATTAAATTAAAGACTTTAGAGATAGAGCTTTGCTTATAGATAGAAGGCTCAAAATAAAAGTATGTTTTTGTTTTCTCAGCTACATTGTTACTAAGAAATTACATGGGGTGAAATAGAGTCTTTGGGCTTAGAAATGTAGCTAGCAGCGTTAGAATTACATGTTTAATCTATTTAGTAAAGGTTAAAAGGTCAACACTGTCCTTATTCATAAATTGTTCATGTCACCACTCGAGAGCTCAGGATTAAGGTCATTTTTCAAGTATGGCACCTTTTAGTGTTTGATAAGGCAAAGTTCGTGAAGTATAACTCTTAATGCATAGAGATCAAATTAATAAAATAAACATTGTGCTTTTTGTTTCTTTGAATATTTTGTATGTTAAAAGACATTTGAAACATACACACAGTAAGTAAGTAAATAAATAAATAAGGACTGGAGAGATGGCTCAGCAAGTTAAAAGCACTTGTTGCTCTTACAGAGGACCTGAGTTCAGTTCCCAAACCCACATTGTAGTGACCTAGAACCATCTCAAGCTCTTAGTTCCTCTCTTAAGATCTCCTCAGACAATACTTATACACACAAATTCTTTTTAAAATGTCTTTTAAAATAGTGGAAATAATTCTTTAAAATACTTTGAGATAGGGCTGGAGAGATGGCTCAGCAGTTAAGAGTACTGGCTGTTCTTTCAGAGGTCTATAGTTCAATTCCTTTCAATTCCCAGCAACCACAAGGTGGCTTGCAACCATCTATAATGTGATCTGGTGCCCTCTTCTGGTCTGCAGGTGTGCATACAGGTAGAGCACCGTATACGTAATAATAGTCTTTTAAAAAAAAATACCTTGAGATGATGATGCACACCTTTAATCCCAGCACTCAGGAGGCAGAGATGGGTGGCTCTCAAAAGAGTTCCAGGCCAGCCTAGACTGAAAGAGCAAGTTCTGTCTGGGACAGCCAGAGCTAAACAGAGAAACCTTGTCTCCAAAATCTTAAAAAACAAAACTATTGAAACAAGATATATGTAAAAAGAAAACTGAACATATGTTATAATTTGGTAATATGTTGAAGTAAGCACACTTGTGTAGCCCCCACTTAAATAGAACATTATCAGCATCCCAGGAGGCTTCCACACTCTTCCAATTTTTTGGAGATTCAATATTATTTGTCAAGTCGTTCAACAGTTCCTATCAGTGTTAGCCATTATTCCTTAGGTGTTTACAGGAATAAGGATTTGAAATGTAAACCTGGTTATCATCCTCATGTTTGATGATCCACGACTAAAGCAGAATATGTATAAAACCGACGTGTATGCATGTTTTGAGTGAATAAATAACTAAAAGGATGAGTTACACACTTGATAGAGCCAGAGAAAGAAATAGACTGAACTCTCAGTCGGGTAGGACCTGGAAATTGAACTCAGGTGGTCTGGCTCCAGTACCAGGGCCTTTACCCAATGAGCCACCTATCTGCCTGACAGGCTGCTTTTCTCTTTTTCTTCTGTGTGAATGAATAGTTCTGATTGCCTGAATAAATGTCAGTGTTTGACCTGGTTTTCATGAATTCCGTTAGAAAGCATTTTATATTACCCAATAGCTTTTAGTATAACTAATACTTTCTTTTTTTGTACTATTCGGTTACTTATAGTAGTTATAAGGACTTCAAATACTGTTGTACAGTCCTTATAATTATTGTTGGGCATAATTGTTATCCTATACAATCAGTTTTTTTTTTAAAGATTTATTTATTACTTACACAGTGTTCTGCCTGCATTGTGAGCTTGCAAGCCAGAAGAGGGCACCAGATCTCAGTATAGGATCTTGTGAGCCACCATGTGGGTGCTGGGAATTGAACTCAGGACTTCTGGAAGAGCAGACAGTGCTCTTAACATCTGAGCCATCTCTCCAGCCCCTATAATCAGTTATTTAAACTGGCCTTCTCCCTTTATTTGTTTAGCAGTCTTCATTCCTCATTAAGGTTCCTTCCACACACGCCACTTTAAAGAGCAATGAAAAACTATCTAATCTCAACATCTTCAGTAAGCTACACTTGTGCTTCAGTAATTTTCAGTCTCTTGTTAACAAGACAGTTTTTCCTGTGCCTTAGAGAACTTCTCACGGTTCTCAGGTTCAGCAGACAGAATCAAAATGGCCTAATCTTACAGGTTTAGCACTGATATTTCCTTCCATTTCTGTCCAGCATGTTTACTTATTTGATAAAGTATTTTGTTTTCACGTTTAGATATCTTTTTGGTATTTTGTTTGTTTGGGTTTTTTGTTTGTTTTGTTTTTGAGTTTTTTGTTTTGTTTTGGTATTTCAAGACAGAGTCTCTCTGTGTTAGCCTTAGCTCTCATGGACTCCCTTTGTAGACCAGGCTGGCCTTGAACTCACAGCAGTCCATCTGCCTCTGCCTCTCAAGTGCTGGGATTAAAGGCCTGCACCACCACACCTGGCCCTTTTTGGTTTTTCAAGACAGGCTTTTTCTCTGTGTAGTCCTGCCTGTCTGGACTCACTTTGTAGACCAACCAGGCTGGCCTCAAACTCACAGAGATCTGCCTGCCTCTGCCTCCTCCTACTGAGATTACAGACATGTACCACCACATCTGGCTATGTTTAGATATCTTATGTTGGGACAATTTCTAGTTATTTTTCATACATTTTTGTAACTGGATACTAAGTACTCGATTGCTTTTGCGACTTTGAAAAATTGTAACAGATTTATATTGGTGTGAGAGTGGTGCTTTAGATTAATCAAAAAGGTACCATCTCTCTTAGACATTTTAAAGTATGTAGTTCAATGCTGTTAAATATATTTCCTTTGTTGTGAAACATATTTCCAGATAGCCCATGGTAATGCCCATTCTTCTTTCTCTTTCTGTGAATTTTAACACATCTAGGTATCTTTAGAAAGGTACAGGTATAGTAGTTGAATAATACAATATCTATTGTTTTATATTTGGCTTTTTTCACCTACCATAGCATCCTTAAAATTCATCAGTGTTGCAACTCTACAGAATTTCCTTCCTTTTTTAAAGTTATTGTGTGTGTGTGTGTGTTTTTTTTTTTTCAAGCTGTATTATTTATACAGTATTCTGCCTAGATATGAGCCAACAGGCCAGAAGAGGGCACCATACCACATTATAGATGGTTTTGAGCCACCTTGTGGTTGCTGGGAAATTAACTCAGGACCTTTGGAAGAACAGCCTTAACCTCTGAGCCATCTCATCCCAAGTTTCTTCCTTTTAAAGAATAAACACATGCTACTAAATGGTTATACCACGGGTTTTCATTCCTTTCTTGGTGAACAGTTGGAGTTGTTTCTACCTCTTGGCGTTTGTTAAATACATACATACATATTCATTCACCTGGATACTACTATTAATGTTTTTATATATTATACTCAAAAGTGGGATTGATGGATCAAAAGTGGGTTGCTAGACCAATGATAGTTTTAATTTCTTAAAGAACTTTCATAGCTTCCTCAACACCTTTTTTTTTTATTAAACGTCTTTTATTTTTTACATATACATTTATATTATACATATATACATTAAGCTACCTATAGCAAGAAGAACCGTGACACAATCAGGAATTAATATAAATGCTACATTCTTAGTGTTTTTGTTATTTGTATTTGAGAGCCTTGAAGAAAACATCTTTCCTATCTTGGCGAGTCTAAAATTCTGAATGTAAATTATTGTCCATCACATCTGTCATTATGAACTTAAAACATCTATCTAGACCTAAGAAGATCCTAATTCCTAAACAGCTAAGCTTCATGGTAAAACTAGTTACCTGGTCTTCAAGTCCATCAGAGACTTGAGAAGGAATAAACTCGATTACCTGAGTATGCTGGGAATACAGGTTAGTAGCTTTCCAAATGAGAAGATGACAGAGACAGTTTGCTACCTGTGTAGTCACCCAAAACTCTATAATGTTGGGAGCATCTTCAGCCTTCTGGCCCAATATATCTGACAAACATTTGTGAGGCAGGAACTGTTGAGGACTTGATTACTCTTGGCTGTCGACTCTGCTGACATCCAAGCTTGCCCTTTTTTAGGCAGAATTCTGTCTGTGGTAGAAATGAGGACATTTTGCCCAGTGGCTTGTTTGCCACATTTGAAGCCATCTCCATAAGGAGGATCTTTGATGCTCATTCAAACACTTGTTTTTATAATATTCTAGTGGATGTGAGAAAAATACCTATTATACATTTTGATTTACATTTCTTTTATGATTAGTACTTATGTTTTTTTCACACTTTCATGGGATCTGTTGCCATCCATTTATATCTACTGAAGATAATTATTTGAGGTTTTGTCCATTTTAAAGGTTGTTTGGCTATTGGGGTTCCCTTAAGATTCATGTGAATTTTAAAATGGATTTTTTAATTCCTGCAGAAAGTCATTGGAATTTGATAGTATCTCACCAGATCTATAGATGACTTTGAGTAGTACTTAGATCCTAACATGCTTCACCTTAAATATGTGGGATGTTTATTTAAATTGTTTCATGCAAAATGTTGTTCTTTTTTTTCACCTTCCCCAACTCTTCCTGTTCTTCCCCATCTCTCTACCCACCCAACTTCATCTTATCACTTCTCTCTTTAAGAATAAGACAGAAAATAACAAAGTAAAACAAAAAGTCCACAACAAAACAGAGGTCCGTTTTTTGGTTTGGTTTGTTGTTGTTGTTGTTGGGTTTTTTTGTTTTGTTTTGTTTCGTATGTGTGTATGTATGGGCAACAGCACATTTGAGGTCAGAGAACAATTTGTAGAAGTTAGTGTTCTCCTCTGTGTGTGGATCCTGGTCTTGAACTTGGCATATGACTTAACCTGCTGAGCCTCCTCACCAGTCCAGTTTTGTTCTTTGTGTGTTCATAGAGGGATAGGGAGAGGGCAAAACATGTAGGGTGTGTGGAAACAGACCGAGCCTGACTTCTGTTTTCCTCCTCAATTGTCACCCAATTTACTTTGTGAGACAGGGTCTCTCATTGAATCTGGCACTCACCAATGGCCAAGCAAGCCCCTAGGATCTGCCTCCCTAATGCTGGGATTACAGCCTTATGCCACTGAACCTGTTTTTTAAATGTGAATTCTAGAAATTTGAGCTCAGGTCTTCAGGCTTGCCTGGTAGTAATTTATCAACTGAGCTATCTCCCCTGCCCCTTAAGTTTATTCTTAACTATTTTAATCCTTTTGGTACTGCTATATATTTTATGTCTACCACCAGCTGAGGCAAGAAGATTAGAAGCTCAAAAGCTAGTCTGGAATATACAATGAAATCTTGTCTCAAAAAGAAAACACTAAAGGGGGCTGGGAAGATGGCTCCAGTCCCAGAGGATCTGATGCCTTCCTTCATCTGGCTTCCATGAGTATCAGGCATGAACATAATACACAGATATATACAGCAAAACATCCATATGTATGAAAAATTATTTTTTTGAAAGAAACAAAACAATCCCAGCCCTCAGGGAAGGCCAGCCTGGGCTACACAGAGAAACCTTGTCTCAAACGAACAAAAAGGAAAGAAAGAAAACACTAAAGACTTATACTCCCAAAGATCTAACACCCCCAGTGTGTTCTATTTTATTTTGGTATCCATTTTATATCACTAAATATGTCTACTTTACTATATATAATTTATTCTAATCAACTTTATACAATTATGTTTACATTGTTGTTTACATAGCATATTATGTTCCTAGTTCCCTTGAAGACAGTAATTTATTCTTTGCTTTAAGAATCTTTTTAAAAATTTATTTATTATTATGTATACAGTGCTCTGTCTATATGTACACCTGTACTCCAGAAGAGGGTGTCAGATCTCATTATAGATGGTTGTGAGCTACCATGTGGTTGCTGGGAATTGAACACAGGACCTCTGAAAGAGGTCTTAACCTCTTAACCTCTGAGCCATCTCCCCAGCCCCTGTTTTAAGAATCTCTAAGGAGCCAGGTGTAGTGGCCATGCCTTTATAGTCCCAGCATTCGGGAGGCAGAGGCAGGTCTGTGAAGTGAGTCCAGGACAGCCAAGGCTACACAGAGAAACCCTGGCTCAAAAAAAGAAAGAAAGCAGTAAGGTCAGTGGTGACACATGCCTTTAATCCCAGCACTTTACAGAGGCAAGTGTATCTCTGAGCTTGAGGACAGCCTGGTGGGTTACACAGAGAAACCCTGTCTGGGCTGGGGTAGGTGGATGAGTGGATCTTGAAACATTGTGCTTTGCTTCTTTTCTTAACATATATCATCTCTCCCCTTATATTACAATTTTTACTGCTATTTTGTTCTCTAGTTATGATTTTGTCTTCTGTAATATATATTGATTCTAAGACTTTAAAAAAAAGAAAAGGAAAACTTACCTTATTCTAACTGTAAGTAGTTAATATGGAGCCAGATACTGTGCTAGAAATCTAAATCCTATAGGAGACCATTTGCAGTCCTGCACTACTTAATAGGAATCTACCTAGTCTAAAGTTAAGGTGGATTTTTTTTTTCACTTGTACTTTCTGTCCACCTGTCCTTTGTCTTGGGATCATCCCTTTGTTGTCATTGCCATGTTATCATTTGCTTGTTGATAGCAGGGTCTGAAGCTCTGGCTAGTCTCAGGCTTACTGTGTAATGAAGGATGGCTTCGAACTACTCATTGTCTTTCCTCTGCCTCTTAAGTACTGGGATTATAGGCAAGTGTCACCAGGCCTAGTGATTATTTCTTTTAAAAAAAAAGAGATTTATTTAATATTAAGTATACAGTATTTTACCTGAATGTAAGCCTGAATGCCGGAAGAGGGCACCAGATCTCATTATAGACGGTTGCAAGCCACCGGGTTGCTGGGAATTAAACTCAGGGCCTTTGGAAGAGCGGGTAGTGCTCTTAACCACTGAGCCATCTCTCCAGTCCTAGTGATTATATCTTAATTTTTCTGTTTCCTGTCTTCCTGGACATCTTTTCTGTCAAAGGCTTTGTAGTTTGTTTGATTCTAAACCATTGATCTTGCTCGGATCTCTGTCCTGCTGCATAGCTGTTGATCTGGACTTTCCTCTTCATGGTTTGTGAAATGTGTTATCTTGGTTTACTTTTTGTGTAGTTTAAGAGGAAAACTTTATGCCTAGGATGTCTTTTAAAAGTACTTATTTGCATAACAAGGCTGGGCACAGAATTCTACAGAACAACCATTTTCCCTTGGATTTTGAAGACATTACCATATTGTCTATGATCCACTAGTATCTAGTTTTCTATTGATTGTAAAATACACTATTATTTTCCTCTCTGGAAAATTGAAGGGCTTCTTTTGTGTTGAAAATTTGTATAATGCCTCCAACGTTGGTTCTTTTGTAGTAGGTTGGCCGATTGAATTTAAAATATGCTCCCCTTTAGTAGTTTTTCTTAATTTCATTTACTTGGTTTTTTTTTTTTTTCCCCTCTACAATTCTTTTCTAGTTAGATATTGGACCTCTTTTTCTTTCACATTTTTATCTTATATATATTCCATAGGCTCATCTAGTATAAAGTCTTTTTATGACATAAATTAGAGGGTTTGAAAGTTGTGTTAACTTTGTGGTATTTATTTCTTGCAGTAAGACTTAACCTGCTTTGCAATTGAGAATACACTTTTTAAAAATACCTGATAAATCGTCTGTCACCCTCTTTTTAGTTTTTTTTTGTTTGTTTGTTTGTTTGTTTTTTAAGAAGGCAGCAAAGCTGCCTGGAAACCCTAATTTATTTATCCTGAGACAGGATAAATATGTAGCTTCTCTACCCTGGCTGGCTTGGGTCTCTATGTAGACCAGACTGGTCTAGAACTCACAGAGCAAAAGAGGTCCTCCTGCCTCTGCCTTTTGAGTGCTTGGTGGCATGCTCCACCATGCCCACCTGAAAGAACTGTTTCAAGGCTTTTGGAAGGGAGTAATTGACAAAGTTTCTCTGTGTAGTCCTTGCTGTCCTGGGATTTGTTATGTAGACCAGGCTGGTTGGCCGTAAACTCACAGAGGTTTGCTTGCTATTATCTCCTGTGAGCTGGGATTAAAGACATGATCCATACCCAGCTTAATTTCTTGATTTTCTATTTAATTTCTCTCCATTTAAAGTTGACTAAATTCTAGCCAGGCGAGGTAGTGCACGCCTTTAATCCCAGCACTTGGAAGGCAGAGGCAGGCGAATGGCTGTGAGTTCGAGGCCAGCCTAGTCTACAAAGTGAGTCCAGGATAACCAAGGCTACACAGAGAGACCCTGTCTCGGGGTGGGGGGGGGAGAAGCTGACTAAGTTCTATTTATTATTCACAAAAGATTATTACGCAGAAGCTCTTGTTTTTACAGATTGAAGTCAGTTAAATTTTACATTGTATGCAAGGATGTGTGACACCTTTTATTTTACTACTATAAAATAGGCAAATCTGCTTGGTTTTTAACTTCTTTCCTGTTTTGTTTCTTTGAGACAGGGTTTCTCTGTATAATAAGAGCCTTGGATGTCCTGGGTTCACTTTGCAGACCAGGCTGGCCTCAGACTCACAGAGATCTGCCTGCCTCTGCCTTGGACTGCTGGCATTAAAGGTGTGCGCTAGCGCCCGGCCTTTAACTTGTTATTGTGAACTTGGTATTGACTTAAACCATCCTTCCTGAAATCAAATCCCCCCATGCTAGAGTTCGGATTCAGAAATTCTCTCACACTGGGTTTCACCCCCTGCTCTTTGACCTGCAATTTTAAAGTAATTTATTGGCCCCTTGTATGCTTGATTGGATTAGTATAAGCTAGTTTAGTATATGTTTGATATAGCATGTTGGGAGAGTTGAAATAGAAAGAGAATTTTCTGAATGGCTTTTACTATAATACACTAGACAGTCTTTATTTGAACAGAAATCAGCTCAGCTACCCTCAGAATTGGGACTACCTGATTTTTTGGTAGAAGTTATGGTTCCAGGGGCTAGTGATGTAGCTCTCTTGATAGAATACTTCCACTGTGGGGAACACTTACTTGAGTTGGAGTCCCCAGCACTCCAACGACTGAATAAGGGGTTCAAGGTCCTCTTTAGCTAAATAGTAAGTTCAAGGCCAATCTGGGATACTGGAACCTCTGTATCAAGAAGATAAGGTTCCAGTCCAGATGATGAGTATAGAGACCTGGCCTAGTAAAACAGACCTAGGTCAGGAAGCCCTAGGAATGTATATATAATAATTACTTACTGCCCTGGCATCATTTTTATACGGAAACTTGGGGAAGGTGACTTTGTAATTTTTTGAACTGAGACAGTTAGAAGAGTGCAGAAATCATGAGTGATTCCACTGAGACAGGAGGCATAAATGAGCATGTGGTCTTTCTCCCTGAGTTACATGAATTTTTAAGGGTTAGGATCAGTATAAGTCAAATTGCCTACCTAGTTGACTTGTTTCCACTCTGTTCCCACCTACTTTTTGTCTTGGGGCCAAGAAATGTGGTCAGTTAAAGTTAACTCTGTGTATGTACAGGCTCTGCATCATGGATAAAGACTGGATGATTGTGTCTTATACTAATGAGCATTATAGGTGTTTTTGTTGTCATCCGTTATTTCCTAAGCTGTAGTTAATTATATGGCATTTTTATTAATATAAGTAATGTGAGCATGAGATTTATGGTGTAGGGTATGATAATGTTTAAATTATGCAAATACTATGCCTTTTAGAGACTTGTATTTTTTTTGTTTTGCTAAGGCCTCAACCAAGGGACTTTGCGTGTGCCAGCAAGAGGTTCCATCACTGAGCTACTTTCCTAGCTCTTGTGAACTGTACCCCCCCCTTTTTTTGCCAGAAATTGAACATTATTGAATTTTGTTATCTTATTATTAATCTTATCATTTTCATTTGGAGCCAGTCTCCTACAGATATCAAAGTGTGATTGTATGAGAATCTGAGACTCTATCTGAATTTTAACATAACTAATTTCCTTTATAGACAATGTAGTGTGTATGTATGTGTGTGTGAAATCAAATCTTACTAGTTATGTTTAATACAGGTTTCATATACTTGGTGTGTTTTTATTTTAGTTTTTAGGACTAGATCTCGTGTAACTAAGAATGACCTTGAATATCTGCTTCCTGCCTTCAATTCTTAAGTATTTGATTACAGTTGTATATCTCCACATCAGTTTTATGAGACGCTAAGTAGTGAGCCCCAGTGTTTGCAGTACATTAGACAGACAAGCAGTGTACCAACTGAGCTACATTCTCATCATATATATTAGAATATATATATATTAAATTTATTATACTTATCAATGTCATATTTATTATTAGATATATAATCATATACAATTAAACTCTTTTATTACATAGCATGCATGTGGAAGTCAGGTTATATCTTACAGGAGTCTGTTCTCTAAAGAATGCCCATTTATGGGCCATCAAGCAGATAAAAGTGCAGATGACCTCAGTTAGATTCCCAGAATCTACATAAAGGTAGAGAGAACCAACTCCACAAAATTTCCTCTGACCTATACACAACGTTCGTACATGGCACATACATTCCACCCATAGTAATTTTTTAAAGAATGTCAAATTGAGGCTAGAAATATAGCTGTGTTGGAGCCTTCGTCTAGTGTGTATGAAGCCCTAATTTAAATTCCCAGCACTGCAAAATAAGTAAATAAATAAAATTAAAAGGAATGTCATATTATCCATAAGAAGTCAAATGTTAGTTTTAGACATATTTGGGGCTGAAAATATGAGCTTATCTTTTTTTTTTTTTCTGTAATTGCCATCTATGCAGAAAGTGTTGGCTAGTTTTATATGAAAATATAGGAACTTCATCCAGGTAGAATTTATGAGTTTCTTTGGACTCTAAGTTTTTTGTTTGTTTTTGTTTTTTGTTTTCTTTTTCATATTGGACTGAAATCTGGCACCCTGTAACTTCCATCTGTTGGTTCTAGTTCTGTTCTCTGGAGCAGCATGGAGTAAGTGTCTTCTTTTAGAAGGCAACTATCACCTTTTCTAGACTCTTCCATTTTTATATGAGATAAAATAAATCCTTAACTCTGTTTCATATTCCCTTTGGTCAAATTTTAGTTGATCAGTGTTTTCCATAATTCAGGTTAAATATGGTGGCCCAAAATAATAATTCTATACAGCCTTCCTATGCTGCCATGCACATCAATAGCAGAATATGCTGTACTTTATAACCTATGAATCACATACTCGTAATTTATTAGTGCTGTGTCAACAGTTCATACCCCCCAGCTATTCTTAACTGTTGGCTCATAGTAAACCTTGTTATCAGCCAAACATTTCAGCTATTGGGTGTCCCTGCTTTTGAGAAGGCATATGTACTTGGTACTATAACCTTAGCATGTGAAATTACGAGTATGTTGCTCAGGGCCTTTAATGAAAACTAAGCTATGCTATCTTGTGATAACATGTATGACTTAAGTCTTATGTAACATAGATTCCCATTTTCAAAGTTAAAGTAACATTTCTATAAGAATTTTAGGTGAAATTTTATTTGATTGCTATGTTTGGAAAATGCTTCTGCCTTTGAGGCTTAAATGGGAATGACTGCAAAGCATCTGCCATAGGGCCGTTTACAACATTTCCTATTAAATTTATAAGAACTATGTAATGAAATGTAAGCAGGAAAATTTATCATATATTCCACTAGAACTTGTACAATGTCTTTTTGTTAAGATTTTTAAATGTATGAATAAAATAATGAACTTTATACAAATGCTTTTTTTTAATTCCTAATTTGATTCGAGTTTTTTTCCTTCCTAGTGTTTTCATATCTGTTACTTTCGCTTTGCAGTGTGACTCATGATCTGAAGCATAATATATTTGAATATATAAAGTATTGTGATTAAAGAATGAAAAATTTAAAAATAATAACAGTATTAACTAGAAAGTAGCGAGTTCAAATACTTTGGCTTCTGTAGTCAGTAATTATATTACTTGAAAAGTATGCTTTTGATAATTTTAAGGTGATAATTTTAAATCATATTCTTATACTTTGGTGTTTTTAAGTTGACAAACAATTTTAAGATGACTGCTTGATTTTAAAATTAAATTATTATGTTTATTCTTCTACTTCACACTTTAGCCAGCAGCCAGCTTCGGGTGTAGCCTATTCTCATCCAACTACAGTTGCTAGCTACACTGTCCATCAGGCTCCAGTAGCTGCCCACACAGTTACTGCTGCTTATGCACCAGCAGCCGCCACAGTTGCAGTTGCCAGGCCCGCTCCAGTAGCTGTTGCAGCTGCTGCAACAGCTGCGGCTTACGGAGGCTATCCCACTGCCCACACAGCAACCGACTATGGTTACACCCAGAGGCAACAAGAAGCACCACCCCCACCACCTCCAGCTACTACACAGAACTACCAGGTGAGAAAGGCCTTAAGACACACTTTTAATGGGCTTGGGTATGACAGAAGGCCTAAGCCTTCCAAATGTGCTCCCAGTGATGGAGAAAAGTGAACGATTTCTTGGGTGTTGGGGTGTGACCCAAGCATTAAATTTCTTTGTAGCGGGTTTTATGTTAATTCTCCTTTGCTAGTTTTACCCTACTACATGCATTTACATATTATGTATACCGTGTTCTGTCTGCATGTACACCTGCAGACCAGAAGAGGGCACCAGATCTCATAATAGATGGTTGTGATCTACCATGTGGTTGCTGGGAATTGAACTCAGGACCTTTGGAAAAACAGCCAATGCTCTTAACCTCTGAGCCATCTCTCCAACCACATATATGTATTTTTATATGTTTGTTTAGTTTTTTAAAAGTTTTACACAAAACATTGTTTAAATGCTTTCGTTTTTACCCTAAGTTTTTGGAGAAAAGAAATTATATGGGGGAAATGTCCTTTGTTTATACAAGTGGACATTACTTGTCCCTCTGAGACAGGGTAGTTTGAACTCATAGCCATAAGCCACATTGAATACATAGTACATGTTTTCTTCTTGAAACTCATCAAAGTTTCTGATCCTCTTGCTGTTACTTTGATGCTCTATTTTCTTTTCCCATGGAAATTCTTTCTCTAATACTATAGTATTCTTCTTTAAAGGCAAAAGTGAGGTTTTAAATGACTGAGAAGTTAGCTGTTCTTTTGAAGGTCCTGAATTTAATTCCCAGCAACTGCATGGTGGCTCACAGCCATCTATAAAGTGATCTGATACCATCTTTTGACCTGCTGTCTCACATGCAGGCGAAACACTGTATACATAATAAAAAAATTTTTAAGCAAGATCTTAAGTAAAATGGGTTATTTGATTCAGTAATTTTTCAGTGTTTTGGAGTTCTGATTGAAATCATACTCCTTGAATCAAAAATAAAATCAGACTTTTATTTTTAAAAGTTCTAAATTAGTTCTATTTGTATTGAAACTTGATTATGTTATTATTTAATGTTTATATATTTATTACTAATATTGTATTTCTTACTATAAACTAAAAATTTATTGGTTAGTTGTATTATATTGAAACTGTATGTCTTGTCCTATATAACTAACTATATGTTTTATTTTCCTTTATTATATTTTTACATAGTAAGGATTTTTTTTCCTGCCTCTTAAGTAAAGGATCTTTTTGTGTGTTTTTTTCTTTCCTTTCTTCTCTTTAGGACTCATATTCGTATGTAAGATCCACAGCCCCTGCTGTAGCTTATGATAGTAAGCAGTACTACCAACAGCCAACAGCAACTGCTGCTGCTGTAGCTGCTGCCGCCCAGCCTCAGCCTTCTGTTGCTGAAACCTACTATCAGACAGGTGGGCCTTATGAACATAAACAGTTTTATTACACGTTATTGAATACGTAATTTGGGGTAATCTAATGAAGACAAACTGCAGAGTATTTACAATGGTTCTATGTCCTTGTTTTTCACTACTGTAATGCCATTGAGTCACAAAGAGAGATGATTAGGAGAAAAGTTGCTGTTCCTTTGTTCTAGAAGAGGATTCTGCTGGTCATTTATAGCATAGGACTCTTGCTGAAATAAACTATACAAAAGAAGCTGTGGCAGTAACTTGTAGCTACATGCTATACCAGACTGCCCTAGTAACCAATGGGTACTTTTATGAGCCCATATTTTTATCTGTAATGACAGGTGGTTCTGTTACTAACCACTGATAATGGGTTTCTCTCTCCCAGTTTTGTAAGGCCATTTGTTAAACACGCCCACAACCCTTTAACCCAGCCCACTACTATACCTAGAGCACTGAGCCAGCAACATTCACCGAACATCAATAATGTTGAATACAGTGCATATAATGGCTCAGATGCAGAAAGATTTTTGTTTGGGTAGAAGCCTCCATACTTGTAGACCTTAATGGATGTAGACTTGAGAACTTGTCCGAAAAGTTTCATTTTAAGAACACAACAACAACAACAAGCGAGTCCTGTACTCGCTTTGTGGACCAGGCTGGCCTTGATCTGTCTGCCTCTGCTTCCCTAGTGTTGGGACTAAAGGTGTGTGCCACCATGCCTGGCTTAACCACTGACATTTTTAATGTGAGTTGAAATACAAATTTAGCCTTCTTTGTTCTGTTTGTAAAGTTAAGCCTTTCAGGTAGACTGATTGATTTAAAAGTTAAAGAAATTTGTCATTTATAAATAGTATTGCTATTCTGGTTCTGATTCTGATGAACTGTCATGCCACAAATTTAGAGACATGTGGGGAAAGATAGCAGATAAATTTACATGTTTATTCATATTATAGTAAGAATTGTATCATTGTTTGCTCAGAAGAAATTGCATTTGTGACAAGCTATTGCTGTTAGCTTTTTAAAAGTATATTGTTGCAGTGACTGTATTTACTCTCTTTTTTTCTCATGTCTTTCTTGCTTTTTAGCTCCTAAGGCAGGTTATAGTCAAGGTGCGACACAGTATACTCAAGCCCAGCAAGCTCGACAAGTGACAGCCATAAAACCAGCTACACCAAGTCCAGCTACCACTACTTTCTCCATTTATCCTGTGTCCTCCACTGTACAACCAGTGGCAGCTGCGGCTACTGTGGTGCCGTCCTATACTCAGAGTGCTACTTACAGTACCACAGCAGTCACTTATTCTGGTAAGACTGACATGTTGTATTTAAGTGGGTAAACAAATTGCAAAGCACTGACTACAAACTGTCCTGGTTGTCTGTGGAATTATTTTACTTATAGTGGCAGGTATTGAATTGATATATTATTGTTAATACAAATATTTGTACATAATGTGACAGAAGGTCTGTGGTGGTGATGGTGGTGGTGATGGTGGTGGTGATAGAAGCTCCTTAACAGATTATACTGCCCTTTGGAGAAATTTGGAAGCTAGTTATGTATTCTGACCTACCCTTTCAGTTAGAAAACGTAACAGGCTTGTTTTCTGATAGTTTAAAACTCAAGATTAGCACTTAAAAACTATCATAGACAAATTGTTCATATTGTTTCTTCTGATTCTTGATGAGCTATATTTATTCAGAAGTAGTCCCTGAAAATGTTGGCAGCAGTTCTCAGGGTTTTGGGGTATTTTTGAAATTTATTTATTTTTATTTCATGTGCATTGGTGCTTTGCCTGCATGTATGTCTGTGTGAGGGTGTCAGATCTTGGAGTTACAGACAGGTGTGAGCTGCCATGTGGGTGCTGGGAATTGAACCCTGGTCCCCTCGGGGGACCACTGAGTTGTCTCTCCAGCTCCTGGTTTTTGTTTTTTGTTTTTAAATAACACCTGTAAGATTGTAGGGATAGATACTCTTGGTTTCTGACTGAAGAAGTTAATATTGCAGAGATGAAAACTGCGTGCCTGTTTTTGTGGATTCCTGGCTTTGTGTTACTTTATGTGTATTGCTTGTATTCTTTAATCCTCTATCATAGTCTGTGGCAGCCCTAAGGTGGCATAGACCGTTTTAGTTCTTATGTTTTTTTCTGCATTGCTGTATTCTCAGTATCAGAATTTTTTTTAAAGATTTGTTTATTTTAGGTATATGAGTACCCTATCTGTATATACACTTGCATGCCATAAAAGGACATCAGATCCCAGTATAGATGGTTGTGAGTCATCATGTGGTTGCTGGGAATTGAACTCAGGACCTCTGGAAGAGCAGACAGTGCTCTTAACCACTAAGCTACCTCTTTAGCCACTTGCACATGAACTTTAAAAGATAACCTTTTTTTCTCAGAGATTTCTTATCCCTGATTTGAGGAACATAATGGAACTAGGCAAGCAGATAGTTTTCGTAAGAGCAGCCTACACTATTTCAAAATCTTGCTGTGTGTGTGCGCGTGCGTATGAAGTCTGTATTCTTATGTGGTTGCTGTCTACCTTGGCAATATATGGAAACATTGGAATGAGGAAAGGGTCTTCTGAGACTTCTGGCTAAATTGGTGAATGGTGAGGACCTGGTTAAAGGAAGTTAGCAAAGCGAGTCCTTTTTTTTTTTTTTTTTTTTTTTTAAACAAGTAAAGACATGATCCAGGATTTTCCGTATTTAAGGAATGGGTCTTTTCATGTTTTAAGATACCAGTATTTCTACTCAAATAAAACTTCCTGATGAGTTTCTCTGCTTCTTTGTTTGCTAATTATTTACATTTGTAGTCAAGATTGTTGGAATGAAGTATTATTGGACATCTTTTAAATGTCTACATTATCTCTGGTCATGGCTTCTTTTCTGAATATGTTCTATAAAATGTAATCATGCAGCCTAGTACCTTGTCTTGAGTTCTTCAGAAAGTATTCCCTAAGAATAAAAGATAATTTTTTTATATCGTTATACTGTCAAGAATTCTCAGGATACCTGACTTTATACTTGAATGATGACTTTTTTAAAAAATTGTTTTTTTAAATTAATGCTTGTGTGTGCATGCATGTGCATGCGGGTGTAGGTCAGAAGACAAGTTGCAGGAGTTGGGTATTTCCTTCCACAATGTGAACCTGAGGTATTGAACTCAGGTTATTAGATTTGGCTGTAAACTCTATAACCCCTCAGTCCCAGTATGACAACTTTTCTTTTCCTGTCTTAGAACTCACTCTGTAGACCAGGCTGGCCTCAAACTCACAGAGATCCTTCTGCCTCTGTCTCCCTAGTCCTGGGATTAAAGTTATGTGCCACCCCTGCCCAGCTAATGACAACTTTCTTCTGAACTCGTTTTTTTTTTTCCTTAAGATTTATGTATTTATTATGCATACAGTGTTCTGCCTGTATATATGGCAGCACACCAGAAGAGGACACCAGATCTCATTATAGATGGTTAGGAGCCACCATGTGGTTTCTGGGAATTGAACTCAGGACCTCTAGAAGAGCAGACAGTGCTCTTAACCTCTGAGCCATCTCTCCAGCCCTTCTGAACTTTTTAAAATAATCTACACAGTGAGCCACAATTTTAATAATAAATTAGACATGGGTACTATCAAATGTATAAATTTCTGGTTAAATTTGGTGGTTTTTTTTAAAGATTTATTTATTATTATATATACATGTATATCTGCAGGCCAGAGGAAGGCATCAGATCACATTATAGATGATTGTGAGCCACCATGTGGTTGCTGGGAATTGAACTCATGACCTGTGGAAGAACAGTCAGTGCTCTTAACCACTGAGCCATCTCCCCAGCCCCCTAAATTTGGTGTTTTGCTTTACAATTTTTTATAATAAAGTTTAAAATTAAAATCAGTGAGCTTGGCAGACAGTAAGATCTTAGTGAGTATACTTCTTTAGGCAAAGAATCTGTTGATGCCCTCCTAATGTGGGATTGTTTTTCCAACAATCTAAGCGGTTTGATTTTGAGACATTGTCACACTGTTCCTGTTGACAGCCTAGAATTCCAAGTACAGCTTAGGTGGGCTTTAGACCGTGATCTTTCTGCCTTGTCCATCTAAGTGCTGACTGGAATTATAGGTATACACCATCAAACCAAGTGTTGTTTATATTTTTCTTTTTCTCTTTTTTTACATGTTTTTATTTGCGGAAAGGGAATACAGTGACATGTGTCAGTATTAGTTTCTTTATATTTAGGTTCAGCCAGCTCTTTAAATAAAGAAAAACTACATTTGAATGTTCTTTCTGTTCAGTTTCATCAGGACCATATAATGAATAATGCCTTTATTTCTAATCCATGATACCATCAGCTGTTCAAGTGTTGCTTGTCAGGTATCTTCATTACTTCATTAATAAAATACCTTTCTTGGGGGCTGGAGAATCTTTTAAATAAAATAACTTTTCTCCTTATTTTAAAAGTATAAGTAAATTTCTTTGGCAGTTTTGGGAAGTTTTTTAACATGTTGATCCTTCAGGATTATTTTCTAAGGAGTCCCCTCTTCCAATTCAGTACTTTAGATTCTTTTTATTATATAGTAAGTTGTAATCCGTGTCTCTTTGGGACATTATTTTCATGAATTTGGTCAATGAGGTCCTTTTATTCCTGTGTCTTTTTGACATTGCCAAGTTAGTCATTGAGCGCTTTTAAGGTTTTCTTGCTGTAGACTCAGCAAGCAACCATTTCAGTAATGATGCTTACAGTTTCTTAATAATGTGAATATCATTTAGAAACATGAATGTTTCATAGTATTCTCTGGGTAACACTATATTTGCAAATGTGTGTGTAAGTGTGTGTTTGTGTATGTGTGTGTAGCATTTATAATGTTTTTATGCTGGCATTTTGGGGGGTTGGTTTTTTGGTCTGTTTTTGGGTTTTTTGTTTGGCGGGTTTTTTGTTTGTTTGTTTTTGAGACAGGCTTTCTTTGTGTGTAGCCCTGGCTGTCTTAGACTTGCTTTGTAGACCAGGCAGGCCTCGAATTCAGAGTGATCCCACCTGCCTCTGCCTCCTTAGTGCTGGGATTAAAGACATGCACTACCACATTTAGCTTTTATGCTGTTTTATAATTTTTTTTTTAATTTAATGGGGGGCAAACACAGTATATACTGTGTTGATGTCACAGGACAGCTTGTGAGAGCTGATTCTCTCCTGCCATGTGGTTCTCAGGGATCATACTGAAGGTTGTCCTCTTGGGGCTAGAGAGATGGCTCAGAGGTTTAGTATTTATTCTTCTTGCACAGAACCCAAATAGGGTTCCCAGTACCAATACCAGATAGATATAGGCCTGTAACCCCAGCTCCAAGGAATTAAATACCTTGCGCTTACATTGACATGTACATACCCATTGACAGACACAGTATGTCATTTCAACAAGTGAATCATGTGTAATGATCCATTAAGGTAATATTCATACCTATCACTTCAGATACCATTCTTTTGTATTCAGATAGTCAAATACCTCTCTGCTAGTTATCTTGAAATATTGCCTCTATTGTTAAGTTTAGTCATCCTGCTATGCTGTATTAAACATTAGAAGATATTTTTCCTGGGCCTGAAATGCCACACTGTATCCCATAAATACGCTGTTTTATATACCAGAATATTATACCATAACAATGTCAATCAAAAATAAAATTTCTAAAGCTGGTCATGGTGGCACACACCTTTAATTACAGCACTCAGGTGGCCAAGGCAGACAGATGAATGTGAGTTTGAGGTCAGCCTGGTCTACAAAGTGCGTCTAGGACAGCCAAGGCTACACAGAGAAATCCTGTCTTAAAAACCAAAGTATAAACAAACAAATAATAAAATAAAATAAAAATTTATAAGCCAGCAAGATGGCTCAGTGAGTAAAACTGCGTGCTACCAGGCTATAAATGGTTTTTTTTAAATTCTTTTTAATTGTGTGTAGACGTGTGTCTGTACAATAAGGGTAGTGATGCCTGCCTTATGGATATGTTGTGAAACTTACGGTAGAGTTTCAAATTTAAACACACACAAAGTTTTATTTTTACAGTTTTTGTCTAAAAAAAAAAGGCATAAGCGAAATGTGAAACCCTGGGTTCCAATATTAATTTTATTTTTGTTTTGTTTTTCGAGCCTTGGCTGTCCTGGACTCATTTTGTAGGCCAAGCTGGCCTCAAACTCACAGAGGTCTGCCTGCCTCCTGCCTCCCAAATGCTGGGATTATAGGCATGTGCCACCACACCCAGCTAAAATTAGTTTTAATGTGTGCTTTCTTGTTTTGGTTTGAGTTTTTGTTGTTTGGTTTGATGAGTAGAAAATGATAATAATAGGACTGCTTAATACAGTTCATTAAACTATACAATTTTTTAAAGAACCAGTCTCACTAATTATTCTCTTATCTGATGATGTGGTTATCACTTGTGTATCTGCCTTTCCCTTCTTTCAAGTATTTTCTTCTACCACATTTTCTTACCTTAAAATTTCAGAAGCATTTTATAATCTGATAATTTATAATAAAAACCAAAAAGGCTTTTCTCAAAAACTTACCTGTTTTCTTTATCTTTGTTAGCTTTGTTGGTTTTAAGATTCTTTAAGATTCTGGTTACATGTATAGCTAAGCTCCTGTCTTCCTATTTTTTTTCTGTGTGTGTACATGTATTATAGTCAGTAAGTCAGAAGTCATTTGGTTATTATAGGTTAGCTTTTAAGAGCAAAAAGCTATGCATTCATACTCGTTCTCTTCGCTCACCTCATTCTCCATACTCTCTGTACGGAACATTGAACTTAGGTTTAGTCCACTGTGCCATCTACTGCCGAGCAGTAATTGTAGCTCCAGGTTTCTGTAGTTTGTGCTGTTTTGCCATCTTGGTCTTCTTTACTTCTTGCCCACCTATTATATATGACTGGGGGTATGGGGACTAGGCAGCACACTGGATTTCAAGAAACTGGTAGACTTTTAGTTTTTAAACATGCTCATATATAAACTGAACAACTGCAAACTTAAAGTTTATACATTTAAAGCATGTGTGTCACTGAACATTGAAGTTTATGTATGCCATCCATCACCATAAAGAGTTTATCAGTATACACTCCCAACAGTGTAAATTTACAGAATCTATATAGTAAATCAGAATACCATGCTGCTTTTATGTTTTGGAAGAAAGAACAATGTATTGATTCTTGTTCTGTGGTCTTGTAACTTGTCCTTCATTTACTAAGTTTTGTTTCCTTGCCTCCTAAACCCACTTGTTTTTTCTTGTTTTTACCATTTGTACAATCCGTAAGTTGGTCACTGGGACTTAAATTTCTAGTGTCATATATCTTATTCTCATTATCTGTTATTCTCTTAATTTATCCGATCTTAACTTTATTTTTGGTTGTAAGCCTAGCCTTTAATATCTGAGCCATCTCTCCATTCTAAGTCTTACTTTATGAAGCACTTCTGAATTTTTCCTACTTTAGATTCTTCTTCAAATCCAGTATTTTGTGAAATGTGTTCAAAGGATCAATAGGTTCTGTAACCACACAATTGTCAGGCAGGTTCCTTTGGTTGAACAGTAAGCATCTTTTACGTGAAAGACTAAATCTTACACTTATCTTACACACCGTCATAGCATCTGATGTTTCAAGTAAATATTTAAGTAACTTGGTGTAGAACACTGGTAAGTTTTGTGTGTGGGGGGGTGCGGACATATCATGATGTAAGACATATAAATACTGTAAATATGCACATGTAAACCTACCTTTTGTTGACATTTGTTGAATTTAAACTTACAACTGACATTTAATTTGTCCTTTTATAATCATATAACATAATCTTTGTTTCGTTTTATTTGTAAGGTACATCTTATTCAGGTTATGAAGCAGCCGTATATTCAGCTGCGTCTTCCTACTACCAACAACAGCAGCAGCAACAGAAGCAAGCAGCAGCAGCTGCTGCAGCAGCAGCAGCAACAGCTGCCTGGACAGGGACCACCTTTACTAAAAAAACACCATTCCAAAATAAACAACTGAAACCAAAACAGCCTCCCAAACCACCCCAGATTCACTATTGTGATGTTTGTAAGATCAGCTGTGCTGGACCACAGGTACTTATATTGTGTATTTACCATGAGTCTCCGTGGTTATTTTTCATAGTTGAGTAGGGCTGATGTTCTAACTCCTGTGCCTACAGAGCACATTCACATTTGTGTATTCTACATCTAACAATTCACCCATAGATCAAAAATACGCATGTGGAAGACTGCATTTGTGCAGAATACCTATACTTTTTTCTCTTGTTATTTTTCTAAACCATACAGGAGAACTGTTCAGTAGGATTTACTACAGGTATTATAAATAATTTAGAGAATTTAATATAAGCAGGTGAAATCATAGATTATATGCAAATAATTTTGCTATTTAATTTAAAAACTTGAGCATGCTTGGATTTTGGTCAACAATTTCCTGCAGACACTGAGAGATAGCTGTATTTCACTAAACATTTCTTTAAAAATTGTTCGTATTGAAACACAAAAGTGATCATCAGGAAAACAGTAAAAGTGAGTGTAAGTGTATGAAAAGTGAGGAAACTTAAGCCTCCCACTCTTTTTAGGATCTTTGCTTTTTATATAAAACTTCTCTAAGTTTTTTAAAGTTCAAATTACCCTATAATTTTAAGGATTGTATTTCTAATGAGACTTTTCTACATGCTTTATAGTCTGTAACTTTCTTCATGAAGGGACTTGGAACACTAGAAGTAAGAAAGGTGTAAGGAAGATCAACTATAGTGCTGGGGATATAACTCAGTTGGTAAAGTTCTTGCCAGTATACTGGGCCTTAGACTCAAATCCCCACACCTACATAGACCAGACATGGTAGTTGCTGTGCACCCTGTAATCCCAGTACTTAGAGGTAGAAGTTCAGTCATCCTTGGCTATGTGTTCAGTTTGAGGCCAGCCTGTATTAGAGGCCCTGTCTCCCTTTAACTTGCCTAAACAAAGATCAACCTAGGACAAATTTGTTTTGATAATGATCCTACCATCTTAAAACGTGTGATTCAAGCATGGGTCTGTTAATGAGTTCATTCCTTTCTAAACCTTACTTGTTTTGGTTATGAGAGAGTCCATTTTTTGTCAAGTATGGGAATACACAGCTATAATCCCAACAAATTGTACATCAGAAATAGGAAGATAGCAAGTTCAAGGCCAGCCTAGCCTGCAAAATAAGAGCCTGTCTTTAAAAAAAGCTTTTATATAAAACTTTACATAAGCATTGGCTAGAGGCATAGTGGTTATGAACTTGATCTTGCCGAGGGTCTAGGTTGGATTTCCAGCATATATATGCTGACTAACATAACTACAGTTCCAGAAGAAGATAGGATACACCCTTATTGCCTTGCCTCTGAGGGTACCAGGCATATATGATCCCCCACCCTTTTTTTTAAGATTAAAAAATTTATGTGGGGAGAATAGATCAAATTTGACTCTTCACATTATTTCTATATTTCCAACTCTATTCTACCAGTGTATTTTTTGTTGTTGCTTTTGGGGGGAGGGGTGTCTTACTATGTAGCGCTGCTGCTGCCGCCCCTCCCACAACTCACTATGTAGATCATACTGGCCTCAAACTCACGGGCATGTGCCTGCCTCTGTCTTCCAAGTGCTGGAATTAAAGTCATGTGCTACTATGCCTGGCTTATATATAATTTTTAATTTACTGAATTCTAATTTTAATACATAACTCTTGAATATTTTCTCTTTGTGTGTGTGTTTTCTGAATTGCTGACACCTAATTAGAGTAGTAAAATATATGCATTTGTATTCATTTTTACGTAGTTTATTTTAGATTCTAATGATTGTCAACACATTCAATTTTTTAATTAAATTATATAAATATGCCTCTTTATAAAGAATGATTATCATGCTGTAGTGGAATGATTACTATTATCATTTTCTGCCCAGTATTGTGTAATTTCTTAAAACTACAGGCAGTTATACTATATTCTTTTTTTCGATATTCGAGACAGAGTTTCTCTGTGAAGCCTTGGCTGTCTTGTATTTGCTTTGTACACTAGGCTGGCTTTGAACTCACAGAGATCCGCCTGCCTCTGCCTGTTCTTCCCTGAGTGCTGGGATTACAGGTGGGCCATTGTACCTATATAGATTATTGTACATTCTGTCCATGAAATGCTTTGTAATTCATAGCTAATGGGTTAAAAGTAAAGAAAATAGCCCAGTTGATAAGTGTTGGCTTTACAAACAATGCCACTATGTTTGGTTGTATTTTTTTTTTAAGCCTCATGTGGCCTAAGCTTAACATACTAGTGTTTCTTTAGAAAGGAGAGATAGGCAGACCCTTGGCATCCCCTGGATGGTCTCAGGAAAACCTTGTCTACAAAATGGCTAAGCTAACCTCTTGAATAGAAACGTAGATTGTGCTTGCCCTGTGCTCTTCAGCACCCATACACAGACTATTGAATAAATGTGTTCTTAGAAGGTTATAGGTGTATCCTGGGCCTACATATGTACCTGACGTAGTCCTTGGCAACAAATAGCAAGTACTCTCATTAAATTACAGAGAGCTATAGTTCATACAGAATCTCTCGTGCTCTGAAGTGCTTTTAAAACAGCAGTTCTTATCCATGCTTCCCTTATTCGCTCCCCTCTTTCATTTATTTTGAGACAGTTTATGGTTACATAGCCCAGGACAGCCTTAAACTCAATGATGATCTTCGTTAGCCTACTGAGCACTTAGATTACAGGTCTGCACGACACATTTACCATGTTCTCTTTGTTGTTGTTTTGTTTGGGGGTCTGTTTTTAGGGTTTTTTGAGACAGGGTCTTACCATGTAACTGGCTGGCCTGAAACTCACCATATAGTCCATGCCGGCCTCAAACTCAATGCAGTTCTGCTCTGCCTACTGAGTACTACAATTAAAGATATGTGCCACTACACCCAGCTTATGATCCATTTTTAAATGAGTGTTAGAGGTCTGAAAATTGAATAGAATGTTATAGAAAGAAAATTTGTACTTTTTGTTCAAAACAGACTTATAAAGAGCACTTAGAAGGACAGAAACATAAAAAAAAAGAAGCCGCATTGAAAGCCTCTCAAAATACCAGCAGCAGCAACAACTCAACTCGTGGGACACAAAATCAGCTACGTTGCGAGCTCTGTGATGTGTCTTGTACAGGAGCAGATGCATATGCTGCCCACATTCGTGGTGCTAAGCATCAGAAAGTAGGTGTTTGCTCCCCCTCCCACCCACACACACAGCCTTGTCTTACTCTACTTATTCTCACTTTTCAACAAGGGTTTGAAAAACAATGACTACAATTTTTGAAACTTTTGAGTGTATTATAAATAAACCTTGTTTATGTTAACATACATCAAGGTAATATCAAATAGTCCTTGCTTAAAAGAGACACTCTAGAGAACCTTTACATTGAATTAAACCACTTGCTTTACAATTTGGGACTAATTCATTTGTCTTGATTAACTACAGATTGATTTGCTTATAGGCAAGTCCTTTAATCAATAAACACATGTTAAAAATAATGAGTTTTGTCTGTAAAACCATAATTGAAAAAAATAGCAAAGAACATTACAGTTTTGATTCTCATTTTATAGTCTCACTCAGACAGACTTTTTAAAAAATCAACACATATGAGTTTCCTGACAGGTGTGCTTTTTGTTTTGTAGGTGGTTAAATTACACACAAAACTTGGTAAACCTATTCCTTCAACGGAACCAAATGTTGTTAGCCAAGCTACTTCTTCAACAGCTGTATCTGCTTCAAAACCAACTGCCTCTCCTTCAAGTATTGGAGCAAGCAATTGTACTCTGAACACGTCATCAATTGCAACTTCTTCAGTGAAAGGTCTTTCAACTACAGGAAACTCGTCTCTTAATAGCACATCCAACACTAAAGTATCAGCGGTACCTACTAATATGGCTGCCAAGAAAACATCTACACCCAAAATAAACTTTGTTGGCAAGTACTACAGATTGATTCTTTGTGTTCCTCCTAACTCTGTCAGGGTGGTTTTTCCTCCACTGTGTTTCTGGCTACTGAACCCAGAACCTGGTGTATGCCAGGCAAACACTGTACTACTGGACAGCCTCTGTTCTCTCTGCTTCTGTACTTCCTAATCAGTCCACAGGCTACTACCATTTTCTGAAACCTTGTAGGACTTACCAAGGTATCTAACTACTTAGAGCCAAGCATCTCTCTCACCTTAGTACCAGAACTTGGGAGGCTGAGTCAGAATGATTGCCACAAGTTTGACACCAGCCTGGGTTTGGTTCCAATCCAGCATAAACTAATAAGAGAAAATGTGTCTCAGAAATATAACAAAACAAACAGAGCCCCCCCCCCCAAAAGCAAAACAAAACCCAGCCCCTGTCAAATCTACTAGTTAGTTTTCAGTTTCATCCTGTTGACTGCCTTAATTTAGACTTGATATAATTAGCTGCTATGCTGTAAAACCCAAGATGAATCTTAGTTTTCAGTATATCTATGCCCACCCATTCTTGTTTTGGAATATCTTACTGATTCTCTACCTATATGATTGTTAAATGACATTATTCCTAAAATTGTGGTTCTGCGTCTCATCTGTGCACAGCAGTATTCCTAGATGGTTTCATGCATTCTAGTGTACGCAACTATAAAATCTGGCAAATTCAAAATCCCACCAGAGTTTGAGAATCAATCAATCATATTTTGGTTGCTTGCTGACCATCTAGTAGATACTCCCTTCCCGTTGTGTCCCATCACAAGAGTACTACAAAATACTCATGAAAATCACTGAGTTTTTTTTTTTTCTTTTTTAAAGGAAAGCTTCACTAACATTATTTCTTATTAATTGCCTCCCCTATTAATTGCTGTTTTCCTATCATCCTTACAGTGCCTCTGGTAAAAATTTTTCATTGCTATTTGTTTTTCAGGCCTTTAGTTTCTTCCTTAGAGCTCAATTTCTTATCATTTCTAGTCTCTTGAAAATAATCTGTTCTTGTTAGCATGCCTTCTCTTTTAAAATCTTCATTGGCCTTTATATTTAGGATAAAGTCTTATTTCTGACTATGTCATGTAAGCCTTCATAACTGACTGGTACCTTCCTTCTTATCTTCATGTTACTACCTGGCAATAGCTGATGCTAAGTTACTGACTCTTCAGTTTACTGCAGTCTTAAATTTTGTTGCTACACTCTCTTATCCATGCCGTACTTTCTCTTTAGAAATTATTCTCTTAACGTCTTTGGCTGTTTCATTCTGGTTAGTCTTCTCTCAAAGCCCAGTTCAAATGATAAACCCTTTGTGAAGTCCTTTCTAACCAGAAGGGGTAAAGGCCTGTGACTACTGTGTTCCTACAGTGTTCAGTTCCTACTTGGCTCAGGATATTATAAATGCTTGTAACTTCCTTTTTTAATACAATTTTGCTTAAGTTGTCCTTTGACAATTTTCCTTTGTATAATGGTCTTGTTTCTGTAGCTACGTCTTAAAATATATTTGAAAGAGGTTTAAGAGTAGATCATTGACTGTGTTATTCTCTTGAGTAATGTGTTAAATTTAATTGGCTGTAAAGAAAGCAGTCATTTGGAGTTTTGGGGTTATATTTTGCTTTTGGTTTTTTGGTGTTTTTTCTTTTAATTCACACTTTTAATTTAGAATAAAAAGCAAATATAGGTTTGAAAGATCACAGTGGGTACACAGCACTGCCAAGCCTAATGACTCAAGTTCAATCCCTGATACCCATGTGGTAGGAGAGAATTGACTCCCTCAGGTTTTCCTCTGATCTTCACATGTGGTTATGGCCCACATGGCCAGATATGTGGCTCAATTGATGCTTGCGTAACATGTACAAAGCCCTGGGTTCAATTCCCATCCCCACATAAAACCCACATAATTATAGGTGACACACGTATAATCCCAACGCCTGAGAGGTAGAGAGAGAACTGCTACAATTTTTAGGCCAACCTGGCCTACGTACTGAATTCAAAACACGCTTGTCTACAGCCTGAGAGCCCTCATCTCAGAGATGTGGGGCAAGGGGCAGAGCAAGGAAAAAAGCACCATGGGGGCCTAGATATATACTGTTTATTAATCACAGTTTAGAGAGCTCAATGCAAACATAAATTATACTGTATCACTTTCTTTTCAGGTTTCTTCTATTCAGTTTGGATGCTAACTGTTAGAACCAAGATGGGGTTTGTGGCTCTGATTGTATGTTGTGAGAGAAGGGAAAACTTCAGAAATGTGGTTCATTACTAGATTACAAAAAGCAATATAGTGTACACATTTTTCTTTTCATTCTAATCTGTTCTGCATAAAGTTTAGCCAGCAGTAGTTAACTAAGTTTTTATCTTAACAGGTTTATACATTTATAAAAATAAAGTTACTATAACTTTTTCTTTTGCTTTTTTAGGTGGTAACAAGCTACAGTCAACAGGAAATAAAACTGAAGACTTAAAAGGAACTGAATGTGTTAAAAGTACTCCTGCTGCCTCTGCTGTGCAGATTCCAGAAGTAAAGCAAGATGCAGTATCAGAAGCAGTCACACCTGCATCCCTTGCTGCTTTGCAGAGTGATGTACAACCAGTGGGACATGACTATGTAGAAGAGGTAGAAATGAGTAATCATTGTTCTGAGATTGGGCAAAAGAGAAAATGGGTCACTCTGTTGCAGACACACTTAATGTGTAAAACCAAACTCTACCCAGTTATATTTTAGATTTCTATTACTTATAAAAATAAGATTGCTGATCTAATATATACCATTCAGTTGGTTTCTTGAGCTGATTCGAACACTTCTTATTTTACAGGTCAGTACAGTAAGTGTCACAACAAGGGCGTTTCACAGGCTTGAATAAATAGTTGTTACTAACAGAAAGATCATACAGTAGTATAGTCTGACACTATAATTTGATTTCACTCTACTGGAAAGTGTGTATAACTTTCCAAGCTCTAGTGTGTCTATAAAACTGGGGTGTTTGCCCAACAAAATTGTGATAATTAGACAAAATTGAGTGAATGCCATATAGTCAGATTTTGATAACTATTTGCACTTTAATCTATTTCTCTATACAGTGAGATTACATAATATGTTGAGGCCTTTGTTTATAAAGGGACACAGCTAGTAATTTATAAATGACTATATCTTACAAAGTAAGATTTGGTTACCTTTTAAAGTGTGTTCTTGGACATTCACATGCTGCTGGTAGGAGTGGAGAGTGGTCTAGCCGCTTTGGAAATGGTTGGAAAGTTCCCTAGAGTTACACATATGCTTATCCCATAACCCAGCTGTTCTCTGTGGAAATGAAAGCATATGTCTACATAAATTCATGTTTGGAAATGCTCCTGGCACCTTTACCTGTAATATGTCCAACAAGTGACTGGGAAAACAAACTAGTTTATTCATATATTAGAGTACTATTTATGGGCTGGTAAAATGGCTTAGTGTGGGTACAGGTGCTTGCCATCAAACCTGATGACCCAAGTTTGAGCCCTAAGACTCATGGAAGAAGAAAACTCACTCCCACAAGTTGTCCTCTGACCTTAACATGGTGCTCTATGATAGGCTTGTGTGCACACGAAGGAACATGGAAATAAATAAATAAATGTAAAAATAAAATAAAGTGTGTTCTCAGATATCTTTATTTCTAATGACTTGGGTTAATATAGATAATTTCATTCAAGTAGTCTTGATAGCACAATCTGAATTTAAAAGTAACATCTCTGCGTTTTTCTTTCTGTGCAGTTAGAAAAAAGTGCATCTTGACTTTGCACATGCATGAAAATTTTGATCTTTGAGAAGTTTCTATACCAAAATTGTTTGGTTGGTTTTTTTGTTTGTTTGCTTGGTTGGTTTTTTAATCCTTTTTATCTCCCAAGAAGCAGGTGATCTGTGTTGAGTTTAAGGCATCTAGCTGTATTAGGAAAGCATGATTGACTCCTATGGGGCCAGCGAGCATTCAGTCATGCATGGTGCAGGGCCTCATAGAGCCAGGCTACTCCTTGCAAATCTGTTGATATTTGCTGACTGCTGAAAAGGGCTGAGAGATCATTATCTTCAGTGATGTATTACTGGCACCTCGCCCATGCTCCTATAGATAAATGTATACGTATGCGCATGCAGGTGGTCCAGTTAAATCTTGTAGATCACAGAACAAAACATGAAATTATAAAAGAAACTTACTAAATGGGGGGAGAGTTAATGAAGATGGGAATGAAGAATAGAGGATGGCATATGATCAGACTATTGTATCCATGTAGGAAATGGTCAAAGAATTAATAGAAATGCTTCAAAAAGTAAATCTAAATGCTTACATACAGACAGAGAGTAAAGTAGAAGATAGTTTACAAAAGCGAGTATATGCTGATATTCATCCCAGTCCCGGTGTTTGTCTTTTTAAGAAGTTAGACCTGGGCAGTCGAGGCAGAGACAGATGATCTCTGTGGGTTCAAGGCCAGACTGGTCTACATAGAGAGTTCCAGGACAGCCAAGGGTACAACAGTGAGACAGTGCTTCAAAGTTTACTTCCAAATTGATCAAAGGTTCTATTTTTCCACACTAAGGTACGAAATGATGAAGGGAAAGTCATTCGCTTCCATTGTAAATTATGTGAATGCAGCTTTAATGACCCCAATGCTAAAGAGATGCACTTAAAAGGACGAAGACATAGACTTCAGTATAAAGTAAGTAACTGCTAACCATTGTCCTTTTAGGTTTTTAAACATTTTTTTATTTGTATGCGTATTTTGCCTGCATGTAAACCTGTGCTCTGCATGTTTGTCTATTACCCAGAGAAGCCAGAGGAAGGCATTCAATCGTCTGGAACTGGAGTTAAAGACTACTGTAGGGCAACATAAAATCAAGATCTTTTGGAAGCACAGCCAATGCCCTTAGCTTCTGAACCAGCAGTCTCTCCAGCCCTTATTTGTCCTTTTGTAAAACAATGGGAACATTCTATATGCATCTAAGCACAACTCACCTAGTGTATGATCTTCCATTCTAAAATTAGCATTCACTTTGATAGGATAATAATATAACCCTAAAAAGTAGAATCTAGAAAAACTAATAAATTGCTTGGGGCAAGAAATCATGTACTGATAGTTACTTTATATTAAATGTAAGGAATGCTGCTTCACCTACCTCCTTTATGTTAAAATTCTCATATAAAATTCTCAAAAACAAGAAACAGCTGGGCGTGTGGCACATGAGGAGGCAGAGGTAGGCACATCTCTCTTGAGTTCTAGGCTAGCCTCGTTTACAAAGTGAGTTAGTACAGCCAGGGCTGTTACACAGAGAAACACTGTCTTGAAAAAAACAAAACAAAACAAAAAGAAACCAATGAGTGTCTGTGTCACAGAATTTGTAACTGTAAGTCTCTGGTGAAGGGCTGTGTAAAATTAATGTGATTAGAGGTGGTTTTGGAGGCAGGCAGTGGTGTCGCACACCTTTACTCCGAACACTTGGGAGGCAGAGGCAGGCAGATCTCTGAGTTCGAGGACAGCCTGGTCTACAAAGTGAGTCCAGACAGCCAAGGCTACACAGAGAAACCCTGTCTCAGGGTGGGGGCGCGGATTGGTTTCAGAAGCCAGTTGTGGCGCATGCCTATGATCCAAGCACTTGGAGGCCAAGGCAGGCAGATTTTTGAGTTCAAGGCCAACCTGGAGTACAAAGTGAGTGCAGGACAGCTGAGTCTACACAGAGAAACCCAATGTCGAAAAACCGGGTGTAGTAGCTAGCGCATGCCTTTAATCTCAGCACTCGGAGGCAAAGGCAGATGGATCACTGTTGAGTTCCAGGACGGCCAGGGCTACACAGAGTAATCCTGTCTTGAAAGGAGGGGGTGGGGGAGCAGGTAAAGACACTTGGCCCCTGTCTGATGGCCTGGGGGTGATACTTGGAATCCATGTGGTAGAAGGAGAAAACTTATTTATGCAAGTTATCCTCTGCTCTCCACACATGGCACTGTTTGTACATGAGTGCATGCATGCACACAGACATTAAATACAAAAATAAATTGCTTTTAATGAATTAATTTTGTTGAAGGGGCCTGCTCCTTTTTAAAAATGTATTACTGGTATTAACAGAAAAAAGTAAATCCAGATTTGCAAGTAGAAGTGAAGCCCAGTATTCGAGCAAGAAAGATTCAAGAAGAGAAAATGAGGAAGCAAATGCAGAAGGAGGAGTATTGGCGGAGACGAGAAGAGGAGGAGCGCTGGAGGATGGAAATGAGGTACTGCTTTAAACCTTTAATTCTATGGCAGTAAGAGACTCTTCTGCCTTAGAAAGAAAAACTGTCCTGTGAATATGGCTTCCATATTCAGACTTAATTTATGTGCTTTCAGTGTTCATTGAGATCCTAAGTCAAGAAAGATGTGCTAAGCATACTTTTATTTGATTTTTATTCGGGTATGAAGAATTTCATAATGGTGGCTCACACTTTTAATCCCAGTAAAGACGTGAGTTCAAGGCCAGGCAAGGCTCTGTCTCCATGAAAAAAAGTGATAAATGGTATTATATATTAAATAATCTGAAAAGATTGGGAATTGTAGAGGTACCTCAGGGAGGGGTTAAGAGCACATGCCACTCTTGCAGATGACCTATGTTTGGGTTCTAGCACATCAGGTAACTGGCAACAACTGGCTGTAATCTAGCTGCAGAGGGATCCTGGATGCACATGTGCACATGCACTATCTGAGGGAGTATCTTACTGTGATAAGTGTTCTCTCTAGAACCAGTAAAATCTCCAGGGTTGTGTGTGTGTCTGTGTATGTTGTGGTAGATGTGCAGTATGAATGTTTATGCACATGCATGCATAGCCTGTTATTCCCTGACTTATTTCCTTGAGGCAGATCGCTCGTGGAACCAAGAACTAGACTTGGTGGCCAGCAAGTCCCAGTGATCCTGTCTTCACACATACCCCTCCCAACACTGGTATGACAGGTGTGCACACCCACACTGTTATGTTTTAAATACTTTATTATAAAGCTGCTTATTCATGGGGCTGGAGAGATGGTTTGGAGGTTAAGAGCACTGTGTGTTCTTCCAAAGATCCTGATTCAATTCCCAGCAACCACATGTTGGCTCACAACCATCTACAATGAGACCTGGTGTGTAGGCACATATGTGGACAGAATACAGTATAAATAATTTTTTTTTTTCAAGACAGGGTTTCTTGGCTGTCCTGGACTCGCTTTGTAGACCAGGCTGGCCTCAGCCTCAAACTCACACTGATCCACCTGCTTCTGCCTCCCAAGTGCTGGGATGACAGGTGTGCACCACCAGGCCCAGCAAATCCTTTTTTTTTTTTTTTTTTCTTGAGCTACTTATTCACATTTTATTAGGAATTACCTTTAGGTTTCAGTGATAGATAATGCATAATTTCTTTTGTACAGTAAAAATTATATTCTTTTTTAATTTGGGCCTTTGTAATGTATTGGGAATTCTTTCTATGACAAGATCATATAGTTAAGCCTCTTTTACTCATGTATCAAATCTTAGGTACATACTCAGTGCTTGGAAATGTGTTCATATGTTGACCATGTGTTTATAAACATAACTAAAATTCCTTTCCTTATGTAAATATTTTTAGGAGTAACAAACACTGGACTAAACATGATTTTCTAGAAATTTTGAGCTATTTTTTATTCTTTTTTAAATTTTCTCAAGTAACATAAAAATATTCCACCAGTCCTTACATGCCGTAAAATACACTGCTTATTCCTAGTAAGCACACACCTTTTTACTTTAGATAGATTTATTAGAATAGCCTATTGCTACATGGATTCTTTTGAGATAGCTATTGAAGTTAAAAGAGTTAGAACCAAGCCAGAACAAAAATAGATTTGGAAAATGTTAATGAGTGAGGAAGAGGCTCTATGCTCGATAACCATGTTCCAAGTTCATTAACTGTTGTACTGTATGGAATGCTTTACAAATTTACTTCACAAATTTGCATGTCATCCTTGCACAGCACCCATGCTAGTCTTCTCTCTATCTTTCTAATTTTAGTATATGTGCTGCCGAAATGAGCACTATTGTTTTATTTGACATACATCAAATATATTAGTGGGGTTTTTTTTGTTTGTTTTTTTTTGTTGTTGTTGTTGTTTTTTCTTAACTGAGCCAATAGCCATGAGGTTTCACAATTACTTGAGTGACTTTGGCAGTACAGCCTATATTCCTTTTGGCAACACTGATTAGGAACTGAGCCACAGACAGGTATCTATAGCCAAGGATTTGCCCTCTACTTTTATAATCTACCATTACCCTTGTGTTTCCCCAGCAATGAAATTGTGGGTTGTAACTGTTGGTCTTCGTAGCAGAGAAATATTTTGCACTCCCTGTATAGAGAACTTTACTGATTTAAAAAAGAACACAATTCAGTCTAAGAAGATGGTAAGGATTTGAGTTTGAATCCCCAGGACCAATGTAAAGCTGGACCTGGTGGTTCATATCTGTAATCCATGTCTGTAATGGGAGGCAGAGACTGGAGAATTCTTGGACGCTAGGGGCAAGGTAGCCTAACATGCGCAGCAGCAAAACAAAGAAACAAGCAAAACAATAGAATGTCTCAAGTGGGAAGGAGGGGCCAATACTAAAAGTTGTCTCTGACCTGTGCACGTACACACACAATCTTTTTAAAGACAAAAGGAAAACTAAAGAAATTAGTTCATTTCTTCTGAGGTCATGAAATAAATGCCAGAAAATCTGTGTATACAGTGGCTCTTGCGTATATCTTATTGGTTGAGCTTCCTCGGTTTAGGTGTGTGGATTTATAATCTTTACCTTAAATGATTCAAGTAAGCTGAAGTTTGTGTTTTCTGTTGTACTTTGTTCTTGAGGTGTGTGGTATTCTCCTTTTCTCACTATTGTCTCTAGTTTTTACTCTATTTACTTCTCAATGAAAAATAAATAATGGGAGGCCGGAGAGATGGCTCAGTGGTTAAAAGTACTATCTGTATTTCCAGAGATCCTGAATTCAGTTTCCAGCAACCACACTGTGGCTCACAACTATCTATAAAATGATCTGGTGGCCTCTTCTGCCATGCAGGCATACATACAAATGGAGCAGTCATATGCATGAATAAATAACTTTTTTTTTTAATAAATAATGGAAATGGGGGAAAAGTACAAAGGTGGTTTGAGTAGATTTTTCTTAAGAATATTTTTTTATTTTGTGTGCTTATGTACCATTGTCAGGGATATGTATTACTATGCATGAGCAGAGGTCAAAGGACAACTTTCAGAGCATCCGTTCTCTCCTTTGATTTGGGTTCCAGGGGTGGAACTCAGGTCATCAATCTGGTGCAAGCACCTTTTCTGCTGAGTCATCTTTCTGGGTTAATTACTTAAGGTTATGTCCTTGTTGATAGAATTTCTTAAGCTGTAGAGGTTGTTTTTTAATGTATCATTTATGCATCAGGCGTTATGAAGAAGATATGTACTGGAGAAGAATGGAGGAAGAACAGCATCATTGGGATGATCGCCGACGGATGCCTGATGGGGGCTATCCCCATGGTCCTCCAGGCCCATTAGGTCTTTTGGGAGTCCGACCAGGCATGCCTCCCCAGCCACAGGGTCCTGCAGTGAGTATCTGTTTTGCTAATATAAGGGATGAGGGTTTGGGAGATTTTTTTTGTTTTGTTTTGTTTTTTCAAAACAAGGTTTTTCTGTATAATAGCCCTGGCTGTCTTGGAACTCTCTTTTTGGTTTTTTGAGACAGGATTTCTCTCTGTAGCCTTGGCTGTCCTGGACCCGCTTTGTAGACTAGGCCGGCCTTGAACTCACAGAGATCTGCCTGCCTCTGCCTCCCAAGTGCTGGGATTAAAGGCGTGCACCAACACTCCAGGCAAGGGATAAAAATTTAAATCTTTCAAAATTAGAAGATGTTTTGTGGGCTGGAGACATGGCTCATAGGTTAAGAGCACTGACTGCTCTTCCAAAGGTCCTGAGTTCAATTCCCAGCAACCACATGGTGGCTCACAACCATCTATAACGTGATCTGATGCCCTCTTCTGGTCTGCGGATGTATATGTAGGCAGAGCACTGTATACATAATAAGAATAAATAAATCTTTTTTTTAAAGATGTTTTGTGAGCTGATTTTTAGATTTAACAATGTCATCAGTTTTTGTCTTGATTGTATTTTTAGTCCTTTTTTTTATTATTAAAGATTTATTTATTTTATTTTAAAAGTGCTCTATCTGCAAGTACACCTGCAGACCAGAAGAGGGCATCAGATCACGTTATAGATGGTTGTGAGCCACCATGTGGTGACAAGGGCTTGAACTCAAGACCTCTGGAAGAGCAGACAGTGCTCTTAACCGCTGAGCCATCGCTCCAGCCCTTTAAGCCTTCTCTTAAAGATGCCTAAGGTTAATGTCCTTATACCTAAGAAGTTGGTCAAGTTTCCTTTGCTCTTCTTTATTTTTAGTGCTTGCTAAATTCTGGATGCAGAGCTACTTTTGATAAATATTTTATACACAAGAGATTTATCTTTATTTTTCCTTTGAGCAGAAGGAACTTAGAATGTTAGAAGTAACTCTATCACCTATTCTTTCTCATGTTAGTACAGTGTCTGAGCAATTGTATGTAAACTTATTACTGTTACTGAAAGCAAGGTGAGTTTCAGATCACTGAAAAACATTTACAAGGAGAGAGAGCACTAGCATTTGGTATTCTGTTTTCAAGTATAGTACTACCAATTTTTAAAAGCATTTTCATAGTTTAAGTTTTATATACATAAGTACATATACGTCATACATAACACAGGTACATATTTATACGTAGGTAGATAACAATTTTGCTTTAGGAACAGAGATGGTTACACTTTCGTTGTATTGAAAAAGGAAAATTTTTAAGTCGATATTTTGCTTAATTGCCTTTCTGGTAAAGCTGGCAAGTATATGTATACGTGAAAATTTATAATTTTCTTTCATTCAGAAAGGTAACCTTTTCTCTCTCTAGCCCTTACGTCGCCCTGACTCATCTGATGATCGTTATGTAATGACAAAGCATGCAACCATTTATCCAACTGAAGAAGAGTTACAAGCAGTTCAGAAAATTGTTTCTATCACTGAACGTGCTTTAAAACTTGTTTCAGACAGTTTGTCTGAACATGAGAAGAGCAAGAACAAAGAGGGAGATGATAAGAAAGAGGGAGGTAAAGACAGGTGTGTTTACAAATTACTTACCGTTTTATTTCCTTTGCATGGACAGTTTCCACTATGGTAAGATTAACCAGGTGGATAAGGGCTTGTGAAATGGCTCAGCAGTTGAGGGTGCCTGCTGCCCTAGTTCTAGAACACCTGGGTTCAGTTCCTAGCACCCGTGTCAGGTGACTCACAACCAGCTCCTCCTCTGGCCTCTGGGCACCTAAACGCGTGTGGCAGACGTACACAGAAAATTGGTGTTAGTGCACACATTTTAACTATATTTGTATTTTTGCTAAAATGATTAGTAAACATTTCTAATACCACCAGTTTTTATTGTTGTTGTTGTGTGGTTTTTTTGTTTTGTTTTGTTTTTGTTTTTGAGACAGGGTCTTTGTCCTGGACTCACTTTGTAGACCAGGCTGGCCTCAAACTCACAGCCATCTACCTGCTCTGCCTCCCGAGTGCTGGGATTAAAGGCGTGCACCACCGCCGCCTGGCTTTATTGTTGGCTTTTTTTTTTTTTTTAAACAAATTAAATGTTATTACAAAAAAAAACCATTAAATGTTTCAAAGCAACCCTTATAATTTTTCAGTTATATCCCAGCTGCTCTTTTCTGGGTTTCTTTGTGCCTTGTGTCTGTCACCCACTATTTCAGTGCCTTTTTAAAGTATTGGCCATAAAGCATAAGTTAACCAACCTTTAACATCTTTCTGGTTTATCCTTTCCTAATTTCCTCTCTCCGCTTTGGGAATATTTTTTGTATTAGCCTGACAATTCTGACTTGTAAACTAAAACACAGAGGCTAGGTGTTTGGGCCACACTCACAGCCTAGCACACGGAAGCAGAAGCACGAGGGCCACAGTCTGACATCAGCCTGTATCATGGTGAGGTTCTAAAGGGTGGACAATCTGTTTCAGTTGTCCATATGCAAGATTATGCCTTGATTTTTTTAAAAAAAGATTTATTTGTGTTTGTATGTGAGAGAGTGTATATGAACAGGTGTGCATATGGAAACCAGAAGAGGGCATCCAGTCCCATGGAGTTACAGGTGTTTGCAGAATACAGACTGCTATGTGGGTACTGGAATTGGAAACCTGTTCCTCAGGAACAATCACCCTTAACCACTGAGTCATACATCCAACCTGGATATATTATTTATTTATTTTCATATGCAAAAGCAAAGAGCCTTTATTCTGCAGAGATCCAGTGCACTGGGGTCCTTGCCTGTGGAAAGCAAGATGGCAAAAGACCCATCTTGTTGAGCATGCCGTTGAGCATGCAGGGTTAAGGAAGTTCCAAAGTGGGTTAGGTAATCTTTACTTCTGTCGGCACAGATCAGGAGTGAGGGTACAAGTACATCTGGGATTGTTTAGGGCTCTAGTCTAGGGCCAGGGGGCTCTCTGAACTGGTTCAAACTAGTAGGTGTTCTTGAGGCTATGTGACTCTGGATTTATTTTTTAATGTGTGTTGTTTATCTAAATGACATATAGTTTAAAATACTGTGTATTTTCCCAGTATAGTGAAAGGGAATTTTCTTTTTGGGAATTTTCAATAGTGCAAAAGTCACTTAATTTACTATTATGTTCAGAGGCAATCACAGTTGTAGTTGAGAAATGTAATATTTTAATATAAGTTGATTTTGCTACAGAGCTCTGAAAGGGGTGTTGCGAGTAGGAGTGTTAGCAAAAGGATTACTTCTCCGAGGAGACAGAAATGTCAACCTTGTTTTACTGTGCTCGGAAAAACCTTCAAAGACATTATTAAGCCGTATTGCAGAAAACCTACCCAAACAGCTTGCTGTAAGTATCATGGAAACATTAAATTTACTCTTTGTCTAGATCAGAAGTTTTTGTCAGGACTAACTGTGCTTCAATTTAAACCTCAGCCGTTTAATTTTTGGCTTGGCTTTCCATAATGAAAAGGTTGGGGCTTTCCCCCACCCTTATTTGTGCAAATTGATGAAACCATTTTCCTTCATCTTTTGGGGTTTTGCACTGCTTGTAATTTGGCAGCAAGCCATCTTGCTAATTTATTTTAAAATGGAAAATTTCAGCATATGCCCAGTTTTCCAAAATTGGACTTAAGATAAATCATAGCAGAGAATGATTTTTTTCTTTTTGGCTGGGGGAGGGGGGACGTTATTTTTCGAGAGTGGATTTCTCTGTAACCTTAACTGTACTGGACTCACTTTGTAGACCAGGCTGGCCTGGAACTCACAGAGATCTACCCGTTCTCTGCCTCCTCCCAAATGTTGATTTGTTCATATTTTATTTCCTGAATATGTATATCATATAATACATAGCAGTCAGAGGACAATATATATGGATCAGCTGTCTCCTCCCATTGTGTGGGTTCCAGGTGTCAAACTTAGGTCATCAGGCTTGGTAGCAGCAAGTGCTTTTTACCCACTCAGCCATCTCAACTAACCTGATTTGTGGGGGGAAAAATGTTTTTAAAGATCATGTATATCAAGCTTAATTTTTTTTAATTCATTAATCTCTTAGTTGAATGAAATTTTTAATATAATTAGATTATTTCTTACTTGAATTTGTCTGGCTTTATTAATACAGTAGTCCCTCTGTACTCTTGGAAAGATGTCAGGAGAGTCTCTGACCTCCAGGATGGCTGAAGCTTCAGATAGTATATATGTTCTGTCTTTCCTACTCCAGCCAGAACTCCAGCTCTAGGAGGAGCCAACACCCTCTCTGACCAGGCACACGTGTGGTACACAGATACATAAGCAAGCAAAACACATGCACATAAAATAACTCCTTAAAACAATAGTAAAAGTACTAAACAATAATCAAAAGTACTTTAGATTAATTAACTGTTAATCAAAAGCAAACTACTTGCTCTTTGTATATAAACAGGTAAGATAAATTAATCATCATTGTCATTAACATTTAACTAGTATTATAAGTTCTTAAGTTACAGGGCTGGTGAGGTTGCTCAGACTTGCTGCCAAGTCCAATGGCCTGAGTTCACAGTTCACACACTCCCCAGGGCCCACTTGGTGATGAAAAGAAAGAACTGTTGCAAGCCATTCTCTGGCTCCACTCATGCACTATGGCATATGCACAATAATAAATAAATAGAAATCTTTTTTTTTTTAAATTAACAACCCTGTATGTGTTAAGTGTATAGTAATATTAAAGTCACAGAGGATGAGCAGTGGGAGCAGTAGAGTCAGGCTCCCTGAGGTGCTGGTACTGTAATGATGAGATAGGATAGCTAGTGATAGACATTCAGAATGTTAGATGCACCACGGCTGCCAAATACGAATAGCCAAAGCACTGTGAATGTAACATTTATATAATTCCTGGTTGTTTCATGATTCTTCTTTCTGTAGGTAGTTTATTGTATATATGTGTAATAATATAAATGTATATGTAAAAAATGAAAATAAAATAATAGTTAAAAAAAGAAAAAAGTATAAATAAAAGCTGGGCGTGGTGATGTATGCCTTTGATCACAGCACTTGGGAGGCAGGTGGGTAGATGTGAGTTCGAGGACAGCTGGATCTACAAAAAGTGTCTACGACAGCCAGGACTACACAGAGAAACACTATCATAAAACAAACAAACTAAAGTCTATAAATATGTGATAAATAATAGTTTTGGCTTTTTTTTTAATTCATCAGTTAAAAAGACATATAGACACGTGTACAAGTAACTCCTATTAAAGATAATGGAATAATTAGTTAAAAACACTCAGATGAGCCGGGCGTGGTGGCGCACCCCTTTAATCCCAGCACTCGGGAGGCAGAGGCAGGCGGATCGCTGTGAGTTCGAGGCCAGCCTGGACTACAAAGTGAGTCTTGGACAGCCAAGGCTACACAGAGAAACCCTGTCTCGAAAAACCAGAACAAAAAACAAAACAAAAAAAAACTCAGATGATGACTCACAGACATCAGTAACTCCAGTTCCACAGGATCTGAGCCCTCTTCTTTCCTCTATGGGCACTAGGCGCACATGTAGTCAAAATACTCATACATACAAAATAAGTCAAAAAAAAGTTTTAAAATAGTGGAAAATACTAGTTCCACAAAGAATTCTGAAAATGAGAAATGGCAAAAGGTTAATGCTAGGGTAATCTGGCATGTGTTTTTAGAAGAAATAGAATCCAGTCTTTGAAGAATAGCTAATATAATAACTAAAGCTACAATAAAACTATTTTTGTCTTTTAGTGAAAAAGATTCAACTAATTTCTTTTAACCTTCATTACACAGGTTATAAGTCCTGAGAAGTATGACATAAAGTGTGCTGTGTCTGAAGCAGCAATAATTTTGAACTCGTGTGTGGAGCCCAAAATGCAAGTCACTATCACCCTGACATCTCCAATTATTCGAGAAGAGAACATGAGGGAAGGAGGTTGGAAAGCCAATTAAATATTCTACTTTTCTGTTAACTTTTTGTTTTCCATTTACCTGCCCTTTATGATGGCATTAAGCCCTAGAAGGCAACATGCTGGCATTGCATACGAGTTTGTAGGTTTAACTCACTCAGCAATCAGGTTTGCTTTAGATCATTTCTAACAAAGTGAATGCTCTTCTTAGTAATGTACAATTCTAGAAAACATTTATATTATGTGATTGGTTTTCTTGACATTTTTTTCTTTCTTTTCTTGCGGACCTCAGATTTCTGGAAAAAAAACTTCAAAAATTGTTTTTTACATAGTTGACACATGGAAAAAATTTAAATGCTTGTTAATAACTAGGGTCCACATTTAACTTTTACTAAAACAACCTTGGTCTTGCCTTGCTTGATGAAAAAAATTTTTTTACAAATTGGCAAACTGTAATACATACTTAAAATTACTATGTATATAGTCCTGGATTTGGCCTGTCCTGAAGTAAATATTTCTAGTTCTCTGAGGTTGTTGTTTGGTTTTACGTACTTTCATAAATGCAGAACATGCTGATACACATAGATTTGGGCATTTGGCCTGCATAACATGCTGCTCTTAACAAATGATGTTGATAAATGAGTACAGTACAGTTGAGGGGTTTGGTTTTTGGTTTTTTGGTTTTTAAGCTGAATTTGCATTGGTAGGCCATGAAACACTACTGGTGCCAGCAATGTTGCTTTAGGGACTATTCTGTAACATTTTCAAAGCTTCCAAAGCTTTTAAGCCAAAAGCATGATCAGTGTCTGCAGTAATGTTGGTTCTCTTGTTTTATGGGTCAGATAAAACTTACTTTGTTTCCTTTCATGTTTTTAACCATCTTAAGTTGTTGAAACTGGAATTAAATTTTACACTGTTTATAAAACATTTTTAGGAGAAAGAGATTATCAATTACTGTTCTTCAATTTTTTTTTTTTAAACAAAGCAATTGTTTTTAAGAAACTGAGCTTTCTATAGCCCAAGAAAATAATATTTTAGTCAAAATTTCATTAGGAGACATGTCTGATTTTGAATACTTCATATGTACACCATATGTACACCATAGCATTTTAAGTGTTGTATCTTTATATCCTAAAAAAATACATGAATTTTATGTAAAGGATCGTTTATATGAACATGAATTTCCCTCAAGGTCTGTCTGTCCATGTTGCTGAGCAAAGTAGTTCCTGAGTCAATTTGGCCAAGTTGTATGTAGCATATGATCCTTTACTTTAGTTTTTAAAAATTTAGTATGAAGGCCGGGTGGTGGTGGTCCACACCTTTAATCCCAGCACTTCGGAGGCAGAGGCAGGTGGATCTCCATGAGTTAGAGGCCAGCCTGGACTACAGAGCGAGTTCCAGGACAGCCAGAACTGTTACACAGAGAAACCCTGTCTCAAAAAACAAACAAACAAACAAATCTAGTATGATATATTATAAATTAATATTTAGTGTAAAATTACGCTCTTGTAACCATTTAGCTTTATTTCAGAATGCTTCTGTGTATTTAGCCTCAGCTCATTATCAAGCCATTTTATAAGTTAATAGTGTCATATGTGTATAAATTTTTTAACATGCCCTTTCTAAAGGAAACAAAATTACATTTTTGTCTGACCCAGACCGAGATAGAATTACAATTCTGAATTTTATAAATAATGATCATGAGGGAAGTGTCAGCCTAAAATTGAAAGATTTGCTTCAAGACACTGAGCTGGAAAGTTGGATGTACAAAAGCGTAGAAACACTGATTAGCGTGTTCCTTGCTGCAGATGACTGCAGTAAACCCATGTTTTTAGCTTTTATCATGAAGATTGTTTCTTTCTAGCTGCAGAATATCGGTATGTATTCTTTCTCACTGCAGCTCCCGATGCTCTGTGTCTTAAAATCATTTAAAGCCTATAGCTTGCTTTGGGGAGTTAGTACAGGGGGTAAGGAAGGCTTTGCCGGAAGACCCGTTTTAAATCATGAGACTTAACTATTATATTTCCACATAGTGTGATATGAAAGCCTCTTTAATGTGTAATAGTCCTGTTTGATGTGAAAAATCATTAAATAAAAGAAATGACTAAATTGTTGAAATAACTGTTCAACACATGACAGATCTCTTTTCTGATACTGTGTTTGACAGTTATCATGCAGTAAATATTTAATTGACTTTAGCTTGCAATGTTCAGAATGCTCTAACCATTGCTACAGAGCCTTTTCTGCAGCAAATGAAGTATGTGTGTGTTTTTTTCTACCTGTAGCTTATCAGGCCCGGTCCAAAGCCTTCTAGCAGAAGGGATTGATTCCTGTCAGGGGTTGCTGCCAAGACATCGGAAGGATTTTTGACCAAGGTTTTCAAAAGCTCAGTGTCACATCTGCCATTTGACTAAGGGAGGATTTTGGATGCAGAGTCTGGCATTTTTTTGTCTTTTGTGTGACTATTTTGTTTGTCTTTTGTCTCTTCTAGAATTGAGCAGTGTTCACACTAGTTTTTAAATAGTTGAGTAAATTATATTTGACATAACCATCTTAATTGAAATTAATACATTCCCATTAACTTTTAATCATAAAATAGTGTGGACACAGCATGTCTTCTAATTGGTGATTAACCCCTTAAAATTCATGAAATGCATTCATGTAGGGAAAGAATTTGTGTTTTGTTTTTACAAATTAACAGACTTTTGTTTTGTTTCATTGACTGCTAGGCAACAAGTATCATTTTAGTACAATATATCTAAGGGGTTAATCTACTTAAAGCATAAAAATGGGTACAAAAATCCACACTCTAAATTTAACAAAAACTTCCTACTTATAGCTCTTATTTGTTTTTAACTTAGAATAGGTGTTCTGGCATCATTGAATTTGTACTGTAGATTAAATTTTATAAAGTTAAGCTTTTGTACAAAAAATTTTCCTGCATATTGGCAGAATTTGTAAAATTCTGAGATACAGTATTTTGAGAAACTTTACACTGGCTATAGTCTATTTATATTCTGGCTTTTAATAATACTGTAAATAAGAGCAGTCGTCAGAGGTCCTTTCACAGTCTGCATGTTGTGGAAAGTAGGAGTGGTTGGGGTGACTTTTCTTCTCTTTCAGGTTAGTTAGCTATCCTTTCTTTGTCCTTTTTCCTTATCTTCTTTTTTAGGTATCTTTTCATATTTCATCTCAGAAAAATGAAAACTTTTAAGATTTCTAAATTCTTGGGCTAAAGAGATGGCTCATTGATTAAGAAAGAACAGTTGCTGCTCTTGTAGAGAACCCCAGCACCCATGGTCAGGCATCCTACAGCCAACTATACTCCTGCCCCAGGGGATCTGATGCCTTCTGGACCCTGTGGGCACCTACAAACATGCATAAATAAAAATAAATTTTAATAAAATAAATTTCTAAGTGTTTAGAAGACAAAAATTCAAGCACTTTGCCCAGACTTAAAGTACTCTCGTTATTTTTTATATTTCTTTTATCTCTGATAGTCATTTGAAATACTTAGTAAATTATTGTGTCATGGTTTTTGTGCTCTCTAGCTACTGCTTATACTCAACAGAGTACCTTTTATAATCTTTATATATTTAAAAAATACACTATAAACCACATATGATGGCTCACACACACTCTTAATCCCAGCTCTTAGAGGCTGAGGGTGGAGGATAAACCATGAGTTCAAGGCCAACCTGGGCTACAAACACCTTGTTTTAAAACTAAGAAAAGCAAAGTATACTAGCAAGTTGGTGGCAACTGTGAACTAGATGTTGAAGTATTTGTATTTAGTTACATAATACTTTGATCAACAAATGTGTGTTATCTTGGGCACATTTTATAGATATTTTAGGTAAACATAGTTTCACTTTTGTGAACAACTTCTAATGTAGACGGCCTTTCTTAGTGTAGAGTTAATTCTTGTCCTGATTTAGTTTCCTATTTTCTCAAGCTTTATGTGACACATGTTTTAACCAACTTAAAAGACCCTACATAAGTACCATCAGAGCACTCTGCTTATGGCTTCTTTTCTGTACTTAACTGTTTTTAACTGTGCTAGTTCCTGTAGCCTTTTTCTGCTTTACTCATTGTTTCTCTCTGCTTCCTGTTTGAAATATTTTTAATGAAAACTTCTCATTTTAGAAGGCATTTTTGTATCCCCTTACAACATGCAAACATTCTCCTATTAAGCATAAAGGATTGAATTCTCATAGGAGGGAAAAAAACCCTCATTTTGGTCCTTTGTTCTTTTTTTTTTTTCCCCTTGTAATGTTGTATTGATCATTCCACATTTATTTAAGTTCTCTCTTATCTTAGCCCCAGAATAATCTAGAATATTTTACCAACTTGATAGTTTATTGTACATTCCCATTTAAGGTGGATTTTTGTGTTCCCTTTTGTCTTTGTCTTCTTTGTGCTGGGGCACTGTGTCCAATAATCTTTCCTATAGATTTCATTTTGGTGAGTAAGGTTTCTATTTCCAGAAAATTACTGTTTAACTCAGGAGTTTTATCTTAATTCTCCTTTTGTTCTTCATATTGTATTATGTAAATTTGTTGAAATTTACTCCCTGGATGATTTAAACTGAAAAGCTCTCAAATGGCTCATGTGACACTGATGCTACTTTAAGAAACTGTCTTGCTCACCTGGTCAAACACCCATTCCTCACTGCATTTTGCCAATTCAATCCATTTTAGATGTAACCTCGGGTATGGTGAAAGACCCACCGGACGTCTTGGACAGGCAAAAATGCCTTGACGCTCTGGCTGCTCTACGCCACGCTAAGTGGTTCCAGGTTCGGAACATCATTTTACTTTTTTCTTGTAGCCTTATGAGAGAGTAGTTCAGTTCAACATGTTTAACTATGCTTAAACATTTCAAAAGATTGCCTAAGCAACACTATTTTAAATTAAATCTCAGAAAATAAGGTATCATAGAAAGCTAAGTATGAAGATCTGCATTTTGCAGTTACTATTAATTTGACCATAAGCAGGTTTGGGGATGTTTGTAGTCTGGGTTTTTTATTTTTAGTGGCTATATTTAAAGCTGACTTGTTTAGGAACATCATGGTTTTTTATATATATTATATTCCATAAGGCTGCAGATTAACTTTGCTTTAAATAATGGAATATGTGTTTAAAGCTTTGTGTATAGTTTTAAGATTTCCCCCTCTTTCTCTAAGTTTATAAGTGTAGGGAATGAAAGATGAGGAAGCAGCTGCTTGGTTTAGTGACTTTGCAGACATGCAAAGGCACAGAAAGGAAACCAAACAGATTTCCTTAACCTTTCAGTCCCTAGACAGACTTTTTAGCTCTTTACTTTTCCTTTTTATTTCTAATTTAGGCAGATTTTTTTTTTTCCAGTTTACTGTTTTATATGACACAGGTCAAGGTTCACAGGGGATCAAGAAATATTATTCTTGTATAATCTGTTTACTTTGACCTAAATACTAGCTTTTACATACTAACTCTGGCATAAAATATTGCTGTAAATGGCAGCTCATTGAACCCAACTTAAATGTAATTATTTTTATTTTTAATCTGAGCTTCCATTGAACAGTGGTATTTTAACTTTTTTTCATCAAGGGATATTTTTAATATTGCTAAGATTAATTCAGTTGGTTTTTGTGTTGCCCTCAAGGCTAGAGCTAATGGCCTACAGTCCTGTGTGATTATCATACGTATTCTCCGAGACCTTTGTCAACGAGTTCCAACATGGTCTGATTTTCCGAGCTGGGTAAGTAGCCTGTAACAGCACAGTGTGAAAGATGAGCATTTAGAAAAGTCTTCTCTGGTTATTCTTTGTCCTCTGACCCTATGTTTTCTATTGTATGTTTCTGTTTGATGACAAATCCTAGAAATTTGAGAATACTTACTTTCTTAGACTTTCTTAGTATTTACTAATTAAAAAGTAATGCTTGGGGCTGATCACTGTGAGTTTGAGGCCATCCTGGTCTACAAAGTGAGCCTGGGACAGCCAAGGCTACCCAGAGAAACCTTGTCTTGAAAAACAAACACAAAACAAAATATGTTTGGACTGGTGAGGTAACTTACTGGGTAAGGGCATTTACCACCAAGCCTGAAAACCTGACTGAGTTCCATGTCTGTGGTATATGGTAAGAGCTAAAAATTGTCCTTTGACTTGCATATTGTGCACACTGTGATACACAGAGGAGTAGCGAGGCACACATAGTAGTGAATGGGTGAGTGAGTGAGTGTTTGGTTTTTTTTTAATATTAAAGATGGTTTGCAAATTAGAAAAACAAACAAGAAGCTGGGCATGATGGTGCATGTCTTTAATCCCAGCACTCAGGAGGCAGAGGCAGGCAGATATCTGAGTTTGAGGCCAGCCTGGTCTACAAAGAGAGTTCTGAGACAGCCAGGGCTACACAGAGAAACCCTATCTCAAAAAAACAAAACAAACAAGATACTTGACTATGAAGCAGCTCAGCTGTGTAGGCTTCAGGCCCTAAGGTCAAGTCACCAGGACCTATAAAATAATAAAAGACTGGGTTTGTTATAACCTTGGTACTGTATTAACCAAGACAAGAGGATTGCTGTCCACTAACCTAGCTCCAGGAGACCCTTTCTCAAGGAAATATGCTAGTGAAAATATTAAAGTCAAGTCACACCTGGGCTAAAGATATGAGAGCTTAAAAAGACTCACTTTAAACTTTGTTTAAAGTTTCAGATAGAAATTTGTTCAGAAATAAAATTGAACCTTTTGATTTCAAAGTTAGGTTATTAAAAGTTAGCTAGCCATGGTTATCTTGTATTTGTATATTATCTTATTGTTTTGTTCTTGTTTGGTTGGTTTTTTTTTTTTTTTTGGTTTTTTTTTGGTTTTTTTTGGTTTTTGGAGACAGGGTTTCTCTATGTGGTCTTGACTGTCCTGGACTCGCTTTGTAGACCAGGCTGGCCTCGAACTCACAGCAATCCGCCTGCCTCTGCCTCCCAGTGCTGGGATTAAAGGTGTGCGCTACCACCGCCCAGCTCTTGTTTGTTTTTATATTTAAGGATTCCATGCTTTAAGGGGGGTGGAGAAGCTGGGGGTCGGGGAGCTAGAGAGATGGCTCAGAGGTTAAGAGCACTGTCTGCTTTTCCAAAGGTTCTGAGTTCAATTCCCAGCAACTACATGGTGGCTCACAACCATCTATACTGTTACTATTATGTATACAGCTCTGCCTGTATACACACCTGCAGGTCAGAAGGGGACATCAGATCACATTATAGATGGTTGTGAGCCACCGTGTGGAGCTGGGAATTGAACTCAGGACCTCTGGAAGAGCAGACAGTGCCCTGAACCACTGAGCCATCTCTCAGGCCCCAGTTTTTTGTTTTTTCAATGCTAGGAACATTCAGAGTCTTCTAAGAGCTACCTTGAAACAAAAGAGCTAGACATGTAGTTGCCAAGGATATCCAAGATTCTGGGTTTGGTCCCCATTTCCTAACACATACACACCCCTAAAAAGAAGTTATGACTACTTGTTGTTAAGCATTGTCATCCTGTTGTCCCACAGAACATACGGTGTTCTGCTTATCCGTTTCTACTGTGTGGTCATTAGCTGTCTCCCCACCATCACCTCGACATACTTCTCAGGCTCTGCCAATGTTCTGTTTGTGGGAACATATTTATGCATGACTTATTTTCACAAATATGAAAACTGTTAGTTTTTAATCCATGTTGTTGGAAATGATAGCCTAGCATCAGGCCTTAATTCCACAGTTTATGTGTCCCAGTCAAGTGTTAAAGAACCTTTTTAAAGTATCTCTTCTTTTTCTCCCCCTATGAGTTATGCTTTATGGACTGGTTGTAGAAAAGAGTATAATTTGAAAGCCTTTTTTTTTTCCAAGACGGGATTTCTCTGTGTAGCCTTGCTAGATTTCGCTTTGTAGACCATGCTGGCCTTGAACTCAGAACGACCTGCCTGTCTCTGCCTCCCTAAGTGCTGGGATTACCACCACTGCACCCAGCTTCGAAAGGTTATTGCTAACCTACACTTTAAAAGTGTGTTTATTATTAAGTTATTAGATGTGGGTAAAGTATACATAACCCTTGTACTGTGAAGGCTGGTTTTCACCAAAGCTCCAGAATTAGAAATTCTCCGCTCCTGCCCTCTGGGAAGATGAAGATGGTCAGAAGAGATCTAACTTTTAGGAAAATGTTCTGCAACACAGTCCACTTCCCCCTACTGATGGGTTATTAGTGAAATATTGAAGGTTTTGTTCTCTCGCTTGCCAGGCACACCCTCAAGTTCCACGTAAAGAGTGCAGAGAAGGCCTGCTTGAACATAATCACTGTTATTTTTTATTATGTATACAGTATTCTGCCTGCATGTATACCTGTAGGCCAGAAGAGGACATCAGATCACATCATATAGATGGTTGTGAGTCACCATGTGGTTGCTGGGAATTGAACTCAGGACCTTTGGAAGAGTAGGCAGCACTCTGAACCACTGAGCCTTCTCTCCAGCAGTGTATCGCTACTTTTTAATAATAATTTAGTAATTTAAAAAAGCATTACTATTGTGTTTTAGAGAAACATGAAATCTTCAGATTTTGGCACTGTGTGTACTGTCACCTTGAGATTGACCCGACACTGTTTACCTCTGGATCTACATGTGTGTATATACATCATGTGTGTGCCTGGTAACTGTGACTGCGAAGACCAAAATAGATATCAGAGTCCTTGGATTTAAGTTAGATAGTTGTATGCCACCATGTGGGTACTAGGAATGAAACCTGGGTCTTCTGCAAAAGCAACAAATGCTCTTAGCCACTGCGCCATTTCTTAGCCCCTGCCAGTGTCTCTGACTTTTTTTTAATTGTATAGTTGAACATTAAGTTTTTCAGCTTCTTGATGATTTTAGCGTTTCATTGTAATTGCAAGTTATTTGGTTTCTTTGAATTGCTTTTGCAGCTTCTATTTACTGCATTCATGTATTTTGCTCATGTGTTTTGAGCAGTGTATGTGTGCCCCTATAGATCAGAGATCAATTTACAGGAGTCTTCTCTCCTTGGGCCCTAAGTCTCAGGGATCAAACTCATGTTGTCAGGCTGGACAACAATCCCATTGCTTGCTGAGCCATTTGATAGGCCCTGTAATTCTACTTAAATTTTAAATAAAAGCTACAGCAGGCACTGGAGAGATGGCTTAACAGTTAAAAGCATTAGCTGCCCTTCCAAAGGACCTGAATTCAGTTCCCAGCACACAGCTCTAGCAGTTCATAATTGTCTGTTACTCTAGCTCCAAGGGGTTCTGACACCCTCTTTCATCTTGGGCACCTCTATACATGTGGCAGACACTCAACACACACTCAAGTAAAATTAAATAAAAAGTAATTTCTGAAAATTACTGGAAACTGGGTATGGTGGCACATGCCTGTAATCCCAACACTCCGGGGAGGCAGAAGAAGGCGAGTTCAAGGCCAGCCTCATCGACACAGCCCAGGACAGCCAAGGTTTCAGAGAAACCCTGTCTCAAAACAAAACAAAACAGAACACACACTGGGTAAATGCAAAGCTTTGACTAGATGGAAGATAGCCTTCTTAAGTACTGTTCAACGTGTATGAGACAGCAGAAGCAGGCCTGTCTGTGGATTGCAGGGACGGGTAAAGAGGGAGAGGTGTCCACTCATAAATAAGCAGTGATTTCTTTCTAATTCTGGGAGTTTGCTGTGGTAACAGTTGAACAACATGTAAGCCTACCAAAAACTTCTGAATTATAACTTTGAAAGAAAGAATTTTCATAAAAATTAGAAATATTGCCAGGCATGGTGGCGCATACCTTTAATCCCAGCACTTGAAGGCCAGAGGCAGACGGATCTATGTGAGTTCAAGGACAGCCTGTCTGAACTCCTAGAATCAAGCAGTCTATAGGTATTAGCCTTGATGTTTTGATTTGGTTTGGTTGGGCGGGGTTGGGGGAGGGGGAGTTGTTTTTTTGTTTTTTGTTTTGGAGACCCGGCTCCTCTTTGTAGCCTTGGCTGTCCTTTGTAGCCTTACTTTGTAGACCAGGCTGGCCTCGAACTCACAACGATCCACCTTCCTCTGCCTACCAAGTGGTGGGATTACAGGTATGTGCTCAATGTTTTATTCTTTAAGCACAAATCTTAAAATGTAAAGTTTGTGTTCCTTTAAGTTTCTGATGTTTTGAGACTTCATTGTGTTGTTCATAATTGCCTCGAACTTCTTATCCTACTGTTTGGAGTTTACTCATTTGCTTCTTTTGAGATAGTGTCTCTCTGTAGTTCTGTTTGTCCTGAAGCTCACTATGTAGAATAAGCAGGCCTCGAACTCACAGAGATCCCCTACCGCTGCCTGGAGGCCAGCCAGGTTTTTTGGCTTTTATTAAAGTAGCACTATGTTACCTAGACTGGACTCTCAACCTCAGCCTCCAAAGAGATGTTGTGAAAGGCATAAAACCTCATGCTTTTAGCCGGGCGGTATTGGAGCACGCCTTTAATCTCAGCAGAGGCAGAGGCAGGTGAATCACTGTGAGTTCAAGGCCAGCCTGATCTACAAAGTGAGTCCCAGACAGCCAAGGCTACACAGAGAAAGAAACCCTGTCTCAGAAAAACAAACAAATGCTTTTATTTAATTTGAATATTTTAATACTATAAAGAATACTTTGTGTGTGTGTGTGTGTGTGTGTGTGTGTGTGTGTGTGTGTGTGTGTGTGTGTGTGTGTGTTGGGACAACTTGGAGAAGTTAGTTCTTTCTACTTTGAAGGTTCCATCAGGGTGTTGTCTGTCTAAGGGCCACTTGGAGAGGTCAGTTGTCTGCCATGGAAGTGCCGTTATGCTCATGAGCAAGTGCTGTTTACCCACTGAGCTGGCTTACTGGCTCATTATTACCTTGTCTTACCATAACTTTTTAAATATTTTTCTGTTTTTTACTTATTTATTTATTATGCATACTATACTCTGCCTGCATGTGAGCCAGCAGGCTAAAAGAGGGCACCAGATCTCATTATTGATGCTTATGAGCCACCGTGCAGTTGCTGAGAATTAAACTCAGGAGCTTTGGAAGAAAAGCCAGTGTTCTTAACCTCTAAGCCATCTCTCTAATCCGATCTTTAAGACCTTTATTAATCCTTGAGAGTGTATCTATCATTCTAATGGTGTTTGAGAATGTTCTTTAAGCTGCTGAGCATATTTCATGTTTTTAATCTCAGGCTATGGAGTTACTGGTAGAAAAGGCAATTAGTAGTGCTTCTAGTCCTCAAAGCCCTGGAGATGCTCTGAGGAGAGTGTTTGAGTGCATCTCTTCAGGAATTATTCTCAAAGGTAAGTTGTGTATTTTTATTAAGTAAAGTTAAGTATATTTCTTTATTGAATAAGAGGCTTACTTTCTCAAATAGATAATGCTATTAATGTTTTTATCTCTTTATAATGATTATTGTAGGCAGCCCTGGACTTCTGGATCCCTGTGAAAAGGATCCCTTTGATACTTTGGCAACAATGACTGACCAACAGCGTGAAGACATTACATCCAGTGCACAGGTAATTGAATTCTTGTTCTTAACTTTGAGGGGTTTTATAATTAATTGTTTCTTTACGTGCAGTAACTGTAATATTCATTGTGATACTTATTTCAAAAGTAAGCCTTTACAAGTGGATCGCTGTGAGTTCGAGGCCAGCCTGGTCTACAAAGTGGGTCCAGGACAGCCAAGGCTACACAGAGAAACCCTGTCTCGAAAAACAAAACAAAAAAAAACCAAAACAAAAGTAAGCCTTTAAAGAAATTATTAAAAAAGATTTTTGCAGGGTGGTGGTGGCACATACCTTTAATCCCAGGTCTTGGGAGACAGAGGCAAATTGGATCTCTGAGTTCAAGGCCAGCTGGGTCTATAGGAGTTCTAGGACAGCTAGGGCTACACAAAGAAACCCTGTCTCTATATCTATAGGCAACATAACCCGCCCCTGCCCCCCCACCCCCACAAAGAGAAAAAAAAAAAAACCCAAAACGTTCAAGGCCAGCCTGGTCTACATAGTGACCTCTCAATCTCTCCCTCACTCACTCACTTCCTCTCCCTCCTCTCTTTCTTTTCTCTTTTTTTCCTTTTCTCTCTTTTTGGAGTTTATTTTTTATTTGGAATAGATTTGGATCTATCCAAATTTTATTTGGATAGAGTAGTGCCAAGAAAAGTAACTGCCAGCTGTCGAAACAGCAGATATTTAAACAGTATAATTATGACACAGATAAACCTTTGGATCAAAGACCCTAAAACTGGACTATTAAATATATAAGGGACTTTATATTTAATAAAGGATAAGTCATGAACAATGTGGGGGTTTTTTGTTTTTGTTTTGTTTTTGGTTTTTTTGGTTTTTTGAGACAGGGTTTCTCTGTGTAGCCTTGGCTGTCCTGGACTCGCTTTGTAGACCAGGCTGGCTTCAAACTCACAGCGATCCACCTGCCTCTGCCTCCCGAGTGCTGGGATTAAAGGCGTGTGCCACCACCGCCCGGTAACAATGTGGTTTTGAGAAAGCTAACTGATCTATAGGAAAAAATTAGATCTGTATGTGTATTAATAACATAGATAGATAGATAGATAGATAGATAGATAGATAGATAGATAGATA
>OU015749.1:56694382-56704979 GCA_907169655.1 Acomys percivali | reverse complement strand
ATAGATAGATAGATAGATAGATAGATAGATAGATAGATAGATAGATAGATAGATAGATAGATATCAAAAGACTTCAAGAAGCCAGACAAGGTAGCCACAGCTTTAATCCCAACACTTGAGACAAGCCGTGGATCTCTGAATTCTAGGAATTCTCTAGGACACAGAGAAACTCTGTCTCAAAAAAACATAAGTAGCCGGGCGTGGTGGCACACGCCTTTAGTCTCAGCACTTGGGAGGCAGAGGTAGGCGGATTGCTGTGAGTTCGAGGCCAGCTTGGTCTACAAAGTGAGTCCAGGACAGCCAAGGCTACACAGAGAGACCCTGTCTCAAATAAATAAATTTTCTATTCTTTCTGATTAATTCATGATGGTGAAACAACCCATTCAAGATGTTTATTAAATTATTTTTCTCATATTGTTATATGGGGAAGTAAACTTAACAAAAATTAATGTGCTGGACTGGAGAGATGGCTCAGAGGTTAAGAGCACTATCTGCTCTTCCAAAGGTCCTGAGTTCAATTCCCAGCAACCACATGGTAGCTCATGATTATAGATCTCTTAATGAGACCTGGTGCCCTCTTCTGACATGCAGGCACACATGCTGACAGAACATTGTATACATAATTTAAAAAATTCTTGGGAAAAAAAAAGAATTAATGTGCTTTTGTACCACCGAAATAGCTCTACAGGTAAAAGTGCTTGCTGCGCAGCCGATGGCTTGAGCGTTGGTCCCCACGCACATGGTAGAAGAGAATGACCCCAATTTGTATTCTGACCATGGAGTACACCTGCACACAAAAAGATGAATGAATAGATTACAAAGGACAAAGTTTAGAATGTTTTGACTTTTAAATTCTATATTCTAACTCTATTTGCAGTTTGCATTGAGGCTCCTCGCATTCCGTCAGATACACAAAGTTCTAGGAATGGATCCATTACCACAAATGAATCAACGTTTTAACATCCACAACAACAGAAAACGAAGAAGGGATAGTGATGGAGTGGATGGATTTGAAGCTGAGGGGAAAAAAGACAAAAAGGATTATGATAACTTTTAAAAGTTTCTGTAAATCTTCAGTGTTAAAATAGGTGCCAGTTTATTGGCTGTTTTCCATTCATAATAATGTCTGCTTAAAAGTTTATCAAGAATATAAAGAGTTTCATGGAAGAACCAAGTTTTTCTATGATATTAAAAATTTAATGTACAGTGTTAGGTATTATATGGATGGAAAGACACCAAAAAAAAAAAGCGACTAGGGGAAATACAGTGGTTTCTTTTTCCTCCCATTATTTTGATTTTATTTACTTGTTAACCTTGATCCCTGTATTTTTGTGTCTTTTATTAACTAGTGCATTGTGTTATTAAATCTTTACTGTATTTAATGCAGGAATTGTGCTTCAGTTGCTCCATGTATTTTTGATACTTTTATTTAGAAGTTTTATTTGCTTTGACACTAGTTGTAAGTTACTTTGTGTTATAGATAGTATCCTTTACCCCTTAATATTTTAAGGCAGTACGTTTTTTTGTAACGTGAAACTGCAGGATTTTTTCCTTTTGTTACTCTGTATGTGAAGGATTATAATACAAAAATCTACCCTGCCATTTGAGTGCTCAGAACTGGGTTTTTCTGCAGATCTTGTGGCATTTGTCTCTCTAGTGTGATATATAAAGGTGTAATTAAGACAAATTCGTTAATCTAATCAAGTTTGCTGTTAGTTGTGCATTAGCAGTATAAAAGCTAATATATATTATATGGTCTTGAAACAGTTTTAAAGCCTCTGCATAATTGATAATATGCATGATGTTTTTGTTTCTAATAGACATTTAAAAGTATAATTTAGGTTTAACGTAGATCTTTGTACAGTTGACTTTTTGACATAGCAAGGCCAAAAATAACTTTCTGAATACTTTTTCTTCTGTGCAAGGTGAAAGGGCATTTTTCACGTATAAGTGGGCTGTTGTTTTCAAAGGAACGTCATTATTGTGCAACTAACAGTAACTAACAATAACTAGCCCTTAATTATGGTGACAGCTCCTTATTGGTGTGTGTGCAGTTACACTAGCCCCTCTTACAGTATAAAACAGTTGAATGATCCCCACACATCATATCATCCAGGTCATTTATAGGTCTATTAACAGTGAGATTGATAAAGTGTTACTGATTTAAAAAATAAGATTACCTAAGGGAATAAACAGAAAATTATTTGGTATGGCCATCTTACATGCTTATGTCTCATACAAAATGCTAATACCCCTAGCAGTGGTGTAAACTGAAGTTACATCTTACTGTTGATATATGTATGCTCTGGTACACAGATGTTGTTTTGTTGTCACAGCACTACAGTGAGATACAGAAATAAAAACTTAAATTCATATAATGACTTAATTGTATTATATAAGAGGCTTGGTGTGGAAATGTTTGCTTGATACTACTTAACGCTTTAGTAAAACCTTATGTTATATATGTATCACTCCTGACAAGTGTGTGTATGCTGATCACATAATTCTGAAAGGTTTTAGATTTTACCACCATATTGGTTCATTTTTGTAAGGTTGAAACCCTCCCCCAGACTATGATTTAGGACTTTGGCAGTGGCGGGGGAGGGGGGGTGTTCTCTGCTTAGCCATGGCTATCCTGAACTCTTAGCATAGGCCCTACAATTCACAAAGATCCCCCTGCCTGTGCCTCCCGAGTGCTGGGATTACAGACGTGCACCACTGTGCCCAGCTGCATAAATTTTCTCTGAAAAAAATATTTTTAAGATTTACTTATGGCGGGGCGGTGATGGCGCATGCCTTTAATCCTAGCACTTGGGAGGCAGAGGCAGGTGGATCGCTGTGAGTTCGAAGCCAGCCCGGTCTACAAAGGGAGTCCAGGACAGCCAAGGCTACACAGAGAAACCCTGTCTCAAAAAACCAAAAACCAAAAACAAAACAACAACAACAAAAGATTTACTTATTTATTATTATGTGCTCTGTCCACGACAGAAGAGGTAACCAGATATCATTATAGATGGTTATGAGCTACCATGTGGTTGCTGGTAATTAAACTCAGGACCTCTGGAAGAGCAGTCAGTGCTCTTAACCTATGAGTCATCTCTCCAGCCCCTCACTATAAGTTTTTGAATATCCATACAATTTAATTTTTTTTTTAGGAAGGAAAATATTTTACCTCAAAACTTGGGGTCCAACAAAAGTTCCAGTCTCATAATTATGAGATATCTTCATCCTACTACATCACCACAAATATTTTTCAGGTGTTTGCATAAAACAGAAAAGGAAGGAACACTACCTATCACTTTCTCACACTAGTATTATCTTCTAGATACCCAAAGCTAATAAATACAAATTTTACATTCCTGTGGGACGATGCTGGAGAGGTCAAAGTCTGATGTATCCAAATAACCAACTGAGCCCATTCTGTTATGAAGGACTCCCTTTTTCAGCCATGTTCTCTCTTCCCCTGATCTGTGGACCCCCTAGGGAGTGTCACATATCCCTCAGGGAAGATTACTGACCTTATCCTTTCCTGATAAAATCTGTTCCTCAAAAGGACCTGGAGATTCCTGGAAGTACCCCCACCCTGTGCTAAGAAGATGCTGGTCTCCAGCAAATGACCTTTAATCCTACCTAGAAGTTCTTCCCCCCCACCCATGGGATAATTAAGTGCTGTGTTTTCCTTCTTGTGATAGTGTCGCTGCATGTAAATGAGGTTCTGTACACTGCATGCAAATTAAGTATCCTGGCACTCCTAGACTCAGCAAATCAGACATTCTCCCACAAATGCCTCCCCACTGCCTAAGGGGTAGAAATAAATGCTGCCTGGCTTGCTCGGGTACTGGAGCCATGGCTGACTCAGACTCCCATTTATTCTGGGAAGGGATCACTGCTGGACACCGGTGGCTTGACTGCCAGTCAAGGCAGCAATGGCAGAGCTTGCCTTGGCAACTGCAGAAACCTGCTCCATCATGGCTAGCTTTACTGCCAGTGAAGCACCACCAGGCCTTTGTCTCGTTGGACTTCCTAATATCCACCTGCTTCCTCTGCCATGCTTAGCAGAGCAGCTTGACAAATGGCTATAACACTTTTGGTAATATTAAGAGTCACTGATACGAGCAATTTCATCCTAAAAGAGCTAAACTGTAACACCCGGTGGAAAATCCTTTCCACCTCCCCCAGTGAGACAGAGAACCTTACCTAGCACAGAACCCTCGTAAAGCACTCTGGCAGTTCCTGAGAAAGAAATCAGATCTTTGACCTCAGGATCTGTCCTTGGCTGAAAGCAAGCAGTGCCTGTGGGACATAGAACCAGGCCACCCGCCGGATGCTTACCAACACATACTGCTAGCAACATTTTGAATAAAAAAGAAAGCATTTTGGCTGGAAAGATGGCTCAGTGGTTAAGAGTGCCGCCTGCTCTTACAAAGGTCCCTTGTTCAATTCCCAGCAACCACATGGTGGCACATAGCCATCTGTAATGTGGTATGGCGCCCTCTTCTGGCTTGCAGGAGTACATGCAAGCAGAGCACTGTATACATAATAATAAATAAATCTTTTTTTTTTTTTTTAAAGCATTTGAACTAGAATCAGGAACAAGACAATATTGGCTACTTTCTCCACTCTGGATCTTCAAAACTAAGTGGTATGGCCCTATCGCTGAAAACACAACATAGTCTGGTTGCAAAACAGTAAATAAACTAGAACTGGTCTAAAATTTCTGCCCTGCTGGCTAGCTTTCAGTCTGCTAGTTGGTATGTAGGCTTCTGAGTGAGGAAAGCCACCACTGACATCACCCAGCACAAAACCCTTAATGTCACAGTACCAGCCTACCAGCCATGGTGAAATAGTGGCATGAATGTGGTTTCGGTTTTGGTTTTTCAAGACAGCGTTTCTCTGTGTAAACTTTTAAACCAAGCTGGCCTCGAAGTCAACAGAGATCTGCCTGCCTCTGCCTCCCAAGTGCTGGTATTAAAGGCATGTGCCACCATGCCCAGTTAGTGCCATGAGTGTTAGGGAGATAACTTTTTTAGGATATTACTTTAGGATTGAATCTGAGACGTGTTCCACAAAAAGGGAACTCGTCCTTGGTTATGCAAACCTGACCAAAAGCTCATGGCTGGGGAGGTCATAGGCCTTAGATGGGAACCTACTACCATTGTCTTGATAAATTGACATGCTATCAAACTTCTTTCTTAATATTTATTGTAATTCACATAAACTAGTCCTGCCCTCAACACTGTTGAGAAAACCTCTCAGCAGTAGTCAGCTATTAATGTGAAGACACATAACTGTCAAGGTGCTAAGAATGGGATTGCCGGAATGCCCTGAATGCCCTAAATGAGGCATCTATATCCATTTCCTCGTGAAGATGCAGGAAACATTGAGGAAGAAGAGGAATATTAAGCCTCAGAGAGTGGGGAGCAGCATTGTGGGATATTCTCTTCTGGACATGAGTTGGCCATTGAACTCATGAACTCACTGCAGCAATGGTTACCTGCACAAGACCAAGCCAACAAGATCAGTCAACATTCTAGAAGGTAGCACAAATAGGACTCAGTAAGCTACAAAAAGGAAATCGGGGGAAAGGGACATGTAAGCGTCAACCTTTCCAAACCTACTTTATGTGGGGTTCATTAATGCTTATCCCTCCCTTTCAACTCACCTACTCTAGATAGGAGAGAAACGAGGTTAATGGGAACAGGAGAAGTAGACCTTGTTGAATTCAGTTCCTTGGAGCGATTCTTGAAATCCTTGGAACAGGATTTCAGCAGACCAGCAATTCCACCAAAGTTGCTGCTGGAACCTGGAACAGCAGCCAGAACCCAGAGCCTCAGCCGGAGCCTGAAGACTCAAAGCCTTCGATGGAGCAATTCTCTCTTGGAGCATCTTGAAGTGGAGTGACGAACAGCCAAACAATATCAAAACCCAAAAAGCCCCAGCCTCCTTCTTGGGCTCATATATATATATATCCTCTCCGAGTCTGTACTAGGATGTGTTTCAGCTGGCAAAAAACAAGCCCCCCCCCCCATGAGATGGTTCAACTTCTAAGTGGATAAACATCACCTGTTCTCTCACAAGTCTGTTCCCCATCCCACACTTGGGATCAAGACAAAAACATGTTTATATCCACTACAGGGATATGTTGTGGTACCTGGGGGAGTGAGGAGGAAAGTTGGATATGACCAAGATTCATTGTTTACATGTAGGATATCATTGAAGAATAAAAAATATTTTTAAAGAAGATTCATATCCTAGTTAGGGTTTTATCACTGTGAAGAAACCATGACCAATGCAGTTCTTATAAAGGAAAACATCTGGCCTGGCGGTAGTGGTGACACCTTTAATGCCAGCACTCCGGGTGGCAGAGGTAGGTGGATCGCTGAGTTTGAAGCCTGCCTGGTCTACAAAGTAAGTCCAGGACAGCCAGAACTACACAGAGAAGCCCTGTCTCGAAAAACAAAACAATAACAACAACAAAAAAGAAAAAATAAATAAACCAACAGAATTGCCATGGTCATGGTGTCTCTTCATAACAATAGAACAGTGACTAAGACACTAGGCTACATAGTGATAATCTGTCTCAAAATAGTGGGCAAGAAAGTGGGAAATAGCGGGGCGGTAGTGGCGCACGCCTTTAATCCCAGCACTCGGGAGGCAGAGGCAGGCGGATCGCTGCGAGTTCGAAGCCAGCCTGGTCTACAGAGTGAGTCCAGGACAGCCAAGGCTACACAGAGAAACCCTGTCTCCAAAAACCAAAAAAAAAAAGTGGGAAATAGATTTACCTCCTAGTCAAGCATAGTTGCTCACTCTTATAATTCCTGGGTTCACGCCATAACCCTGGAAGAAAGAAGAGGAGGAAGAACAGCAAGAAGGAAAAGATTAATGTTAGCTGTGACATCCTTTCTTTTCTTCCCCTTTTCCACGTTGTTCCCTGAGCCTTGGTGGGAATTGGGTTAACGCAGATGTCTTGTGTAGAGCTGAGCAACCTCTTTTTCTCAGCACCTTGACCAGCTCTGCATTTATCTCTGTTGATTGTTGTCCCCTGCAAAGAGAAGACCTCATACTAAGGCTGAAAATAGCCCATGTTTATGGGTGTAACAATAACTATTGAGGATTGGAGAGATGGCTCAGCAGTTAAGAGCATTGACTACTCTTCCAGAGGACCAGGGTTCAATCCCCAGCACCCACAAGGCAGCTCACACCTGTCTGTAACTCCAAGATCGGACACCCTCACACCGACTTACATGCAGGCAAAACACCAACGCACATAAAATAAAAACAAAAAAAAGTTTTTAAAGAATATTTAGAAGGTCATATCCCACTCTCCACTCAAATGTGGAGACTGTCCTGTCCATGGGCATATACAAGGGGAGGTAATCCCTCTGAGGAACAGTCATAGGGGAGGGGAATAAGGGGAAAATGGGAGGGAGGGGAGAGTGGGAGGATACAAGGGATGGGATAACCATAGAGATGTAACAAGAATAAATTAATAAATAATAAAATTTAAAAAAATAAATAAATAAAATTTAAAAAAAAGAATATTTAGAAGGCAACTTGGCAGCATGACCATTTAGCAAAAATAACAATAGCAAGTTCTACACTAAGGCTTATGACCCCTCCAACTATGAGCACTAGGATTACAGACCAGGAATGAAATTCCCTCCTGTACCCCCCTAAAAAAGTGGCACATGCCTTTAATCCCAGCACTGGGGAGGCAGAGACAGGCAGATCACTGTGAGTTTGAGGCCAGCCTGGTCTACAAAGCAAGTCCAGGACAGCCAAGATAACATAGAGAAACCCTGTCTCAAGAAAAAAAAAAAAAAGAAAGAAAAAAAAGAAAGAAAGAAAAGAAAGAAATTCCCTCCTGTAGAGCAGGCCTCAAATCTAATCAGAAAGTGGTTAGTTACCCACAGCATCCACTATTTTACTGGAAGCCACAATTTGCCTAGTACGTTGATATTGCAGCGTGCAGGGTCCAGTACTGGTAAGACCATTGTCTCAGGATTTTTATTGCTGTGAAGAGACAGGACAACCATGACAACTCTTAGAAAGAAAAACATTTAATAGGATGGCTTACAGTTCAAAGGTTTAGTCCAGTGTGCGTCACATGGGGAAGTATGGTGACGGGTAGGCAGACATGATGCTGGAGAAAGTGTAGAGAGTTCTCTCTCTGGATTGTCAGGCAGCAGGAGGAAAGACACACTGGGCCTGGCGTGAGCGCTTGGCACTTCAAAGCCCACCCCCGGTGATATACTTCCTCAAACAAGGCCGCACCTATCCCAACAAAGCCACACCAAGAACCCAGATGTCTCAGACTCATGGAAATGCAAAGCCTTCCTTTTGTCTGGCTCAGAGGAATGGGCTCCCAGCCTTCAGCTCTGCTCCCAGGATGACTGCTGATGAATGACTGTCCTTTAGCTAAAACCAGAGTACACAGAAAGCACCAATCACAGCTTCTGTTGAATGATTATTCATATATAATATCGAATTATTATTTTAGTGACATCAGTGGTTACTCCTCAATCAGCTTTATACCTAAATAACCACAGAGAGACTAGAATCTATTTTATTAGCACAATGCTGCACAATAATTACTCCATCCTAAACCTCCATGCTGGTATAGTTTCCTCCCATTCTGATTTCCCACTTTATACTTACTTTTTACTCACATCCTAGGTCCGGCTCATTCCTGCTGGTGCTTCCCGGTCTTCTCCTCCTGGCTCCATCCTCTCCCTCCTCCTCTTTCTCTTCCCCTCACAGGACCAGAATGTTCCACCCTATTCTCTGTTATTGCTCAGCACTGGCTAGTTGGTTTTTGGGTTTTTTTGTTGTTGTTGGATTTTTTTGTTTGTTTTTTGGTTTGGGTTTCAGTTTTTGGTTTTTCAAGTCAGGGTTTCTCTGGGTATCCTTGGCTGTCCTGGAGTCACTTTGTAGACCAGGCTGGACTTGAACTCACAGCAATCCACCTGCCTCTGCCTGCTGGGATTAAAGGCATGCCCCACCACACCCTGCATTGGCCAGCTGGTTTTTATAAGGGTCATAGAGAACAAGTGGTGACATGTTTACACAAACTTGAAACTGGAGATACTTAGAATATACATCACAATGCAATGTCTGGATTGATTCAGAGAGTGGGGTGGAGAAATCAACATTTGAATGAACAAAGGTAAACTTACACAGTCCACAGTTTTGCCAACATTTCCCCCTTTAAGTCCAATAAAAGGCTCCTTTTCGGCCGGGCGGTGGTGGCGCACGCCTTTAATCCCAGCACTCGGGAGGCAGAGGCAGGTGGATCGCTGTGAGTTTGAAGCCAGCCTGGTCTACAAAGCGAGTCCAGGACAGCCAAGGCTACACAGAGAGACCCTGTCTTGAAAAGCCAAAAAAAAAAAAAAAAAAAAAAAAAAGGCTCCTTTTCTTTCAATAATAAACTAATATACAATAATAATTATGGAACATTTATGAAAACTATCAGGCAAGATCTACATTTGAAATGTCCAGTTCATATGCATTTGGTAACTTAGAAGAAAATATTATCCTATCTATGAGAGTCCAAAGTTTTGTACCTAAATCAATCTTTATTCTATCTCATCTCTATCAACCTAAAAACAATCTATCCAGACCTAAAAGCATCTTTTTAACTCCTAAACAACTAAGCTTAATTGTAAAACTAAACTATGTGGTCTTCAACCCCATCAGAAAGTTGAGAAGGAATAAAACGAATTACCTGAGTGAACAGGAAGTAATGTTTAGCAGCTTCCAAAATAAAAATTGACAAAGCTAGTTTGCTGCCTGAATAGTCACCCAAAAACTGTAGCATTGAAGCATCATCTTCAGCCTTCTGACCCAGTATATCTGACAGACATATTTGCGAAGCAGGAATTATTAAGGACTTGCTTACTCTGCCTTGGCAGAGTTCTGCAGTCAACTCAGCCTGAATCCTAGCTTGCCCATTTCAGGCAGAATTCTGTCTGTGGCAGAAAACTAGGGTATTTTTGCCCAGTGCCTGGTTTGCCACATTTGAAGCCATCTCCATAAGGAGGTTCTTTGATGCTCATCATCTTCTTTGAGGTAGGCTGGGTGTTGCCAGGTATTGACATGTCTCATTGTCAAAGAATCCTTAAAATAATAAAAATATTTTAAAATGCTGTATTCTATAGGCCTCTGAGGTTTTTGAAAACCTTATCTATTTATTTTTATATAATCTGTCTATAGAATAAAATCTATCTGTTAAACCTAGGATGTATATTCCTGTGCTAAGTTAGACTAGTATTTGGCATGATCATGAATCTGATTGACTATTTATTAACTTATATTATTGAATTATCCTAGTCTGCAATAGCAGTTTAAAAGTATTGGATGTAGCCGGGCATGGTGGTGCACGCCTTTAATCCCAGCACTCGAGAGGCAGAAGCAGGTGGATCACTGTGAGTTCAAGGCCAGCCTGGTCTACAAAGGGAGTCTAGGACAGCCAAGGCTACACAGAGAGACCCTGTCTCAAAAAACAAAAAACAAAAAAAAGTATTGGAGGTAAACCTTGTATTATAAATGAGTTGTATGGGTACAATACCTCATACTAGAGTATATATATATATATATA
>OU015749.1:56667004-56686838 GCA_907169655.1 Acomys percivali | reverse complement strand
TCTCTCTCTCTCTCTCTCTCTCTCTCTCTCTCTCTCTCTTTCTGGTTTTTTCCAGGCAGGATGTCTCTGTAAAGCCCTGGCTGTCTTGGAACTCACTCTGTTGAAGATCAGGCTGGCCTCAAACTCAAGAGATTCTGCCAGTGCTGGCATTAAAGGTGTGTACCACCCCAGGCCTGGCTTAGTATCCTTTTCTATTAATCTCCGCCTGTTCCTTTTGCAGGAGGCTCTCTTCTGGAACCCAGGGCCAGGTTTTCTCAACTGAGTTACAAGCCAGCAAGCCCCAGTGATTCTCCTGTCTCCGCTGATCTGACTCCTTATGAAGGGGCCAGCACATGTACTCCAGTTCTCAAGATGGTGCAGCAAGTGCTCCTAACCTCTGAGCCATCTCTTCGGCCTTTGTGCTTCAGACAAGGCCTAGCATATGCCAGTATGCCTCAGACCTCGAGCTTATCAAGCTTGCACCATCATGCCTGGTTTATGTGGTGCTGGGAGTCACACTTAGGACTTTGTGCCACCTGAACAACTTTGTTACACCGTTCTTTGCAACCCAGGGTTGGAGACTTTGTGTTTGTTTGTTTTTGTTTTTGTTTTTTTGAGACAAGGTTTCTCTGTGTATTAGCCCTGGCCGTCCTGGAACTATCTTTGTAGGCCAGGCTGGCCTCGAACTCAGAGAGATCCGCCTACCGCTTGTCTCCTGAGTGGTAGGCATGCACTACCACCGACTTGGGTCGGAGCCTCTTAAGTTCTGTAACTCCTGGGGATGCTCAGATGCTGACATAGGCTGAGTTTGTACTCCAAGTTTCATGTGGTTGTGGCAGAGCTGATGTATTCAGAGGAGGTGCTGTGGGACACAGGGAGATGGGAGGGAGTGGGCGTGGACAACGGACAGAACCAGGTCCAGTCTGTCGGACTTAGCCTACCAGTTTTTAAGTAGTCCTGTAGAGGGCGCAGTTTCCTCGTTCCTGAAGCAGCCACAGATCATTGCTCTGACTGTATTGCCCCCCCACCCCCACCCCCGGAGTAATCTAAACCGCGGAGGACAGTGTTGGAGAAAATCTTAAAGGCCAGCTGGGCAGCAAGCCGGAAGCTGAAGCAGGAGCGTGGCTTGCAAATTTGAGGCTACACGGTACATAGTACCTTCCAGGCCGTCCAGGACTACATAGCAAGACCCCGTTGAAGAAAAAGAGGTGTGGGGAGGGGAAGGAGAGGGGGAGGAGGAAGAAAACAGGAGCACCCACCCCCTCACTCCTCCCGACCTAAGAGCTCTTAGCTCACCTCTAAGAAGGATGAAAGGATTTATTCTAGATACTGAGACATATTCAAGGGGCCAGGACGAGGCGCTGTCTGTGCAGCTTGGAGGTGCTGAGAAATTCGGAGGGTCTACCTCTTCAGCACTCTCTAAGCAAGCTGTCCAAAGAGCTGTTGACGCTGGGAATAGATTTATTGGATAGGATGGCATGGGGAATTATGCCAAAACAAGCAGAGACAGAAAGTGGTATTGGATTATTTGGCTGGTTGGCTTGTTGTTTTGAGGGGACACTGACTCTGGTAGTCCAGACTGGCTGGAACTCACTATGTAGCCAAAGGACTTTGAACTTCCTGATTTTCCTGCCTTAATCTCCTATGTTAATGTTTACTGAGTACAAGTGTTCACAAGCTACTTGGCTTTTTATTAAAATCCAAGTTACTTGAAATATTCACTATAAAATGGCTAATGTTATGTGACTGTCACCCTCTTATCTTTTATTGAAAACAGATATTTTTTGGGGGGTTTGATTTGTTGTTGTTGTTTGTTTATTTTTTTTCCGAGATGTTAGTTTATTTTTTGGTTTTTTCGAGACAGGGTTTCTCTATGTAGCCCTGCTGTCCTGGACTTGCTTTGTAGACCAGGCTGGCCTCAAATTTACAGAGATCTGCCTGTCTCTGCCTCCTGAGTGCTGGGATTAAAGGCTAGCACCACCACATCCCACCTGAAAAAAGATGTTTTTTAAATTTATTTATTATGTATACAGTATGATCAGATCACATTATAGATGGTTGTGAGCCACCGTGTGGTTTCTGGGAATTGAACTCAGGACCTCTGGAAGAGCAGTCAGTGCTCTTAACCGCTGAGCCATCTCTCCAACCTCCAAAAAGATATTTTTTAATATAATATATTCTGACAATGTTTTTCCCTCCAGCAACTTCTCCCAGATCCCAACTCCTCAAACACAAATCCACACTCTTTTTTGCTCTCTCCATTAGAAAACAAACAGTCATCTAAAAAAGAAAAGAAAGGAAGAAAGAAAAGAGAAAATAAAACAAATGTAAATAGGACAAAACAGATGAACAGAAAAGAAAAAGAGCCAAAGAAAAACCACAGAAAACACTTATAGATACAGAGACACACATATGCACGCACAGAAATCCTATAGAAACACAAAATTGGAAACCATAATAGATAAGCTTTAAAAGACCTGTAAGGGAAAAAGAAACCCTCCAAAAATACCATTGAATTTATTTTGTGTTGGCCATCTACAGCTGGGCGTGGGGCCTGCTGTTAAGTGTGGTTTGTATACCCAGTGAGACTGTCACCCTTTAAAAAAGGTATGATGAAATAATACAATAGTTGGGCGAGGTGGCACATGCCTTTAATCCCAGCACTAGGGAGGCAGAGGCAGGGGGATCTCTGTGAGTTCGAGGCCAGCCTGGTCTACAAAGAGAGTCCAGGATAGCCAGTGTGACACAGAGAAACCCTGTCTCAAACAAACAAACAAACAAACAAAAAAGAAATAATACAATATGTCTACTTTTTAAAAAGATTTATTTATGTATATAGTGTTTTATCTGCATGTACACCTGCAGGCCAGAAGAAGGCACCACATCTCATTATAGATGATTGTGAGCCACCATGTGGTTGCTGGGAATTGAACTCAGGACCTTTGGAAGAGCAGCCGATGCTTTTAACCTCTGAGCCATCTCTCCAGCTCCCAGTACAATACTTCTTAAGTTACTAATTATTAGGGCTATATAATAATCCCCCTGGCTAGGAATTTAAAGTTAGAAAGAGGCATGTTCAGAAAACTTTTTTTTTGCTTATTTGTTTGTGGTTTTGTTTTTGTTGTTTTTGATACAGGGTTTCCCTGTGTACCCTGAACTGACTTTGTAGATCAGGCTGGCCTGGCCAGAAAATGCTTAAAACATTTCTCAGCTAGGCAGTGGTAGGGCACACCTTTAATCCCAGCACTAAGGAGACAGAGGCAGGGGGATCTCTGAGAGTTCAAGGCCAGCCTGGTCTACAAAGTGAGTCCAGGACAGCCAAGGACAGAAAAACCCTGTCTCAAAACAAAACAAACTAACTAAAAAAGAAGAGAGAGAGAGAGAGAGAGAGAGAGAGAGAGAGAGAGAGAGAAGAAAGATTTCTCCAAATATGAAGTTTCTCTTTCTAAAGACAACCAAAGCCAGAATTCTCTTTATATCTATGCAGAAAGGTTTTATTCCCATACAAAGAGATCAGTATAACAGGACTCTTCAGTGACGCCAGCTCTGAGGAGGTGAAGGCATGAGGATTCGAAGTTCAAAGCCAGGCTGAACTACATAGTGAGTTCACAAACAGCCTGGGCTGCAGAGTGAGACACTGTCTCAGAGAAAGGGAGGACCACATATGGAGGACATGTAGGCAGATGAAGCCAGGTTGTCTGACTCCTGAATGGTTGCCTTTAGCCATCAACCTGCACGGCTAAACTGTTTCCTCCTTTTTTTTTTTTTTTTTTTTTTTTGGCTATATGGTACCCAATTTAATTGTTATCCTGTAATTTTCTTCCACCCCTATTAGTGAACATTTACAATATTTCTTACTCAATGTTTTATACACACACACACACACACACACACACACACACACACACACACACACACATACACACACACACGTAGTTAGTGGATGGAGGCACAGGCTGTAATCCCAGGACTTGGAAAGTGGAGGCAGGAGGTCAACCCTCAGCCTATGAGGCCAGCTTGGGTTATTTGAGATCCTGTCTCAAACTGAAACACAGCATCAAAGAATTGTAATTAGTAAGCATGCTTATACGTCATTTCAAACATGTGTATCTATGGGATACATTTATTATTATCATTTATTAAGACAAATTTTTATAACTAAAATTCCTTAGACAATTTTAATAGTCTTTTTAAAAAAGATTTATTTATTAATTATTATGTATATAGTGCTCTGCCTGCATGTATACCTGCAGGCCAGAAGAGGGCACCAGAGCTCAGTATAGATGGTTGTGAGTCACCATGGAGTGAGTTGCTTTGGAAGAACAGTATACTCTTAATCTCTGAGCCTTCTCTCCAGCCTAAAAGGTTTGTTTGTTTGTTTAGTGTGTGTGTTTCTGTGTCTATGCATTTATTTGCATATGTGTGTTCAGATGCCCATAGAAGTAAGAAGAGTGTGTTGGAATCTCTGGAGCTGGAGTTCTAGCTATTGTAAGCTGCCCAATACAGTCATTGGGAACCAAGCACCTCTGCAAGAGCAGCATAGCTCTTTTAGTTGCTAAGCCATCTGTCCAACTTCTCAAGACAATTTTTAACAGGACTGTATGCGTGCCATCTCTCTGCCTCTTCCACTCCTCATGTCCTGGGCCTCTGAGCCATGCGGTGGATTTGCTTAGCCATGCAGCACTCAGTGGTTAGTGTCGTTCTGGTTATGAAGGGGACTGAGACCATACTGTCCTTAAGAACCTTCTGGACTGGCCAGGCTGGAGTGAGTCACAATGCACTCCTGGTCAACCTTTATTTAATGAATAAGCCTAGCAAACCTCTGGCTGGAAGAAGGCGGAATTAAATGAGGCTCCCTAGGCTTCTAACCACCACGTAACCAGCTTAGGCTGTGTATCTTGTAAAACGACAGAACTAACTAAATAAATAAAAGAGTAAAACTAAATAAATAAGCTGAGTGTGATGGTCTCTAATGCAGTCTAAGCTACTGCAGAAGTTGGTGGCTGAGGATTGCTGAGCCAGGAGTTTGAGGCCATTCTCAATAGGACAACAGGGCAGAAAATAGGAAAAAAAAATAGCTTTCCAGCAGGTTATCCTGTTATGACTCTGACTCTCTCTCCCTCCTTCTCTCTCTCTCTCTCTCTCTCTCTCTCTCTCTCTCTCTCTCTCTCTCCCCTCCCCCCTCTCTGTGTGTGTCCGTCTGTCTGTTTGTCTCATTATGTAACACAACTGGCTTCAAGTTCATGATCTTCCTGCCTTTACCTCCAGGACAAAAAAGAAAGAAGTCGGATGACACCAGACTCCTTCGTAAAGTTGAAATGTAGAAAGTGGCCATACAAGGCCAGGAAGTTAGCTCAGTCAGAGCAGTTTAAGTTAGTATTAGGAACACATGTTTTTGGTTTTTGGGTTGTTTTTGTTGTTGTTGCTTTTGTTTTTGTTTTGTTTTGTTTTTTGTTTTTTCGAGAAAGGGTTTCTCTTGGCTGTCCTGGACTCTCTTTGTAGACCAGGCAGCCCTTGAACTCACAGCGATCCTTTTGCCTCTGCCTCTCTGAGTGCTGGGATTAAAGGTGTGCACTGCCATGCTGGGTCCGGTGTTTTTGGTGTCTTTTAAAGGCAGGTTTTGCGGTGTGCATTTGTGATCCCAGCTGAACAGGAGATGGAGACAGGTGGATCCCTAGTACTCATCGGCAAGTTCCAGGCCAGTGATAAATGCTGTCTTTAAAAACAAGGCGAAATGCCGGGCGGTGGTGGCCCACGCCTTTAATCCCAGCACTCAGGAGGCAGAGGCAGGCGGATCGCTGTGAGTTCGAGGCCAGCCTGGTCTACAAAGTGAGTCTAGGACAGTCAAGGCTACACAGAGAGACTCTGTCTCGAAAAACCAAAAAAAAAAAAAACCAAGGCAAAGCCGGGTGTGGTGGCATGCCTTTAATCCTAGCACTAGGAAGGCGGAGGCAGGAGGATCACTGTGAGTTCAAGGGCAGCCTAGTCTACAAATCGAGTCCAGGACAGCCAAGGCTACACAGGGAGACCCTGTCTCAAAAAACAAAAAATAAACAAATCATTAAATAAAATAATAAATAAATAAGTAAAATAAAATAAAAACAAGGTGAGTCGGGTGTGGTGACACAAGCCTGGTCTACAAAAACAAGTCCAGGATAGCCAGGAATACACAGAGAAATCCTGTCTCAAACAAACAAATGCCACCCAAGAATGACTCCTGGCCTACACACACACACACACACACACACACACACACACACACACACACACGATATATATGAAGCCACGCACATGCGCTTTAGTGTTTGAAAGGTCTGTATATGTCGCTTCTGTGCTCCCTGATCTCTGTTTCTCACACTAAGTTACTTCATCCACCAACTACAAATAGATATTGAATTCCTATAGAGTGTGAGGTACCTGTTAGGTCAAGATGAACAAGATATACACATGGATTGTATCAAGTAACTCCAAAGAGAAGGAAATGTCAACAGCTAAGCTTCATATAGCTATGTGCCATAATCAAATGTTGCCTGGTAAGGGAGGAGCAGGGCTGCGTTGGTTGAAGCAAGCTAAGATTGACTCCTGTTTAGAATCTGCTGTGAAATTACAACAACATTGGGAGAAAGAGTAAACCTTTGAACTTTTAAAAAAATTTTATTTCTTTATTATGTATACAATGCACATTATATCACATTATAGATGGTTGCGAGCCACCATGTGGTTGCTGGGAATTGAACTCAGGAACCCTAGAAGAGCAGTCAGTGCTCTTAACCACTGAGCCATCTCTCCAGCCCCAAACCTTTGAACATTTATATGTACCTTGTAATATTTCCAAATCTCCAAGCTACCCTCTGTATATTGTTTTAACAAATATTTTTGTTTTATATGAGTGTTTTGCCTCCGTGTATTTATGGATACCACATGTGTGTGCCTGATGATGCCAGAAAATGGAATTGGATCCTCTGCAACTAGAGTTAAAGATAGTTGTGACATGCCATATAAGTGCTGGAAATGGGACCTGGGTCCTCGGAAAGAGCAGCAGGTGCTCTGAACTGCTGAGCCATCTCTTCAGACTCATTTGTTTAGTAATAGAGAATAGTTTGACCTTGGCAGGGTGGGCTTTTCAGTCACCTGGGAATGGCTCTTCTCATGAGAGTTGACCCACACCCTAAAGATCAAACCTTTACTAGTAGCTGGAAAACCATAAGAACAAAACGAAAACTATTTTCTCTGCTCATTTCTTTTCTTTCTGTTCCTTAATTAAAGAAAGTGCGTGGCCAGGGGTAGTGCTGGCACATGCCTTTAGTTCCAGCACTTGGGGGGTAGAAGCAGGCAGATTTCTGAGTTCGAGGCCAGCCTGGTCTACAAAGAGAGTTCCAGGACAGCTATGGCCACACAGAGAAACCCTGTCTCTAAAAACAAGAAATGAACAAACAGCCAGGTGTGGTGGCGCACGCCTATAACCCCAGCACTCGGGAGGCAGAGGCAGGTGGATCCCTGTGAGTTCGAGGCCAGCCTGGTCTACAAAGTGGGTCCAGGACAAGCCAAGGCTACACAGAGAAACCCTGTCTCAAAAAACAGAAACAAAACAAAACAAAACAAAAAAAAAAGAAATGAACAAACAAAATGCATGTGAAGTAGAGCTTTCTAGATGAGCATAACCAATAGGACTATTGTACTATAAAGAGAATCTACTGAGAAGGCTGGCCCATGTAGTCTAATGACGGCTTTCTGCATGGTAGCTGTTCAGTCGGAGGATGCCGGATGCATTAGCAGCCCCAACGTGGCGCTGAAGGCCTAGGAGATTCCTGGACAGCCTCAGGCCCAGGCTGGAGTATGATGTAAGTGAAGGGGCCAAGAGTTGCAGCAGTAAGTGCAGGCAGAATCAAGGCAGACAAGAGAAGAGAACTGATGCTCTCTCAACCTGTTTCTGTCTGGGCCACCTACTGGAAGGCACAGCCTGCTCTTAAGGAGTGTCTTCTCCCGCAGTTAATCCTTCCTGGAAATGCTCTGCTAGACCAGCCTATAGGTGTGTCTTTAGTTCATCCCAAGATTATCATCAGGGCTGGAGAGATAGTTCTGGAGTTAAGAGCACTTGCTCTTCTTAACCTGACTTTTTTTTCCTAGCACCAATGCTGGGTATCTTAAAAGTGCCCATAACTGCAGCTTCAGGGAATACGAGACATCCTCTGTGGGCACCCACACATGAATATGTATACATATTTTTACATGTGTGTGTCTGTCTACATACATATGCACATATATATATATATACATGTATGTATGTAGATAGACACTCACATGTAAAAATAAAATAAATCTTTTAAAAACAGTGAGTATTCATCAGTGAGTGAAAAATGACTCTAGAAGCATGTATGATTCCACACTGGCTGCTGTAACAGTTGATAATTTATAGATAATAGAAATTTGCTTCTCATTGTTCTGGAGGTTAGAGAATTCCAGAATAAGACATCAATAGATTCCAGGTTGGGAAGGGTGGCCCCATTCGATGATGACACACTCTTGCTGAGCTCTCTGATGGGAGAAGGCTAGCCAGAGCCCTCTGCTCTCACAAAGGCATTTCCTCAAGATGTAATGACCTCCTCCAAGCCTATGTCTTCCTAACAGTCTCACACAGGGAGGGACAGGGAAAGGGACACTTTCAGAGGGTGGCAAACCAGCTGGCTTTTTGGTATTTAGAAACTTCCATTTGTTGGCTCTGATTCTTGGGACGTGTGTAGAATCAGAGACAGGTCAGGCTTCCAGGATCATATTACACCAGGGCTTGACCATCAGCAGATGTTAAAGATCAGGCTGATGTTTAATGCTCTATGGCCTGAAGAGAGGGACCTTTGCTTGGTAAAGGCTTTTCTATGAAAAGCCAGTACTTCTGTTCATGGTTTGGGCCAGATGCTGAAAACAAAAGCATCAGAATCTGTCTGGTACAACTGAACTAGGGTCACTTCTTCCTGGGAACAACCTGGGGGAAGTTTGTTGTTAGGAGTTGAGATGGATGTGAATGTCTTATTTATAGACCAGGTTGACCTGGAACTTTTTAAGTAGTCTGAGTTGGCCACAGATTCATACTCTTCTTGTCTGGCCTCCCAGATGTTGCACTACCATCCCCACATTCTGTGTCACTTGTATTTTACATCGGAGATCTTTGGGAAGGAAAAGAACTCTGTTGGGATTTTAAAAAGGAAAGAAAGAAAAGCTGCTGGTGAGACTAATGTACAGGAAGGGGCCTGACACTTGAAAAATGAATTGCACAGGTTTATCATTTCTCAGTAGTTGGAACTTCTAAGGAGCTGCACCGTCTTACTCTTTTGTCTAACACAATGCTCTGGAGGGAGAATTCACTTTGGTCTTGATCACTCGAGGTGAGTGCCCCAAAGGTGGAATTCAAATGAACTGTGTGTGCAAGCGTGCTTGTTTGTTTGTTTTTGTTTTTGTTTCGAGACAGGGCTTCCCTGGCTGTCCTAGACTCGTTTTGTATTCCAGGCTGGCCCCAAACTCACAGCAATCCTTCTGCCTCTGCCTCCCTGAGTGTTGGGATTAAAGGTGTTCGACACTATGCCCGGCTCAGGTTCATGTTTTTATTTGCAATCTTGGTTTAAAATGAGAGGGCTGTCGATAACTTGGGAGAGTAGATAAGTCTTACGGGCTTTTGATATTTTACCAGTTAGAAACAAAGCAACGAACAAAGTTTGAAGTTGACAAAACATTTTATGGGCTCTTCAGTCTATTATTTAGTTCCCGCCTGCTCTCTCTCTTTTTCTTTTGTCTGAAGTTAAAGTGGGACATCGTTGATGTGGATTCGAAGCTTCTACGGAGGCTTTCAGCTCAGCAAGCTTTCAGAAACTCAATTTCAAAGCTGCTGGCAAGTAAATAAAGGCGTTGAACGACTTAGTGACCGCAGGATCATTGGACAAACGGCGACGTCCTCGCTATCCAATCGTGGGGAAGTCCAGAGAGAGTGCCCTCTGGATTGGCTAGAGCAAATATCTCTTCAGGTAGTGCCCCGTGCCAATCAGAGCACGCCCGGGGGCGGGCTCTGCCGCAGACAGCCGAACAGAGCCTGCCATCCGAGGCGTTCACACTCTCTGGACAACAAGGGAGTGGGCGTGGCCAGCGCGAGGGCTGTGGGCGGGGCCTTCAGCCCGAGAAGGGCGAACGACAGTGGGCGTGTCCCAGGTCGGTAGGCGGGGCGCGCGGCCTGGGCGGGGCGAACGGTGTCAGCGGCGGAGCCGGATGCGGGCGGTACCGCCGCCGCCGCCGCGGCCCTAGGGATGGGCGGAGCCCCGGCCGCTGGTGCTGGTGGCCGCCGCCGCTGCCCGAGCAGGATCCGGATCCGCCGCATCTGCTGCCGCGAGTCGTTGCTTCGCAAGGCGGCGGGATGCTGGGGAAAGGGGGAGTCGGCGGTGGCGGCGGCACCAAGGCGCCCAAGCCCTCCTTCGTGTCGTACGTGCGCCCTGAGGTGAGAGCGCCCGGCGAGCGCGGCGGCGGGTGGAGCGGCCGGGGCAGGGGCGCTTCCTGCCCGGGAACCGGGCGGGGCGAAGCGGCTGGACGCTCTAGGGCCTCCGGGCGGGCCGCGGCCCGGACCCCTGCGGCGGGCCTGGCAGGTGCTGGGGCAGGGCCCTGTCGCTCGCCACGGTGCCTGTAGGCAGGAGCCGGAGCCGGGGATGTCGTGCGGCCGCCGAGCCCCAGGTATCCCGGAAGGGAGCAGAAGGCAGCACGCAGCCTGGTGGGTATGCTCTACTCTGGACTTTCTCTGTGAGTCTTGTGAGCTCGTCGGCTACGGGACGCCGGCTGCCTTCTGTGCCTTTTGATGCCGCAGGCGGGACGTGGTGCACTGCCTTCCGTCTGCGCTGCTTTGGGGGAATGTGGGTCGGCCCTGGCCTCTTTTGGTATCTCCCCAGAGAAGCCTCCTCCCGCTTCTTGCCGTTTCATCTCACCCCTTCCAATCTGCAATTTTTGGTGAAGAAATGTTTTCACTCGGGAAGTACTTTCTGAGCTCCTACTGTGTGCCAGGTACGATCCTGAACTAACAAAGATCGCTCCTTCCTGGGAGCTTATGTGAACAGAGAAACAGTAAACGATATGCGTAAGTTAATTGTATGGTATTTAAAAGATACTGAGGGGAAGGCATCTTTTCATTCTTGCGAAAGTGGTATTTTCATTCAAGACTTGGAAGACGTTAGGTCTAGGTAAGGGGTTCTGGACAGCCCCAGTGTAAGGCTGCCCTTTGGCTCCCTGCATGAAAAGGCGGCACAGGGGAGGAGGTTTGGAGAGACCAAACCTCCTAGACCACGTTGAAGCCTTCTCATTTTGGATTTGTGAAAGTTGTGAGGTTTTTTTTTTTTTTTTTTTTTCTGCTTCTACAATTTCACTTGTTTTTTGTTTTTTTGTTTTTTGTTTTTTTTTTGGTTTATTTGTTTGTGGGTTTATAGGTCTTTCTGTTATGTAGCCTGGCTGTCCTGGAACTCACAGTGTAGTCTGGCTTTGAAGTCACTGAGATCTGCCTGCCTCTGCCTCCTGACTGCTAGGACTAAAGGCAGTAATAGTACTACCATGGCCAGCTTCTGCAATTTGATCAGTACTGTGCGGGTAGATGCTTTGCCAAATTCCGTGCCTCGCCAAGTCTTCCCACTTTTCACCTCCGTTAAGGTGGAAAACAGGTGGGCTAGGGATGAGAAACCAGATACCTAGGGCCTGCAGCCTTTGCGTATGTCTCTTGAAATGAAGACATCTCGTGGAGAGTACTAGAACGGGTCCTGTTTTTAGTATTAATTTTCAAATAAAAACGACTTCCTCTGTCATAACTTGATAGCTAAGAGGCAGGGTTATCTCACAATTTCGACAGGCTCTCTCTGTACCCCATAGAGGTAATGTGATCAGTTTCTCTTTGTCTTTAGTGCACCGTAGTTGAAAGGTAACTGATTTTAACCTTTCCTATTTAGTGAGAGTAAACTATGAGAGAAAAGTCTTCTGAAGTGTGGCCAGAGTTCACAAGTGCTCACTCTTTCATCTGAAAAGTGTGCTCTTTGCTACAGGCCCGGCTGTGACTCCTTTGAGAAGTAGTGGGGAAAGCAGTGCGTGTCTGCCTTTAGAGCAGTGACATGAGGTTGCTGTGCACGCTTGCTGTAGTCTGTTCTGGATGGCGTCCTCCACTCAACTGCGTGGTTTAGTAAAGGATAATGGTAGGAGGAGGCGAGAGAGCAGTTTATTTTTATGTAGCTAGCTTTGCTACATAATGGGTGAGCTGCTAGCATTGAGAGTGTTGCTAATGACCCTCAGCGCCCTGAGTCTGATACCCTTTTGGTTCAGCCAGTGGGAGCCACAAAATGCTTTTATGAAGACTAGCTGTACACTATTTCTACTCTGCTTCCACTTAACTATCTGCCTGTCTCGTGTGTTGTGTGTGTGTGTGTGTGTGTTTATTTGTTTATTTTTGGTCTTTGGTTATACCACCCATACCAGTCTGAAGAGGCCCAATGCATCTGTTATCACATTTTCTCTGTGTGCAGTTCTGGAGAGAGGACACATGATAAACAAGTGCTCTACCACTGAGCCACACATCCCAGCCCATCACCTCTCTCTTTGTACCACTTTCCCCAGCTGGTAAATTTGCAGTTTCTCAGATGCTTTCATATCTGTGGATGACTTGAGTTGCAGAACCTTCTTCACACCTTGTCGGGTAATGATGCCTGCTCTTGGCAATGAGCCTGCTGACAGATCTTAGAGCCTCCAGAGGCAAAAGCCTTCAGTAAAGCCAAACTAGAGCCTCTCCGGAGTCAGCATTTTCTGTTCAAAAGCGCTGGGTAAAGTGTTAGAAGGTGAAATCATTAAACATGATCCTCTTTTTCTCCCTTGTGATCCAGAAGGCCTGCAGTGATAGCCTAGAATGCAGGGTAATAGTTAACGCCAGCTTCCGTGTCTCTGCCAAAGTGACCTGAATTGTTTTGTCATAGATTCTACTTTGGGCATGTGTTGTAATCTGTTCAGAGGTCTCTGATAAGTGGGAAGCCGATGGTTCTGGAAGTTGAGGGCTACAGGAAGCAGATTTCTGGGGCCAATTTGCTACTTGATAGCTGATCCCTAGAAATATCTCAGCACCCCTACTTTAGCTCAGCCTCAGGCACAGGTTACAAAAAAAGTCTGGCAGTGTGCAGCAGGCATACTGAGCTGTGTCCCAGGGAGGCATCTGGGGATAGTTTGAGTGCAGAACCACGTTTGTTTCATGTGAAAATGGAACACCTGTGTGAATTACTGTGCCTGCAGGAGCTGAAAGTGTTTATTGTAGGAAAATGAGATAAAGTTATACAAAAAATAAGTAAAAGTTAGAAATATGTGCTGGCTGTTGTTAGGTCTTGCAGAGGATCTAAGTTTGGTCTCAGAACCAACAGCACCTCACCACCACCACCTGTAACTCCAGTCAGGGTACAGGAGGCCTCCTCTCTTCTGCCTCGTCAGACACATACATGGGGCAAACATTCACATACACAAAAATAAAAATAAATCTTAAAAAAAAAAAAGAGGTAGAGGCAGGCAGATCTCTGTGAGTTTGAGGCCAGCCTGGTCTACAAAGTCCTGGTATCTAGGGCTACACAGAGAAACCCTGTCTCAAACAAAACAAAACAAAACAGGCTGGATTTGGTGCTGAGGAGATGGCACATTGATTAGAAGGACCTTGCTGCCAAGACTGAGGACTGGAGTCCAACCTGTGGTGTGGAAGGAGAGAACCATTTCCCACAAGTTGTTTTTGACTTCCACGCTGTGGCATGTGAGCACCCACACACATACACACATTCTAAAATTAAAAAAAAAATCATGTTAAGAAATTACAAACTGCTGGGTGCAGTGGCTCACACCTTTAATCTCAGCACTTGGGAGGCAGAGGCAGGCGGATCTCTGTGAGTTTGAAGCCAGCCTGTTCTACAAAGAGAATCCAGGACAGCCAAGACTACAAGAGAAACCCTGTCTTAAAAAAACAAAAACAAAAACAAAACTGGAGCTGGAGAGATGGCTCAGAGGTTAAGAGCACTGACTGCTCGTCCAGAGGTCCTGAGTTCAATTCCCAGCAACCACTTGATGGCTCACAACCATCTGTAATGTGATCTGATGCCCTCTTCTGGCATGCAGGTGTACATGCACATAGAACACTGTATACATAATCAATCAATCAATCAATCTTCTTTGCCTGGTGTGGTGGCGCATGCCTTTAATCTCGGCACTTGGGAGGCAGAGGCAGGTGGATTGCTGTGAGTTCGAGGCCAGCCTGGTCTACATAGCTAGTCCAGGACAGCCAAGGTGACACAGAGAGACCCTGTCTTGGAAAGAGAGAGAGAGAGAGAGAGAGAGAGAGAGAGAGAGAGAGAGAGAGAGAGAGAGAGAGAACAAACAAAAACCCAAAAAACAAAGAGATTACAAACGTATTAACTTACAATGCATCCTGTTAGATATATGTGTACAGTATATGGGTATGGATGCAAAATGGAATTAATATTACCAATCATATTCTTAGCTGCCTCTTTCACCAAAAATGCATATTGTAAACACCTCTCCATATCAGTTAGACTACAGTCAGGCTTTGTGTCTCAATAGAGACACAGTGACAGGAGAGGCCAGGCAGCACACACAGCCAAAATAGCTGATGGGATGGTTTTTGTACTTAGAAACCAATGCTGAATGACACTGTGATTGTTCAAAGTTACCAGTTCTTTGCTAACCTACTTGACATTTTAGAAAGAATTTATTTGTTTTATGTATATGAGTGTTTTCCTTGCATGTGTCCTTGACTCCAAGGAGGTCAAAAGAGGTCATTTGAGCCCCTGAAACTGGAGTTATGGATGGTTTTGAGTCACTTTTGTGGGTGCTGGGAACTGAATCCAGGTCTTCTTTAAGAGTAAGGAGTATTTGTAACCGCTGAGTCATCTCTGCAGGCCTTGTGGTCATTTTTAGTGATTAGATATGCCCAGAAGCTTGAACAGCAAGGCAAGTAGGCAGCCCTAGGAGGAGGAAGGTCAGCTTTGACAGAAGTACATTCCACTGTGATAGGATGCTAAATGGAAAGCTTCATGGTGCTTGTGTGTTCTTTAAAACAGGCTTGGAAAACTTGGCTCTCACAGTGCTGCCGTGCACACCCATTTTTGCATGGCATTCCAAATATGGTTAAATTGTACTTGCTTATGGGGTTAGTCAGTGTTTGACTTGGATATACTAATAATAGTACCAGAGAATTGTTTTGTGGGTTTTTTTAGATTGGGAAGAAAATATAATTTGTCCTCCAGTTTACAGATGTGTAAACCGAGTCTGCAGGGTTAAGTGTTCTTGTGCAGGGCCACAGGATTACTGAACAAAGAACTGTCCTCTAAAGATCCAGAAGTGACAGGGCCTAGCCAGGCCCATAAGAATTCAGGAATGGTTTTGTGTGGTCCTGAGTGTGTAAGAAAGCAGGCTGCAGAGTGGCACACAAAGCCTGGAATTCCAGCACTTAGGGAGGCAGACAGAAGCAGGCAGAGCTCTGAGCTCAAGCCAGCCTGGTCTACAAAGTGAGTCCAGGACAGCCAAGGCTATGCAGAGAAACCCTGGCTTGAAAAAAGAAAAGAAAGAAAGAAAGCAGGCTGAGCAAGCCTTTAGGAGCAAGCCAGGAAGCAGCTTCCTCCATAGGATCCCTCAGTGGTGGATTGTGACCTGGAAGGGTAAGTAAAGCAAATGAAACTTTTCTTCCCCAGGTTGCTTTTGGTCGGAGTGTTAAATCACAGCACTAGAAATGCCAAGACAGGGAGAAAAGGCAAGAAGGGAGATGGAGATGGAAAAGGATATTTTTGTTTTGTTTTGGGGTTTTCGAGACACAGTTTCTCTGTGTGGTCCTGGCTGTCCTGGAACTTGCTCCGTAAACCAGGCTGGTCTAGAACTCACAGAGATCCGCCTGCCTCTGCTTCCCCAAGTGTTGGGATTAAAGGCATTTAAAGGCATGCTCCACTACTGCCTGGCTAGAAAAGTTTTTATTTTTATATTTTAAAGATTTATTTACTTATTTCAATGGGCATCATTGCTTTATCTGCATGTACACCTGCAGGCCATAAGAGGGCATCAGATCACATTATAGATGGTTGCGAGCCACCATGTGGTTGCTGGGAATTGAACTCAGGACCTCTAGGAAGAGCAGGTGGTGCTCTTAACCCGCTGAGCCATCTCTCCACCCCTGGAAAAGGATTCTTTTAAGTTGTAAGAGCCTTTTCTCTTTATCCCCCAGGACATATGTATTGTTTCCTAGACCTTAGGTCCGTTTCTTTGGTGAGAACTGGATTTGTGTATTTCTTTTTTTAAAGATTCATTTATTTTATTTATTGTATATGAGTGCTTTATTTGCCGAAGAAGGCATCAGATAACATTATAGGTGGTTGTGAGCCACCATGTGGTTGCTGGGAATTGAACTCAGGACCTCTGGAAGAGCAGGTGGTGCTCTTAACCACTGAGCCATCTCTCCAGCCTTGATCTGTGTATTTCTGACAGTTTGATCGTATCATGCAGTGTTTAGACTGGGACGGTCTGCTTCTGTGCCTCATTCTCCTTAGCCTTATCATAATGGATTCAGGGAATTGTCATAAGCAGAACAGTGTTGCCCACATCTGGCTGGGGCAAACTCCAGTGCTTTCTCATTGGTGTCATTCCATGACAGTGTCCTCCTTGGCTTTGTTAGATGCTGATCTGGGAGGCTTACTGAGCGGGTACCGGGATCTTTGGTTTACTCTAGCCTCTAGAGTTCAGCAGATGTTTACCGAGCATCTGCTGTATCTACCAACCATTACTCTAGGCATCCAGTAGAGCTGTAGCAATCTACAAAATAGACACAGTGAAACAAAATCTTCTTCTTAAGTATATTTTGAAGTATTTCCCTGTGTAAACCCAGCTAGTCTGGAACTCTCTACGTAGATCAGGTTGGTCTGGAAATCAAGATCTTCCTGCCTAAGTGATAGGATTACAGATGTGCACCACCATGGGCAACTTGCTGGACCACTTACTTTGATGACTTTCATGGATAAATACTATGAAGAAGAAATTAGCTTAGGCTGAAACAGATGTTCTCCTTCAGTCCTATATATGAGACAAGGCTTTTCTGTGTAGCTCTAGAACTCACTCTGTACACCAGGCTGGCCTTCAACTCAGAGATCCACCTACCTCTGCCTCCCTGAGTGCTGAGATTAAAGGCAGGCACCACCACCACCTGGCTTATATGCATTACTTTTTTGTTGCTTTTTTTGCAATTAAAATTTAGTGTGTGTGTGCATGCACATGCATTTATGGGCACATCCCAGCATGTGTACAGAGGACAACTTTGAGGAGTTGAGTTGATTCTTTCCTTCCACAGTTTAGGCACCAGGAACTGAACTTGTGTCGCCAGTCTTGAAGGCAAGTGCCTTTGCCCACTCAGCCATCTCTGTGGTCCCTGCTTTTTTATTTTTAAATCTATAACTCCATTTTCAACATTTCTTTTTTTAAACTTAGAAACTTTCTCCTTTGCTTTTTTTTTTTTTTTTTTTTGGTTTTTCGAGACAGGGTTTCTCTGTGTAACAGCCTTGGCTGTCTTGGACTCACTTTGTAGACCAGGCTGGCCTAGAACTCACAGAGATCTGCCTGCCTCTGCCTCCCAAGTGCTGGTAGTAAAGGCATGTGCCACCACACCTGGCTCTCCTCTGTTTGTTAATGCACTGAGTGCTTGCCATCTGTGTATATAAAACACACTACTTTTCTTCTGTTAGTGGGGATATTAAAATATATAGCCAAGTCCCCCCCCTTCTTTTAGCAAGTATTTATTTATTATTTATTACCATTGTTAATTAATTCATTTATTGGGCTGACGATTGAACCCGAGGCCTGCATATGCTTAGGCAAGCACTCTAGCACTGAGCTGTATCCCCACTGCTCCCATCAAATTACCTCATTGAAGTTGGCAGTCACTGAAAGTGATTTAATAGGCCATGGAAGGACATTAAAAGTTCTCCCTAAAATAGCTGGGCGTGGTGGTGCATGCCTTTAATCCCAGCACTTAGGAAGTAGAGGTAGGCAGAGCTCTGAGTTCGAGGCCAGTCTGGCTACAAACAGAGTTCCAGGACAGTCAGGGCTCTTTTTATAGACAAACCTTGTCTCGGGGGAAAAAACAAAAACGTTCTTCCTAAAATAATCACTTTCTTAGCTGTGGCTTTAGTTTGATGATCTGTCCAAGCTTCCGCTTTTTTTTTCCCCTGCATGTGTTTCCTGCGGCATCTCCCTGGGTCAGATCCAACACCATACAACTTGCAAATGGAGGGCGCATCAGGAGGCTCTGCCAAGCAATGCTTCCTGCATTCTGACCAAACAGCTGCCACTTGCAGCCTTCCTCTTAGAGCCAGGGCACCCTTCACCCTTCACCCTGCCATTTCAGGGTTACTCTGAGGGCTGGAGTGAGACTCAGTCAGCCGTGCCCGTGTGAGGCCCAGGGTGGAAGAGGAGGACTGCTGTCAAAGGCTCAGCATGCCAAGGCTGTTGCCCTTCCCTGCACAGCCTCAGCTGGGTGTTGGATGCTCCCGGACGGTTACTGCATGGCACCGTCCCATGTGTCACGTGGGTTTCAGAAAGAACCTGTTTTTCAGGGTAAACTTTTTCCTTTAAAAAAAAAACAACAACAACAACATTGACCAAAAAAAAAAAAAAAAAAAAAAAAAAAGCCTCACATAGGTCTTTTTATGATAAAATCAGTGTTACAAAGTTACAATTTGAAAGTTAGAAAAATAAAATCACCTGTAGGCTTGGTACCACAATTAAAGCAGTAATTCCACCCATGAATCTGTCCAGGCTTTGTGTGTGTGTGTGTGTGTGTGTGTGTAGTTGCAATACAGATGTCCTTTCCAGGCTGCATGTGGTTGTTAAATTTGAAGATGGTACTGCCCCTGTATTGGTAGGGCGGTAGGGCATGTATGAGCTGTTTCAACAGCAGGAAATTGCCCTTGTCTCTGTCAGAGTTTATACCCTTTGACTGGAATTTCAGTTCAGAAAAGTGCTGAAGCTGCCTTCTTCACTGTGCTAGGGCTGTGCTCATGGTGGCGCCTGCCCGGGACTTCTGTGAGGTTTAGGAAATGTACACAGCATGTGGAGGGCTTACTTTGCTGTTATTTTAAGATATATTTCAGCCAGGTGAGCTTGGATGCAGAAGCAGGTGGGTCTCTGTGAGTCGGAAGCCAATCTGGACTGTATAGTGAGTTCCAGGCCAGCCAGGGCCACATAATGAGACCTAATCTCTCTTTTTCTTTTCTTTTCTTTTTTAGTTTTTCGAGACAGGGTCTCTCTGTGTAGCCTTGACTGTCCTAGACTCACTTTGTAGACCAGGCTGGCCTTGAACTCACAGCAATCCGCCTGCCTCTCCCTCTGCCTCCCAAGTGCTGGGATTAAAGGCATGTGCCACCAGTGCCCAGCCCCTAATCTTAAAAAAGAAAAAAATATATAATTTTATTTACTGAGATAGGATATCACTGTGTAGCTCAGGCTGTCCTTGAATTCAGAGAGATCTGCCTGTCTCTACTTCCCAAGTACTGAGATTAAAGTTGCACACCACCTACAAGATGTATTTTATTTTGTTTATTTATTTTGATTTTTTGAAAAAGAGTTTCTCTGTGTAGCCTTGGCTGTTCTGGACTCGATTTGTAGGCTAGGCTGGCCTCAAACTCACAGCGATCTGCCTGCCTCTGCCTCCCAAGTGCTGGGATTAAAGGCATGCGCCACCACTGCCCAGCTATATTTTATTTTTAAAGATTTGTTTTTGTGGTTTCGTGTGTGTGTGTGTGTGTGTGTGTGTGTGTGTGTGTGTGTGTGTGTG
>OU015749.1:56645393-56664201 GCA_907169655.1 Acomys percivali | reverse complement strand
GAGATCTGGACTGCCAGGTGCCTTCTGTCTAGTAGCATATGCCACCACTCTGTGGCTGCCACCTAGTCAGGCCTCCTTGCCTGTGCTTTGCCTTTCATGGGAGTTCAGAGTTGCTTTGATGTCTTTCTGTAGCCGTATCTCCTGTCTAGGACTTCAGAGGAAGGCCTGGGGTTCAGGCAGCATGAGAGGTCTTGGAGACACACCCATGCACACCCATGCACACACACACATCCAGTTCAGCTTGCTTTCCTTCTCTGAAGTCATCCCCTCAGGGTTCTGTCAGGATACTCTTTTCCTCACAATCCATAGTAAAACAGTCACAGCCCCCCAGAGCCCCATTGTGAGAGCCCCTGTGACAGTGTCTTCATTTGTAATACCACCCTCCCTGTCTAGAACTACTTCTCTTTGTTTTTTGAGACAGGGTTTCTCTGTGTAGCCCTGACAGTCCTGGACTCACTTTGTAGACCAATCTGGCCTCAAACTCACAGCGATCCACCTGCCTCTGCCTGAGCTTGAGTTCGTAGGCCTGGTCTGTGGCTGTTTCTTTCATGTGTGACTCAAGCACTCATCTCCTGGTTTTAGAGAATTAAAATTCCTGATTTTAGAGGTTGTGGGTTTTCTTTTCCCTTTTTTTGAGACAGGGTTTCTCTGGGTAGCTCTGGCTGTCCTGGAGCTCCTGTGTAAACCAGACTGGCCTTGAGCAAAGAGATCTGCCTGCCTCTGCCTCCCAAGTGTGGGGATTAAAGGCAGGTGCCACCAAGGGGTCCTGTGAGATTCAGGCATTCAAAATAAATTAACAATAACAAACAAGGCATTCTGATATGCCTCAGGGCCAGGGAAGGTCATGGCCTGGAAGGGAGACTTTATTTCAGAATTTGAGGGACTTTCAGAGCAGTGTGTAAAGCTCCCGAGGGGCAGTGCTAAGCACTCCTCTCTGTGTTGGTCCGCCTTTCCCCTTGGCAGCATCTATCTCCCTTTCTTTCACTTGTGCTACAGGCTTTGGCAGCTCCCGTTCTTGCCACTGGTGCAGTTGACTGTTCTGTCCTTGTGTAATTGCTGTGAGTCTGTTTTCCAACTGGGCCCGAATCCCCTGAGGTCAGGGCGGCTGTGCCACCCACTCACTGGCCTTGTTGAATCCTGGGGGACGCATGAGGCCTGTTCCAGGATAGGATCTCAGAAGGTAGCCGCCACATTGATCCCTTAGTGTGAGCCCTGCTCAGTCTTCATGCTCCTGATCAGATTTGGCCTGAGGTCCTTTGTTCCCAACCAGTTCTTTTTGCTATCACAGTGGCAGGTTTTTTTTTTTTTTTTTTTTTGAGAAGGGTCTCTCTATATTAGCTTTGGCTGGCCTTGACTCACTTTGTAGACTAGGCTGGCCTCGAACTCATAGCAAAGGGTCTATGGGCTCGATGCTGGAGAACAAAAATCTACGAGAACACACGCATGTGCGCTCCAGGCACCTAACAAGTCACAGGCTGAAGAACTACCACGGGAGCTGGGCATGGTGGCGCACACCTTTAATCCCAGCACCCGGGAGGCAGAGGCAGGTGGATTGCTGTCAGACATACGGCATGAGGTGCTGACGCCTCCTCACTGGAGCCCTGCGATTTTGGGGCTACTCCTCAGAAACAGGTCCGAGAAGAGATTGGACTGACAGCTCTTGTGGTGCTGAGAGTTCTGTAGGTGGGTCTCTTGGGTGACAGTTCTCAGGCTCTCATCTTCTCTGGCATAGACATTGCTAGAAAGGGTGTGCTTCTCTGGCTGAGGATGGGTGGGGATCTTGGAAGATGGAGCAGTGGCAGCTGCAGGCCCTCTTGGAAGGGCTGTTGATTCTCTCAGTGGCAGCCAGAACAGATGCAGCCAACTCCTTTTGATCTGTGGAGGAAAAGTTTCAGAAATGAGCAGACTTGCTTTTCATGCCCTTATCCTGTTTTAAATTAAAACAAACAGAAAGGATGCCCACAGCACTGAGGTAAACATTGCAGTTGGAAATGAAGGAAGTCCAGCTCTGATCCTGCCACTCTGGCAGAACCCTTTGTCCCCATTCTAGTTAAGTCCATGTCACTGAAACAGCCCCCAGTCTTAAAAGCCTAGACATACTGTGACCCCAGTGACAGCAATGTTTTGATTTTCTTTTATACCATAATAACAAGCTTTGTCCCCTTTCAAGTGGAAGAGTAGGAGGTGCAGGACAGAGTACGTAGGCCATTTATAACTTACACGGGTAGAAAATTTGTCTTTCTTTGAAATGGGTTAGCTTTAGAAATTAGTCTGTATAGAGGCATTTTTGCTTGATTCTTAACCATCATACATTTATTTCCTGCACATTGAACATAATGGTTAATGAGGTTAGTGGGGAAGGGAAAAAAAGCTCCCACCACCCAAAGGACAAGGCTGCTGGAGAGGCGGCTGGTTAACTGGCTGTTGCATAGAGACCCTGGAATGATGCCGGGTCTGTCCCTGGAGGCTGCCTGGCCAGGTCTGTCCCTGGAGGCTGCCCAGCCGAAGTTCTTCTGGACCTGTTTCCTGAGTGACAGTCTGGATTAGTGCCACACATGGCATGGCAGTGTTTAAGGGAACATTCTTTGCTTGATTTGCTGCCATGGTTAGAGCATTTGGTGATGCCAGCCTTACTAATGGCCACATCTAGCTGTTGTTTCTTAATCTCCCATATGCTCTCTGTCTCCTGCCGATTTCAGAATCTGCTTATTAGAAAACTTAAAGTTATATTTTATTTGTTAAATGTTAGTTGAGACAGAGACTCATAACCCAGGCTGGCCTAAAGCTCGCTGTGTTGTCCAGAGTGACTTCAAACTCTCATTGTTCCTCCTGCTGAGGACTGTGGAAGGCTTGAATTTCAGGTTTGAGTTACCATGCTTGGCCTTTTATTTTAAATATACATGTCGTTTTCTTTTTAAAAATATTTATTTTTTTACTACATATACACTGTTCTGTCTCATGTATGTCTGCACACCAGAAGAGGGCAACAGATCTCATTAAAGATGATTAGGAGCCACCATGTGGTTGTTGGGAATTGAACTCAGGACTTCTGGAAGAACAGCCAGTGCTCTTAACCACTGGGCCATCTCTCAAGTCCCTATATATATGTTTTTAATTTGTTTTAATTATATGTATATAAGTGTTCTAGCTGGCTGTATGTATGTGTGCAGTGTACACGCAGTGCCTACAGAGGCTGGAAAAAGGTGTTAGATTTCTTGGAACTGGAGCTACAGACAGTTGTCTGCTGGGAACTAAACCTGGGCCCTTTGCAAGAGCAGCAAGTGCTCCTAGCCAGAAAGCCATATATTATCACCAGCCCCCTGAATTCAGATTTTGAGACAGGGTCTACTGGGTAGCCCAGGCCAGCCTTGGACATGTGGTCCTCTGCCTCTTCCCCTGAGTGCAGCAGTTAGTGCCACTCTGCCTGGAAATTGAAAATAAAATATAGGTAGGAAGTGTGAAGTCTATTTTGAGTTATTTATTAATTTAACCAAGTCTTTGAGACTTACTGTGTACCAGACCTTTATTAGATTCTGGGGACCAAGACTTGCTCCAAAGCTATTGACTTCAGGGAGATAGGTAATTCTAGGAGAGACACAGGATGCTGAGGACCTGGCAACAGAGGTTTCCCTGAGGAAATGATCTTGCACTGAGCGACACAAAAAAATTCTCAGTGCCAGAGACAGATAGGAAGCCATTCAAAGCAAGAGGAAATGCCTGTGGAAAGAGCTCCGGATGAGAGGGTGTGAGAGAGATGCAAGGGGCTGAGAGAAGGCTGAGTGTCTGATACAGTGGTGAGGACATGGTGGGAGGCCAGACTGGTTAAGTAGGTATGGGCTTCATAGTCTTGAGTGATACTGTTTTTATTCCATGCCTAAGCCAGAGCAGGCTGTGTTCTGAAAAGGTCGTTCCTACCTGAGGGTGGAGAGTGGGTTAGAAAGAAAGCAGATGCAAGCAGCCTAGTTGAAAAGCTATTGCAGTGGTGGGGGTAAGAGATGAGGCGACCTCCAATAGGATGGTGCTGGTGAACAGAGGGAAGGATTATAGTATCCTTCCTAGGTGATGCTGATAGAATTGGTATGAGTGGACGTTGAGGCTGGTTGGAGAGGTGTAACAGGCACTCTTAGGATGGCCTTTAGGCTGTATAAACTCTTGAAGGGAAGCACTGTCTTGCCCAGACAGCAGTACACAGTAGCGCTAATTAGAGTTGGAGCACAGTGAGCCATGATTCTCACTGAACTCTCCACAGTTGGGATGGCAACCAGGAGACTGCTGCTTTTTACACAATGGGGTGAGTCATAAGGGAGTACTCTGTCAGCTTGTGTGAATGAAGCTCATGATTTCTTCCCTCTACAGCAGGCCAGTGTCACTTCGGTCCACTACTTGTGAGGAGTAGGTGTGATGGTTAATGTTGGCTCAGTTTAAATGGATTAAGAAATGGCTAGCACAGCCAGGCGGTGGTGCACACACGCCTTTAATCCCAGCACTCGGGAGGCAGAGGCAGGCAGATCTCTGTGAGTTCGAGGACAGCCAGGTCTACAAAGTGAGTCCAGGACAGCCAAGGCTACACAGAGAGACCTTGTCTCGAAAAACTTAAAAAAAAAAAGAAAGAAAGAAAAGAAAGAAAGAAAGAAATGGCTAGCACACTTTGGATGTGGCAGTGAAACATTTCTAGAGTCAGCTTCAGGGGGCCTCTGACCCACCCAACTAACGGACTGATCCCTAGATAAACTTACTTATGTTGGCATTTGGGGAGGTGGTAGAAGACGGGAAGTCACTGGGATGTGTCCTCGAGGGCTGTATCTTCCTGTGGTTCCTTGTAGTATACTGCTCTCTCTGCTTCTTGCTCACCATGGCGTGAACACTGCTCTGCCCGCCTTTCCACCGTGATGGATTGGCACTAAGCTGTGGGCTCCCTTAAAACTCTCAAGTATGTGACTAATACAGCAGCCCTTTTTTGTTTTCCCAGCAGTACTCTTGGGGGGCTTTCTCCTTGCTCCTCACCCTCTTTTTTGGTGACAGGCTCTCATGTAGCCCCAGCTGTCCTTGAACTGAGGACAGTGGAGGCCTTGAACTCCCGAGCCTCTCTACCGTCCAAGTGCAGAGATGCCAGCATGCCCCACACGGCAGCTTCTAGTGGCACTCTGTGGCGCTTGATCTGATTGCAGGAGGCACTAGAGCTACTTGACTGCTCAGCCTGTCTTCCTTTTCCTTCCTTTTGATACAAGACACATCATGGCATTCTGTAAAAGTGCAGATACCTGGCCATCAATTGTACTGCTCCATATCCCGGTTGGTGCCTTCATCTGTACAGGAAGTGTTTCAGGCTATGACGATGTTTCGAAGGATTGCTGTGAGGGTCAGATGAGTTAACAAAAACCAGGCGTTTGTGGCTCAAGAAACATTCATCATCGTTTACCTGTCACAGTGAGGCTGGCCCCGCGCTCACTTTGAAAGAGGCCTGGAGACCTTGGCGGCATTCACAGATTGAAGAACTCTGAGCCCATAGTGTGTACTGGGACCTGATGCCATAACATACTGGACTAAGGAAGCGATTGTGTTTATTCATGTATTGGTAAAGGCCACATTGCGAAGCCTGCGGTCTTTTGTCCAAGGAGTTCACAGGGACAACAGCTTATGCCTTGACATAAGACAGCATGATTGGGAGGAACATGCACATGTGGGAGTTTATTTCTTTGAGGTAGGGCCTCATTTAGCCTAGGCTGGTGCCTCATTTCTCCTCTGAAACTTAGGTTGCTGGTCCTCTTTAGGCCTCAGTTTCCTCATCTGTCAAGTGGAGACAGTACTGGGGCTGAGGGGAGACTAGGATGCTAATGGGGAGATGTATCTGGTATGAACAGACGCTTATTAGGTGTTGGCTGTTACTGCTAGGAAAGCCTATCAGACTGGGTAGGGAGGACTTTGTCACTGTGTGCCAAGTTCTACACATTCATTAGTGCAGCTCAGGTCTTGATGACTTTTGACAGCATTCCAAATAGGTGAGGTCTCCGTGTGATCTGGATGTGGGGTGAACAGGGTGTTGGTGTAATTGATTTAGTGCCCTTTGAGACAAGACCTGGCATCTGCTTGGTGATAAGATTGTTTTCTGGCGGCAGTAGTGACAGCGGCTGCGGCAGCAGTGTCTTGCTGTGCTCTGACCTTTTCCTGTCCTGGCTCCAGTGCTGAGGAAGTATGATGAATAGTGGCAGTTTTGGTCGGAAGTTGAGCAGGGTAGGAATCTGTTGGCTTTTCTGCCATGCTCTTCTGATGTTGAAATTGCCAAATACTTTGTAAAATATGTGGCTCCTGGGTGAGTTTGTAGTTCCCAGGTGACTTTGTTGCTTTGGATTTTCCCAAGATTGAAACAAGACTGATTTTCAGTTAGCAGCTAGGTGCCAATATTAAAATGTATGTAACATTATTCTGGGGAAGAAGGTGGTGCTTTTAAAGTTAAAGGCTGTACTAAGTACAGCCTCTTCCTCACTCCACGAAGTGCTCTAGATTATTGCAGGCATTGTTTGAACACCATGTGGGCTGTGACCTGTGCGTCCCCGTGGAGACAGTGGATCTTCCTCCAGGGCTCATGCTTTTCAGTTTCTTTTTCCCTCCTCTTCCCCTCCTTTGTTGCTTTGTTTTAATTGAACCCAGGGTTCAAGCCTACACTGAGCTATACCTCAGCCCAGTCTGGGCGCACATACTCAGACTGACCTCTGTGACCTGAGCCTTGCGTGGGCTTCTGTGGCACAGGGCAGGCAGCACAGCTCTTCACTTCATCCCTGTGGACCAGCTCTGAGAGCAGGACTCCTGCCCTTGCCAACTCCTGCTCCTGATTTAGCCCTGTGCTCTGTCTCAAATGACGTTTATTGGAGATAGTAAATACTACATGCTCAGTTTTCTCTCTACTTCCCTTGTCTCTCCTTTTAAAAATAACTTATTTACTTTTATTTTATGTGCTTTAGTGTTTTGCCTGCATGTATGTTTGTGTAAAGGTGTCAGATCTTGGGGTTAGAGACAGTTGTGAGCTGCCATGCGGGCGCTGGGAATTGAACTGCATTCACCTGGAAGAGCAGTCTATGTTCTTAACCATTGAGCATCTCCGTTCCCTCCCTTGTCTCTTGTTGCCCATGGGATAAAACCTAAATCCCTTAAGATGGCACACAAATTCCTCGCCCAGCGCCGGCCCTCACCTCTCACGGAGTCAGGTGCCCGCTGCCGTCTTTTGTACCGTCTCTTCTTTTTCTATCTGCTTATGCCCTTCATTTGTCATTTCTTAGAAGGCTGTTGCCAGTCCCTTTTCTATAGCCTCCTCTGTTCGTCTCCCTGCAGCTTGGTGCCTTTTGTGCCCCCGCAGCCCTGCAGCAGTGCCTTGAGGAGAGCATCCTTCACAGTGTAGTAAGGGTGTTTGCTATCTGTTTTCCCATGCTGGACTACATGCGCCCGTTTTTCCTTCGGGGCTCATCTCCAACACTTGTCCAGGATTCGTTTAAATGACCCCTGTCTTCTATAAATGACTTCCTTCCTGTGTACTTACACATTTCATCTACCGCAAGTCATACTATATTCAATTTTAAGAAAAACCAAAACTATATGTATGTGTCTGTGTATATGTATATACACGTAAGACTTAGTTTGGGAATGATAGGGTTAAGAATAACGTGGAATTTTTGTTACGTATTCTGTCTGTAGGGGGCAGAAGTCGATCTGTGTAATTTCTGAGGCACCATCTGTTTGTGTTTGAGTCCAGGTATGGTGATACACAGCCTTCATCCCAGCACTTAGGAGACAGAGGCATGCAGATCTCTGAGTTCTAGGCAGTTTAGTCAGTTTGGTTGAGAGTGAGTTGAGAACCAGTGCAGTAGAATTGAGTTCCTGACAGTTCAGTTTGTGGACTGAATTCAGAGGCAGTTTTACTGGGAGAGTTTTAGAGACAGGATGAAGAGAGAACAAGCTAGACACAGGTAAAGATAGAACGAACCAGAAAGCGAGAAGGAGCCAGAAGATAACAGATTGCCAAAGTTAGTATGAGGCCAAGCAGAGCAATTCAGTGAGAAACTGAGAGAAACCAGATTGAATCAGTCAGCTTGGAAGAGGTGTTTAAGCCAGAAGAACTGAGTTAAACCAGCCAGTCAGAGCTCAGAAAGAGCTAGAAAGGATGAGCTTATTCAGCTTAAGTCGAAAAGGCCGAAAACATTCTAGGCCTAGATTAGACTGTATGGAGGCTAGAAGCTTCCAGGACTAGGCCTAGGCCAGCAGAAGGAGGCGGTAAGCCTCGGAGATGACAATTACATCAGGAAAAGAAAAGTTACTTCTATATTTGGCCCTCAATGTGAGGTACAAAATGTTGTTTTTAGAAGCAAAATCTCAAACATTTGATTTTACCAACAGACTCAGGAGCAAAGATGCTGGGGTGGTAGCTCAGAGAGGCAGAGAAAGCATCCATCTGACCTTAATTCCTACTCAGTCAACATCCCAGAAGGAAAAAAGCCCCTTCTCTGACTCCACACTGTCTTAAAAACTCCTCAACTCAATGTCCCTCTTTCCTGTATTTTTTGTTTTTGTTTGTTTTCTTTCTTTTAAAAAATTATTATTTATGTGTATGAGTGGTCTATCTGGATGTACACCTGCATGGCAGAAGAGGGCATCAAATCCCAGTATAGATGATTGTGAGGCATCATGTGGTTGCCGGGAATTGAACTCAGGACATTTTGAAGAGCAGACAGTGCTCTAGCCCCTCCTGTGTTTTTGTTTTGTTTTGTTTTTGTTTTTTTTTTTTTATGTTCATTCCCTGTCCGCTGGGTGCTTGCTCTGCCTCTGAGCTAATAGGCTTTCACCCTAGCATCTGGGTCCTCAGTCTTCATTGGTAAAATTGAACGTTTGGGATTTTGCTTTTCAACAACACCTGACGCCACCTGAACCTCATGTATTTGAGGCTATAGCTGCTACTTTTGTCATTTGACTCCTCTCTGCCAATATCAGGAGGTGGTGGTTGTGACATTAGATCCTTATCCTGTGACTCTTAAGAGTATTGTACTGTTGATGCATTGGGTGGTGTGATTCCAGTCATCTGTGGCTTCTCACTGTTACAAAGTTGACCAGAGGTAGCGTTTTGACAGTAAACATAATTCCACTGTGACAGATGTGTGCCAACAAGGGAATTGTTGGTGGTGACACATGTGTGAGTCAAAGAGCTGCCAGCTTCTGAAATCTGTGTTTGTAGCTCCTCTATCCCCTCCCCCCCTCCATCCCCGCCCCATGTAACTGCTCTGTGCCTTACCCCCATTAACCCCCCTGTGCCCCATCCCCCCATATAGCTCCTCTGTGCCCCACCCCCATTAACTCCTCTGTGCCCGCCCCTTTCCATCGAGCGCCTTCCTCTGCCTCCCTATGCTTGTGGCCTAGTTTTCCAGTCTGCAGTTGAAGCGCCAGCTTGACTAGCATCTCTGAGCCTGTCAGAGAAGTTACTAGGAGAGGCAGTCCGCTTGTATTTGTGCATCACTCCTCTTGCCCTTAGTGGGAAGAAGTGGTTCCCCCAAGAAGCTGGGGACTGGAACAGTGTCTGGGGAAGGGGAGTTTGGGATTGTACCGAATGCTACAAGGTTTCTCTCAATTAAAGAAAGAATTTCAAACCTGGCATAGTGGTGTACACCAGTAATGTCTGCACTCAGGAGGCTGAGGCAAGAGAATCCCGAGTTCAAGGCTGACGTGGGCTACATAAGAAGGCAGGATACTGGGCTGGAGAGATGGCTCAGAGGTTAAGAACACTAGCTGTTCTTCCAAAGGTTCTGAGTTCAATTCCCAGCAACCACATGGTAGCTCACAACTATCTAGAATGAGATCTGGTGCCCTCTTCTGGTGTAAGGGATATATGCAGGCAGAGTACTGTATAGATAGTAAATAAATAAATCTTTAAAAAAAAAAAAAAAAGAAGGCAGGATACTTCTGGTGATAACAGCAGGGCAGTCCTCACCCAGTCTGCTCTGCACTGAGAGAGATGATAAAACCTGACAAAAATAGCTGGGCATTGTGGTGCATGCCTTTAATCCCAGTGCTTGGGAGGCAGAGGCAGGTGGATCTATGTGAGTTTGATGACAGCCTGGTCTATAAAGAAGTGAGTCCAGGACGGCAAGGGCTACATAGAGAAACCCTGTCTTGAAAAACCAACCCCACCCAAAAAACTGACAAAAATAATTGTGCTTTAATGTAGTTCTTCGCCAGTGACAGAATGAAAACTCTGAGTGAGAATTCCCAAATTACCAATACTCACTGTACATGAATAGCTTGCTCAACTCCTAAACATTGTATCAGATTCAGGCACCCCAACAGGCTCCCTGGACTGGTAATACACCCTAAATTTGAGAAGGATGGGATTTGTGGCATCTCCTGAGATGGAAATCATATTTTCCTCCAAAAGCGGCTATCTTTTTGTTTTTGTTTTTCTTTTGTTTTTCGAGACAAGGTTTCTCTGTGTAGCCTTGGCTGTCCTGGACTTACTTTGTAGACCAGGCTACAAAAGAGGCTATCTTGAAAGGGTTCTCATCAGCAGTGGTAGCCCATGTTTTTAATCCCGGCACTGGGAAGGCAGAGGCAGGCAGATCTCTGAGTTCAAGGCTAGGCTGGACTACAGAGTGAGTTGTTTTAGGACAGCCAACACTACACACAGAAGCTGTGTCTTGGAAACCAAAAAGGAGGTGGGGTTCTCTAGGAAAGCTATGATACTCTGTCGTCTTTACAGCACTGACAGCTCTAATATTGTCTGGGCTCTAGCACTGCCTGGGCTCTAGCACTGCCTCTGCTGCATTCAGGTTTATTTTTTTAATTAATTTATTTAAGTAATTTATTCAGATTACATCTCAATTGTTTTCCTGCCACAGTCACTGTGATACTTAAACCTCACAAAGACCCAGCAAAGAAAGAGAATTTCAGACCAATTTCTCTTATGAACATTGATACAAAAATACTCAATAAAATACTCACAAACCAAATCCAAGAACACATCAAAGATAACATTCACCATGACCAAGATGGCTTCATTCCAGGCATTGAAGAGATGGTTCAATATATAGAAATCCATCAATGTAATCCACCATATAAACAAACTGAAAGAAAAAAAAAAAAAGACATGATCATCTCCTTAGATACAGAAAAAGCATTTGACAAAATCCAACACCCATTCATGTTTAAAGTGTTGGAGAGATCAGGGATACAAGGCACATACCTAAACATATTAAAGGCTATATACAGCAAGCCAATAGCCAACAGTAAATTAAATAGAGAGAAACTCAAGGAAATTCCTCCAAAACCAGGGACGAGACAAGGCTGCCCACTTTCTCCGTTTCTCTTCAATATAGTTCTTGAAGTTCTAGCCAGGGCAATAAGACAACAAAAGGAGATCAAGGGGATTCAGATGGGAAAAGAGGAAGTCAAATTATCCCTATTCACAAATGATAGGATAGTGTACGTAAGTGACTGCCAAAATTCCACCAGAGAACTCCTACAGCTGATAAACACCTTCAGCAAAGTGGCTGGATACAAAATTAACTCAAAAAATGATAATTGTGCTGAGAAAGAAATCAGGTTTATTCTTAAGCCTTAGTTCAGTCTGAATTAACAAAGTCAGACTCTTTTTCTACCTACAGCCTTTTACCTAAGTAAAATTAAATAAGCCCAGTTTATTTGCTGACAAAACTGTCGGGTCTTTTAACATTTTCCAGTCATGGCAGGACTGATTCATTATCCCTATAGCTGTCATTTATTGTGTGTCTCTGTCCTGTTTTTGTTTTTTTTATTTTTTGCTGTATTAGGCATTGAACCTCACAAAGGACCTCCCATGCTAGGGAAGTGCTCTTTTTTGTTTTTGTTTTTTTACTTGTTTGTTTTTGTTTTTCGAGACAGAGTCTCTCTGTGTAGCCTTGGCTGTTCTGGACTTGCTTTGTAGACCAGGCTGGCCTCGAACTCACATCAATCCACCTGCTTCTGCCTCCCGAGTGCTGGGATTAATAGGGAGGTGCTCTTACAGTGAACTGTACTGCAAGGCCAGCTCTCTTTTTCCTATTTAGTTTGAGACAGAGTTTCCTTAGGTTTCCCAGGCTGGCCTTGAGCTTTCTATCCTGCCTCAGCCTCTTGAGTGACAGGGCTCATGGGCTTCCTCCACCAGCCCAGCCTGTTCCCTCCTTCCCTCCCTCTCATCCTTCTCCCCTTTCTTTTCCCCTCATTCCTGACTTCTGTCCATCTGTCCTTGGCTGGCTTTTTCTCTGCACCTCCGCCTGACCTAGACTTTACTGTGTAGCTCACACTGCTTGAAACTTACAAATCCCCGTGCCTCTGGAGCAAGCATTGGGAACCAGGTGTGTTTGAGGTTAGGCATTTGGTCAGTAAGCCAATACTAGACGGCTTGGCAGACTCCTAGGAGGTCTAGTCTCTTTTGTTACATTAACAAGTGTTTCTGCTAAGTCACTTTGGTAACATCACTCATTAAAGTTTACCGTTATCTCTGAACATTCAATAAATGCTGAACACAAAAGAGGGATCTGAGGATGTATTTATTGAGGAACAGTGACACTGAGCCAGGTCTTGGTACCCCCTAGAAGTGGTTGCGACCTTGACAACAGTTTATGGTTTTAAGAAACTTAGAGTGGACAGTGGGTATCCGGTGTCTTTACTGAGCCCTAACCTAGTGTGCTACTTAGAGTAGTTAGAGCTGCACTGACTACTGCCTATGTTTGTCTTTATATATAGAGAGTTTTTCCTAAGAAGAAACAGCCCCTTTGGCTTTCAACCCTTGGCTTTCTTTGGAGAGAGGGGCTCCTCTGACAAGTCTCGCGCTTCTCCCTGACGCTGTCTGACCTGTGTCGCTTTGTCTAGGTGTCCTTTCACTTGTTCCTTCATATAAGGGACTCCTACCGTTGCCTTCCTAATACAGCCACTATCGCTAAAACTGACTGGGATTTTCTGTCTGCCTTTATTTGTTTATTTACTTTAATTTTACTGTTTTTTGAGACAGGGTTTTATATAGAGCATGTTGGCCTGGAACTCACTTTGTAGCCAAGGATAACCTTGACCTCCTGCTCCCCTGCCTCAACCATCCAAGTGCTAGGATTATAGTCAGGGCCACCACACCCTGTCATAAAAACACATTTTGTTTTCATATTTAAAAATTACATTTATTTATTTAGTGTCTGTTCATTATCATGTGATGACACTAAGAATGTCAAGCCAGCAGGGTGGTACACGCCTATAACCCCAGCACTCAGGAAGCAGAGGCAGGTAGATCTCTGAGTTCGAGGCCAGCCTGGTCTACAAAGTGAGTCTAGGACAGCCAAGGCTACACAGAGAAACCCTGTCTTGAAAAACAAGAAAACAACAACAACAACAAAACCCAAACAAACAAAAACAAAAAATAAACAAAAAAGAAAGTCAGAGAACAATGTGTGGGCCCAGTTTTCTTCTACTGCACAGTCTTGGGAATCACGTCGTCGTCAGGAATGGTAGCAAATGCTTTTGCCCACTAAACCATTCACTCCCTAGTTTTATTTTTTGAAGACAGAGGCTCACGTAGCCCAAGCTGGCCTCACCTTTGCTATATAGACAAGAGTGACCTTGAGTTCCTTTTCTTTTCTTTTTTTTTTAATCCAAAATGTGTTTATTGGGGTGGTTTCCTCCTCATCTTGAATTAGGTACTTTCAGTGCTGCTTCCTCCTAAAAGAGCATCCTTTTGTCAGCCTTGCTTTCCCGCCTGTAGGCTGACAGAGAACAGTGGAGCAGCAAACACATAAGACTACCATTTGGGCATGCATGGCTAAAGACCGTGGTGATTTTATAGCATCCTGGGCACTTGACATCCATAAAATAGAAATTGGGACTCTGCACCAGGCGCTTTTTTTGTGTTTCTTCTCTTCTGGAAAGGCATATTCTCGTAGGGAGGTGTCACTACCGGAAAGACAGTTTGTTACCTTGATCCTCCTGCCCCCCCCTCCTGAGTGCTGGGGTTACAGGTGTACACATCCTGTTTGTATATGTACATATGTATGCAGATGCATGTGTGCACTTGTGGAGGCCACAAGTCGACATTGGGTGCCTTCTTTAGTTGCCCTCCATTTTATCCCCCCTCCCCCTTTTTTTTTTTTTTTTTTTTTTTTGGTGTTTTGAGACATGGTTTCTCTGTATAGCCTTGGCTGTCCTGGATTTACTTTGTAGATGAGGCTGGCCTAGAACTCAGAGAACCGCCTGCCTCTGCCTCCCGAGTGCTGGGATTAAAGGCGTGCGCCACCATGGCTGGCTCCATGTTCTTTTCTGAGACAGTTTCTCCCTGAGCCTGGGCCTACCTGTTTGCTTAGATTAGCTAGCCAGGAAGCCTGGGGGCCTTCTGCCTCTGCCTTCTCAGCACTGTAGGTACATGTCTGTTCTAGCTTTTACATGGGTGCAGGTGACAGTGCATGTCCCCTACTTGCGCAGTGTGCACTTCACTGAGGGAGGCATCTCGCCACATCAGTTGTGCTTTGATTGCTTTTGTTTTCAATGGTAAGGATGGAATCCAGGGCTTTATCATGCTAGGGAACAGCTCCAGCCCCCAGACATATATCTGAAAAGTCTCTTGTTAAAGGCCAGCAAGATGGGTAGGTGTACTTGCTACCAAGCCTAATGACCTGAAGAACCAAGCCTAAAGAACCAGCCCCCTCTAGTTGTCCTCTGACCTGCGCGTGCGTGTGTGAGCATGAATGCGTGTGCGCGCGCACACACACACATACTTGTGCTTGCATGTGTATGCACTCACAATAAATAAATAACTGTAATTACAGTAGCTTGTTAAGTATAGGTGATAGGTTAATATGTCTTTTGAAAGCATGCCTTAACTGTTATTTTGAGCCCTTAAAATCTTTTGCTCTTGTGCTTATTTGATTATTTATTTATTTTTAGGAAATTCACACAAATGAAAAGGAAGTAACAGAGAAAGAGGAAGTCACTCTTCACTTGTTGCCAGGTAACGGTTATCATATCTCACATATAGCTCAAGGCCAAAGATAGATTACATCATCCCTAGTGTTGCTATGTATAAACTCCTTTGTTTTCATCCTCTGGCACGTAACAGTAATAGTGTATCATAACAAAGATGTCAAGGTCTTGAGTGAGTACACACCTGGCTCTGGGTGTTACAGCATTTGGAAAGAATTTCTCTTGTTTCCTTTTCCTCCAACCTGGTGGAGATAGTGGGAAGTCCTCACAATCCAATGGGACCTTTCTGAGGGTGTCCAACTTGGCTTCACCCAGTTTTTCTGGTCTCCAGTCAAGAAAGTCCTAGTCCTTGGAAGAATCTTAGAGTCTGCATGTGCTTCCTGGCCACCGTCCATTGTGGGCCTCCCCTGTCTGGCTGCGGGTGTATTTCAGCACAGGTCCCAGAGATGCTGGGGCCCCTGGGGCTCTGCTCTGAAGTCATTCATTATGAAGGAGCCTGGCTTGGTTGACTGTTTGAGACAGAGGAGAGTGGCTAAGCTCATGTTAAATTTTAATCACCTCTGAGTTCAAGAACAGAGACTTCTTGATGGTATAGCTCCATCTTATGTGGGCGGTCTTGCCAACTGTGTATTCTTTTTTTCTATTTTTTCCACAATTCCAGATCATTTTTTTTAAAACAAGGGTTTTGTTTATTTTTAAACTAGGTTTCATAAAGCTCGGGCTGGCCTGGGATGTGTACCCCTTCTGCCTCTGTCTTCTGAATATGGCTCGCAGGTGTACATGCTACATCCAGTTTCAAAAGGTTTTTTATTTTCTTGTGTATTTAATGTATATTTCTCTGTAACAAGGACACCTGACTTTTTATTTTAGACTTTTAAATGATGTTTTTAAATTTCAAAGGCCTTAAAAAAAAAGATGGCCTAAACATGTTTTTTTTCAATTAGGTTTCTCTGTGTATCCCTAGCTGTCATGGACTCACTTTGTAGCTTATTCTTTTTTGTTGTTGTTGTTTTTGTTTTGTTTTGTTTGAGACAGGGTTTTTCTGTCTTGCTTTTGTAGACCAGACGGCCTCGAACTCTGTAGCTTATTCTTTATCTTCATGTTGGAAACTAGCTTAAATGAAGTTTTAGCCAATGAGTGAATTCAAAGGTGAAGAAAGCCAGAGGGTGGCCCTGTGAGGAAGATGGCTATCTGCTAGATGTCTGCGTAGTCGGCTGTTTCCCACGCGTTCTTCTTGCCTGTCCTCACCCAGACACCAACAGGGTTTCTTTGCGTCCAGAGAGCAGACGATGCTTACCTAGTTCCCAGCCCTAGTGTGTTTTAGAGTCTGGGCTTCTCCTGTGGGCTGAGGAGGTGGCACATCAAGAGGAAATGCTTTGAACTAGGAAAGAGGGACCATCCAACCTCGCCCCCCCATGGCTCCCTTTTCCCTCTCATCCTCCAACATGGGAGCCAGGAGGAGATGCAGGAGTTATGGAAGGCTTTAGCAGCCCTGTCATCTGAGGAAGCTGCCTGGAGGCCCTGGCTTACACAGGAAAAAGTGCCCCGCTAGCCAACCTGCCTGCCATTGCTCTATTTATTGTACCATTGCTGTGGGATTCCTGCTGGGCCAAAGTAATGAAAACACTGGAGAAGGTGACTGCAAGCCAGGTGCAGGGATGCAAAACTAATCCCAGCACTCAGAAGGCTGAGGCAGAAGGGTTCCTATAGATTAAGGCCAGCCCAGGCTACAAAGGGAGCTCGAAGCCAGTCTGTGTAATATGTGAGAGCCTGTCTCCAAACAAAGGAAAGAGAAGGGCTTTAAGATCATTATCAGAGGTGTGGAAATTCCCATTATCAGGGTGAGAGGTCAGAGAAATCCCAGCATGCAGTTGTCTCGGAGGCATTTTGCTCTCTCTTCCCTGCTTCACTTTCTTTCCTCAGTTTGCAGTTCCCACCCCTCTGAGGTGAGCTGCTGCCAAGCACTGTGTGTTTGTCCTTACGTAAACAGCAGAAAAACCGTAGCGCTCACATTCTGTGCATTCCCTGAGGCCTCTGAGGAGAGCTTACTCTGGTTTCCTTCAGGTGAACAACTGCTTTGTGAGGCCAGCACAGTCCTGAAGTATGTGCAGGAAGATTCCTGTCAGCGTGGCGTCTATGGGAGACTGGTCTGCACTGACTTCAAGATCGCCTTCTTGGGGGATGAAGATACAGCCTTGGATAATGGCGGTGTAAGTATGCGCTGTGTGTGCTGAGTTGTAAGGAAATACAGCTGAGACGCCACTGTTCTCCCAGCAGCGGCTCCCTCCTCCACACAAACAAAAGGCAGGCCTGTCCTATCAGAGGTCTGCTCTTGGCCTTAGAGGCGTGCGCCTTTCACCAGGTGGGCCACCTGGGCCTCAGGGCTCCCTTGCTTTTGCCCTTAGACGTTGAAACCCTCAGGTTTCTTCTGTATTCAGCATAGCAAGTGAGTCACTTGTTAGCATAGCCGCTCACTTACATAGTTCTTTGTGTTTCCTCTCTGCTAAGCGTTTTTCACAGATTCGGGAACTGAGGGCCGTAGTGAAACTGATCAGAGTACAGCCTCTGAGCATGGGTTGTTTCTGATCTAAACCTAGTTGCTAGGGTCACTGTGAGACCTGCGTTTACTTAGGAGTGGGCAGTAGGGGAGAGACAGCTCTGTATCTTGGTGGAAACCCAGGAGGGCGCTGCCTCCCCGTGTACCAGCTGCCCTGGACCGCGTTGCTTCCTATGAAGCGGCAGTATTGCTGCCTTCAAGGCAGGCTGCCTGCACTGCTGTCTGTTGCAGGCCTTGGCTCCTAGTCCTGAGCAAAGGCAGCTTTGCCAAAACTGTGACTTCTTCAGTGTTTCCCAAAGCTCTCCAGGGAGCGTTGTTCACCTGTTTGCGTTTGTGTACAGAAATACTGTCGCTTCCTCTCTTGGTTTGCAGTGGCACCGTGTGTTTCCTGGGTGCAGCCCAGAAATGGCATGTACTTCCTGGCTTGAAACACTGGCACACACGGGGTTTTCTTGCACGCACTGCAGCATGCCTTTCTTGTGGGGTGTGGATGCCGTTCTCAGTTTCTCTCACTGAACAGTGGAGCACAGTGCTTTGCTCTGAGCTTCTGAGCTTTTAGAAAGGAGTCACAGTTGTTTCCTTTTGATTTTTTTTTTTTTTCTTTATAGGAAACTCAGTTTAAGAATAAGATCATAGGAGTAAATGATGTTCCCCTCCACTGTGTGGATCAGATTTATGGAGGTGAGTGTCTCCTTGCTGCTTTGCCTGCCTCAATGTATAGCAATAGTGATGCTATTAACAGTCTATTAAACTGTGCTACACAAGTTACTTTGTAAAGCAGCTTTGTGAATGGTAAGTGCAGCATGAAGTAGCTCACTCTGGGTCATTTGGGTAGAAGTGAATCAAGCTGGGTTTGGGTCCTTTTCTCTGTCCCATTCTTTTTTCTTTTAAGATTTGTAAGTGTGTGTGTTTGTGTGAGGATGCATGTGGAGGTCAGAGGACAGCCTTCCACCCTGTGGGTCCTGGGGACTAAACCTGGGTCATCAAGCCTAATGGCAAGCCCCTGTACCCACTGTGCCATGTCACTCACTGTCCTCTCTGCTTGCTTTTTTTCCTTCCTTCCTTCTTTCTTTTTTTTTTTTTTTTTTTTTGAGACAGGGTTTCTCTGTTTGGCCTTGGCTGTCCTGGACTCGCTGTGTAGACCAGGCTGGTCTCAACTTCATGAAGATCCCCTGCCTCTGCCTCCTGAGTGCTGAAATTAAAGGCGTGTGCCACCACATCGGGTGGCGGCGGCGGCGGCGGCTGCTGCTTCTTCTTCTTCTTCTTCTTCTTCTTCTTCTTCTTCTTCTTCTTCTTCTTCTT
>OU015749.1:56599639-56630493 GCA_907169655.1 Acomys percivali | reverse complement strand
GTGTGTGTGTGTGTGTGTGTGTGTGTGTGTGTGTGTGTGTGTGTGTGTGTGTATTTTGAGACAGGGTTTCACCATATATCCCAGGCTGGCCACCCAACTGCTAGGATTATAGTGGTGTGCCACAAGTTCTTGACTCCTTTTAGAAACATTTATTTTTGGTTTGGTTTGGTTTTGGTTTTTCAAGACGGGGTTTCTCTTGTAGTCCTGGCTGTCCTGGCCTCACTTTGTAGACTAGGCTGGCCTGGAACTCACAGTGACCTATCTGCCTCTGCCTCCAGAGTTGCTGGGATTAAAGGCTACATCATCATGCCTAGCAAAACATTTCTCTTTTATCTTTTTAATTTATTACTAATAAAGAATCAGAGTAGTGTTTCTGCCATTTCTTGACAGGGTTCTTAAGTTGCTTTATGTATAGTTTCCCACATTATCATCTCTTTCTTGAAGAAAGCAAGCTGTTTGCTAGTTTTTTTCCCCAGTGTGGAGTTTGATAATCTAGTGATGTTTAGTATGTTGGTCCACCTCCTGTGAGTTGATTAATGGCTCAATCATTTGTGTTCTGAGCTCTTTGACTTTACAGATCCATCTTTCCCTGCTGCTGGGGCCAAGGGTAAGGATGGCTCAGTGGATAAGACTACTTTCTACTCTTTGGTTCCCAGCACACACATGGCGGCTCACAACTGTCTGTAACTCCAATTCCAGGGAATCCAACACTCTCTCTGGTTTTTGAGGTCACCAACATGGACATGGTGCACAGATGCACACTCAGGCACACTCACATACAAATACAAACTTTGTTTTGATTTTTCAATTTTTTTTTTTTTTTGAGACAGGGTCTCCCTATGTAGCCTTGGCTGTCCTGGACGCGCTTTATAGACCAGGCTGGCCTTGAACATACAGCGATCCACCTGCCTTTGCCTCCCAAGTGATGGGATTAAAGGCGTGCGCCACCATGCCCGGCCAAACTTTGTTTTGAAATGTATCTTTTCCCTGACCTCATGTCTCACGGATTTGGGTCAAGTGTGCAGCGTACATGCAGACATCATCCATTGCTTCCCTTGAAGCTCAGCCACACAGGGGCTTGACTTCAGAGTCTGAGGGAAAGGTGTTTATAGCTCCACAGAACGGACCTTTTGCCTAGGAGCCAGTGTGCCCATGCAGTCTTGATCCCTGCAACTTTGAACAGTCTAGCTCTTTCATCTTCTACTGTCCAGCAGGCTTGTTCTTGTAGAGACGAAGTTTCTCCTGTAGATAATGAAATCACAATGGCTCCAGGTCTCTGGTGTAACCAGGAAGAGCCTCAGTCAGTGTGGTGTCTCACTTTCCCAGTTTCTTTATCTATAAAATGTAAATAATCATACCTAATACCTGCTAGTGATGTTGGGTTAAACGAACCATCCATGTGATGGGTTAGAGCAGTGTCTGCCACAGAGGCGCTCTCTTTAAATATTTGTTGTTGGCAGAACTTTTTTTTTTTTTTTTTGAGACTGTGTCTTTTTCCTTTTGCTTTTGTGTTGTTATTGTTGTTTTTCTATGTAGCCCTAGCTGTCCTGGAACTCACTGTGTAGGACAGGTTGGCCTAAACTCACAGAGATCCTGTGTCTTAAGTGCTGGGATTAAAGTCATGTGCCACCATGCCCCTCACAGAGTATGTGATAAAATGGACAGCAGTCATCATGGTTACTGAGTCTCATATTAGTTTAATTATAAACAACACAGGTGTTTATGTTATTATTGGTCGATGAGATTTTGACTTCATATACTTTTAGATATCACATTTTCCAATTCCCCCCTTAGGTGCTGAAGACCAAATCTAGGGTCTTGTGCCTGCTAGGCAGGGGCTCTGTTGCACATCCCTGTCTCCCTCACACAGACTCAGAAGGGCAGAACAACTTGGCTTCCTTGCTAGCAGAGGCAGGGCTGTGCAGAGCCATAGGCAGAGCTAGGGTTGGGATCCAGATCCTTAACCTGTTTGGTCAGAGTACCTGTTACCAGCCCAAGGATGGCAGTTGATCTGCCCTGGTTCCTAATAGGGCAGTGTGGTCCTTTTTCTATCTCATTGTTACTTCCTGCTATTCATTGATGTGAGTTTTCTATTTTGTGAATTAAGTGTCTGACTAAAGGCTGATGCTATCTCTTTCCTCTAGGTTGCCAGCGTGTTTTGTTGTCCCCACTCCCCTTTCTGAAGAGGAGATGAAGCGTTTTCAGGGCCATGGCATACCAGTAAGTGCATCTGGAGACCCTGGCAAGGAGACGGCAGCAGCTCTCAGCCTGTCCTCGTAGCGATCCTCCTTAAAGCCCTGGGCTTTAGTCTTCCAGAGTTTGTCTACAGCCTAAGAGTAGTCCAGAAACAGCACAGGGTCTCCCTAAGCAGCCTCCTAAACAGGGCTCCCTGGAGCAAGGCTGAAGCCACTACAAATGCTCATGACATTTCAGCAGACATTGAAAAGCTCTAGGAGGAAAATAGGCCCGCCTAGATGAAATCATATTTAATCACAGATTCTTTTTGGCCAGCTCTGTTAATCTTGGTATGGGCATGCCGAGTTGTCTCTAGTGACAGCATGAAGCACACCTTAGTTTTCAGAGAATAGGATGTGATCAGAGCCATATTTAATGTGTCACTGACCGAATAAAGCAGGCCTAGATGATACCCCTGCTTCTAATTGCCGGCTGGGAGTTGCCAAACCTGTGGGATTTAGTAAGAAATGAGAATTGTAAGGAAGTGCTGTGCAGTGCATGAGGCTGGTTGGCCGCAAGAATCTTGACTATGAGCCAGGATAGTGAAACACCATCACAGGCCCAGTGCCTACAGAGGGGAGGCTGAGCAGGAATGAGTGTGGCCCTAACAGAGGGGTGGAGTCCCTCTGCCTGGCCCAGGAGGCAGCTCTTCAGCACCAGCCTGTAGCACTGTTGCTGAATATTGCCAGATGGCCGGATTTTCTCAGAGGAAACCAGAGGCGCAGATTTCTATGTGAGTTTTCCTGATCTTCAACTAGACAGAGCTAAGTCGGAGAGTTGGGGTATACCTGATCACAGTTCACCAGTTTTTAGCCTTTGGTTGACAGCTGCAGTTTTTATACTTATCTTTACACCGTGGAAATTATTGTGGTTGTGAGCTGTTGTTTACGTGGGTTTTGTTATATTAGAAATTTCAATTGGAACTGGGTATGATGACTCATGCCTGTAATCCTAGCACTAAAGAGGCTGAGGCAGGAGGATTGCTATGAGTTTCAGGCCAGCATGGACTCCATAAGTTTTAGGCCAGTGTAGGTTACAGAGTAAGACCCTATTAAAAATTTTTTTTTCCCCAAACTAAATTTTAATGAAAAATTTAAGTAGCCTGTGTTAGCATAAGTAACATCCTTTTCGGGAAAATAACCATCCAAGACAATAAAACGGAATAGCACAATTTTGCATTTTGGAAATAGAAGACAGCTGGACTCTTTTATTCAGTCTGTTGTGTGCTAGGGATGAGTTAAAGAACAGAGAAACTCCAGCCTCAGGCGTGTGCATTTGGAGAGGAGGCATAGTTAGTAGCTGGACTGAGCATATTGGTACTTAACAGTGCACCAGAACACAGTCCTGATGGTTTCTCAGAGGCTAACCACAGAAAGGAATCTGAAAACACAAGGAACTGGTCCCATTTGGTATTAAAATCCACCAGTCTGTCTTATACTTCGAATGGAATTTAAAGTATGCACTCTGTCCTATTACACATCTGAACATACTGGTTCGTGGGTTGTACATGTAAATATTGATGATCAATACCATCCTATTTCCAGAAGAGTAGATGTAGGAAGCTGTTCAAGTCATGTCAGGCACTAGCCTTCCACGTGTCTTACTTTTTGAGATTTGCTTCAGGGGCATCCATCACTCAGTCTTGCCTCTCTTCTGTCAACTTTTCCCAAGTCCCTCCCTATTCCTTCTCAAATTCATGACCTCTTCTTTAGTTATTACACATGATAATAATTGCATAACATGTAATTGTTTCACATATTTTTGCATGTGTACATATACACATATGTGTATGTATGTATGAATGCACATGCACAGCCTACTGAGCCCATTTAGTGTTGCTTGTATCTACATGTGTTGATGGTGACCCCTGAGAATTAGATCCCTCCGGGGATCATTCTTGAAGATGATTGATTCTCCCTCTCTCAGGAGCTATTGATGGCGCATGACTCTTCATCTAGGCTTGGGGCCTTGTGAAGTTTACTCCATCCACATCGCTGTGTCAACTGGTGTTCTCATATGCAGGTCATTTTTAGGCAACCGATCGTATTATTGAGGCTTCATGTGTGCAGCTTCCTGGTCATGTCTTAAAGACACTAGTTCCCAGCAGGTGTCCTGATCCTCCTGTTCTTGAAAACTTTCTGCTGTTGTGAATATATCAGTTAGGGTTGAGCACCCAGTCACATGTTTTCTGCATTTGACTATCTATGGGGCTCTGTAATAATCACCATCTGCTGTAAAAATAAGGCTTCTTTGATGAGTGTGAGAGCTACACTTGCCTGTGGGCATATGGATAAGTATTTAGAATGCAGGTCCTAGTAGATAGCAGTTAGTTACCCCAAGTTAAAGTGCCACAGTTGCTCCATTGACTCTTATCTTCTGGGCTGGTCACTATTGTGCTCTGTTGGCATCATGGCTAGCAGGGCTGGTGGCTGCTTTTCTCCCGTGGCAGCTTGCTTAGCTCCTTCCAATACCATAGGAGCTAATCTGTAAAGTCTAAGTATGCACAGTTTTTGCCAATGACATTCCCAACTCAGTGGAGGAGACAATTTATGTCATACAGTGATCAAGATTATAAAATTGATCATTTAAAAATGTTTATGAGTGGGGGTTGGGGACATGGATGCCATTGTACACGTGTAGAGGACAGAGGACAGCTTTGTGGAGTTTCTCCTTCTACCTTTGCTCGTGATCTGGGGATTGAACTCTGGTCATCAGGCTTGTGCAACAAGTGCTTTACTGGCTGAGCCATCACTTGGGCCCTAAAATTTGTCATCTTTGACCTTCTGTTGAAGGGCATTCTAAGGTGACTCAGACTATTTCCCTCCAAGTGGTAGCATTAGCAAGCTATTAGTTGGGTAGTTGTGCCCTGACTGCTACTGTGCCACCAGTGCTCATGTCACCACAGTGTAAAATGGTTGTGGTATTGCTGCCACCCACAAGGTCTTGGGTCTCAGGACAGTGCATGAGACACTTGGAAAAGTACACTTGCTTGAGAGGCACGACAGTGAGGGTTTCTGTCTTCAGCCTTTCATGGAGAAATACAGAAAACAGGGTGTGGTGAGGTCCATGGGAAGAAACAGAAAAGGAGAATTATCCATGCATGTGGGAATAGGCTCCTTCTTCATCTCTACTGTATGGGACATTTAGATACGTCATGTTCTGTCCAGGCCTTGGGACTGAGGCATAGGAAGCTTTCTCCTAAGAAATGGGTGAAGAGCCAGCCACATTTGTTGGGAGCTTTAGGGAGATGCTCTTCCCTCCACTGCCGCAGTTACATGTTCCACCGTCCTTAATGAGGCAGTGCTCGTGGACAGCAGTGAGATACACGTGTGCCCCAGGACACAGAGCAGTGAGCCTCCTCCCCTCCGCTATCTGCCCAGCTCCCTCTTCCTGTGCTTGGGGCTGGGCTCCGATGTAGGGCCTCGCCATGCTCATCATTGCAGCTATCTCTGTTAGCCCCTCTTCTGTTTATTCCCTCACTAATGCTTCTGTGTGGTGTCAGGTCATTCTGATCCTGGCTGGTTTTGCTAAGTTGACTGTATAGATTTTACTCTTTGAAATAAAGAACAATAGTTAGTTGTCCCTTATGCCTTAGGTAAGATGAGACTATTCTGATTAAAGGTCATCACTACATATGTCCCAAATGTATTTCCCTAAAGGGCTGCCATTTTTTGCCCCAAATTAGTTGTTAAAAATGATTAGAGACTTTTTTTTTCCTGTCATTCAGTCACAGCTAAGAATGTCCTTCCTCCATTTGCATCCACAGAAGCTGTAGCAGCTGTGGCTATGACTGCTGCAGTACTCAGGGCATCGCTCTGTACCGTTGGCAGCAGCACAGAAGCCTGTGGTAGTTTCTGCATGTTGCTTCCCATCACCCTGGAGGAGGGTGTGAGAAGCAAACAGCCCCTCAGTTTTCCCAGTGTCTGAATACCACAGCGTCATATGATTACAAGTATAGGTTGGCCCTAGAAGGGAGTTGCTTTTGGGGGGGTGGGGCGCAGATGCTAAAGCAGTCCTCAGCCCCAATCCAACTGACAGGACTTCCCATGTTCCACGCAGCAGTGTTCTCTCCTGAACTCATAACCCCTCATTCCAAGGTCTCCTGGATGCTATACGGTGATACGTTAGCTGCTGCACTAGGTACCCTGTGTGCCCAGTGTCAGTTCCACCATCTTCCCCTGAACCCCAGGGCAGTCCTCCTTTCTGATTCTCTGATGCAGAGAAGCTCCTGGATTGCTGTGCAGGCCCAGGCAGCTGCTCTCTTATCCAGGGCATGGCTTGTTCATAGCAGGTGATGTGAATGGTGTGTACGAAGAGAAGAAAGCAGAGTTTCATTCATTCACTCACTCACTCATTCATTCATTCGTTCAGTAGCATGTGCACAGGTCAGCAGATGACTTTATACAAGTCAGTTCTCTTCTTCTATCATGTGGGCTTCAGAATTGAACTCAGATGGTCAGGCTTAGCTCTAAGTATCTTTACCTGCTGAGCCAAGATTGATAGTGTGGGCAGCCGAGCAAGGGCTAGACAGTTGCCACCACCAAACCTGTAGTGGGGCACAGAAGCTGTGCTTACACATCTGGCCACGACACCAAGGGCACATTACTTCATCCTAAGATAATTTCCAATAAACAAAAGCAGTATCCAGGGAAAAGCATCCAGGCACCTAAGCTTATCTGTCACAGTCACGCATCCTTTCCCCTCCCTTTGCTGTTCTGCCACGTCTGTTCTTCCCGCTGTCTCTATCTTGCTGGCGAAGAGCTATGGGGTAGAGTGGGTCTTGGTTGTCTTTATGCCATCTCACAACCTCATCAAGGCCTTCCCTCTGTGAGCTTCAGATTCCCTGTCAAATAGCTCACCATCTTCCCAGGAGCGCTCTCTCTGCTGGTGGGAGCTGTGCTGCCTGTTGTCTGTGGAGTCAGACATAGCTAATGCTCTACATGTGAAGAAAGTCCTTTGTTCTTTCTTAACTTCAGTTCCTTGCTGTGGATGGGACATACACGCAGTGATCATGAGGATTGAGTGAGCTAATTCATGCAAAATGCCTGGCATATAAGCTGCACTGCCTCAGTAGCTAGTGCCCTGCTAGTTAAAAATGGCAATGGTGCTGCTGTCACTGTCTCAGTCACCAGCTCTAAAGCCAAGCAAAGAGTGAATGCTAGCCTGTGAACATGCCCAACTTTGACTGCTTAGTCCTGTTTTCTTTAGCTTTCAAGATTAAATCTTTTTCATTGACTGTATCCAGCCAGTTTGTTTTGAAGTTATAAAGCTGGGCGTGATGGCACACGCTAATCCCAGCACTCGGGAGGCAGAGGCAGGCACATCACTGTGAGTTTGAGGCCAGCCTGGTCTACAAAGTTAGTCCAGGACAGCCAAGGCTACACAGAGAAACCTTGTCTCAAAAAAATCAAAAAACCAAAAAAAGAAGAAAAAAAAATGAAGTTATAAATGTACTGTCTGATCGTAAATGCTAAATTTACCTGCCCCCTGTTGGGTTTTGAATACTCCATCTGGCAAATGTTTTCCTTCCTTTCTGTAGATCTGGTGTTGGTCCTGCCACAATGGAAGTGCCCTTTTGAAAATGTCAGCACTGCCTAGAGAGCAGGACGATGGCGCTTTACAGGTCCAGAAGAACTTCCTGGATGGGTCAGTGCTTCTTTTCTGTTGTGTTCTGGTTCCATTCAGGTCCTGTTTGATAAGGAGCAGGTAGTGCAGATCTTCCTAGTATGTCCAGTCTGCTTACGTGGTGTGGTAGCTTTGTGTTGGAGGACTATGAGTTACAACACTCGTTTTAATTATCCTCCAGGGAATCAGTGTAGCTTAATCATTAGGAAGGTCAACTGCAAGTCTCAGAGATTCATGGACGTATCGGGCAGGGTGTGGGCATGGCAGGACAGCTGTAATGTTAACAGTTGCAAATCCAGGCCATGGCATACATCACTGAACTGTTCTAGTATGCAGAGCAGAAGCTTCTCAAAATAATTTTTAAATTTCCATGTGTTTATTTTATGTGTGTGGGTATTCTGCCTGTGCACTACTTGTCCTGTTCCCTGGGACTGGAATTACAGATTATTGTGGGCCGCTGGGGGCCGGACCCAGGTGCTTCAAAGAGCAGGTAGTTCTGTTAACCACCGAGTCATCCCTCCAGCCCCTCAAAACACATGTGATGAAGTCAAACTAGATAGCTTAACACAGCATAGGGAGTGGGCTATGTAATTAAGTTGCTTTAACCCAAATGTGACTTTCATTTTTATATCTGCTGGCTCTCGTGCGGGAGGATCACATGAGTGGGCAGGTGCAGGGCTCTGACACAGACTGTGGCTCATGACAAGTGCTCACGGCAAACAAGCTCCCCAGACTCATGTTTGCTCTTCTAACCTCATGTTTCTTTTTGACACCTAGAATTTACTGTAAGACCATCCACAGGCCACCCTACGAAGTGGCTAAAACTGAAGACTTATCAGGCAGCTTCCTGACGCTGCAGGAAATCCAGAGCGCATATTGTAAATTTAAGCAGCTGTTTCTGATAGGTAAGAAGACGATGAATCAAATCTTCCTTCAGGTGGGGACAGGCTGCGCCTCGGGGATCTGCTGGAGGCTGATGGTGGTGTGTGGGGGCTCTTGGCCTCCAGGGTCACTGACAAGCAGTGTCAGGCTGTAGATAGAGGTCCAGGGTGCCAACTGCCACTATGATAGAGTTCCTGTCCAGCTCGCCATGGTTTCACTGTGGCCTTTGCTGGAATTGCCACCTCGCCATCTTCCTCCTCTCTCCTTCCCCAGCATGTCAGTTACCTCTGTGGTGAATATTTTAGCTCTAAGATCCTCTCAGGTTTTGAACCATGGAGTGAATACCTGGAGCCACTGATCTTCGTAATCATTTATAATGTGAATAACTTATTGGTTTTCCCTGGTTGATTTTTCTCCCAAATCGGGGATGCTTTAATTTGTTTTAGCTGTCATTGGACATTGGACATGTATACTTTCTTTTTTCTTTTCTTTCTTTCTTTCTTTCTTTCTTTTGTTTGTTTGTTTGTTTGTTTTCGAGCTGGTATTTTTCTGTCCTGGACTTGCTTTGGAGACCAGGCTGGCCTCGAACTCACATTGATCTGCCTGCCTCTGGCTCCCAAGTGCTGGAATTAAAGGCGCGCGCCACCACGCCTGGCTTATTCTTCACATTCTTATACTTTTGGTCGTGAGCTTTTAAGGGCTGAGCCATCTCTCCAGCCCGTTATTCACATCCTTAAACCAGTCTTTTCTCTGGGGAATGTCAGGCTTGGAGATACCTTTTCCTAACTTTGAATTCTCAGCACATTCTTTACTATTTTGGGATTTTTTGGGGCTGACATTGAGCTTTCGCTGCATGGACTAACGGGGCCAGGCATCCTGACAAAGATGACTGACACAGAAACTGCAGCCCTCTAACCAAAACATGTGATTTGAAGTAGATAATTTATTTGACCCAGGATGGTGAGTCTGGGACCCTGAGCTACATAGTCGGGGACATGATGGGTGTGTTGTGGCACGCATGGTTGTGGACAATAACCTGAAGTCTCTCTTTTTCTTTTTTCTTTTTTTCCTTTTTCAGATAACAGTACGGAATTTTGGGACACAGATATAAAATGGTTTTCTCTCTTAGAAAGCAGCAGCTGGCTTGATATAATCAGGTATTTCAACCCATTGTTTTGCACATGAATTGTACAGTTGCCTCATTCTGAATTGTATGTGACAGATTCCTAGCATGTCACAGTTAATTATCCCAAGGTCATACGTTCTGGTCAGGCCTGGGCTACACTTTATGTTTCCCATTTCCCATTGACAGCATCCTCCCTGCTCACAAAAGGCGGGTACTCACTTGGTAAGACATTCAGAGGCTGCAGGAAAAGCCGTGACCACTCAAATCAGGCAGTGCTGGCCTCCCAGCGGGAAAGGCCTGGCTTCTCGCTGGATGGCATTCTGAACTTTGTGTTTCTTGTTTGTACCTACTTAAAATTATTACTGTTATTATTGTAGAAAATTACTGTTAATGTCACTGAGCCATTTTTGCCTTGTCTTAGAGAAAAGTAGCATTGTCGTTTCTTTGTCTGTCTTTTTTTTTTTTTTTTTTTTTTTTTTGTCTTTCAAGATAGAGTTTCTCTGTGTAGCCCCTGGCTGTCCTTGAACGCACCGTGTAAATTAGGCTGGCCTCAGAGATCTGCCTGCCTCTGTCTCCTAGATTAAAGGCATGTCTATATTCCTTCCTAGAAGGTCTTTGGGTGTGATCTCTTGCCAGAGCAGCCATGTTCTGAATTAGCATTCTTCTACAACATGTTTCCTCTCCTATGCAGGATATGAGATATCCAGAGATCTTTGCATATTTGACAGACAAGTATAAATCTGGTGCTTAAAAATAGTTGGAAGGTGTTGGCACATACCTTTAATCTCAGTACGTAAGAGGCTCTGAGTCTGAGGTCAGCCTGGTTTATAGACCAAATTCCAAGACAGAGAAACCTTGTCTGAGAATTCAGACAGACAGACAGACAGACAGACAGACGGACTCCAGGCCCTTTGAGGTGGGGGTGGTGGTTAGAAGTTCAAGGTCATCATCCACTGTTATGTAGCCAACTATGGCTCTATGAGACCTTGTCGCGCACATTTTAAGAAAAGAGATGGTGCCGGGCGTGGTGGCGCACGCCTTTAATCCCAGCACTCGGAAGGCAGAGGCAGGCAGATTGCTGTGTGTTCGAGGCCAGCCTGGTCTACAAAGCGAGTCCAGGACAGCCAAGGCTACATAGGGAGACCCTGTCTCAAAAAACCAAAAAAAAAAAAAAAAGAAAAAAAAGAAAAAAGAAAAGAGATGGTATAAGGGAGATCCTCTGAAGTCAGGGCAGGCAGGAGGAGAGGGTTGGGCAGCACAGCAAGGCACATTTTCTCAGACTGAATCTGGATACTGTTTTTCTTGCACTCTCTCCACTCCTTCCCAGTGAGAATGGAGAGTGACTATTTGAGTGTGAAGGAGACCAGGAAAGATAGAGAGGAGGGGTGGGGGAGGGGAGCATAGAGGATGGATGTGACCAAGAAACACGTATGTGCTAATCATAGCCATTACTTGGTATGCTACAAAAAATTACAATACAGGGGGCTGGAGAGATGGCTCAGAGGTTAAGAGCACTGGCTGCTTTTCTGAAGGTCCTGAGTTCAATTCCCAGCAACCACATGGTGGCTCACAGCCATCTATAATGTGATCTGATGCCCTCTTCTAACGGGCAGGCCCACATGCAGGCAGGATGTTGCATACATAATAAATAAAGAAATCTTTTTTAAAAATTACAATACAAAAGAAATATTAGACCAGGCATGGTGGCACACACCTTTAATCCTAGCACTAGAGAGACAGAGGCAGTCAGATCTCTGTGAGTTCGAGGCCAGCCTGTTCTATAAAGTAATACCAGGACTGCACAGAGAAACCCTGTCTCAAACAAACAAACAAAAACAAAGAAAAGAAAAAGAAAAATCAGGAACATCTTTACATCATTTTCATGGCTCCCTTATGAAAATGTTCAGTTCTTGGTGGTTTAATTGGTCGAGACTTTGTACATTGAAGTTACACATATTTGTTGGTGGTGCTAGAGATGGACGATAGTTCATCTTTGAGCACTGTACCGTGGAGTACACCCCATCGAGCAGTACAGTGCGGTAGTCTGTATACATGGGCTCTGTGTGATGGTCACCACAGCCACAGCTCAGCACTCCCTTGCCATCCATGCTGTTCCCGACATCTCCCCATTTCTACTGCTGCCTGTCTGCTGGGAACCACCATTCTGCTCTCTGTGTGTCAGACTTGTGCACTTGTAGGTTCTGTGTGCGGAATTATGTAGCATTTGTCTTTCTGCACCGGAATTCCTCACTTACCATCTTTCCTTCACGTTCTTGCCATAGTCCTGCAATGGCAGTGGCCTTCTGTACTGCTGAATAATAATCACTCACCCGCACGCACGCACGCACGCACGCACGCACACACGAGTCAGGGAACTCTTAGGTTGCTTCAGTGTTGTGACTAGTGTGAATAAAGCTACTGTGCACATAGGAGCGTGGATATCTAAGATATTGCTTTTATCTCTTTGAATTAATTTGTGTGCGTGTCATCTGGGTGTGTGTACTTGTTATTGTCGTAATTTGTTTCTCATAGGCAGTATCAGTAAACGGTGATTATTTCCTTTTCTAGCCTTTTAGCCTGAAGAGATAAAAAGGAAACTGAAGAACTCTAACCTTATTTCTAGCAGCAGGCTCAGTAACTAGCTCCTGTTCTTGTGTCTCCCATGTATAGACGCTGCCTGAAGAAAGCAATAGAGATTTCGGGATGCCTGGAAGCGCAGAACATGAACGTCGTCCTCTTGGGTAATGAGGCAGGAGGTGTTTCCATCCTTGTCACTGAGAGGCGGCCTTTATGTATATACTTAGGGGGTAGATTTGTTTCTTTCTCTCCCTCTCTCTTTTCCTTAACTGGTAATCCTTTGCCTCAAATTTCAGTGTTAGGGTTTAAATGAAATCCTTTCCCTTGGAACTTGGCAGACCTGCTCCCAGGCCAAGAAGGAATTGCGCGGCGTCTCTCCCCAACAGTGTTTGGGACGCCCTTTTACCCAGGAGACCTGTAGCTGCTTAGATTCCTCCTCTTACTTGTGTGCAGGCGGCTTTATGCAGTTGCCATGGAAGTGAAGTAGTGGGCTGTGGCTTTGCTCTTCTCAGAGGGTATTTACTCTGCATCAGGACTGAGTCACACAGTGTATAAAAGCCACATGACCCACCTGCAGCGGAGACCGCTGCTGTGAGCCCTCAGGTAGGAGTGGAAGCTGCATCTGCTGTTTAGATGAGGAATCATGTGTTGCCCATGCTGGCCTCAAATTCCTGGACTCAGTGATCCTCCTGCCTCAGCCTCACAGTTACCTGGAACTATAGATGTGTCTCATTGTCCTAGCTTGCTTTGTTAGAGGGTCTTAAGTTTCTAGACCAACCCTACTACATATGAAGTGGATTGTCTCCTGTTTTTCCTACCCATGGTGTTTACGTCTCTTACTGTAGCCCCCAAGATCAAATTGGAAAATGGTTTTTGCCATGGTTTCTGGACACCTGGTGCTAGCTCCCTGCCTTAGCCCTGAATGCTCTCATTGAGCACCTTCCGTGTGCAGAATGCCGTGCTTTTCCGTCTAGACACGTACAAACTAATGTGAGCATTACCATAAGAAGATATTCATAAAGACACAAGTATTATTTGAATTCTAAATAGCTAGTAAAGAGGGATGAGATCTGAGAGGTGGGAGAGCCCAGACCAGATCTGAAGAGCTATGCCATTGTGAAATCTGTCCCCAGAGCTGTACCATCAGCACAGGACAATGCAGAGGAATACTGCCTTCAATATGGAACTGTCAAAGACCGACAGCACTAGAGGACAGATACAAAGATCTGTCTCCTGGGCAGAGAAGAGGAGTCAGTAGCTTTGGAAGCACCATGTTAGATCTCCAGACCTTCACTTAAAAAAAAAAAATGTGGGCATGGTAGCATGTGCCCATAACCCCAGCACCAGGGAGGAGGAGACATGATCCCTGGTGCTCACTGGACGAGAAGGCTAGTCTAATCCTGAGGTCCAGGCCGGTGAAAAACCCTGTCTTGGGGGAGCAGGAAGAAGGTAGATGGCACCCAAGGAGCAACACAAGATTGCCCTGTGACCTGGCCTTCTCATGCACCGCACACACACACCCGCGTTCACACGCATATCTGCTTACATGAGCAAATGTGTCTCTAACCCCGTGCAGTCCTGCATGTTCACCCGGGGTGAGTGCAAGCCTGAGCTTCAGTACGTTTGATTCTAGGGCGCAGAAAGAGCGCGAACAGCGTTATCTCCAGTTCTCTAGCCCTAAAGATGCTGACACCATCTTCTTGAGAACATTTTTAAAATGCAGTATGAATTAGACCTAATTGGAAAGGGGGAATAAAGAAGCAGCTCTGGGCAATGTAGACCTGGCTTTAGTGTCTTCAAACTCTGAGAAGCATGAATAACTGTGGATGCCTGCCTGCCTTTGCTTAACTAACAGTGGTGTTAGTTAAGTCTGTGAATGGCCCAGCCTTGTGGGTTGTATGAAGTGCATTCCAGGTGGGCACATGGAGAAATGTCAAGGAGAATTCCTCCTGTAGGCTTGGCAAGGAGAACCAGCTACCTCTGTGCTCCTCAGAACAGGATCGAGCCTGTGGCTGAAAAGGTCATTTGGATGGAGAGTGAAGAAAGGGGTCAGAGTCTGGAGCAGTGGGCAGTTACCCCCAGGAGGTGGACCTCATCTACAGCCAGGCAGGCTCTCCGTGCAGAAATGTTTTTATGGCACCTATGGATGCCATGTGCTGAAAGTGGATTTTTCAGTGCTGCCTTTGTTCAGGAAGCAGATCCATGCTTAGCATTACTGTGTCCTGGATCCTGTTCTAACAGTCCAGGAACAGTCTGTCTCTCCCAAGCTGGCCCTTTCCTATAGGAAGTAACAACAGAGCGTGCTCTTGGGAACTGAGTTTTTAGCTGTGTGGATGAGAGTACTGCCTCTTTGTAACGCTGTCTTTTTTCTTCTTGGTGCTGCTGCTGGGCCCTTCTAGAAGAGAACGCTTCTGACCTCTGCTGCCTTCTCTCCTCTCTGGTGCAAGTGATGATGGACCCCCACTGTCGAACCAGGACTGGGTTCCAGAGCCTCATCCAAAAGGAGTGGGTCATGGGTGGCCACTCTTTCTTGGACCGCTGTAACCATCTCCGCCAGAGCGACAAAGAGGAGGTAAGTGTTCTCACTGCAGTCCTGGGGAGAGGCTCCCTCTCATCTGGTCACTGTCCTCAAATGTACACTTGCCAAGTGCAAGTGCGTACTTCTCAGACACCAGGAAACCGGTCTGCTCATCTCAGGATGACTTTGAAAGCTTTCACAATAAGGACATGTTTCCCAAGGCCAAGAGAATATCAGTAAGCATGTGACACGTGCAGAGTAAGGCTGTATGTATGTTTCCTTCTAAACGTACTACAGAAAGTATTCTTTTTTTTTCTTTCCTTTTTTAAAAAATTATTTATTATGTATATAATGTTTTTGCCTGTATGTATGCCTGCATGCCAGAAGAGAGCACCAGATCTCACTATAGGTGCTTGTGAGCCACCGTGGGGTTGCTGGGAATTGAACTCAGGACCTTTGGAAGAGCAGGCAGTACTCTTAACCTCTGAGCCATCTCTCCAGCCCCCAGAAAGTATTCTTGGCAGAGTAAATTTTCCTTTTGTTCGTGCCATCCATTGCTAGAGCCTTTGCAGTGCTGGGAGAAGTGGGCCCTGAGTCACAACCTCTTCTGTTTCTATTGCGTGTTACTGTTACGTTGTTCTGGGTATGGGGTTTTGGTGATCTTACATATGTTGGCTTTGACCTCAAGCGTCTTCCATCTCATCATCTGAGTAGCTGGGATTTCATGTGTGCACTCCACACCCAGCTTGCTTCCCTTCAGATGAGTGGTTCAACCTCTCAGATCAGAGAGTTGTTGTATGTTCATTTTGATTTTATTTCAGACAAGCTCTTACATATCACAGGCTGGTCTCAAACTCATTGTGTAGCAAGGATGAACTTGAAGTTTAATCCATCTGTTTCCATCTCCCAAGCACTGGGACTATAGGCATATGCCAGCGCAACCAGCTTTATGCAGTGCTGGAAACACCCCAGGGCTTCAAGAATTCAAGGCAAGCACTCCATCAGCAGACCCACACCCCAGCCTGAGTTAAAATGTAGTTCACCTCCAGACTATAGTGTGCTTTCTTAGGCAATAGCAGCGCACATTCCTTGGTTCTCTTTGATAACCAATGAAAGGAGAAATGGACCCAACTTTATCTAATTAAGTCATCCACAGAGTGACCACATGCTAGTAGTGCGAATACTGCTCTCTTCCTCTGGATAACTAACTAGCATGTCTGTGGTGCAGAACAGTGCGGCACAGGATGCTATGTGAACAGAGAGCCAGAGTGTCTGCTCCTCAGGGCCTGACAGCTGTCTGGGGAGACTCCAACCTCTGTCACTATCCAGCTGGTCTCTTTCAGGACAGACCTGTGTTCTTCTGTGTATTATCAAACTTGAGAGAGACTACCATTTCTCAGTCTTGGGAGGGACTTGGAGGAAGTAATTTGAAAGGCTAATGAGCTACACACACTGTGATAAGCAAAGTGAGGCAATAGTGTTTGGAAAGGTGTCATGTCGCATGTCTTGAGAAAGGGAGGCTGACAGGCTCTGTAACTAGTTGAGAAGGAAGCTAAAAGCAGGCCTGTGCTCAGCCCTTTGAGAGTCACTCACACTTCAGAGCCTTAGCCCTCACCGTATGGTAAGGTCCACATACACTTTACACTTAGTGCTGTTGCCCAGGATCTCTGGTGTGAAGCTTCTCAGAGCTGCCCGGCTGGAGTTCGGAAGGCCTTGCTGGTGTGATATTACTGTGTAAATCGGGCCTTTTCCCACGAATTCTCACCACCTTCTTCTGACCAGTTCCTGTGGAAGGTGGGCACTGTCACATAGCTTGCCTTAACCCTGTTGCAGGGTCCCTGGGGATCAAGAGGAAAGCCTCATAACTGGTAGCGCAACAGAACTGCCAACTAGACTTGCTTCTGAGAGCTCTCAAAAGAGGACCCAGGTTAACAAGACACATGTGAACATGGGGCAGGAGCCCTTTCTGCAGCTTTTGCCTTTGCCTTCAGGACACTCGCTGAGTGACGAAGAAGAAAACCTTCTCCAGCGGAGTCTCCAGGGCCAGCTCCACCTGTTATCACGGGGGCAGGCAGGAATGAAGAAGAATGGGGTTCCTAGCCGGCCAGTGCTGGCACATGCCTTTAGTCCCAGAGCTCAGGAGACAGAGATGGGTGAATCTCTGAAGTCGAGGCCAGCTTGGTCTACAGAGCGAGTTCTAGGACAACAGAGAAACCCTGTCTTGAGAAAAACACACACACACACACACACACACACACACACACACACACACACACACACACACACACAGTAATGGAATTCATTTAATTGAAGTCTGAATTAGTGTTCCCTGTCACCAAAGCTGCTTGCAGCTGCTTGCTCATCTTTGACATAGTAGGTACCTCATAGGCTGATGCTAACCCACAGGGAAGTGAGAACGCTCATCCCTTGGAATGGATTGTTTGTGGGAAAAGCAGGGCTCAGAAGCTCCTGATGGCTGTCCACTGAGCTCAGGACAGCTCTTGCTGAGCCAAGTCTTTCTAAGTATTGTGTGTCTTGTCTCCACGTAGGTCCCTGTGTTCCTGCTTTTCTTAGATTGTGTCTGGCAGCTGGTGCACCAGTACCCTCCAGCATTTGAGTTCACAGAGACTTACTTGACTGTTTTGTCAGATAGTCTGTTTATACCTATTTTTAGCACCTTCTTCTTCAATTCGCCTCATCAAAAAGATGCTAACACGGTAAGAGTTCCTCTTAAAGACCCCTTAGCCAAAGAAGCTGCATCTCACAAACTCCATGCAAAATACTGGTCCTAAAGCTGACATGTATTCAATGCTGGCTATGCACTAGGCATTGCTTCAAGTGACCCCAGCTGTTCCTCCTGGGAAAGTACTTAATTCTTGCAGCACACTCTGAAACAATAGATTTAACCCAAGGTTAATACAGTGAATATTCAGCTGGAAGTCCATTTTGAAGTTTGAGGAATAAGCTAAATTAAAAGTTATCCTTTTTGTAGGTAGACCAGATGTCCTTTCTCCACTACCCTAACACCTAGAGTTGCTCTGGAACAAGAGTGGATGCCTAGGAACAGGGTAGCTGGGCTTTGGTTTTGCACCTGAAAGTCCTTTGGTCCCGCCTGTTCAGCCTGTGCTTCAGGTGAACCTCTGTGCCTTCCCCTAGCCCTGCCCTGCTTTGGCCTGGCTTTGAGTTGGTAGATTGCCAAGTCCCAGGAGGAAGCATAGACAACAGAATGTGGAGTCTTAGACAGTAACCAGCCCTGCAGCTTGCAGGCTCCATACCCTCAGGCAGCCCATTTTTGTTTTCTGAGCCTCAGTTTCCTCAGATGTCAAATTAGGAACGTAGGGGTTAACTCACAAGGTTGTTATGAAAGCACCCAGCCTTATAGCTGACATAGACCACTGAAAATAAGGGCCCTTCTCACTGTGCTCCTGCCCAGAGCCTCCGCCTTAAGAAACACCGTGCCTGTGTGTATTCATTCTCAGTCCCAGCAGAGCACTCTTCCTGGAGGCTGCTTCTGAGAACGTGTGTTTGCTTTCCAGCCCTCCCTGGAAGCTGTGGTGACCTGTGTTTGTTTTGGCAGGGTAGAGAAAGCCTGCACACAGAGCCTTTGACTCTGCTTACCGTGTGGGATTGGTCAGTACAGTTTGAACCCAAAGCACAGACATTGCTCAGAAACCCTCTCTATGTGGAAAAGCCAAAACTGGACAAAGGCCAGCGGAAAGGATCTCGTTTCAAAGTAAGATGTGCATGTCTTAACCACCCCCACCCCCTCCCTCACTCCCCACCGGCTCCTCCATCCCATGTACATGAGGACAAAGGCTACTTTATGGACCTCTCTGTTGGTGTGTTACTTCTTTATACGGTGTGCAGCTGGGATTTGTGGTGCTCAGGTTATTGGGGCTCCTTAGTGGTGCCCTGTATTTCAGCAAACCTACCTTTGCTCTGGTGAGACCTGTAGCTGAGGCTGCTGTTGCCACAGCAGCGCTGCACAAAACTGTGCTTCTTACCCTGTCTCTGTGTGTGGCTGGGAGAGCACAGGGAACGGGGATCGTGAAGGTTTTGCTAAACATTTGCCAGCTCATAGAGCTCATAGCAAGACTTACTTTTTTTTCTTTGTTTAAAAAAAATTGTTGCTACCTTATTTTATATGTCGCTGTATTTTATCTGGTATATGTCTGTGTACCACATGTGTGCCCGGTGCCCACAGAGGCCAGAAAAAACAGCATCAGATCCCCGGAATTGGCCTTAGAGTCACTTGTAAACCTCCCGTGTGGGTGCTGGAAATCAAACCTGGATCATCTGAAAGAACAGTCGGTGCTCTGGTTAACCACTGAGCCATCTCTCCAGCCCCAAGATATTTAATAAACTTGTAAACTGAGAGTGGCAAGCTTTGTGTCAGAGACTGTACTAAAGCTCTAGGAACTGGGAAGTTGTCATGAATAATATACAGTGGGCACAGCTGTGTTCCCTTGTTTTACACAGCTGTCACCACCCCCTACCCCCCAGCTTTGGCCCATGGAGTAGAGTTTGCCAGCTTGTCCCCTAAACCACCACCACCAAGTCCTCATTTTTCTTTTAGATAATTGTTCTGATTTTACTAATTATCGCGCCCCAGCGTTCACTAACTGACCACAGTTTAAACAGTGTTTCCCAGCATCATCGCCTGGCTTGGAGTCTCTCTCTGACAGATCTTTGTCCGTGCATCCCCGTATCTTTCCCGCCACTGTCCTTCCTAGCCTGCCTGCCTCTCGGGGCCTCCAGGAGCATTGCCAGGTCAGGCATGGAATAAGGTTCTAGTCTAAGGAAGATGACATGCAGGGAGCCACGGCCAGCACTTGGAGACAGTGTCTGCTGCTGAACACTAGACCCGCCGTGATGCCCTCTGAGCTGTTCTTAGGCCCAACATGGATGCTTCTTTTCAGCAAGTAGAGCAAGATTGTTGCACCTCAGCCTGTCAGGCAGAGATGAGCTTTTGTGTGGTGTGCTGTGCCCCCTGGTGGCAGCCTGCACATCCTCTGAGCTTGTGTCACAGAGCTGCCTGGTACCTGTGGGGCAAGGAGCCCCTGGGACAGCTGAGCACCCCTTATCTGATGCCCTCGCTGTCTCTTCTTTTAGACAGTGGCAGATGGTGTTGGCTCTAGGAGAGGCTGGTGGGAGAGATGTGAGCCAGCAAGAGGATTACAGGTTGTGTAAATGAGGCAAGATTGAGGGTGAGCAACTATTGCTCAGGCTAATTGCTATGTGTACCAAGCCAACCCCAAACCTCAGGCAGTCTCCAGTCTCAGCCCCCACTCCCCACCCCCCAGCACGGGATTCCAGGCATCAGCCTCTGCTTACAGCTCTCTGTTCCTACTACGAGTGGACACTTTAAGAGCAGGAGAGTTGGCAGAAAGCAGCCTCTCCTTACATGTTTACCTTTTCCTGTGGGCATCGATGAATCCCCACAGTGTGGTGCAGAATGGCATACCATGGTTTACTCCTGAGAAAGCTAGCACGAAGGAACAAAACCTAAATGCTCTCACGTTTCCTGCTCTGAGCATCCTGTCAAGCAAGAATAGCTGGCCAAGTGAGCCCATCCCTGCTTACCAGTGCCTCTGGCTCTCATTGTTTGTTGCCCTTGTCCGAGAGAGAGAGAGAGAGAGAAACAGAGACAGAGACAGAGACAGAGACACACAGAGAGACACAGAGAGACACAGAGAGAGACACAGACAGACAGACAGACAGACAGACACACACGGATGGACGGACGGATGGACAGACAGACAGACAGAAGGTTATTTTGTCCACGGGATAAGATCTTCAAGTGGTCAGTCCTGGGGGACCTCAATGTTCAGATATTGGTGCAGTGGAAGGGTCTTAAGTTCTCAAGAAAGACACACTTCGTTCCCATTTAAAAAATGTGCTAGGAGTGGTGGCACGCGCCTGTGATACCGGCGATCGGAAGGCAGAAGTAGCAGGGCCCCAGTATCGGGGGCCAGCCTGATCTACACAGTGGGATCCAGGCTGGCCAGGCTATGTGTAGCACAACTATATCTCAAAAAGGCCCCAAGACTGGCCTAAGTCATTAAACTAGTTCCAGTGAAGTGCTTTGTGTCCACTGGTGCCCATCTTATCAGAAGGTCCAGTCTGTCCCAGCATGCCTTTCTGTGCAGCCCTACATATGCCTGGTTTCTTTCTTTTGTTGATGTGCATCATGCATAGATCAATCACTGTCACCTTAAGCAGGAAGTCCCCTCTGTGTGCCACAGCATTTTAGTGGATGCACATGAGGTGGCTATTCTGATGTCTCTTGACACTGCGCACAGCAGGGTGATGATGCTCACTATTACTATTATAATGAGAATAACTGTGACCTTGTCTCTTAACCACATATTCTGTGTTTTCTTTCAAAGCATCAGCGACAACTTTCTTTGCCACTTACCCAATCTAAGTCATCTCCCAAGAGAGGATTTTTCAGGGAAGAAACAGATCATTTAATCAAAAACCTTCTAGGCAAGAGAATTAGTAAACTTATTAACTCTTCAGACGAGCTGCAGGACAACTCTCGAGAGTTCTACGACAACTGGCACAGTAAGCCCACAGACTATCACGGCTTGTTGCTGCCTCACATTGAGGGGCCGGAAATCAAGGTGTGGGCCCAGCGCTACTTACGTTGGATTCCAGAAGCCCAAATCCTGGGTGGTGGCAGAGTAGCCACTATGAGCAAACTCTTGGAAATGATGGAGGAAGTGCAGAGCTTACAGGAGAAGATCGACGCGAGGCATCACAGACAGGAGGCTGTCCGTGCACAGGCGCCGTGCCTGCTCAGGACCTCTGCTCGCCTGTCCTCCTTGTTCCCTTTCGCGCTGCTCCAGCGACATTCAGCCAAGCCTGTCTTACCCACCAGTGGGTGGAAAGCTTTGGGAGGCGAAGATGATCTGGCCAAACGAGAAGATGAGTTTGTGGACCTAGGGGACGTGTGATCTGTCTCCTCAGGGACTGTGAAAGAGGCATGGGACATGAAAGAGGGTGAGACAGTCATTCCCTGGAGTGGAGTCATGGTGTTAGCCCAATGCTGTGCAGGAGAAAAACAGGCTTACGGGAAGAGAGCCGGTTCTCCTTTTCTTTCACAGTGCTGAAAGACAGTGCAGCTAAAGCCGTGCCTCTGCTATTCATTGGAAGGAGCTTCTACTTGACCTGTCATAGGATTAGGTCATTTCCTGACACCTGTATAATATGTACACAAAATGGCTGATGGCAGGATTGCTGTGAGAGCGTCCTCCTCCCATCCTGTCTGTGCCAAGACAACTGTGTAGCCATTGGGGCAAGAGCAGCTTTATGTAAGGCCTGTAAGCGGAGAGACAAGGTATCAAGAGATGTGCTTAAGCCAAGCATATTCCAAAACACACACACACACACACACACACACACACACACACACACACACACACACACACACACACACACGTACACACACCTTTGAAAAGCTGAAAAGTTCTACCGGTGTCATTCATCCTAACGTCCAGTCCCCTCCTTCCTGGACTGTAGTAGAGCACAGGGTGGGGCAGGCACCTGCCCGGTTTCCTTTGCTGCCATTCCCCCCTTGCGTCCTTCTGCTCCATGCCACTCTGCATGTCCACCTTGGCGCACCTTGTCCCAGTGTCTTGCTGCTGACCTGCTGGCTAAACTAGGGCAATTCCTCTGTCTTCCGAAGGGGAGCTCACATTCCTTGGTGGAGCCCCTCCGTTTTGAACACACACTTGGCCCTCTGCTCCCATGCCAAGGCTCTGGGCACCTGGACTGTGCCTCCAGCCCTGCAGCTGCTCCCCTCACCTTCCCCACCCCCTTCACAGATGCTGGGGCGCGTGGGTTTCTTTCCAATGAGGCTTTCACAGGAAAGCCATCGTAAGAGTCAGAAGCACTTCTCACGGGATGCCTCAGTGATTAAAAAGCCATAGAGAAACTCAGCTCTGCCTGGTTACCTTGGATCTGCTGTTTTAAAGATATATATTTTTTTAGTGTTTGAAAGTATGATTTGTAAGAGTCAGCCCTGTCACTCAACAGAACCCTGTCCAATCCCACAAAAGGCACAGAGCATGGAGAGCGGACGTGGCAAGGGACCTCACACAAGAACGCCTCGAGCCTTTGCCTTCTGTCTACGTTTGCTGCTCAGGAGAGGTCCTGTGCAGGGAATCTAACTGTTGCTCATGGGCAATAAGGCATTTTGAAACTTCATAAAGAGTTCTTTCTGATTTGCACTGAATCGCCTTTGTACATATGATCATTTTTCCCTCTTCTCCCCTCCACAGTAACGCACAAGCCAGGTTGTTGTGTTGAGACAGCATGTTGGGGGGAAGTCAGGGTTTGTGTTTCTGGGGCCAAACGCACTCAGTCTTGGTTGCCTTAAGAGCCTTTCAGGCCAGATCTGTGCTAGGCTTGTGGTGGAGAAGGTTAGAACATGCCAGGCCCTTGGCTGCCTTCTTTGAGCGCTCAGCACTAACCGCCACTTCCTCTCCACCTCTGCTTCCAAGGTCTCAGCAGAGATAGCTATTTTTGTTACCATATTATAACGTGAATATTTATATGGTAGCCTCTACAGTCTTAGTGATTTCCTTTCCAAAAATGCCTTTTGTGATGTTTTATACCTCACAAGGTATGGTTTAAAGGCACAAGGTCATGACCCTTGGTATAGCAGTTGAATGTACATTGAAATATTTTTCTATGTTCTTTTTTAAGATCACAATAGAAAAAGCAAGCAAGCTATTGTAACCTGTGTGCTTATGACAGTTTATGTATTTATATTTGAAACCAGATTTCTATAACTTGTATTTGTGTACGGAACTTTACGTGGGTTTATATATTGTGAATTTCTATCCAAGACTGAGATGTGGATTATGCATAACATTAAAAAGGAAGATAAGACCATTTGTTTAAAATGCACTGTGCAAGTCTGGAAGTGTATATTAATAACTTACTGTATATAATACCTTGTATTTGTTTATACCTCCAAGTTTTTACACTGAAGATAAACTAGCTTTAATTCAATTCAAAAGTTTCAAAGGAATAAGCTGTTAGGCAAAGCAGTAAAAATGTGCAGTTTATTTTATGGGTGTTAATGAAAGTTTATGCTCATGTCTCACAGTATTCTAGCCAACTGCAGAGATTAAAGCACAACTTCCAAGCAGCGCCATGACTGATGTGTGTGCTCTGATTCCTGGTTTAGCCTCCTCATTCAGGACATGATAAATAAGTGAGTCCGGGGTCCCGGCAGGCCCCACAGCAGACAGAGCCCTCAGAAGGTCAAGGTGCACTTTTCTGGACCACCCCCCTCCTTCTCTCTCCTCTGTGTATGCACATCCGTGAACACTCGTGTGGTTGGCTGGTAATGGGGAACCAACATCCAGACAAATGCTTCAAATTCCAGATGGTAATAGAATGCTGTTAGGAGGGGTGGTGAGATGGCTCATCAGCTAAGCGCGCTTACCACCCAGCCTGACGACCCTAGTCAAATCCCAGGGCCCAAAAGGAGAAAGAGAAGAACTGACCCCTGTAAGTTGTCTTCTGCCCTCCACACAGACCGTCTTGTCTATGCTCCCCACACAGAATAAGTAAGTGTAATGTCTAGTGCTCTGAAGAAAAAGCAAATGGGGTCAGGAGCTCTCAGGGGTGAGTGAAAGAAAGGGCTTTCTGTGGTCTTGAAATGAGCTAGTGTTGCATATTTGCTTTGTGGAGACCTATGATGTTCTTGTTTTATTGCTTGCTGGAAGGAATCAGAGTTTATTTAAAGCTGAGAGGCGGCCTTTCTTTTCCTTCCCGATGTGAAAGGTGCGCGTGTCCAGAACAGATGCCCTAGTTGTATGTCGTTTATTTTGTCCAACATTTACTAGGTTGGAACATGTTGCTTGTTTTGTCCTGAGCCCTTCTGTCGTTGCCCTGTCCCACCTGTGGGTCAGGCTTCCCATGCCTTTGCCAGTCCACACCCTGTAATACCCTTCCCAGTCTGGCCGGCCTCCCGTGTGTCCAGAAAGCCAGCCTTTGCTCCCCTGCGATCTGATAGGCTCTTGTTGCCACATTCATCTCAGACTTACTTTGTAATGGTTGATTTACATCATACTCGTGTTTGCGTGTGTGTTATGTATGTGTGCCATGTGACCTCCTGCCCTTCTGTGGGACAGACTATGGAAATAACCTGACTAAAGCCCATTTTCTGAGCTTTCTCTGGTTGTAGTCAAAGTGGCTCTTGTGTGTGTGTGTGTGTGATATTTTATAACAGCATCAAGAAGCTAATTAATAGGTCTAACAACAATCTCCCAATACCAATACCCCCCACCCTACCCCACCCCCGCTGAAACCCGTATAGCACCCTAAGAACCATTACAATAAGGAAAGGAGAGGTTTCCTGTTTGCCTGTGGAGCCCCATTTGTCAGGAAAGTAATAGGTTTTCTCCAACAAGGAAATAAGCCAATTCAAGCTGAATTAAAAGTAAAGAAAGGCAGGTTCATTTGGGGGCAGCTCTGGATTTCTAAGAGAAATAGCATGCAGGCAGGGAGACTGGGGCAGGGAGTTTGCGCTTGGAGGGAGAGAAAAAATGTCTGAGCTGGAAAGTTCAGAACAGAGGGCAGGGTATGCCAGCCGCACCTTGTAACAGGTAGGGACTGAGGGATGCTGGGAGAACCTGGGGGCCAGGTCCGCTTTGATATATTAAATAGGAACCTCGGCTGCTGTCCTGCCTCTGAAACCCAACAGTATCCTAGTGTTTACATGGGAGATTGAGAGCCTGGCCAGTGGGTAGTGCAAAGTCAGTGTTTTACATGTCGTTTAAATATTAAGTGGAAAGTATCTTGTTCACTTGGTGGTTTAACGTCTTTAACAGGCATTGGGAGCCTGCTTGTTTGTCTCTTACACTGTCTTTAGTGATTAAAGGGTATGAAGTATATAGTCATAGAGATTATGAGCTTTTGAGCCACTTATAAAAATTATAGTCTTATAAAACGAATAAAAAACCACTGCCTTTGAATCCTAAATGAAAGTGAAATCCAAAACCCCTTTTCACAGGTGGGCAGTTGTGGTGTACAACTTTGATCCCAGCACTTGGGAGACAGGAGCAGGTGGGTCTCTGTGAGTTCAAGGCCAGCCTGGTCTACAGAGTGAGCAAGTTCTAGGACACCCAAAGCTACACAGAGAAACCCTGTCTTGAGGAGGGGAGGAGAAAAAGAACCCTCTTCCCAGCAGTTGGGGCCTGATGGATGCTGTGCTCAGTGAGCCACAGCCACAGCTGAACAGGCACCGTGCCAGCCTTTCCCGGGTAGGAAAGAATTCAAATATTCCACATTTCATCCCTGAGGACCCTGATGGCAATCTACTACAGTTGTTCCTACAAGAGGGATGAAAAGAGCCTTCACCCCAACTGATTAGTTTGTAGTATAATCTGCTGAGATTTCTAGGGATTCAGGTGGAGACAGTGCTGGGTAAGAAGGGACTCAGAGCTAGGTGTGGTGCCCCATGGTTTTAATCCCAGCACTCGGGAGGCAGAGGCAGGCGGATCAGCCTGGTCTACAAAGCGAGTCCAGGACAGCCAAGACTATACACAGAAACCCTGTCTGGGGGTGGGGGGAGACGGGACTCAATAATCTACTAAAGTAGCAGTGACTTTACACAGAGAGAGGGGAGGGAGGGGAGGAGAAGAGAGAAAGCACATTTACTGTTAAGATTTGGGTGTTTCAATGGGCAGTGGTGGTGTACACCTTTAATCCCAGCACTTGGGAAGCAACAGCAGGCAGATCTTTGTGAGTTCAAGGCCAGCCTGGTCTACAGATGGATTTTCAAGACAGCCAAGGCTACATAGAGAAACATCTTAAAAAACAAAAGAAAACCAAAAACCCCAAACAATTTTGGAGTGTTTCGTTGTATTTACATTTTACATCAGAGCCACAAAGCTTGAGCTGTAACTCAGTCGTAGGGTACCATACCTCGCATGCATAAGGTTCTGCAATCTCTAGTAAGTAAAAATAAAAAGGAAAGAAAATGAAAGGAGGAAAAAAAAAGTAACAAATCAACTCTTTGGCTATTTGGTCATTCTGAGTGCGATGTTCATGGTTACTTTGTGATAGAACTAAAAGTAAGCTGGGTTAAAGGATTCATAGAAGGATAGTCCAGCTAGGTGCTTCATAATAGGACAAATAACAGTGGAGTGATCTAGATGTAGCAATTAGGCAATACTTTTTTAAAAAAATTCATTTGTTATTTGATAGGCATTTCCTTTGTTTCTTTTGAGACAGGGTCTCACTATGTAGCCCTCATGGGCCTGGAACTCACTCCATAGACCAGGCGGGCCTCAAACTCACAGAGATCTGCCTACCTCTGCCTCCCAAGTGCTGGACAAAGACCACCATGCCTGTCTATAGTTTTTGTACTAATATGGGCAGAAATTTAAATCCTCCAAGAAATAATTGGAGACACAGGACGGGAAATACATATAGGAGTATATTGATCATTAAAAGGAGGGGAGGTGCCCCAGCCTTATCAAGCTCCCTGGCCCCAGAAGAATATAATGGAATTTGGAAAAGAGGAAAGTGGTTGATGTAGTCATTTTGGAAATTGAAGAACTAAAATACCTCCTCCCTTATCCCTTTCCCTCTATTCTCTTGGTCTCTCTGCAGTATCTTCTACTGCCTAGATTACTGTCCTCAACTTTTTCTAATTCTGGTCCCCTCCCTTTATTTTTTTGTTTGTTTTTTGTTGTTGTTTGTTTGTTTGTTTTGAGACAGGGTTTCTCTGTGTAGCCTTGGCTGTCCTGGATTCATTTTGTAGACCAGGCTGGCTTCAAACTCACAGTGATCTGCCTGCCTCTGCCTCCTGAGTGCTGGGATTAAAGGCGTGTGCCACCACGCCTGGCCTTGGTCCCCTCCCTTCTGTCATGTCCCCATAACTTTCAATGGTTCTTCTTAAAGCAGTCACATATTTCTTGGCTTGAATTTTTTTGTGGATATATCCATTAAAACTTTGAGTTACTATTATTTAAGGTAGAAAGCCTTTAATAATAATAATAATAATAATAATAATAATAATAATAATAATAATAACAACAACAACAACAACAATAACAACAACAACAACAACAACAACATCAAAAGTGACATTAGAGATGTTTGGTCTCAGTGCTCATAGGCAGAGAGGCCTTTTTTTCCTTTTCTTTTCTCTCTTCTTTTGTTTTTTGTTTTGTTTTTCGAAACAGTTTCTCTGTGTAGCCCTGTCTGTCCTAGAACTCACTTTATAGATCAGACTGGCCTCAAACTCAGAGATCCACCTGCTTCTGTCTTTCAGGTGCTGGAATTAAAGGTATGTGCTGCTGCTCCTGGCTTGAGGGCCTTTTCTTAAAGTGTTCATTTACCCCAATTGCCAACAGAGATTATTTTCAATATAGCAGATTTCTGGTGAAGAGAGTTCTCAGCTGGCTCTGTTTCGGGGACACTGCTACGTGAAGGAGTCTGTTCCTAATGTCTGCACATATCTGAGTTCATAAACAGACTTTGAGAGCTATCTTTTTACTATGACCAAGTCAGCCTTCCCCACCCCCCGCCCCACCACCACCACCCCAGATTCTCACATTTTGTAACAGCTCATATTTCTCCAAGCTGATTCTGGTATTGGCCTCATGAGAGGCCACAAAGTATAGTTTTTAAGGTCCTGGACTCCCTGAAGCCCAGCTCCTGAGTCCCCTGCTCTGTAACTTAGCATCATCACTTATGGACCCCACCTGTGGGAAGTTCTAGAGGACTAAAAATAAGTTCCTGTACAGTATCTATTACGAGGTAAATGCTCAATAAATTTAGCTATTATAGAGTATGAAATTTTCCATTGCAGGGACAGTTAGCATTGACATACCCTGGGCAGGAACACAAGTTCCAAAGGCATCTATAAAGCATAAGCACTTCAGATGTTGTCAGATCTACCTGGAGAGGTGGTTCAGTGGTTAAGAGTGCTTGCTGGTTTTCTAGAGGACCAGGGTTCGATTCCCAGCACCTGGAGGGTGGCTCCCAACCCTCTAACTTCAGCCTCAGGAGATTCAATGCCTCTGGCCTCTGATGACACCTACCCTCCTATGCCCATACCCACAAGCAGACACACACAACTATACTACCCCCTGCCCCAAAAGCAACAGACTAGTCAGGAAACCATCAAAAAGAACTCTTTAAAAGTGTGATAAGGAGCTAGTCATGGTGGCACATGCCTTTAATCCTAGCACTTAGGCAGAGACAGAGGCCAGCCTAGTCTACAACGTGAGTTCCAAGGCAGCCAGGGCTATACAGAGAAACCCTATCCTGAAAAAAAAAAAAAAAAAAGAAGTGTGATGGAGAGGCTGAAGTGTAGCTCTCCACGATCAATGGCTTCTGGCTAGGGTGAGCATAGGGAAGGATTCTTTAAGGGGCTGACCACTGGGAGTTTGACTATGCTCCAGAGAGTATATGGCAACACAAATTGGACTTTTTGTTGTTTTTCTCTTCTTTTTATTTGGGGGGAGGGGAGGTCACAAGGGTGGACCTTGGAGGCCTGGAAAGTGAGTTTGATCAGGGTGTATTACATGAATTTCCCAAATAATCAATAAAAATACTATATTGGAAAATATATACATAACAAAAACTATAAAAACAAAAATTTTTAAATCTATTCCACTTGGTTTAACATAGTATATAAAAACTATTTCAAAGGTGAGGAATGTGGTTGACTGGAAAAACTGCAGAGGCCCCCCCCCTCCATCATACCTGCAAGTCACAAATCCATAGGACCAGCACCTAAGATGCAGAGCAAAGTCTAAACCTATCCTGTCCCTGTTTGTAGTGCCACTATCCCTTGTATTGGCTCAGGAGTGAGGCTTTCCCAGAAGGCGTAGTGTAGAGGCCTGAGGACAGAACTGGCCCCCACCAAGCTGGAACATGACCATTCGCCTTGTTAATAAGGGATTGTGTATTTGTAAGCCTTGCTCTGGGACTTACCCAGAAGAGCACCAGCTGCTAAGGAGGGTGCCCGCTGCACCCTCCACCAGCTGCTGCTATTTGCCAGAAGAATGGTGTGGTGGCCACATGACCAGACGCACGTGTCAGCCAGACTTTGTCACCATGATGTGGTAGCTCATATGAACACTTGAAAGGAGGAAAGATGGATTTGGCTGGTGGTTGCAGTCTTTGAACACATATCTCCATGTTTATGGGTATGGAGTGAGGCAGTGCATCATGGCGTGGGAGCGTGTGGCTGCTGTGTGACACCTTTGCTGGGGAGCCTATAAGGGCAGAGTAACTCTCAGACCAATTCCAGCAGGAAGTCTTTCTGTGCACTCGAAGGTTGCAAAGGAGGCTGCAGTTGAGTTAGGCTGGCCACCTCGCTAAGCTAATGCTCTAGGGAAGACTGGGCCCCAAGTCACAAATCCATATGATGTATGTAAGTTTTAGTAGGGTTGCTTTAACAGAAAGGCTGGAGAACAGTTCTGAGTGTTTTACCAAGGACAGAAACAAGCAGAGATATAGAAGCAGAGTTTAGCATTCCTTGTTCTTAACTGTGTTAGAAGTACAGCTTTCAATTAGACTTCATAATTAAAACAGCATTTTGACTGTTGTGAATGTGTGTGTGTGTGTGTGTGTGTGTGTGTGTGTCATATAATTTTCCCCATACCAAGACTAATCAAAGGCCAAAGTGAAAATACCACCAAAGTTCAGTTTGGTGAACCAATGAGTTTATTGAGGTTAGTGTGGAGTGTGGGTGAAGGACCAGCTGGGCATGATGGTGCACACCTTTAATCCCAGAACGCAGGCAGAGGCAGGTGGATCGCGGTGAGTTTGAGACCAGCCTGGTCTACAAAGTGAGTTCAGGACATCCAAGGCTGGAAACCAACACAGAAAAACCCTGTCAAAAAAAAAAAA
>OU015749.1:56566786-56594639 GCA_907169655.1 Acomys percivali | reverse complement strand
TTTTTTTGAGACAGGGTTTCTCTGTGTAGCCTTGGCTGTCCTGGACTTGTTTTATAGACTAGGCTGGCCTCAAACTCAGAGATCCGCCTGCCTCTGCCTCCCGAGTGCTGGGATTAAAGGTCTGCGCCAACATGCCCAGCTCCAAAGTCCCGCCTAACCACCCGGAGCCCTGCTGGAAACCTCAGCTTTGTAAATCATATAATTGGTCTGAATCATTGTTTCTGTCAGCTCACTTCCCAGCTGGTGTCTGGAACCCTCCTAACTCCAGTGTCATCTCTAGGGCGGCCACAGGCAAGAACACCCAGGGGCTCTACCTGCAAAATAAAAGCCTCGGTAACCCATGAGGAAAAAAATATTCAGATCTTTGTGGGATTGATTACCAATGCTGCTTCTCCCCAGCAGCCTGCGGAGCAGCTGCCAGCGTTATGAAAGCTATTGAGCCAGGAGGATGTGTCCAACCCAGTTCCTGCCTCACTTCTTTACATCTTGCAATCAAAGAATATGGTATCTTCATCAGCAGGGTTTCATCATCTAGTTCTGGGGGGCAGCCAAGGGAGATGGCTAGAGTCAGTGTTGTTTTAGGGGCCTTTGGGGCCTCCCTGACCAACGGTCCAGAAAAGAGTATCTCACATACTGATACTAGAAGCATTGTTATCCATCTAAACAATATAATAGGTATGTACATATAAATATATATATATATATCCCTTCTAACTCATATTTTTAACATAAGCATGCTTCACAATGAAGTGTATTAGTACAGAAGAGGTTTATCAAACTCATTGTTTCTCAACGTGCCCTCCTTCTAACTCTAGGGATATTTGCCACAACTTGAGGATGAGATGCACGCTGTGGCTATTGGCATGCTTCACCACAGTATTTGTATTATTAATACAACAAACGGCGTTCAACAAATTCATTGTCTCTCAGCCCACCTGCAGGGTATGTTTGTCACAGCATTGGGGTAAGGCGAATGCTATTAGGCTTTAGTAGCCTATGGTGCTGCCAAGCATGTTACAGTGTGCAGGACAGGCTCCACTCCCAACAAAGATGTGGCTGACCCTGCATGCCAACAGCTGTCGGGAGGCAGAGGCAGGCAGATCTACAAAGTGAGTCTGGGACAGCCAGGACTACACAGAGAAACCCTGTCTCCAAAAGCCAAAATAATAAATGAATAAATAAATAAATAAATAAATGGTCTGAATTGATTCATATCCTTAGCTTCTCCATTACTGATGAAACTCCTTGGGACATTCAGACTTTTCAACCTTAGGATACCCGATATATGATACCACAATTCAAAACAGGTACAGACATAGCCTGGATTTTCTGATGCATGCAAATGCTAGCATTTTCCTTAGGTATTTGTTTGGAGGCATAATGATTGGTTCAGAACTGCCTTTTTAACGCAGTCTTGTCAACAGTCTCTGTCTCTAAGGTTTCTGATCAAACCTGTTTGAGTGTTGTTGGTGTATGAGCACGTGTGCTCATATGGAGACCAAGGGCCATCCACCTGACTTTTTGAGTCAGGATTCCTCACTGGGACCCTGGGCTCAACAACTCAGTTAGACTGCAAGTGATAGAGCCCCAAAGAGTCTCCTGTCCATGCCTCCCTAGATCTGGACTGTGGATATTGGGTCTCTAGGCCAGACCTTAATTTCTTGCATATCACTTTACCAGCTGAGCCATCTCCCCAGCCCCTTATCAAACTTCTAACTGATGCTTATGACCTCTGACCTCAGCGGCAATCTCCAGCTAAAGGAGTGTTTTAAAATGAGGCACAGGTGACTTTTTGATCCTAACAAGTTCGATCTCAGTTGCCTGCCTGGTCCTCCTAAGATGCTCCTGGGAGCAGGAGCCTGGGTTTCCTTCTGTGGAGGATGTAGGAAGGAGGCACGGTGAGTGCAAGCGGAGCCTGCTGTGATGACGGCCTGCCTGGGAGAGGAAAGTTGGTGCTGTAACCAAAGCTGTGTCCCTTATATGTGCAGGCGTGCCTCCTTCATAGGCAAGGTCATGTCGTGGCTGCTGCTACTGTCTCTCTTACGTGTTCTCTCTCTCTCTCTCTCTCTCTCTCTCTCTCTGTCTTTCTCTCTCAAAAGTTGTTTCTCTGTTTATAATGGGCCCTTCATTCTGTGTTAACTTTGTACATTTTTCTATTGCTGTGAAGAGACAGCATGATCAAGGGAACTTAGAGACAAAAGCATTTAACGGGGGCTTACAGTTTCAGAGACTGAATCTGTGACCATCGTGGTGGGCATCATGGCAGCCAGCAGCGAGGCTTGGTGCTGGAGCAGTAACCGAGAGCTCGCGTCTGACCCACAAGCAGGCGGTGGAGAATTAACTGCGAATGGCATGGGCTCTTGAAATCTCAAAGCCTGACCTCAGTGACGTACCTTCTCCAGCAAGGCCACACCTCCTGATCCTTTCTAAATAGTTCCACCAGCTGGGGACCTGTCAAGAATTCAAATCTATGCTCATATGGGGGCCATTCCCATTCAAACCACCACAATATCCTTTCCTAGTTGTCACTGTGCCCCTCTAATCATATACGATATACATAACCATTTAGATGGAAACAATAGGAGATTGGCAGCATTGGACTACTACAAAAGCAATGGGTTCAGGTTGCTCCTAAGGCATATGAGTGGTCAGACGCTGTGTAGGGCCACATCTCTCCCTTCTGCTTTTCTCGCTACACTGAGTCAGGAGTAGAGCACTAATGTCCAGACACAGGGGATCTTGCTGCTCCCTCCCACGCGTAGGCCTCACAGGCGCGGCCAGCTTCCTTCTGCATCAATTGAAGTTACTTAGCTTCTGGCCGGTCTGGAATGCGGGGCTGCCCGTCCTTCATAAAGGAGCAGTGTTCTATGTCCTCAAAGCACCAGTGGGCGTTTGGCAATACCTCTGGTTTCTACCAGAGCGGTGTACCCAGCCTCAGGATTCTAGTTGCAGGCCTGATTTTCCAGAATTGAAGATTTGGCCCACATGGTCCCTTGCTTTATAAACATGCTGCATTAACTGGATAGTTACAGGATTTAATCCTGAATCTAAACTTGAACTTCTATTAGATAAAAGAGCTATATAATGCCATCAGTATACATAGTACTTCCATGGCTGTCATCTGGTTTTAAGAACCTCTAATGGCCTTTGAAGCACAGTAAGCAATGCTGCCCCACCCCCCAGATCCTCTAAGCTGTGGAGCAGCAGCAAAGAGTAGCAAGACTCCAAGAAATATTTTGTAACTTTTGCAAGGTTAGTTAAAAAGCCAAGAAATTAAACAGCGTCTGTTTACAGTAGGTGGTAAGGAAAACATAACATAACACAAGCCGTTTTCTGCCTTGTACAGAGCCAGTTTGATACATACGTCTCCTCTGTGAGCAGATTCAAAAATTGTTGGGTTTCTTCATAATAACATAGCAGATGCCAGGGAATAAGGTCTCAGTGTGTTCCAGGCACAAGGTGAACTTACCCAGGCCTGACTCAGGCAGGAAGCAGCCAAGCTATCAAAACAAAGACTGACTGAGACACATCCATCCCAGCAGATGCCCATGGCTGAGGAGTGGCCGAGACACATGAATTCCAGTGGATGCCTATGGCCAATCGGTCTATGACACATGCCTGAGTTTGGATCACAGTGCCTTACGTTTCTGTTAAATTCTCTCCACTTGGACCAGGTTTTCTTTTCTGGGTCCTTCTTTCCTTTCTGGCTCCTGGCAATCAAGTTTCACTTGAATGTGAGACATCCCATAGGACACAGAAGCAATGGGTCAGTGTTATAGCCCAACTATCTAGCCGGGAGGTGGTAACACATATCTTTAATCCCAGCACTCCCAGCAGAGGCAGGTATAGCTGTGAGTTTGAGGCCAGCCTGGTCTACAAAGTGAGTCCAGGACAGCCAAGGCTACACAGAGAAACCCTGTCTTGAAAAACCATACCCAACTATCTCATTCCACTTAGTAAATACACATAGAGGAAGCAATGTCTCTTTTGTTTGCTTGTTTGGTTTTTGCAATGGGTTTGTCATCAGAATGTGGGTGCTGTAAAAATCACCACTACTGCTAACTCGAAGCCAAAACAGGAAAGGAAAAGACTCAGGCAAGTTACGTTGTTGGCCACATGGTCTACAAAGTTGCTGTGGCTTGATGAACGCATCACTGTACAATCTGAAAAAAAAATGGCTGCTGAGATGGGAAAGGCCTTTTCCAGTATGCATGTGCCTTGGACAAACTGAAAGCTGAGTGTGAGCGTGGTATAACTATTGATGTCTCCCCGTGGAGATCTGAGACCAGCAAATATCATGTCACTACCACTGATGCTCCAGGACACAGATTTTATCAGAACAAAACAAAACAAAACAAGAACAAACAAAACAACAAACCATGACAAACAACAGACACATCTCAGGCTGATTGGGCCTCCCTGATTGGAGCTGCTGCTATGAGTGAGCTTGAAGCTGCTGTATCTAAGGAGGCGCAGACCCATGAGCAGATGCTTCTGGCTTACACACTGGGCACGAAACAGATAATTGTTAGTGCAAACAAAATGGATTCCACTGAGCCACCCTACAGACAGAAGAGATGAGAGGAAGCTGTTCAGGAAATCAGGACCTACATTAAGAAAATTGGCTACAACCCCAACACTGTAAGGTTCTGGTAGGAGTGGTGACAGTGTGGTGGAGCCAAGCAATATTGTCTTGGTCAAAAGGCATAGAAAGCCACCTGTAAAGATGGCAGTGCTAGTGGAACCGCATTGCTGGGAGCTTTGTGTTTGATTTTGCCACCATCTGCTGAACTCTCTTTTCTGGTTGCTTCCTTTGAAAATGTATCTTCTCGGGGCTGGAGAGATGGCTCAGTGGTTAAGAGCACTGTCTGCTCTTTCAGAGGTCCTGAGTTCAATTCCCAGCAACCACATGATGGCTCACAACCATCTATAGTATGATTTGATGCCCTCTTCTGCAGATAAAGCACTCATATACAATAAATAAATAAATCTTTAAAAAAGAGAAAGAAAATTTATCTTCTTAGAATCCCTGATGATAATCTATAATAATTTGTTCTTATTCCCAACACTTGGGAGGCAGAAGGCAGGTGGATTGCTGTGAGTTCGAAGCTAGCCTGGTCTATAAAGCGAGTCCAGGGCAGCCAAGGCTAACACAGAGAAACCCTGTCTCAAACAAAAACAAAAACAAAATTTTTTTAGATTATAATTTTGGCTGTGAGCCTTGACTTTAATGGCTGAGCCTTCTCTCTAGCCCCTTTTTAGATTATAATTACGTTTCTCCCTTCCCTTTCCTCCTTCCAAGCCCTCTCATTCATCTCTTCCTGCTCTCCTTCGAGCTCCTGTCCCCTAACTGCTATTGCATGCATATATGTATGTGCATATACATATATATTCCTAAGTATAACCTATTCAGTCTGTGTAATGTAACCTGTGTGTGTGTTTTCAGCGCTGACTGGTCGGCACTGGACAACCAGTTGGCGAGCTCTTCCCTGGAGAAGGGCACTTCTCCCTCTCTCAGCTTTCCTCGGTTGCCTACAGCTCTGTGTGTGGGGTTGATGCTTCTTAGGCTTTTCCTCATCGGCTTTGGCAGGTCCATCAGGGTGACCTTTGTTCAGCTCACATTCAGGCCATCGTGCTGGTGACTCTCTACAGCTGGAGCGTCTGACATGCTAGACAGACCACGCAATCTCACAGCAAACTCCCTGAGCCTCTGGCTCGCTCGTACAGTCTTCCCATCCCCTCTTCCCCAATGTCCCCCAAGCTATAGGGGCTGTAGGTGCAGGAGTGTTTTCCAGATGTATCTGTTGGGACTGGGCTCCACGACTCTGCGTGTTGATTGGTTGTGGGTTTCTGTACTGGTCTCCTTCTGTGGCAAAGAGAAGGTGCCTGGTTGAAGAGTGAGAACTACACGTATCTGTGGGTATAAGGACAAATTATTTTTCTGTTTAGTTGTTGTTGTTGTTTTGAGACGGGGTTTCTCTGTGTAGCCCTGGCTGTCCTAGCCTCACTTTGTAGACCAGGCTGACCTCAAACTCACAGCAATCCACCTGCCTCTGCCTCCCAAGTGCTGGGAATAAGGACAAATTAGTATAGATTATTATCAGGGATTCTGAGAAGATATGTTTTAAAGGAAGCACCAGAAAAGAGAGTTCAGCAGTTTAACAGCTCACATAACATTCTCCAGGGCCCTCTGACAACTATTAGGGTAAAAAATGTGGGTTCCCTTCCTGAGATCTTCCTTCACAGTGATGCCTAGAAAAGTCTCCAGAATTGTTCCCGGGACAGAAGCTATCTATGTGTTACTCAACTGCCAATCATGAGGTGTATATAGCGGGCCTCCTGGGCAGCCAGGGGTCTTCCTGGATACTTCACTATAACTTTTGTATTAACATAATACGAGCTTCATAAATACTCATCTACTGTGAGACTCTACCCGGGATTATAATGGTCTCTTTTTTCTTATAGTATCAATAAGGGACGTAGAAACACCCTTTTGTTAACTAAACATTACATATAAATATTTGTGTAGTTTTAAAGGAGTCTTCTATGTAAGGTACAGCCCAGTGCTTGTTACAGGGGTTGCTTAGCAAATGTTGACATTTTTGTTCTAGAGCTACTTCCCTCTGGTTGAATGGTGAAGGAGAAAGAAAGCGCTGGCTTTTTACCAGTGATAGACATTCCCCACAGAAACTGCAGCATACAAGGCCTTTTCCTCTTTCTCATTTGGCAGAGACCAACGCTGTCTTTCTATGTTGATCAACTTTTTTCTTTTCTATTAATTACATCACAGATCTTATTCTTAGAAATGGAGAGGGTCAAGTGCACTCATTCCCACATAGTTGGGCCACTTATTAAAATATATTGACATAGAAATGCCTATGGTATAATCTGAAAGTGATAAAGCTATGGGTTTTAAAAGTCACACCAAAAAATCATGATTTAATTTATGTAGATACTAAAATGGAAGGAAAAATAGTCCAAATAGCAAGAGATAGTTTCAGAGACCAGAGCAGTAGAGTCTGGCTATGTAGTCTTGGCTCTCTTTCAATGCTTTTTAAAAAGATTATTATTTTCTGTATATGGGTGTTATGCCTGCTGGTAGGGTCTGGGTACCAGCTGTCAAAGACCAGAAGAGGGCAGTGGGTCCTTTGGACCTGGAATTACAGATGGTTCTGAGCCACCATGTGGGTGGTGCTGAAGACTTAACCTGGGTCCTCTAAGAGAGCAGCCAATATTCTCAATCACTGAGCCATCTCTCCAGCCCCGCAACAGCCTCTTCTTACAGTTCTGAAACTGGTCGTTTTGATTTTTTTTTTTCCCTACAGTAAGCTCAATAATTACTTACATTAGCAGGGATTCTGAGAAGACACATTTTTCAAAGGAAGCAAGCAGACCGCTTTAACTTCAAGAGACAGAAACTCAACCCTAGCATGCTTTTCCCTAAGGAGGAAGTGACCATGAAGATCCGGTCTCAATCAGAAACTCAGGGAGAAAATAGCAGTTCTTGGAAATGCACGTCAATGCTGTCTATGCTTCTGCTTTGTCCCACGGTCCTTCATTGTCAGGCTTTCTCTGTTCATCCACTTGAGTGGTTCCCAACCTTCCTACTGCTGCGACCTTTTTTTTTTTTTTTTTTTTTTTTGATTTTTCGAGACAGGGTTTCTCTGTGTAGCCTTGGCCATCCTGGAGTCACTTTGTAGACCAGGCTGGCCTCGAACTCACAGCGATCCACCTGCCTCTGCCTCCCGAGTGCTGGGATTACAGGCGTGCGCCACCACACCCGGCTCTGCTGCGACCTTTTAATACAGCTCCTCATATTGTGGTGACCCCCAACCATAAAACTATTTTCATTGCCACCTCATAACTAATTTTACTACTGTTGTGAATCATACCGTAAATATCTGATGCACAGATGGTCTTGGGTGACCGCTGTGAGAGGGTCATTTAACCCCAAAGGGGTCATGACCCACAGGTTGAAAACCACTGATCTGCTTTTTGTTTCCTTGGTCTGTAGTGGTGAAGGAGGATGTGGTACAAAAAGACACTTACTTATTTACTCCGTAGTTTTCAGTTCTGGGACTAAAAAAGACAGTTGCTCAGTCTGGTCTTGTTGCCAGCCGCCCACTTTAGGTATCTAGTCAGATATTAGCAGGTCACAGGGGGATACCTCTTCTTCATCATTGGCAGCTTGTGAAACCAGTTCTGAGCCTGCAGGACTTTGACTACTGGTCAAAAGAATGGATCTGAGTCATCTGTCTGGCTGTTTCTATGACACCCTAAACTGCCCAAAAGGTCACGGAATTACTATCTACTTAGAGGCTTTCTGGTACGAGAAAAAGACGTACAAGTGCCAGGCCCCTTAAGAATGAATCCAGATGGATCAGGATATGGTGCAGCACACCCAAACCCCAGGAGAATTGCTAGCTAAAGGACAGCCTGGGCTACAGAGAGGTCTAAGTTAGTCAGGGATACAGAGCAAACAAAAAGAGAATGCTGTCTGGGCTTGGAGAGGTAGCCCACTAGGTAAAAGTGTTTCTGAGCAAGCAGAAGGAGCTGAGTTCTAGTCTGCTATCAAAAAACAGCAGTGGTGGCGCGCTCCTTTAATCCCAATGCTCAGGAGGCAGAGGGAGATGGATTGCTGTGAGTTTGAGGCCAGCCTGGTCTACGAAATGAGTCCAGGCCAGTTAAGGCTACAAAGAGAAACCCTGTCTCTAGAAAAACCAAAAATAAAATAAACATAAATAAATAGCCGGGCCGTGGTGGCACATGCCTTTAATCCCAGCACCCAGGAGGCAGAGGCAGGCGGATCTCTGTGAGTTTGAGGCCAGCCTGGTCTATGCTACAAAGAGAAACCCTGTCTCGAGAAAAACCAAAAATAAAATAAATAAAATCTAAAAAATTGTTTAAAGGCTAAGAAAAGGCTAAGAAAATGGGAGGTGGGGTCTAAAGATGTGAGAAATGAAGACTTCCTCTTTTTTTTTTTAGGTCTTTCAACACAGGGTCTCTCTGTGTAACAGCCTTGGCTGTCCTGGACTCTCTTTGTAGACCAGGCTGGCCGCAAACTCACAAAGATCCTTGGATTAAAGGCGTGTGCCACCATGCCTGGCAAGACTTCCCCTTTCTAGAAAGAGAACCTTCATGATAATCACTTCATAATGAGAGCACTGGAGACTGGGAGTAGTGACAACAAGGCAGTTTCTTTTTATGACTTTCCAAAGCCGGGTGTCAGCCCAGAATGGCAGGCCTGCTGATCGAGCAGAGGAGAGTCTAAACACCCTCACGCAGGTTCTTTCCTCACTTCCCTCGTCGGCTGTGCAGTCAGGAGGGTACAATCACACAGGTCACCTCCCATGTCTTCTTAACAAAGACTGCGTGGGTATCTTAGTTAGGATTTCGATTGTGGTAAAACACTCCGACCAGAAGCATCTTGGGAAGGAAAGAGTTGAATTCAGCTTGTAACTCTCAGGCCACACTCTGTCGCTGAGGGGAACTCAGAGCAAGGAGTCTGGGTGCGGGCACAAAGCTAGGGAAGGATGTTCTTCCTGCCTGGTTCCTCGTGGCTTGTTCACGCAGCTTTCTTACACCATCCAGGGGCACAGCTCACCGGTGGCGCTGCCCACTGCAGCTGTGCCCTCCCACAGTCACTAATCAAGAAAATATTCCACAGGCCACTCTGGTGGGAGCATTTTCTCAATGGAGGTTTCCTCTTCCCAAATGACTCCAGCTTGTGGCATGTTGACAAAGCACCCAGCCAGCCTAATGGGCTCGCCTCTGTTTTTCATCCTGTTTGTTTGAAAGCTTATCGGCCACATGATCATGTCATATCTTCAGGTTGTTAGGCAGGCTGGGCAGTAATAACGTTTTACTCTAACCCCTTAGGCTTTTTTAGGGGGGCATGGAGTAGCTAGACTAGCAACTTTGATGGGAGCCATTTTATGTTTATCTGCAATTAGACCGAAGCTGACTCAAGACACTTTATTTTGAGAGTGAACATCAGATTTTCTTTCTTACAAAGCCAACCATAGCGCTCTCTCCTCCCTGGCCTCCAAAGCCACTGATCCCTGTAACCGATGCTGAGAAGACAGACCCAGCCTTCCTTCCACAAGGATATAGATCGTGTCCACGGGACACCATCCCTCCTCTGTTGGAGAGACTGTGGCAGTCAGTACTCCAAACACTTAGTTTCTTCCCTCCTGTAATAAGCTTCTCCTTTTATGCTATCAGGAAGACCAGAGCAGGCTCTGAAGGCGTCAGGGCCTTTCCCCATCACTACTCCTGACTTAAAACCTCGGTCTGACGATGCAGTATAGTTGATAGCATGCGTGAGCTCCTGGTACCACATAAACTAGGTATGGTGGCACATGGCTGTGATCCCAGGGCTCAGAAGGTGGAGGCAGGAGGAGCAGAGACTCAAAGTCACTGTTGGCTGTATATCTAGTTCAAGGCCAGCTTGGGATACATGAGATCCTGCCTTAAAAAAGGGAAAAGGCAAGAGAAGAGATGGCAGCGGGGCATGGTGGTGTATGTCTTTTTTTAAAAAAAAAAAAGATGTATTTATTTATTATTATGTATACAGTACTCTGCCTGCATGTATACCTGCAGGCCAGAAGAGGGCATCAGATCACTTATAGATGGTTGTGAGCCACCATGTGATTGCTGGGAATTGACCTCAGGACCTTTGGAGCAGCAGTCAGTGCCCTTAACCTCTGAGCCATCTCTCCAGCCCCGGTGGTGTATGTCTTTAATCCCAGCACTCAGGAGGCAGAGGCATGGAGATTGGATTGCTGTGAGGTCAGCCTGGCCTACAAAGAGTCCAGGACAGCCAAGATAACATAAAGAAACCCTACCTCATAAAAACAAAACAAAACAAAAAAATCTGTTCACTGAGAACAAAAGTCTGGGGGGGGGGGGAGCAAAGGCAGAGTCTGGCCCCTACCTGCTGTGCTCCTAGAGTTCCAAGGATGAACAGAAGAACTTTAGGAACTCATGAGCTACAACTCATAGATTTGATTAGAGAAATCTGAGAACAAAGGGTCATTGTTGTAACGGGCCTCTAGACCTTAATAGGCCCCCAGAGTTCAGCACAACTTATTCCAGGATGGAAGTACCATTCCAGCCATAAAAGTCAGTATAGGCACAGTGTCTCCTGCCAAAAAAAAGACCTAGTCCATCAAAGTCCATAGTTCTGGGAAAGTCCCTAATGTACTAACCTTGCTCTTTGTCTTCTGTAGTTCGGCTTCTAGCTGACTGTTCTTGTTAACTGAAGTATGTCAACCCAGGATATGGATTTTGTTCTAAAACCTCACTCTGAGGAAAGTTCCATGCTTCACTGTGATCCTGACCCAGGGGAGTTACAGCCCACTGATAAAGACTTGCTAATGGCTTAAACCCTTGTCCAAGCAGCCTTCGCTGGTGGCTGCCCCGCAATCATCATCTCACTTTCCCTTTGTGGCCCAAGGACAAGAGGTGATGGAGCAGGTGGTGAGGTGGCCATGAGGGGAGAGCATTCTTCAGTGGGAGAAGAAACCCCAGAAACTGAGAAAACTTTGACAAGAAGGCTGTGCCTTGGCCTTTAAAGCTGTGTGGACAAGGCTTTACACAAGACTCTTCAGGTGCCTTGACCATCTTTCTTGACTCCTCTAGAGAGCACTGTGAGGGAGTGGAGAAGACACGGTTGGTTTCTGGGAGATTCCACTATGTATGCTTGTGATGTGTCTTTTAGGGAATAACTTTGGTTGGTTGGTTGAAAGATGGAGATCAAGCCAAGGCCTTAATTATGTCAGGTAAGCATGATTCTACCAGAATCACCCCCAACCTTTTAAAAAATTGATTTTGACACAGGATGTTGCTATGTTTATGCCTAGGCTAGCCCCAACCTTACTATCCCTTCTGTTGCAGCTAGGCAGGTAAGCTGGGTTACATGCGGGTAGCACCAAGGGAAGAAACCACCAGGAGATCACATCAGGCAGATTTGGGTTGTCCATATGGAAGAATCCAGAGTAGACAGACAGAGTGGGCACCATGCAAGGATGAGCAAGTCCTGTTGCTAGTGTGAGAAAGTCCAACATATAGTTAATTATGTCCTTGTTTGTCGGTTTGATTTTTGAGGTGTTGAGAATTCAGCCCTTCAGAATTTTTGCACAGGCCAGGCAAGTGTTCTTCCACTGAGCTATATGTCCACCGTCTTTCCAACTTACAGTTAAAATACATGTGGGTTATAAAATTACAGCAACTCCTCACAGCTCTCCCACCTCGTGGCTACCCCTCCGTAGGATTGAGTCTATGGTAACTGTGAGAAGTGGAGAAAAAAAATCAACTAAGTCAGGTAAATTGGCAGTTCCGCTCCAAAATAGGGATTATGTTTTCAGACAAAGGCAGAAGGAAGGCTTCAGATAGCCATTAAGTCCAATTATACTTGGCAAGCGTATGTTTTTGCACAGCTTAGTTTGTATTTTATATAATAGACCTGCAAGCTTTCGTTAGTCATACAAAAGCCATAAATTATACCATGAACATTTCGTGACATTAGATTAGGAGCTGGGTAGGTAGGTGAAGTGCTTGCTGTGTAACACAGAAGGACCTGAGTTCCCTCCCTAGCACCTCCTTGAAGGTGGCACTTACCATCTTGCTAAGGACTCAGACACGTAAGATCCCCGCTTCCCATTTGCCAGCCAGCCTACTTGCAGGCATCCAAGCCTATAAGAAAGCCTATTTAAAAATACAAGGAGGATGGCTCCTGAGGGACACCACTTGAGGTTGACCTCTGGCCTCCACATACACATACACGTGCACGCACATCTGCACACATGTGCAACCCTCCACACACACCTCTGATGAGACTCTCTTCTCCAGGCCACTCCTATAGATCAGCCATGTGGACATCTGCAAGGCTGGCTGGGCTGGCAGAGAGTGCACACAAGTGTCACCAGTGTCTGTCACTTCACAGGCAGTTAGCACTGGTTCTCTCTCTGCTGCACTAACATCGGCACTCATAGCATAAACACAAAGCGTAGGACAAACGTACGTTGACCGAGGGGCTAAAGGGATGGCTCAGTGGTTAACAGCATGGGCTGCTCTTCCAGAGGACGCGGGTTCGATTCCCAGCACCCACATGGCTGCTCACAATTTGTCTATAGCTCCTGTTCCTGGGGATCAACACCCCTGCACCAAAGCACATAAAATTAAATAAATAAATTACACACACACACACACACACACACACACACACACACACACACACACACGCTGATTGTCTTAGTTACTCCTCTATTGATGAGAAGAGACACCATGACCAAAGCAGCTTATAAAAGAAAACATTTAATTGGGAGTTTGCTTATAGTTTCAGAGGTTAGCCCAAGCTTATCATGTCAGGGAACACAGCAGCGGGTGCATGGTGCTGGAAAAGAAGCTAAAAGTTCACATCTGATGCTTAAGTTGCAGGCCAAGGAAGAGAGCCTGGGCCTGACTTAGGCTTTTGAAACCTCAACGCCCCTCCCAGCCACACACCTTCTCTGAAAAGGCCACACCTACTCCAACAAGGCCACGCCTCCTAATCACCTCCAAACAGTTCCACTCACTGGGACCAAACATTAAAACATATGAGTGTATGGAAGCCATTCTCGTTCAAACAACCACACTAATGACAAGGAATTGTTCAAATCTGACTCAGGGTGCCAGTTACTTCGTCTTCGCTTGGAATTATTCTTTATACTTTAATTGAGAATTCTCCCTGCCCAGTTTTTTTTCCTTCTTCCAGCACTAGGTACCCAGAGCTACTGTGACACTAGACAAGTGTATCTGGCCGCTGAGGTCCCCACCCTCACACAAGGACAAGCTCTGTCCTTACTTTCACGCTCCACATCCATGAAGGCCTTCAAACAATTCAGGCCTGGGGAAATAGCTCAGCAGCTAAGAGCATATGCAAGCATAAGAGCCCAAGTTCAAATCCCAAACCCCATGTCAAAAGCCAGGTGTGGCTCTGCAACCCAGGAGCCCTAGTGCCTGGTGGGGCAGAAACAGAAGGATCCCTGGCATTCGCTGGTAGTTGGCCTAGCTCCAAGTTCAGTGGGAGACCCTGTCTTATGGAAACGAAAGCAGGGCCCAGGGCATCCCTCCCCTGGCCTCTCTGCACAGGGGCACATGCCCATACCACATAAACGTGCACTACACACTCTCATACATACACATAATAAAACAAAACACAGAAGCTCTGTTGGAGACAGAGCAGATGGGTTGTTTTTAAGAGAGGGTAAGTCAAGAACCCAAATGGAGGGGCTGGAGAGATGGCTCAGAGGTTAAGAGCACTGACTGCTCTTCCAGAGGTCCTGAGTTCAATTTCTAGCAACTACATGGTGGCTCACAACCATCCATAATGTGATCTGGTGCCCTCTTCTGGCCTGCAGGTGTACATGCAGTCATAACACTGTATACATAATAATAAATAAATCTTTTTTTAAAAAAAAGAACCCAAATGGTTCTTCCTTCATCCAGTTTACTGATGGCTTAATCCCCTTTGGCATCTAAGCACTATACCCAATAGGAGAACCAAAATTAAATAATGAGCTCCACCCTCAATAACTCTAGGGCTAAGTGAATTTCAAAATAAAACCCTTCAGACATAAAAGACTTGAATAAATGGCAAAACACATGTGCTCCTGGGAAGTGCTAGATTCCCTTGAGTTATCTTAAAAACCAAAGCTAAATTCTACATCTACACAAGGATTCTATATAGCAGAGTTGGGGGTGTATGCATGTAATATTTTAGCACTTGGCAAATGGGGACAGGAGGACCAGGAGGACCAGGAGTTCAGGGCCATCCCCACTGCATAGCAAGTTTAAAGCCAGCCTAGGCTAAAAGGCAGCCTTGTGTCAAAACAAAGCAAACAGCTAAAAAGATGGCTTAGTGCGGAAAATGCTTGCCTGCCAATCAACGGTGAGGGCCAGAGTTCAGATTGCCAGAACACAGGTAAATCCCAGGCTGGCATTATGGCCTGCATGTAATTCCATCACTCAGGAGATGGCATCTCCACATAAGCTGCCTAACAGGATTGATGAACTCTGGGCTCAAGTGAGAGAACCTGCTTCTACGTATGAGGTATAGAAAATTGAGGAATGCCAGGCATAGTGGCACACGCCTGTAATCCCAGCACTCAGGGAAGCAGAGGCAGGTGGATTTCTATGAGTTTGAGGCTAGCCTGGTTTAAAAAGCAAGTCTAGGACAGCCAAGGCTACATAGAGAAACCCTATCTCCAAAAACCAAAACCAACAACCAACCAAACAGAAAGAAAGAAACAAAGAAAGAAAAGAAAAAAGAAAACTTAGGAAGGTACCCAGTATTGATTTCTGGTCTTCACATGCATGTTCATACATGTATGCACACATCCACACACACACATGCACCCACACACATATAGACGCACATACCCTGTACACACACATACACGCACGCACGCACGCACGCACGCGCGTGCACACACACACCCGGTACCCATTCCTTCAATTCATGCTGATAGGTGATTGATAAACAGAGGTGAGAGGGACAAGTGGAGGAAGGGATGGGTTGTAACACTTTTGCAATCTTCACAGTTTAAAAACAAAAAAACCAAACCAAACCAAAAAGTAATGTTGACTCAAGGGGCCTGCACAAGCTGATGCATCAACCAAGGACATTGCAAGCAGCGGACCTAGACCCCCTGTTCAGACATAGCTGATGGACAGCTCATTCTCCACATGGGGAAGGGGTGGGGGAGGAGGGATTGCCTCTGGCACAAACTCTGGTGCCCATGATTTGATCACGGCCCACGCCCCCTTGGCAGAGAGGTCTTGTGGGAACACAGAGGAAGGGGATGCAGGCGATCCAGATGAGACCTGATAGGCTGTGGTCAGATGGTGGGGGAGGAGGACTGAGGACCCCAGCTGTCAGAAGTCTAGGGGAGGGGAAGAGGGCGGAAGAGGGAGGTGGGTGGGGACAGGAAGATAGAAGCAAGGGGATTACAATCGGGATGTAATGTGAATAAATTATAATTAAAAAAAAAAAACGTTGGCAGGAAGCAGTGATTGCTAAATCTAGAGATAATGTCTGCTAAGAGATAGGATATTTCCTCAGTCCTGAAGTGTCTCTCAGGAGACAGCTTTGCCTTTCACAAGGAGAAAATTATAGTAGCTATTTAGTGGAGAAACTTGATACCATATGGATCAGGTAATCAGCTAACTTTATCCTGCCCCAGGGCCAACTGATGGGGCACCTTCAGCTCGGATGCTCAGCTCCTCCCAGAGGACCCCAAACCTCAACCAAGGCATGAGGAGCCACCGGGCTGGAACAGCCAGGGAACACTTCTTTAAAAAGCTGACTCAGATTCTTTAAACTCCAATGTGGTGAAAGAGAGAAAGGCTGAAGAACCGCTTTAGGTTGCGGAGATGCAGGAGGGCAGGTGAGATGACCCAGTGGATGAAGGAGCCCGCTGCCATGTCTGATGATTTGAATTCAATCCCTGGGACTCACATGGTGGACGAAGAGAACTCCAGTTTCCCGCAACTTGTCCTGTGACTTCCATAACGGAGTAGTTGCAGTATCTAAGTGAAAATAAATTTAAAAAAGGAGGACACGACTAATTCCTAGGTGTGATGGAGGAGAAGGTTTGTTGTAGATAAAAGGGAGAGAGCATAGCCAGAGGCAGAGACATCTGGGAGGGCCAGACGAATTTGACCCTGAGCCAAGCCTTGTGAGGAGATGGGCGGATGGGAGAGCCAGGAGACCAAGACACCAAGACACCAAGAGGCCAAGAGGCCAGGAGGGTAAAGGGTAGAGAGAGAGAGAAAAAAAAAAAAAAAAGACAAGGCAACCAAAATGGCTGGATTATATATGGAAGAGCAGCTGGAGGAACAACATTCCAGACCCTAGGGTGGAAAAGCTTAGAGTAGGAGGTGGGGTATGTCACTGATACCCTATAACAGGTAGGGACTGAGGGATGCTGAAGAGTCTGATGGCCAGGTCTGCTTTGATATCTTAAATAGGCACCTGTGTTAGCCATTTGTCCTGGGTTTGAGACCTAACATCATGCACATGTGTGCATATATATGTACCTCAATAACACACACACACACACATAAACCCCTAAACTCACATGCACACATGCACATACATACACACGCTAAATATAATTTTAATAGTTTACAAAGAAAATATAGTTGTTTATGAGAGCTATACACTGTCAAGCTAAGGATACAACAAAGGCATCATTTTTTGTTTCTTTTTGGAAATTATTTTGTGTGTGGGTGCTTTGCCTACATGTCTGTGCAGTACATGAATGTCTAATATCCACAGAAGCCAGAAAAAGGCATCAGATCACCTAGGACTGGAATTATAGAGGGTTACATGTCGCCTGTGGCTGGATTATAGCCGAGGCCTCTGGAAGATCTCCTACCTGCTGAGACATCCATCCAAGTCCTGATTCCTGATCTCTTCTGTGTGTGTGGGCAGTGGTGGTGGTGGGGGGACATGCAGAGGCCAGAGGTCATCTCCAGGCTTTGTTCCTTGGGAGCCGTCCACTCCTCAGTCCTTCCTTCCTTCTTTTTTCTTTCTCCCTCCGACCTCCATAGGTGTGCCTGTGTGCCCGCATGAGTACAGGCACGCACATGCAATGACACACATACTGGACATCAGAGAATAACTTTAGCTATGGATTCCTGCTTTCTACCTTGTTTGAAACAGGGTCTCTTGTTCGACGCTTTGTTCGGTGTGTGACAGACGGTGAACAATCAATTGAGGTAACTCATTACTTTGGAACCAATGTTCTTCTGTGCTCTGTAAGCCAGGCTGGCCGTTAAGCCTCTGAGGAGTCACCTGTCTCTATTTCCCAACCTCCCAGTAGGAGCTCTGGGCCTTATGTGCACCTGGAGATCTGAACTCAGGGCCTTAGGCTTCCACAGCAAGTGGCTTTCCACTGAGCCATCTCCCCATCCTCATCTTGTGTTGTGAGACAGGATCTCTCATTTGGTCCTGGGGCTGGCCAGTGAGCCACAGCACTGGAATTACAAGTGCAGTGCCATTATTCCAAGGATTGTTTTTTGTTTTTTGGGTTTTTTTTTGCTTTTGTTTTTGTTTTGTTTCCTTTTGTTTTGTTTTGGTTTTTTGCTTGTTTGGTTTGGTTTTTGGTTTTTCGAGACAGGGTTTCTCTGTGTAGTCCTGGCTGTCCTGGACTTGCTCTGTAGACCAGGCTGGCCTTGATCACAGAGATCCGCCTGCCTCTGCCTCCCAAGTCCTGGGATTAAAGGCAAGTGCCACCACTGCCAGGCTTATTGTTTGTTTATTTATTTATTTATTTATTGTTTGTTTGTTTGTTTTTTGAGACAGGGTTTCTCTATGTATCCCTGGTTATCCTGGAACTTGCTCTGTAGACCGGGCTGGCCTTGAACTCTGCCTGCTGAATTGATTCAGTTGCTTCTATGTATTTCATCTCATTTTGCATGCCTGGGAACCAAACCTGTAGCCTTGTGCACACAGCACACAGCCACGCAGAGCTAAATCTCTAGCACCAATGGCCTACCCGGTAAGTACTTTGTCTCTCTAGTCCGCCTGACTCGGCGGTCATACGTGCTCCACAGGGCATCAGCAGAGCTAATTCAACCCAGAGCTCAAGGCTTCATTTTCAAGATCGTTCACACACATGGATGGCCAATTGCTTGTGGGCTCAGTTAGAGCCATCGCCCACAGTGCTCAGTCCCTGTCTACGAGGGCTTCCCACAGGGCACTGATTTCCTCACGACCTCCTGGCTGCCGTCCCAGAGTCAGCATCCCAAGAAAACAAAGCAAACTCGCATGTTTTGGTAGTCTACCCCCAGAAGCTGTGGAACTAATTTTCATTGGACTCCACGGCTTGAGGCAGTCTCACTGCCTTCTCTGAGAAGTAGGGAGTTGACATCACCTTTGGTTTGGGAAGAGCATAAGGGAATGAAGGAGCGAAAGCATGCAAACCATCTCCTGGTCCCACTTTGGTTTCAAGAAATAGCCTAAATAGACTTGGTTAATTCTTGGTTTCAAGTTGAATACAGGCAAATACAGTTGTCTCTCTACCTCCACAAGTTTCCAATCTGCAAATTGAGCCAATGTCCAACTGAAAAACATTAGAAAGATATTAAGTCCTTGTCATTATTCCCTAACGACACCTTATGGCAGCGATTTACACAGTGTTTACATTGTATCACTAGAAGTAACCAGAGGGTTGGTGAGATGAGTCAGCAGCAGTGGCCGACCAAACCTGACCACCTGGTTAGATCTCGGTAACCCATAGTGGAGGGAGAGGACTGATTCTTCAGAGTTGCCCTCTGCCCTCTTCCACACATATCACACACACACACACACACACACACACACACACACACACACAGAGAGAGAGAGAGAGAGAGAGAGAGAGAGAGAGAGACAGACAGACAGACAGACAGACAGACAGACAGACAGACAGACACTGGTCCCAGGATTGTACCCTGAGAGGTAATGTCATGTGGCAGGTGAAGCATCGGGAGAGACAAAGAGCTGGAAGGGAAACAGCAGACAATTAGTGAGAAACCCCGGAGTCAGCTAAGGACAGTGGCCATGGGAAGCTGGCAGATGTCATTTGTTACCACCACAGAGCATTTATAGACATGAAGCTAAATAAAGTATGGTGACAGTTGGAGATGTTTGCATTGCTGCAAAGCAAGCAGAAGTAGCTGTAAGTAAACACGGGGATTGAATCTGTATAGGAAGAGAATGATCAGGAAGAGAAAATAGGAGCCAACCCCTCATACAGCAAGCAGCTCCACAGAGGCAGAAAGCAGAACAGGGGGTGCCGGGGTAGGTGGGGGAAAGAGAAAAAGTTTGCTAGCGGCTATGCATTTGGGGAGAAGGGGGACTAATGAAACTATCCTTGCGATTTTGTGAATATACTGAAAGCCACTTGTACCATTTGGATGATCCATGTGGTATATGGATTATGTGTCAGTAGAGCTAATATCTCAACAGGCAAATGTGACTGAATACAAATACAATATACACGGGCGTGGTGGCGCACACCTTTAATCCCAGCACTCGGGAGGCAGAGGCAGGCGAATTTCTGTGAGTTCGAGGCCAGCCTGGTCTACAAAACAAGTCCAGGACTGCCAAGGTTACACAGAGAAACCCTGTCTCGAAAAACAAACAAACAAACAAAAACCAACAAAACAAAACAAAACCCAAATACAGTATGCACCTGTACAGGTTTTTATAAATCTGCTTCATAGAACAAATAGCATATGACCCCCCAGTGTTACTTTACAGCCCTGTGCTGAGTCCCACATCCTGTGACTCCTCTTGTTCATTTCTTCTGTGTCTTCCTGTGCCTCATCCAGCATGACTCTGGGGATGGATCTGCCTCGGGAGTTGAAGGAATGAAGAAAAGACAAGCATACAAACACACAGAAAAGCTGCAAACAGGTGGCCTGGGCTCTCTGGTGAAGGAAGCTTAGCACTCCACAAGCTCAGTGTGATTATCATAGGCAGCTGAACAGGGAGCTGAGAATATTGCAGACAGCTGAATAAGGAAGGGCTGTGGTATTATACACAGCTGAACAAAGAGGCAGGTTTTGCTAGCCTCTGCAGGAGCAGTTTTTGTTGGGGAGCGGTGACTAGACCTTAAAACCACAGGGGTGAGAGGTGAGAGGTGAGGGGGCGAGGGCACGGGGGTGAGAACAAAGCTACCATGGACATTTTCTGCACATGCTATCAACATTTGCTACTGGACCAGGAAGGAAGGCTTGGCCATTGTCCATGGGTCTAACACATTGGGATCCTTGACATGACATATGCTATTTGTTCTATGAAGCAGATTTATAAAAATGTATACAGGTATATATTGTACATGTGTTCAGGCTTATGTTTGCCTTTTGAAATGTCATCTCTACCGAGACATACAATACACACTCAACTCAGGGCTTTCTACATTTCTAGAATTTTTTTAAAGGCATGTATGGCTGAGCATAGTGACACATGCTTTAATCCCAGCATTTGAGATCAAGGCCAGTCTGGTCCACATAGTCAGTTCTAGGCCAGACCAAAGTCTATACATCTCCACAAACATCTATACACTTAGAACAGCCATTCTAAAATGGTGAGGCTTACATTGGATTTTATGCATCTGTTTATCAGTTCTGTTTGCATTTACTTATCCACCAGGAAAAAAATGATTACTAAGTTAAAACTAGAAAAACAATGAGATTTATATCCTGCCCCACCCTCAACTCCTACCCTAGACAAAGTTTCTCTTTGTAGTCCTAGCTATCCTGGAACTCACTCTGTAGACCAGGTTGGCCCGGAACCTAGAGATATCTGCCTGCCTCTGCCTCCTGAATGCTGACTTTAAAGGCATGTGCCACCACGCCTGGCTATATCCTCTTTTATGATTCATGTATCATTTACCTTAGCCATACTTTTGAAAATTAGGTACCTCGTGCTAATTATGCCAGTGGTACAAGACTGAATATTGCATGTGCCTTTATACCTTGCTGTTCTCTTTTATGCTATATCCAAAGTCCTAATAAAACATATTTCAGGTGGTGTATTAGTCAAGGCTCTCTAGAGGAACAGAATGTATAGAGTGAATGTATATTACAAGAGAGTTTGTTAAGCTGGCTTGCAAGATACAGTGTGGATCATCCAAAAATGGCTGTCTCACACCTGAAAAACCAAGAACCCAGGAGCTGCTCAGCCCATGAGGCTAGGTGCCTCAACAGTTCCAGTCTGGCACCAAAGGCTTGGAGAGTTCCTGGAGAACCACTCATTTTTAGTTGATGTTGGAAGTCCAAAGAAACTAAGGCTCTGAAATCAGTGAAGGAATACAACAAAAGGAGCAGCAGCAGCAATAGAGTAGATGCACTTGCCAGAGTGAGTGAAGAAAGGCAGGCAAAAAGCAAAGCTACTTAGACCTCTTTTTATCTGTTCTGCCATCAGAAAGTCGGCCCTCATTGAGAGTACATTGTCCCACGTCAAATAACCAATAACCTTCACAGGTGAGCCCTGTGATCCGTCTCAGCTGAGTTCAGGTCCAGTTACATTGGCAACGAGGATTAAACATCATAATTAGTTAAACAACAACAATAACAACTGAGCCAGCCACTGTGGCACACGCCTGTAATCCCAGCACTTGGGGAAGCAGGAAAAAAAAAAAGGAAGTAAATGTTAAAACACAAAACAAAACAAAACAAAAAACCCAACTCACCTTGTATAGGCTACAATTATAAGACCGTATTAGTGCATTACCTTGTAATATATCATCTGTTTCGCTCTTTTTTGGTGTTGGTTACATTTATTAAAGAGAGTTGCAGCTTTAACCCTGCAATCATAAGCGTTCCTTGATATCCCAGGACCAGACAGTGAAGAGAACAACGCCCCACACAACAGTGTGATACTGAGATGCTTTCTTGTTGTTCTTTTTTGTTACTTGGTATTTTCTCCTCACCACCGCCCCGCCTCCCAACCTTCGCTCCCTTTTGTTAAAAATAAACTCTTTTCTCATACAATATATCCTGATTACAGTTCCCCTCCCTGTATGCCTCAGAGTTCCTCCTATCTCCCCTCCAAAGGACCCACTCCCTTTCTGTCTCTCTTTAGAAAAGAACAGTTTTCTAAGAGATAACAATGAATCATGATGATATAAAATACAATAAAATGAAACAAAAGCCCTCACATCAAAGCTGGACAAGGCAACCCCACAGAAGAAACAGAGCCCTGAGTCAAGGCAGAAGAGTCAGAGATTCGCTAGGGAATTTTTTTTTTTTCATAAAAATACTAAACTCATACACTCAGGAGTCTCATAAAAGTACTAAACGGAAAGCTGTAATATCTATGCAGAGGACCTGGTGCAGGCCCACGTCAGCCCTGTGCGTGTTGCTTCCGTCTCTGTGAGTTCGTATAAGCGTTGCTCAGTTGGTTCTGAGGGCCTTGCTCTCCTGGTGTCCGCTGTCCCTTCTGGTTCGGACAGTCTTTCCGCTTCTTCTGTGGGATTCCCTGAGCTCTGAGGGAAGGGGTTTGATAGAGGCAGCCCATTTAGAGCTTGTGTTTCAGGATTTCTCTCTCCTTTTCTCTCTGTGTAATGTGGGTCTCTGTATTTGTTCCCATCTGCTACAGGAGGAAGCCTCTCTGGTAATTATTTCCAGCCTTTTACTTCCTCAAACAGTGCTATGGCGCCAAACGCCTTTCTATGCCACTTCATACACAGGCAGATAAATCCAGGATATGACGTCAGAGGAGAGGGACAGCTTGGGCAATTTTTTATTATTTTTACCTGAGATGTATAACAGTTCTGATTTTTTGCCTTTTTTTTTTTTCTACACACATATGTAGCAGATGTGCAGCTTGGTCTTCATGTGGGTCCCTTAACAATTGGAGCAGGGGCTGTCTCTGACTCTGTTGCCTGCCTTGGAGCCCTTTCCCCTAGCTGGGCAGCCTTTACTGGCCCCAGTGGGAGTGGATGCGCTTAGTCCTGCTGCACTTAATGTGCCAGGGTAGATGGGTATCCGAGGGTGGCCTCCCCTTTTCTGAGAAGGGAGGGGCATGGGGAAAAGGGGGTATGATGATAGGACTGGGAGGTGAGTAGGAAGGGGGCTTGTGACCATGATGTAAAGTGAATAAATAATTTAATTAATGGGTGAAAAAAAATACCTCCATAAAATTGGGCTATACTGGGGCTAGAGAGATGGCTCAGAGTTTAGAGTCCTGGCTGTTCTTCCAGAGGGCCTGGGTTCAATTCCCAGCAACAACATGGCAGCTCACAATTGTCTCTAACTCCAGGATCCAACACCCTTACACAGACATACATATATAGAGAAAACACAAATGTTCATCAAAATAAAAGCAAATTTAAAAAAGAATAATTTTTTTAAAAAGATTGGGCTGTATGCAATCCTGTAGGGCATTTTCTTAATTAGTGATTGATGGGGGCGGGTCCCCATTGTGTGTGGTACAATCCTGGGTTCTATTAGTAAGCAGCACTACTCCTCGGCCTCTGCACCAGCTCCTGCCTCCAGGTTCCTGCTCAGTTTGAGTTCCTGTCCTAATATCCTTTAATGATAAGAAGTGGTTTGGGAGTGTAAGCCAAAGAAATCTTTTCCTCCCCAAGTTGCTTTGGTCATGGCGTTTTATGACAGCAATAGCAACCCTAACACAGACACTTGGCAAATATTGTTTGCCGTGTGTTGGCTTTGTGACTTTTTAAAAATATCACAGTTACTGCTTTTTATAAAATCACAGTTAATATGTAATTTTGTCATTCTGGATTTTGAGTGATGGTTAGGAAAGACGTCTCACCTCTCTTTTTTTACTGTCTCTGTGTGTTTGTGATGTGTGTGTGGACGTGTGCCAGGTGCCCTTGTGTGGGCCGGAGGACAGCCTTGTGGGGTCAGTTTTCTTTTTGCCTTTGCATGAGTTCTGGCGACTGAGCAGGTCCCTTGGCTTTTGTGGTAAGCACCTTTGCCCCACTGAGTCACCTCACTAACCCGAGACTTCTCATATCTGAGGCTATAAAACAATCCAGTGGTAGTGCTCTCTGACCCACATATGACTTTCCTACCAAGTGCTTTGAAATATTTATTAAAATTAAAAGGTGAGCTGGGTACTTGGCAGACACCAGGCAGGAGGAGCTGCAGTGGGCAAGTGAGCTTTCTGGAGGTGACCCACTGTTTTGCATGGCACCCATGGGTGTACCTTGGAGAGGCATGGCCCTGGGGGTTCCGTCTCCAGACTGCTCCCTGCTCCCTGCTGCTGCTGTGCCTTCTCATGTTTGTCATTGCTGTGGTCCTCATATATCTGTCATGGTGTGACGGGGTGTGGGGAGACCCTCACTGCCTACAGTCTGGTGTGAGTGCTTCCTGGGTGACAGCCTACTCTGTGGGGCGATTTTCCTGCAGCTCAGTATGAAGATGAACTTTCATAAAATAATGTTGTTTAGATGAATTAATGATTTTATGTAATTCCTGATTTGATTTAAATGGTTTTAGAAAGTTAGGTTAAGATGTTTTTGTCAGTGGCTCCGAGGCAGAAATTGGTTTTTAAGATTTATTTATTTATCATGTATACAGTATTCTGTCGCATGCCAGAAGAAGCCACCATGTGGTTGTGGGAATTGAACTCAGGACATTTAGAAGAGCAGACAGTGCTTTTAACCTATGAGTCATCTCTCCAGCCCAAGGCAGAAAATCTTGAGGAACAATTTTAAGTCATAAAAGTACATTCTTTTTTTTTCCCCCTTTTGTTTGGTTTGGTTTTTCAAGACAGGGTTTCTCTGTGTAGCCTTGGCTGTCCTGAACTTGCTTTGTAGACCAGGCAGGCCTGGATCTCACAGACGTTCAACTGCCTCTGCCTCCCAAATGCTGGGATCAAAGGTGAGTGCCACCACGCCCAGCTGAGAAGCACACTCTTAATAGCTGAGCTGGGGACTTTTTGAGGTTGTCCAGTAAGAACAATGCCCCAATTAGCATGGGCTGACATGATTCTCTCGATAAAGCTGGCCTTTAAGGTCATTAATTCCTTTATTTTTTTCTCTCTCTTTTTAAAAATGATTCCTTATTCATTTATTCATTTATTTATTTTGTGTACATTGATGCTTGTATGTCTATGTGAGGGAGTTGGATCTCCTGAAATTGGAGCAACAGACAGTTGTGAGCTGTCATGTGGGTGCTGGGAAGGTTCTCTGAAAGAGCAGCCAGTGCTCTTAACCTCTGAGCTATCTCTGTAGATCTGCCTGCCTCTGCTTCCTGAGTGCTGGGATTAAAGGCTGTCAAAGGTCAGCTTTGACATCACGGGGTAAACTGAGGCAGGGCATAGAGTCAGTGGGGGCCAGGATCGGGTATCACCTGGCCTTGGCCTCTACTAATGGCAGCAGGTAATTTAAAAAGGGAAGGGGAGGATGGAGAAGCCTGTGCTGGTGGCAACAGGCATAGCCCAGAACTGATTGTAACTGATGGAGAGCCAGCGCTGATGGAGAGCCAGCGCTGATGGAGAGCCAGCGCTGATGGAGAGCCAGCGCTGATGGAGAGCCAGCGCTGATGGAGAGCCAGCGCTGATGGCTCTACTGATAATAGGCAGAGACCAGGGAAAAGAGAAGGGGAAAAGAGAGCAAGTGTGCACACCCACTAGATGGATGAAACAAGACAAGCTCCAATGAACAAGTTCCAATAAACTTCAACAACTTTACACATACACAGACGTACACACATACAGACATAGACACATTCATACCTTGGTGGATGGTGCAAAACTCCAAAGAGCAAGTTCCCACCATTTTACATACACATATGCACATATACATATTGGGTGGATGAAGCAAACTCTAACTGCCCCAACCACTGTACATATGCACATGTGTACATATACACATTTGGCAGATGGAGCAACTCCAAAAAGTGAGCTCCAATGTTATGTTACCTCCTGTAGCTTATATATCCCAGGAAAATTCTTCAAGCAGCACAAAAATCACAATGTGGTTACATTCTAGTTTTTTTAACTGAATGATTATAATGAATATACATAGGAAAAACATGTTTTCCAATACCCTTACAGAATCAAATGTTTTATGTGTTATGGGTGAAAACCAAATTATTTCCAAGAACCCACATACATTTGTAACTAAGCAACTTGTTATAGATTAACAAAGCAAGCAAGGTAATTTTTTCAGCTAGTTTCTCTTCACTGGCATGGCTACAGTTTGTCTTTACAAAGAAAGAATCAATTATCATCTTAAAAAGCAATCTTATAAAAATCTTAAAAGAATCACAAATATAAACTTATATATATAAACAACCAGCCATTTTACTTTAAATCCTCAAGATGCACATCTACTCATTAACATTTTTTATTAAATCATATCAGGAAGCTGAGGGCAAAAATGGGTACAAGAAATTAATCACCAGCTGGGCTCAGTGGCGCATGCCTGTAACTCCAGCACTCCGTGAGTTCAGGCAAGCCTGGTCTACAAAAAGAGTCCAGGACAGCCAAAGCTACATGGAGAAACCCTGTGCAGAGAAACAAAAGAAAACCCCCTCCCCCGCAAAAACAAAAACAAAAACAAAGTAGAGATAGGCACACTAGCCCATGCCTATAAAATACTCTAGGGAAACTGTATTGATTACTTTTCTCATTGTTACAACAAAATAGCTGGCAAAAGCAACTCAGGGAAGGAGAGAGGGAAAGGCTTGTTTTCAGCTACAGTTCTGGCAGGTTTTGGTGGGTACAGCTGGTCCTTGCAGGGGAAGCACGGCAGCAACATCGTGGGCCTGCTGGTTCCACAGTCAGGAAGCAGAGAGGATGCTGATGTTCAGCTCATTTTCTTCTTAAGCTCAGACTGGGGGGGACCGTAACTAGGGTGGGTACTCCCAGCTCAGTTAGCCTGATCTGGAAAGCCCTTCACAGACATGCTCAGGCCTTCACCTGCTGGGTGATTCAGGATCCTCTGAAATCAACAAGCAAAAGTAAACAGGCCAGAGCCTATTGCAGATCCACAAGGCTGAGGCTCGCTGAACCATACGGCAACATCTATATTAAAAAAAAAAAAAGTTGAAGAGAAAGGGAAATAGCAATATTTAAGGTAAACTCTTAGGTCAAGTTTGTTTCCTGTTGCTGTAACAGAATCATTATTAGGAAATTTGTAAAGAAAAGGCCTTTTTAAAAACAATTATTTACTCAACTGTGGAGAATGTCCTGTCCATTGGCTAGATCTGGGTAGGGGTTTGAAGTTTACGGCCTGTATTGTCCTTGGCTGGTGCCGTAGTTTGAGCGGGACCCCTGGGCCCAAATCTGCCTATCATAATGTTCTTCTTGTAGGTTTCTAGGACCCTCTGGATCCTTCTA
>OU015749.1:56463295-56566776 GCA_907169655.1 Acomys percivali | reverse complement strand
AGGACCCTCTGGATCCTTCTACTTTGCCATTCTCCCATGCTTCTCTCATCTAGAGTCCGAATAGGATGTCCTCCCCTCTGTCCCAGTTTCCTGGTAAGTGAAGACTTTCATGGGACATGCCCCTTGGGCTAGTGTGCAGATATAAGTGAGTATATACCATTTGACTCTTTGTGCTTCTGGGTTAACTCACTCAGGATCATTTCTAGTTCAATCCATTTGTCCACAAATGGGGTATGACTTTCACACGTACTCTGGTGCCTATTTGACCACGTCCCCTGGATGGGGGGGGCCTGGTGGCACTCAGAGGAAGGATAGCAGGCTACCAAGAAGAGACTTGATACCCTATGAGCATATAAAGGGGGAGGAAGTCCCCCTCAGTCATAGTCATAGGGGAGAGGAGTAAGGGGAAAATGGGAGGGAGGGAGGAATGGGAGGATACAAGGGATGGGATAACCATTGAGATGTAATATGAATAAATTAATAAAATAAAAATTATTTATTATTATTTTTTTAATGTACATAGGTGTTTTGCCTACATGAATGTCTGTGTGAGGGTGTCAGATCATGAAGTTACAGACAGGTATGAGCTGCCATGTGGTTGTTGGGAATTGAATCCTGGTCCTCTGAAAGAGCAGTCAGTGCTCTTATCCACTGAGCCATCTCTCCAGCCCCATTACCCTTTTTTTTTAAAGGCTTTCGAGACAGGGTTTCTCTGTGTAACAGCCCTGGCTATCCTGGACTCCTTTTGTAGACCAGGCTGGCCTCAAACTCACAGCAATCTGCCTGCTTCTGCCTCCCCAGTGCTGGGATTAAAGGCATGTGCCACCAGCGAAAAGGCTTATTTTGGCTCACACTTCTGGAGCCTGGAAGGCTCAAGAATCTGTGCCTGAATCTGCATCACATGACAGAAGCACTCATGAGAGTGAGGACTGTGCAGGAAGGGCCAGACACTTCAACAATGCTCTCTCAGGAGCTCTGAAAGCAAAAACTAATTAATGATCACAAGAAAGACAGCAATCTCTCAAGACCCTGTCTCTCAGATTATGTTGACAATTTCAACCGTTCCAAGCCACAGCAACTTATTTGGAATAAATCTAGCAATATTTAATACTAACATGTGAAGACATTCGTAGATAGTAGGTATTGTATATAAGCAAAGCTTAACCAACTCCCTTAATGTTAATACATGTGGGGCTGGAGCAATAATGCTCAGCGGTTAAGAACATTGCCTGTGCTTCCAGAGGACCAGGGTTCAAGTCTCCGCTTTATGAGGATCCGACACCCTCACACAAACATACATGAAGGCCAAACATCAAACGTACATAAAGATAAAATAAAAATAAATGACAATACATGTCAATGTGGGGCTCGGTGATGGCTCAATGGGTAAAGTGCTTGCCATGCAGCCATGGAGACTCCAGTTTGGGTCCCCAGCATCCAGAATGGTGGCCTGCCTGTAATCCTAGCACTCAGAAGGCAGAGCTAGGAGATCCCTGGGGCAAGCTGGCTAGGTAGACCAGCCAGAGGAGTGAGGTCTGGGTTTAAGTGAAAACCTGCCTCAGTATATATAATGAAGAGCAACTGAGGAAAACACTTCATGTCAACCTCTGGCCGCCACCTAACTCCATCTCATGTATATACAAGTGCACCTGCAAAGACACATGTGCCCATACATATGACTGTGCACACTTAACACATACATACTACACATGCAAAATTTAAATATTAAGCACTTTTACATCTTTTTCCCCTCTGCTTTTAAATCTTTAACAAGTTAGCTGGGCATGGGGGCACACACCTTTAATCCCAGCACTCCAGAGGCAAAGGCAGGTGGATCTCTGTGAGTTCCAGGCCGTACAAAGCAATGCCAGGACAGCAAAGGCTACACAGAAAAACCCTGTCTTGAAAAACAACGTAACAACAACAACAAATCGATATTTTTTTATGCTATCAGGTGAGGTGTATTTATTTATTTTGGTCTGGAATTCATTATGGTGCCTAGGCTGGTCTTGAACTTATGGCAGTCCTCCTGCCTCAACTCCCAAGTTCAGAATACAGACATGCATTACCACAGCCAGCTTGCCATCAGGTAAATCCTAAAATGTTTGTAGGTTTGAAATTGAGCAATTTTAGTAAAGAACGGAGGCCGGGCATAGTGGCTCACACCTGTGACCCCAGCACTCAGCGGTGCAGAGGCACGTGGATCCCTGTGAGTTTGAGGCCAACCTGCTTTACAATTTGAGTCCAGGACAGACAAGGGTACACAGAGAAATCCTTTCTCTGAAAAAATAAGTAAAGAAAGAAAGAAAGAAAGAAAGAAAGAAAGAAAGAAAGAAAGAAAGAAAAGAGGAGGTGCAGTCAATTTTTTCCATTCATTGAATCTGGATTTGTGTTGGGGGCTGTTTTGATGAATAAAACATAGCCTAAGTAATTAATTCTGTACAACTTTTGAGCCTTGCAACTTCTCTTCTTGGAACTCAGATGAGACAAGCCTGCAAATGGGTTAGCCTACAGCCACTGTTGTCTTCTCTGTGAGTGAGACCAAGGTCAAGCTCAAGCAAAGTGCACCTGTGTGGGTGGCTCTGTCAGACCCCAGCAGCTGCCTGTGATTCCAGCCCAAGCTGCCAAACCACGGAAGAGCAAGCAGCTGAAGTACGCACACATTTTGAGCCACTAATTTGGAATACGGTTTGCAATAAATAATTCTATAACATTGTCTGGGGAGTTACTGAATCAAAAAAAGAAATGAAAAGGAAAGGGAATAACTACTCCTTGGTACAGTCGAGGAAAATGTTTATTGTAGAAATGTGGGAGGGTACAGCCAGAGTCACAGGCATAGGGGAGAGTAGGCGTGACCCTGAGCTGTATGAGGAGAAGGGAAGGGGAAGGGAGAGGGGAGAACAGGGCAACAAAGTGAAGCAGCCAAGAGGCCCAAAAGTACAAAGAGGCCAGTTAGCCAAAATGGTTGGATTATATAGGGAAGAGCTGCTCAGACCCCTAGGCTGGAAAGTTCAGGGTAGAGGGCAGGTACACAAGCCAGGAGGGTCCTGTAGCAGGTAGGGGCTACCTGATCGACTGTTCCTGGATCTCAAAGTGAAATACATCAGGAATTTGAAAACGCATTGTTAATTGTCCCACTGGCCCTGCTGTATGTCATAATTCTAAATTGTATCATTATTGATGAATTATAAAAAGAACTATGTTTATATCCATAGACTAATACTGCTTTCAGCCTTGGCCAGAGAAGCTTCCATTTGAAATGGGCAGCAGTGTCAATGCGGACTTGTCATAGCTCATCAAAGTGTTGAGAATTAGTGAGTGTTGGGGGTCAGTAAGATGGCTTAGTGCTTAGAAGACCCTTGTTGCCAAGCCTGGCTCCCTCAGTTCAGCCCGGTGGGAATCATACGCAGGGAGAGAATCTTCTCCCACAAAGTGTCCTCTGACCTACACATGCATGTTCCAGCATGGGTGCTCTCGCCTTCCCCCCACCCCCAGATAGCCTCTCCAAAAGTGTCTGCTGAGCTCTCAAGCTCCAAATAAGACATCTGTACCAACCTCGTCAAGGCTCAGGGCATAGCTCAGAGGAGTGACGGAAAATAAGGTAAGAGCTGCAGGATGTGGGGGAGAGCTAGAATCTGCTGCAATCTGGACACGGCATGGCTATTGCATTCATGAACTTACTGCAGCTATGAGACCTGCACATGGCATACACTAGCTGGTCAACCGTCCAGCAGGGCGTGAGGAGGTCAGCCTGTGCCACCTGCAGCTGTAGTCATCCACAGCAGACAGCTTCTGTGGGAAGAAGACTCCTTTGCTGTGGGCGTGACTGCAGGTAGAGTGCTCATGTTCTTGTGCAAGGCCCCATACCCATATGTGTGCATGCAGCACTAACCGGACTCAGTGGATTATTGTTTTTAAGGTGGGAGGGAGAGAGGGCAGGGAGATCAGGAGGACTAGGGAGGATGAGCTGGCAGGGGGTGGGGAGGTGGGGACATACAATCAAGGCACATTGTTTGCATGTGTGAAATTGTCAAAGAAGAAATACAATGTTTGTTATTATATAGTATGTTTCCTTTTCTCTTTCTTCCATGTTGGGCGTAGGTCCCTGCACATGCACACACTCTGCCGTGGGCTGGAGTGTTGGCTCAGTGGTTAGGGGCACTGGCTGTTCTTCCAGAGAGCCTGGGTTTAATTCCCAATACCCACAGGGCAGCTCACAACCATCTATAACTGTAGTCTTAAAAGATGCAATGCCGAGCTGGACGTGATGGCATAGGCCTGTAATCCTGTCTTGAGAAATCAAAATAGGTAGATAGATGATAGATAGATAGATAGATAGATAGATAGATAGATTAAAAAAAGAAAAACAGTTCTCCACCACTGAACCACCCAGCCCCAGCTTCTCTCTCGTTCCCTTCACGCTGTCCTTACTTCTCACCAGCTTCAGGAAAACTGTAACTGTGTATCTCCTGGTGCACTGTCATAACCTTACTGCTTGGCTCAATGGCTGCCAACAGAAAACAAGTGTATATACTTGTTTAATGACTAAATAAAAGGCTCTAACCCTTGCTTGCAGTTTGCCAGCTGTGCCATGTAGAGCAGATTACTTAATTTCCTAGAAACTCTTTCCCGAGTGAGATGGGGGTTTTTCTGGATTCCCTAGAAAATCATCCTGAAGCACAGGCTTTTGTGGCGTAGTTTTGTTGGGGAATGTAACTGTAGGAAGGAGGGGTCAGGAATCAGGAGGCGGGACTGAAACCACGGTTGAACTTCTGAGAAGATATGTAACCAGTTTCCCACATTCTACTTGAGAAGCCACATGTGGTGGTGGTGGATGCTGGTAATCCTAGCTCTGGGGCACCCAAGGCAGGAGGAGTTTGACTCTGTATGTAGCCCAGGCTAGCCTGACAACAACAACAACAACAACAACAACAACAACAACAACAACAAAAAACTCGTCTGGGAAAAGAAGGGAAACCTGTTAGGCATCAGCTCTAAGTACTAATTTTCCTTGATTCTAGAACCTCCAGACAGACACTGGTGAGGGTCTCCAGGCTGCAGTTTGATGGTTGGAACCCACATGGACTTGGACAGCACAGTGGCAGACTTACCATGGAAGGTTCCATAGAAGGATGACTAGAAAACACACCTGGCACACATTTAGCAATTAATCAATAAAAAAGTCATTGTTACTATTGGCAATATTTTTTACATTTTTTTATTGATTCTTTGTGAATTTCACATTATGTACCCCAATCCCACTCATCTTCCCCTCTCTCTGTATCTACCCTTGCAACCTCCCCGCAAAAGAAAACAAAAATAAAAATAAAAACAAAAATAAAAACAACAAAATTTTTCTGTAGAAGCTGTGGTTACACCCTTTTGCCCAGACAGCCTTACTTGCTGCAATGACTAATCAGTCTGGTTTGAGCCCCCTCAACCCCAGCTTTTGCTACACCATCAATACTGAATTTTCACTAGGACTCCTCTCAGATAATCCTGTTGTTGCCCTGTGTCATTGAGATTCTGCAGCTTTGGTTCTGAAGGGCTGACCCTCTCATGTGCTCCATAGATGAAGCAGATGTTGGAGTTGGTCAGTCTCCCAGCCCTCCTGTGCCCGCACCACCGGTGCCGGCCCTCCTGTGCCCACACCACCGGGGCCAGCCCTCCTGTGCCCACACCACCGGGGCCAGCTCTCCAGCTTTGCCCAGGCAAAAGGCAGAGACAGCTTTCCAACCTGTGGCAGCTGGCAAGGGGCAGGGCTGGTTCTCCCACATTCATGCCACTAGGGCCAGCTCTGCTGTTCTCATGCTCTACGGCCAGTTCTCCCAAGCTGCCCAGGCTGGGGGCAGGGCCATTTCTCTGCAGCCCATGCCACTGCACAGTGGGTGAGGGGTAGGGCCAACTCTTCCATACTCATGCCACCAGGGCCAGCTCTCCCCAGTGCTATAGCCAGTGAGGGGTGGGACCAGTTCTCCCTAGAAATGTTTACTTCTTAAATCTTCCTCTCTTTCCCCCCTTTCTTTCCTTCCCTCTTTACTTTTTCCTTCCCTCTCTTTTTCTTTTCTCTTACTGAAGCGATTTTGAGGTCTACATGGAAAAGTTAGTGGAGAAACACCAGGAAAACGCAGGAGAAAAAAAAAAAAAAAGCAGCAAAATTGAACTGGAAGATTATGTACTGGGGCATGAATGAACAGAACCAGAAGACAAGAGATACGGTTGGGGGTGGGGGCAGGACAATCAAGACATGTCGGTAGGCCATGGAGGCAGACCACATTTTAGTCACTGGAAGATTCCTCAAGTTTGGGCCTCACTCAAGGTGAAGGTGAAGGTGAATGGGATTCACATTTAAAAAATTGTGGCTGGGTGGTGGTGGCACATGCCTTTAGTCCCAGCTCTTGGGAGGCAGAGACAGGAGAAGTCCTGTTCCAAAATACAAAATCAAACAAGCAAAATATTGTGTGTGATTATTCTTTAGGTGATGCTCTCCTTTGGTGTGTGTGTGTGTGTGTGTGTGTGTGTGATGTATGTGTGTATGTGTGTGTGTGTGTGTGTGTGTGTGTGTGTGTGATGTATGTGCACGCACTGGTGGAGGCCAGATGTTGACCTGAGGTAACCTCCTTTCCTGTTTCTAACCCTTCCAGGGTCTGTCTTTCTCAGCTTCTCAAGGCTGGTATCACAGGTATGCATGAGTGCTGAGGTTTGAACTTTGGCCTCATGCCAGCGCAACAAGCCGTTTACTCACCGAGCCATTTACTCGGCCCTCACATTGTTTCTGAGACAAATTTTCTTACTGGAACCTAGCTAAGCATTTGCCCGTTTGGCTAGGCTCACTGGCAAGGAAGCCTCTAGGAATCTTCCTCTGTCTTCCCAAGAGCCAGTTTCTAATTTGTCCTCAAGTACACTTTACCCACTGACCAACCTCCCTAACGAGGTGGTCACACTTTACCACGTTTCAAAACAGCCCCAGGGAGGGGAGCAACTAGCTGAACAGGCACAGCCTGTGCACACAACGTTGTACCTTTCGGATTTAACCTCATGAGTTAAACAATCAGTTGATTTACAAAGAAATACTTAAAGTCAGTTGGCAAAGAATTAGCAGAAAGGTGAAGGAACAAAAAGATGATGATGTGAGTGGGAGAAACAGGCTGAGGACAAACTTTTTGCAACAAGAGGAGAAGGTAGCTTGGGGCTGCGGGGTGGGAGAACCTACTGGGACTTACTGTCCATTTAGGAGTTGAGACAACGTATTTGTAGACAGGAAGATTCTGTCTAAACCTCGCTTACTTGCTGCCTGTGGTTACCGTTTATTTTAAAATGATACTGGATGCATCTACGATACCGTTTCTGGGTAATGTTTTCTCACAAGTTCCATTCTTTTGCTCCTCCAAACCGCTCTCGGGTTTGGCAGCTTTTCTTTTAACTTGATTTGCACAAACTGCCTAGCACGCCAAGGGGGATTTAACCCAATAATTACATCGAAAGAGATTTAGAGCTACAAAGACGCGGCATAAAACTCAAGAGGTTTACTATCGCCATAAAAGGATGCTAAGGTCGGCTGTGCTCTGGCTACTTTACAGCCCCAGCTGGAGGTAGGAAATAAGTTTTACAAACACAACTCGTCAGCTAGAGCACAGCACATGAACACTTTTAAACGCCCGAGTGTAGATGGCTCCTTTTGAAGCCAGGGAGTTTCTCAGGCAGAGAGCCAAGTCCTTCCTGTAGGTCTTGGGACACACTGACCCAGCGCCTCCGAGGACTGATGGGGATGCTAAGGGCTCAGCCGGGTCCGCCCTCGCGTGCCCTCGGATTATGGGGCCCAGGGGTGGCCTTGCTGGTCGCTGGCGCCAGGCCGGACCGTGAGAGCTAGAGGCGGATGAAAGCGGGGCGGGCCACCGACCACGACCTCAGGTCCCGAGAATCACGGACACTACTGTACCGGACGCCCCGCTGTCCGCCCGGGGTGCGAGGCCGCTAGCCACGCCCCCTCGCTCGCGCCGCTTCCGGCACCCCGGCCCCGCCCCGCGCCGGCGCTGCCACATCCTCCGGTGACGTCAGCGCGCGCCGCCATATTGGGAAGCGCCGCCGCCGCCGCCGCCGCCTCCGCTCGGGATCCTGGGCTGTGGTGGGGCCACAGCGGCGGGCTGAAGGCACCTCTGTGTGTACCCCGCCGACGCCCCGGCCCGCCGGCTTCGCCCAGACCCGGCTCCCCATGACTGCCTTCGGCCCCGCAGCCCACGGACATCGCCCCAGCTCCGAGGAGAATTAACACGGAAGCTCCCGGGGCCGGGGCCGTGAGGGAGAGCCGGCCGGTCCCGCGTCCCTGTCGGTCCGGCGCGGCTCCTCGGCCGGAGCCATGACCTCGCTGACCCAGCGGAGCTCGGGCCTGGTGCAGCGGCGCACCGAGGCCTCACGGAACGCCGCCGACAAGGAGCGGGCGGCGGGAGGCGGCGGCGGCAGCGGCGAGGACGAGGCGCAGAGCCGCCGCGACGAGCAAGACGACGACGACAAGGGCGACTCCAAGGAAACGCGGCTGACCCTGATGGAGGAGGTGCTCCTGCTGGGCCTCAAGGACCGAGAGGTGCGGGCGCGGCGGGCCGGGCGGGGCGGCGGCGGGGCGCGGGCTCCAGGTGGGCCCAGGTGGGCGCCGGCGGCCGAGGCCGCACCTGCCGCTGGCTCGGGAGCCCCTCGCCCCAGAGCGTCAGACTTGTCCGGAGAGTGTGGGAGTCAGCACCTCCCCCCCGTCCCCTCCCCCGGCGGAGCCCGTGTGTTCCAGCCCCCTCACCCCCCCACCCCCCGGTACCGGGTGCTTGGGTTTTTCCTTCCTCTGTTCACACTCTTCGTGTCCAGGTCTTGGCCGTCTTTGTGTTTCCTCCTCTTTCTTTCGCAAATGATTGCAATTCCAACCCGAGACTGCTTAAGTAGATCCAAAGACTCCGGGGAGGGTACCATCGCCCCCAAGTATTGAGCCTTTGCAGGTTTTAAGACCTCGGGGGAGGGTGACGGATATACTCGGCTGTCGGCCTCTTTTTTGTTTTTGTTTTTTTAAATATTAAACTTAAGTTACGACTTGCTGTTAAGAATTAGCAAAAGTTATTTTATCGGGTATTGTTTAGAAAGTCAATACAAAATTGTTCTAAGACCTAGGAAGTAAGTAACTTTTTGGGTCAGCTTGGTTTGAGCGAGCGATGAGTTAGTATTGCGGTTAGTTGATCCGCTGTCGCCTCAGTTTTGCCATTTTAAGGGAGTGTTTGTGAAGTGCTGGGAACACCAAGTTTGCGATTTGATGAAAGGCCGCAAAGATTTAGACAGACTTTTGGAAAGGTCGTTTGCACACCAAATATCCAGGGATTTTACACGTAGAAGTTGAAAAAAATTATAGTGACTGTGCCTATTCAACATCTGGATTTTGTAGTTAAACGTTTGATTTTATTACATACCCATCCGTCTACAAAATGATTATCTGGAAAGACGTAGAGGTTTGGATGTTTCATAAATCATGTATGATGAGGTGGCCCGGAAGCTTGTTTCGTTTCAGTGTGGAAACTCTAGACAGCACATTTTGAGAGTCAGATAGAAAGGGATGGGTCTTGTTTTAAGTAAGTTTTTACAATTCAGGAAGGAGGGCAAAAAAATTCAGTTCATCTCCATAAAACAATTTTCTAGTGCCTCAAACTTCGCAGCGGTAGAAAGGTGAGTTTTTCCGTGGACTGTTTGTGGGTCCTGGGATGTTAGCTACTATCCAGGGAAGAGATTCTCAGTGGAAATGTTCACATGTCTTGATAGCCTTCAGCTTGAAGACACTTAATAGCCCTGTAAAAGGGGCACAGTACTTGTTTAATTAGTCATAATGAGGAAGGCAGGTAGGGTGTGCGTGAGCGTGCTGATGTGAAAAGCTAGATGTTAGTGCCATAGTAATGCGATTTTAGAAAGCATTTGTTGAGAAAGAATTATTTAGAAAGTATGTCCCCTGGTGGGGGAGACCTAGTGGCACTCAGAGGAAGGACAGCAGGTCACTGAGAAGAGACTTGATACCCTATGAGCATATACAGAGGGAGGTAATCCCTCTGAGGAACAGTCATAGGGGAGGGGAATAAGGGGAAAATGGGAGGGAGGGGAGAATGGGAGGATACAAGGGATGGGATAACCATAGAGATGTAACAAGAATAAATTAATTAAAAATAAATAAATAAATAAATAAAAAAAAGAAAGTAGGCTTCTTGGTAGTACACCCTTTTCCTTCCCTCCTCCTCTCCTTTGAAACAAAACATTATGAGACATTTTCAGGAAATACAAGAAAAACAAAATGGACACTACGGTCCTGGGTTAGCATTTTGGTTCTGTATGAATACAACTCCATAAACCTAAAACTAAAGGAAAACTTGCTTTTGGTCTTGTCATATTGAGGAAATAATGGTGAGAGAGTCCCTTTTATTTTAGAGGCGTTACTCCAAATGTTTAAGCTAAAGCTGTCAACACTTACTTAGCTGTGATTGGTTCCCATGAAGATAGCCTGAAGAAGTTTTTGAAATTTAATGCTACAACATTTAGATATGTTTTTGTTTTTAAGCAATTGAAGTTCTTTGATGCTAGGTGATTGAAGCCATTTGTTGTGATTAATTTGTCTAAGTATCAGTAGACTTCATAAGTTATGGGGGCGGGGTTTAAGATGTAGGCAAGTGTAAGAAGTGGTGTTGTGGTGGGGCTGGGATTTTGCAATGCTTCTTGGTGTATAGTTTTTTCATTGATTGTATACATACTAGTAACTAGTCTTATGCACTAATCCAGCTTTTTGGGGGGAGGTTCCCCCCTTTTTTTAAGACAAGGTCTTGGTACAAAGTGTAGGATGGCTTCCAACTCCTGGTTTCCTGCCTCTGTTTCCCTAGTGCTAAAATCATAGGCATGCTTATACTCTTTTAAAGGGTCAGGAGTTTTCCTATCTTGTCCCAAGGTACTTGAGCCTATTCAGCAAGTTCCAGACCAGTATGGGACCCTGTAGACTCAATTTTTTAATCCAATATATTTTATTACAACTTAGTAACCAAGCGCACGTCACTTACAACCCGACTAACCAAAACAATAGGAAAAGAGGATTAAAGAACACAGTGACAAAATTGTAAGGATGTCAGTTCCAGGGAACGATTTTCCTGGCGTAATCAGCAGGATTTTATCTGTTGGAACCTGGAGTAACTGGAACCCAGAGCTTCAGCAGGAGCCGGAGCCCAGAAGCCTTCCCTGGAGTGGTTCTCTCTAGGAGCCTCTTGAAGTGGAGTGATGAACAGCCAAAACTATCCAAAGTCTCCAAAAGCCCGCCTCCAGTTCTGGGCTCACTTATATCTCCTCCCAGAGTCTGTTCATGGGATCTTTTCAGCTGGCGACAATCAAGCTCCTGCACGAGGTGGTCGGTTTTCTAGTGGATTAACCTCACCTGTTCTCTCACAAGACCGTTCTGATCCCACACTTGGGATCCTAAAAAACAGGTTTATCTCTCCTTTAAGACCCTGTCTGAAAAACAAGGTGGTTGCTATCCAAGGGCAACATGATCATATATGCACACACAGTTAAAAAAAAAAGCCAGTTGAACAGAAGTGAGGCTTTGTAGCCCTTTTCTTCACATACTAGTGAGAGTCTCAGAATTCTCATAGAACGTGGGAAAATGGTTAGGTTACTTCAAATGCTTGGGATTGAACTTTTGTGCCACTTATTGTTACACATTAATGAACTTTCCCCATTTTGTCTTGCTTGGGGAGAGGGTGGGATTCTACATTGTGTTTAGCCGTCGAATTGATGCTTTTTATTATTTACTCATCCATCCATCCATCCATCCATCCATCCATTCACTTATTTATTTTTGAGGTAGAGTCTCTCCATGTAGCCCTGGAACTCATTCTGTAGACCAGGCTAGTCTTGAACTCAAAGATATCCTTCGGCCTCTGCCTTCAAATGCTGGGACTAAAGGCGTGTGCCACCACTGCCCAATAGATTGTTTCTTTTTTTCTTGGTTTTGGTTTTTTTGTTAGAGACAGAGTTTCTCTGTGTAGCTTTGGCTGTCCTGGACTCACTTTGTAGACGAGACTGGCCTTGGATTCACAGAGATTCGCCTGCCTCTGCCTCCCAGAGTGCTGGGATTAAAGGCGTGCACCACCATGCCTGGCTTGGATGGCTTCTTGAAGTATCTTCTATTTTTTGTTTGCTTGTTTGTTTTGTTTTGTTAAAGCTAGGCTTGTCTAGTCAGTTGTCCTCCTGAGGCTTGAGGAAAAGAATAGTAGGCCAGAAAGATGGTCTACCTTTCCAGAACATGCTCTTGTGTACCACAGACTTGAAAATGGTTCTTTGAGTTTTACTCTTGGTCCATTGGTGCTGTCTTTTTCTAGTGTGATTTTTTTTTTTTTAATTTTTTGAGTCACACTAGAAAAAGACAGCACCAATGGAGTAAACAGGTTTAATTGGTAGCTTTATTCTCAGTTAATCCAAATATGGCACCCATGTGTCATTCCCTTTGCTAGGTGCTGAGATTTCTAAGATTTTTAGCTTTTAAGGAGCATTCTGTCTACATAGGATACAGAGCTCCAGAGGATTTTGGTATGATGGGATACCAACGTTAGAGGAAATAGAAGATGTAGATTAGAGACTAGGGAAGTGCTGGGCTAGAAGAACCATCACTAAACGCAACTTGAAGAGGAAAGGGCTTATTTTAGCTCGTAAGTATACTCTGTCAAGAAGAGAAGTCAGGATGGAAAATTTAGGCAGAGCCTATGGGGCGGGACACAAGACTCGCAATGCTGGCTTGTACCTCTTGGCTTGCTCAGTTTGCTTTCTTATACAGCCCAAGACCACCTGCTGGAGGTGGCACCACTCACAGTAGGCTGAGCCCATCCATATCAATCATCAATCAAGAAAATACCCACAGGCTTGCTTATAGGCCGATCTTATGGGGACTTTTTCTCAGTTTCTGTTCTCTTTGGTGGCTGTAGTTTGTGTCAAGTTGACAAACTAACACAAATACCGTGGTTTTCGATTCTAGCCTTGCCTTTCAACTCCCAGTTGGGAGAGCTAGACTAAATGTTTTTTGAATTCTTAGACTTCATAGTTTCCTGGGCCAAATAGACCTCTATTTATTGTCTATCACATAACCTGTTACAGGTCCTAAGGGGTGCTATATTACTTAAGCTAAGAAAAATGCTGTTGCTTTTGACTAATGCTTGATCTTCGCTCTCCTCTTTGCTCTCCCCCTTTGATTGCTGAGGATCAAACTCTGACCTTGAGCACCCCAGGCAAGTGCTCTACCGGAGCCCGAGCCCAGCTATTCAATTACTACCTACTATGCCTTTTCACTGAAACTCTCAGTGTATGTGTGTTTGTCTCTGTGCCTGTCTGCGCCCCGCCCCACGTGTGTGTGTGTGTGTGTGTGTGTGTGTGTGTAGAAATATTTTCCTCTTGTAATCCTAGACCATCTGGGCTGGGAACTCCGGAAACCTGAAGGATTTTTGGTTCCTTTTCCCTAGATGGAAGCGCAGTCTGTGATTGTTTCCATTAGTTCCCTTCTCCAGAATACTGTTCACTCTCCTGAGATAGCAGGAGCCCCCAAACTTCCAGAACCAGTGACTGTCATGGCAGCTGTGTTGTATAAAGTGCCAAGTGTAGTTGGCAGGCAGTAAGTCTTATTTCCTTTTGCCTTTTGGCTCCAAGACAAAAAGCTTTGAGGTGCCTGCCTCTTCTGGCCCTTGTAATCAGTTCTTCCCATATTTTGATCTTATTTCCTGTTTGTGGTGCTTTGTTTTTTAGGGAACGAGAATAATCCTTACTACTTTCAAGGCCAGAATCTTTACAGAAGGTGGTTAGGGCAGGATTCTACAACTTCTAAAAGTTATTTAAGAAAATATCTTCTATATTTATTTGTGTGGGGGTACATAGGGCACTGTATGGAGGTCAGAGGACAACTCATGGGAGTTGGCTCGCTCCTTCTATCATGTGGTTTCCGGGGATCAAACTTGACTTACCAGGTCTTCGGTGGCAAATGCTTTCACACACTGTTTATTATTGAGACGGGCTCAGGTAGCCCAGGCTGGCCTCCAGCTCTGTGCTGAGGATGTCCATGAACTTGTGATCCTTCTGCTTCCATTTCTGGAGTATTGGGATCGCAGGCACTGTATGCCGTCCTCGGTTTATGCTGTACATTTGGGATAGGCAAATCTCTCAACTGAGCTCAATCTCTAGTTCTGGTCCACAACTCTGTAAAAATATTTCTTTTCTTTTTAAAAATTTAATGTATATATTCATAGTGGGAGTAACAAATTTTTTAAAAGCTGTGAATTTGAAAGAGCAAGGGGAGGAAGGTATATAGGATGACATGGAAGGAGGAAATGATATAATTGTATTATAATCTCTAAAATAATTTAAAGAATTAATGCTATTTTATTTGTGTGTGTAATGGTGAGGGGTATATGCCTGTACTCTGGCTGGTCCCCAAGCTTTCAGGATCCACTGTGCTAAGGTACAGGCATACCTGGACATCCCTAGCTTTCCTTGAGCTTTCACAGTAAGCAGTGTTACTCGCTGAGCCATCTCCCCAGTCCCCAAATTTATTTCCATACTTAGAAATGTTTACACTGCTGAGGATTGAACTCAGAATTAGCATGCTGCTAGGTAAGTGCCTGCCATGGAACTGTACTCTTAGCTTGTCTTCCATGTCCTGTTTGAGACTGTAGCTCAGGCTGGTTCCAAACTCCTTGGTTCAAGTGAATTTTCTGTGTCAGGCTCTCAGGTGTTGAGGCTCCAGGCACTCTGTGCCCCTATACTTGGAGATATTCAGCCCAGTGAAGTACAGGCTGTAACTTAACATGAAACAAAACATTTTTAGATGGGATACACAAGAAGAACCAAGATGAAAAAAGATAAGCAGTCTTACTCAACTATAAAAGCAAATAAAAATTGTGTGAAAATAACAGTTATGATGGAGATTATGAATGGAATAAGGAACATGAAACTTTATTGGCACAGGATGTTAAAAAAATCTGGGGATGGTATTGGAAGCAGTTGCAGGCTTTAAAGACAATACTATAAACAGGCTTTTAAAACGTGAGTGTAGAAAGGAGTGGGAACACTGGAGACAGCAAAGACATTGGTCTTGGAATTACTAAAAACATTTACAGTTTCTTTCTTTGTGCATGCATGTGTACATGATGGTGTGCATTTAAAGGTCACATTGCAACTTGTGAAAATAAGTTCTCTCCATTATGTGGGTCTCAGGGTATCAGGTTTCTAAACACTTACCCCATTGGCCTGAACTTGCAAAATTTGGTGCCAGTCTTGGGTGAAGATTAAAAGATTTATTTATTTGTTTGTTTAGAGACAGGGTTTCTCTGTGTAGCCTTGGCTGTCAGGACTAGCTTTGATGGTCTCAAATTCACAGTGCTCCACCTGCCTCTGCCTCTGAGTGCTGGGATTAAAGGCATGAGCCACCATGCCGGCTATATATTTATTTTTAATTAATTTTTGACCGGCATTTATGTCTACACCACATGCATATGATTGCCTAAAAGATTAAAACAACAACAATAACAACACAGAATTACTAAGATTACTAAGCTATGAGAGAAAGGAAGTAAAATGATGGGGTTGGGCTTAAGGCATGAGAATAGTAGAACTATGCCTTTTAAACAACATACAAGTAATCTGTATATTTAGGAAAATAAAGGTTACCAAAAAATAAGAAATAGGGACCAGAAACATGGCTCAGAGTTAAAGTGTTTTTGCTGCTTTTCCAGAGGACCCGAGTTTAAGTTTCTAGCTCAGCATTTGTGTCTGGGGAGAGTGTCTCCATGATGAAGACTCTTGCCTGGTGTGTGTAGCACTCTGTGTTTTCTTAGTACTGGAAGAAATTTAAAACAAAACAAAACAAAACAAAAAAACCCGAGAAGAATTAAAGCCCATAATTGATCTTTATTCACTAAAAATTCTACTTGTGGTTAATTGTTTTGTGCTTGACACAAACCAGATATATAAATATACAAAGATGTGTGTACATAATTAAAAACTGTGATAGTTATCTTGAAGAAAAAAGAGAGGACTCAGAGTGAATTTGGCATTGGGCACAGTAGAGACCTTTCTAAGAAATGCTGTTTGGTTAAGATCCAAAGGATTGGGAAGAGCCAGGCTTAGTGATGTTGGATTTGAGAACCTGAAAGTCGATTCTTAGTTATATCAGGTACAAATTTCTAGTGTTTCTAATATTAACCCTTACCATGTTACTGATTGTATCTTAATTATTACCTTATAATAACCAGTCTTTTTCTTGTTCCATTTTCTCTCTGATCTATAAAGAAAAGTGTAAAGTGAAGATAGCCATTACTATTAGCCATTATTATTGCTAATACTTTTCTCATCTACTTAAAAAGCGGGATCAACATGCATACACATGCACACATGTATATATGATATATACATATATACATACATACATATATACATACATACATAAAAATGAATTGGTTTCGCTGGATAGCCCTGGGTGTCCAGGAACTCTCTCTGTAGACCTGGCTGGCATTGAACTCACAGAGATCCTCTCTCCCTTCCTAGTACTGGGATTAAAGGCCTGCACCACCACTGCCCAGGTGGTTTCCTAATTTTATAATAATCTTTGCACTGGGATCATTAAAACCATGTATTTATTTATGCCCCCTTATTAATACAGTATTTATTTTTCTTCTATCTGTCAAACTTTGATATAGGCTTTGATCATTTACAAACCTACTTTATTTGGGGATTTTAAATGCCTTAATATAACTCCCTTCCAACCCACCTACTATAGGTAGAGAAAGAAGGTTAATGGGGACAGGAGAAGTAGACTGAGTTCTTTAGGTGGATTTCAGTCAATGTCATCAGGATTCCAGCAGACCCATTAAACAGCAAACCAGAAATTCAGCAAAAGCAACCGCAACTGCGGCAGCAGAAACCTAGAAACCTCAAAGCATTCTCTGGAGTGTTTTGAGGAGGAGTGATTAACAGCCACGTGATGTGAAGTGATGCAGAAGCCAAAAAAGGCCAACTTTCTCGTTTGGGGCTCATATATATCTCCTTTCAGTCTGTACCAGGATGTTTATTAGCTGGCAAAAGCCATGCCCCTGCATGAGGCAGTTCCTCTTCTAGTGGACAAACATTATGGGCCCTCTCACAAGTCTTTTTCCAGTGAACGCCCTTACACAAGTCTGTTTCATATTCCACACTTGGGATCAAAACAAAAACTTGTTTACATCCACTACACTTGGAGCCAGCCACTTTCCCCAGACTTCCTAGGGTGGGGGTGGAGGGTAACAGAAAAAGGGACATAGAGAGCAGATGAGATACCAGAGAAAGAATTATGAGAGATGGAAATGGAAACAGCTGCTTCTGGATAGGATGACAAAGGCTAACATTAGGCAAAAGAACTCATTGCTTCCAAAGAAAATCCAGAGGTGAGTAGAAGAGCTGTGATTTGAGGTTCCCCTAAACAGTCCCCAAATCAGCCTGAGAGCCACCCACCCAACTGTGGCAGGCAGCCCCCATCTCAGTGAACTTGACTGCCATCTTGATGACCCTTGAAATGGTGTTGGCTGGTTTGGAAGCTGTGGCTAGGGATGAGTGAGGTCAAAGGATGCTGAGGCTCTTATTTGTGTCTGTCAGTTTAGTATCACTACAGATAGCAAGGAGACTGTAGAGGTGATCTTGGAGTGGGCACACATTTTAGGGGGTAAGAGACCAAGGCAGGAGAGCTAGGACAGAGAATAAAGGCTACTTATTTTTTGAAAGTCTCATTTTGTAACTCTGGCTGACTTAGAACTTGCTATTAGACCAAGGTAGCCTCAGAGTCACAGAGACCCACCGTATTCTGCTGTGATTAAAGAAGGCACCCCACACCTGACCCTTATTTTTAAATGTGTGTCTCTGTTGTTAATATACAATTGAGTGCAGGTACCTTTGGGGAAGCTCCAGGCATTGGATACTCTTGGAACTGGAGTTATAGGCAGTTGTGAGTGGCTTGGGGGACCAAATTCATGTTCTCTGGAAGAGCAGCATGTGCTCTTAACCACGGTACTGTTTCCTCAGCTCTTCTCTACTTGGATTTAAAGCCTGGTGCCTAGAAAGTTACATACAATATTCTGACATGCATACAGTAAATAAAAGTGGTCCAATGTCAAAAAGTTTGGCAAATACTGAGTTTATTTACTTTTAGGCTTTGTCATCATTGCTACTGTTTCGTTATAAGTGGCAAGATCAGTGTCTTTGTACATATGTTTTTCTATGCATGGTATTCTGTAATGTAGCTTAAGGTCTATAGAACTGTGTCAAAAGATTTGCATTTCTTTTTCTTTTTATCTCTCCCTGTCCTTTGTTTAAAATTGAGACAAGGTCTCACTCTGTAGCCCTGTCCTGCCTGTAATTTTCTATGTAGACCAGGCTGGCCTTGAACTCACAGAGCTGAGCTTGCCTCTGCCTCCTGAGTGCTAGGATTACTATACAAAATCTGTATTTATGTTTCCATATCATTATAAATTCAGGGCATATTTATCTTATTTTTGTATCTTATGTAAAATATGGATCAAGGACATTTTTCCATATTGTATGTGTTTGCATATAATACATGAAAAATCTTAGAACATCTGGTTGGTTGTTGTATCTCTCTTAGTAAACCTTCAGAGTAGGTTTACCCTGTATTCCATTGTGAGTGGCTAACTCTCAAGTTTCTCCTCAAGAGATTAGGACTAAGTAGTGTAGCTCTTCACCCCACTTGGGAGGGCTTCTCCTTATTGACACTTTGCAGGGCCCAGTAAACAATGCCCCCTTTCCCATGCAAGCCAAACCACTTGAGAGGAAAGAAAGCAGGCAGTTGGAGATCCACACCAGTGATGGTCATTACTGACAAAAACTGGGATGGGCTGTTCCTAGATGTGTAGTTCAGTCTTGCCTCCTAATGTTAACCTTGAAACTGCCAGTGGTGGGGGAAGATTGTTTCTTTGGAGTATGTCCCCTTGCCTCATTTGTTCGTTCTTTCTGCTGGACTTCCTGACTGAATAGTGCATGCAATGATAAAGACCCATTTCACTTTAGTTTTACACAACACTATGAGGTCTGCCCTGATGGTTGGCAGTTTGGTTTTGGCTGGGACCCAGAGGACCCTCAGCAACAGAAGACGCTGCAGTCCATTAGCTTAGCAGCAGTTTAGTGAGCTGCATATGCTGGGACTTTGAAGGCCATCTTACCTGACCTGACAGTATATTAGGGTCTCTCTGGCATGCTCTGTAGTATGTTTTGTTCTATTTTGGACCCATGCCATTCTAGATACCTGTGTGTTGGAGGGCAGTATATAACCCGCTTACTTTATCTTGGAATGTCTCCCCTTGCTGATACTACTTTTTAGGACAAAGGGACTAATTTTGAAATTGGAATGCCTCGGGTTGTTCAGTCCTCTGACTGAACTCAGGTTGGAGCTGTCTTGTACATACATGATGCGTGAGGCGAGGAGCACTGTCTTACAAAGTCCCCATGCTTTGTTTTGCTTCCAGGAGTAAGAGTTGGGTACCACCTCGATCCTCTATTCTCTCACACTGTATGCAAACATAGCTAGTTGTTTCTGCCTCTTGAACTAAAAATGTAGCTGCTTGATACCGCCAGTTTTTTACTAGTCTTTCTCATAGATTCTTGGCTACCTCATTAAAAGTGGCTCACTTGCTGTGCTAGATAGGAAAGATTTCTGCTGACACACACATAAACATCCTATGAGTATGTAGTCCTCCACTAGGCTCCTGTAATTGTTCTTTAGAGAAACAAGGCCAAATTTTTCTTTAAACTCTTGACTCTGAGCGGTTCCCCTGCTAACTTGTTTACACTCTGTTGTGTCGTGGATTCACTAGAGAACTGGGCTGGCTGAGGTTGATTACAGATGACTGGCACTCTGCTTTGCCTCTAGCCTACTTAATCTAGTGTGGCATTGTTATCTGGTCAGTCATATTACTCCCACTGTTGTTTTGGGTCAGTTTATGCAACTTAAAAAAAAAAACCTTCCCCCAGTAATTCCTGATCATGTTTTTGAGATATGGGTTTATTAAGAGGTTATCAAGGCACTGCATACTCCGTTGCTTGATGTTTCTCTTAGCTTCACTGATCTTGTATATTTCAGATAAGTCTCATAAACTTTGGCATATAATTGTTCTTTTTCTTCATCTACTTTCCCATGTGAGCTAATTCATTTTTTTTCATTAAATGTAACTCTGAACTCCGTAGTAAAAAGCATGTTCTGCTAACATCTCTGGGTGACTCATAGCAATAGAACAGTTGGGACATTCATATTCAGCCCTCTGTTACCTGCCATCAAAGGTACACTGCTAAAGGTACACTGTCCAGCTGGCATTTTCAGACTGGTGCGCTCACCACACCCACCCTACTTCATGAAGTGTATGCTGTCTACACTTTGGTTTTCCTTGCAAGAACCCCATCTGTATCTGCAGGCTTTTGAGAACCACACAGCTGTTAGTTTCATGTGGAATCAATTCCCAGGCTTCCTAAGTCTTTAATTTCTCCAGATCGTGATTTCTATTGATTACTGGTTTTTAATAAACATGTTGCTTAGTCTCTTACCGTCTTTTCATTTTAGCAAATCTCAAAGCTAGTCTGCCTCCTTGATTTCACATTGAAAATGGCTTTTTAAATAATAATTATTTTTTAAAAACCTAGTTATTTACTTAGTTTTGGACAAGTCTCACTGTTATGTACCTCTGGCTGTCCTGGATCTCACTGTGTAGACCAGAGATCTGCCTGCCTGCCTCCCAAGTTTTGGGATTAGTAGGTCACAGTGCCTGACAAAACTGTAGTTTTGCTTATCTCCCTATAGTTCCTTTTACCTAAATACTGTTCTTCCAAAAGTTCTCATTAAAAGTGGTATCTTGGGGGTTGCACTTAAGTCCCACATCATTAGTGAAATTCCATGAACTCTGATGGTCAGCCATCCTCTTAAATCCTGGCCAATCACTTTGACCTGGCAAAAGTACCAGGAAGCCTTCCCTGTGTAGCCCAGGCTGCCTTGAATGCTGGAGGTATGAGCCACTATGCCTAGCCTGGATTTTTATTTATTAAAACATTTTAGTGTAATTTGTGTGTATGGCTGTTTTGTTTTCATGTATGTCTGCACTACCTGTATGTATGCCTGTTTATTTCTTAACAAAATCTCAAACATAGTTCCACCAATAAAAACCCAGGAGTCAGATGCTGGGGTGAAAGCATGCTCAGAGAGGCAGAGAAAGCACCCATCTGACCTTCCTCAGCAGAAAAGGAAACCTTCCTCACAGCTTCTCAAAAAACCTTCAAACCGCATGTCCCTCCCTTCTACTTCCTGTGTGTCTGTCTTCTTGACTTGCTCTTTGTTTTTTCTTATGTTCACTCCCTATTAGTTGGCTGCTTGCTCCATCTTTTGACCTAGGATTAACTTTATTTAATCCTGTTTACATACTCAAGCAGAAAGGTCTTGGATTAAAGGTGTGTGCCAGGGCTGAGTAGAATCAGGTTTTCAGTAAACGATACAATTTGGGGTTCAGAGTGTGATCAAATATCTTGCAACATATGTCTGGTGCCCAAAGAGTCCAGAAGAGGGCATTGAGTCCCTGGGAACTGCAGTGACAGACAGTTGTGAACCACCATGTGAGTGCTGGGAACTCTAATTCTATGTAAGGGCATTAAGTACTTTTAATCTCTGAGCCATCTCTCCATCCCTGACTTTGAACTCTTGAGCAATTAGAATACCTCCATATTCCAATACTAGAATTATAGGTATGTATTGTTTTGCCCAGCTTAACCTCTAAAGTTCTTTTTTGTTTATATGAAAGAATATGCTGTTTAAAAAAATCACTGCCCCAGATCCTATGTTAGCAATATACTAATAGTGCATTTTTAGTGTTTTGTTATAAAAAGACATGTGGCTTTGGCTAAAGATATTTCTACTTATGACTTAAGGTAAATTAGCTGTTTTGTTTTCTTTATTCTTTTTCAATAGGGTTATACATCATTTTGGAATGACTGCATATCATCTGGATTACGTGGCTGTATGTTAATTGAGCTAGCCTTGAGAGGAAGGTTACAATTAGAGGCTTGTGGAATGAGAAGAAAAAGCCTTTTAACAAGAAAGGTAAGAGGACTTCTAAATAATACTCCTTTACAAGAATTTGTTCTGTATAAATGAGGACTATTTCTAATGGCTTTATTTATTTATTTGTTTATTTATTTATTTATTTATTTGAGAGACAGTTTCTCTGTGTTAGCATTGGCTGTCCTGGACTCGCTTTGTAGACCAGGCTGACCTCGAACTCACAGTGATCCATCTGCCTCTGCCTCCCAAGTGCTGGGATTAAAGGTGTACGCCACCATGCCCGGCTATTTCTAATAGCTTTAAATACTTAAATAGTTTAAAATTGTCATTATTGGATTGCATTCTTGGTTTTTCTGGTTCTTTGCATATGCAACAGATATCACTCACTGTTAGGATCGATGTCCATTGCATCTTAAGAAAATGCCTAACTTTATTTGCTTCTGAAAAAGTTTGAAAACCTTGAAACTTTAAAAAATTCAGTCTTGAGCCTGGCATTGGTGACGCACACCTTTGATCCCAGCACTCGGAAGGCAGAGGCAGGCAGATCTCTGTGAATTCAAGGCCAGCCTGGTTTATGAAAGAGAGTTCCAAGACAGCCAGGACTACACAGAGAAACCTTGTCAACTTTGTCTTGTAAAAACAAAACAAAACAAAACAAAAATCCAGTCTGTGGAACTCAGTTACTCATCGGAAATTAATCTTTTTTGGTGGAAGACTGTGATTGGCTTTATACTTTTTCCCATGGTGAAGGTGTTTGTAGGTACTTGTGTAGTAGAACAGAAATGTATATGCTAGGTTTTGGATTTTGTTGTTGTTTTGTTTTTTGTTTGTTTTTTCGAGACTGAGTTTCTCTGTGTATCCTTGGCTGTCCTGAACTAGCTTTGTGGATCAGGCTGGCCTCGAACTCACAGTGATCTGCCTGCCTCTGCTGCCTAGTGCTGTGATTAAAGGCATGTGCTACCACACCTGGTCTTAGGTTTTGGATTTTAAATTCAGACTCAGATATTGAAGATTGTTTCTTTTCTATTCTTATGCTTTGGACATGGTATTTCAAAATCAATTTAGTAATTGTATTATATTTATAAATCTAAATGTTAGGCCAAACATTTGTTTGTTTTTCAAGACAGGGTTTCTAAGTGCTCTGTAGCCTTGGCTATTCCCTTTGTATACCAGGCTGGCGTGGAACTCACAGCGATTCCCCCTACCTTTGCCTCCTGAGTGCTGGGATTAAAGGCGTGCACCATCATGCCAGGCACGGTTTGTTTTTTTAAGACAGAGTCTTCACTTTTTAACCAAGGCTGACCTGGAGCTCACCATGCTGCCTTTGACCTTAGAGGGCCTCCCACCTCCATCTCCAGAACACTAAGATTACGGGCTCTTGCCTTCATTTCTTTCTTTCTTTTTTAAAAAGATTTATTTATTATGTATACAGTGCTCTGTCTGCATGTACACCTGCAGGCCAGAAGAGGGCATCAGATCACATTATTGATGGCTGTGAGCCACCATGTGGTTGCTGGGAATTGAACTCAGGACCTTCAGAAAAGCAATCAGTGCTCTTAACCTCTGAGCCATCTCTCCAGCCCATCGTGCCTTCATTTCTTACTCTGAACACTGTCTGACTGATAAAACAAGAAACTTATAATTTTATAAGAAGGAAAACCATTAATGTGCTGACGAACGTTACATGCAGGGAGTAATGTAAGCTCTATGCTGGGTTGGAGTGAATACAGCTCATGGTGAGTGCTTCCCTGGCATGTGCGGGGGTGGCTCTGGGTTTGAGCTTAGTACTGGGTGGGTCAGGTGACATGGGCATGTTTGTCTATTGGAGTCAGGGTCTCGGTGTATAGCTTATGCTGGCTTTGAATTTAGATTCTCCTAACTCACTCCCTTGAACTGATGCTATTATAGGCCAACACCATAGAAATAGTCTCTCATGGCATTTCTAAAGTCAATTTAGTAATTTACTGTTAAGACAGCTGTGCTGGCATTGGAATAATTTTTAAAAATTACTGTTTTGGAGAACTGTATCATAAAACAATACAATATTATATTAGTCTGAAGCCATGGTGACTTGTGGAGAGAAACAACCTGAGTAGGCTGTTATTGTAGTTATCAGTAAAATATATACACAGATGAGTAATTTAGGAACTTTTCATTAGAGTCCTGACCTAAAGCAAAAGAGTAAGCTAACAAGAGTCCGTTTTGGGGGCTGGGGAGATGGCTCAGTGGTTAAGAGCACTGGCTGCTCTTCCGGGGGACCTGGGGTTAAATTCCCAGCTCCCACAGGCAGCTCACAGCTCTCTGTAACTCCATTTGGTAGGGGATCTGACATGCAGACATACATGCAGGCAAAACACCAATGCACATAAAATAAAAATAATTTTAGAAACGAGTCAGTTTTGTGCTGTTCCTGAGCAAGAGCCATGGACTGGTAATTGTCTGTTCAGTTTTCTGTTGTGTATTCAGTATTTAAGTATATCATGCACTGTGCTAGACTTTGGAATACAGTTATAGTCAGGAGAAACTTGTTCCTTAGCTGTAGTGGCTTACTATGTCATGTGATGTAGGTAATGTTGTTGCAAAAATACTCCATATGATTTAACAAGTTAAAATTTAAAGTAATTGTGGTTTAGTTAAGATAATGCATATAGTTAGCTACCAAATGTAGCTGTTTTCCCTTGGTCTCTTCCTGGAAGCCAACTATTTTAGTTTTTTTTTTTTGTTTTATTTTTAAAGACAGATTCTCTCTCTGAGGTCCTGTCTGAGTTGGAGTTTGGTATATAAACTAGGCTGGCCTCAAACTCACAGAGATCCTCCTGTCCTTGCTTCCTGAGTGCTGGAATTAAAGGCATGTGCCACCACTTCTGGCTCTGTCTTCAGTTCATTTTAAGTTCATGTTAACAAATGACCATAGTCTTAGTGGTTGTAATCATGTTGGTTTTTTATTTTTTTGAGACAGGGTTTCTTCTCTGGGTAGCCTTGGCTGTCCTGGACTTGCTTTGTAGACCAGGCTAGCCTCGAACTCATCACTCCACCTGCCTCTGCCTCCCAAGTGCTGGGATTAAAGGCGTGCACCACGCCTGGCATTGTGTTGGTTTTTGAAGGCTCTAAGGGAGAATCTGTTTGTAGCCTTTCAGCTTTTGGTTGTTTTACTCTTGCTCCTTAGTTTCTGTCCACATCTGTCCTCATGGCCTGCCTCGTGTCATATCACCGCTGCACAACTGACCTTGGGCCTCTCTGTTATAAAATTGTAGCTCCCACAGGGTTGCTTGTTTTATGAATCTAATATTTTCTGTTAAATCCCCAAGGCCTTTTTGAAATCTTTAATCTATATAATGCATTTCCTTGGAGGTCTTGTTTTTTATCTTTTTTTCCTTACTCTTTTGCTTTAGGTCAGGACTCTAATGAAAAGTTCCTAAATTACTAATCTGTGTATATATTTTACTGATAACTACAATAACAGCCTACTCAGGTTGTTCTCTCCACAAGTCACCGTGGCTTCAGACTGGAGTTAGTAAGGATTTATTGAAGTAGAGCATATTTGTTTGAAGTCACACATATTCTTGAAAGTTTTAAAGGAATTTAGAACTTGTTTGAATCTTTTTTTTTTAAAGACTTATATATATATTTATTATTTATGCAGTATTCTGCCTGAATGTGTGCATACATGCCAGGAGAGGGCACCAGATCTCATTATAGATGGTTGTGAGCCACGTGTGGTTGCTGGGAATTTAACTCAGGACCAGTGTTTTTAACCTCTGAGCTATCTTTCCAGCCCACTTGTTTGAATCTTTGACTGGTTTTGAGCAGGAGCATTGAAATGTAGTAAGATCTGCCTGCTGACGAACTCAGTATGGAACATGGGACTGAAAGTGTTGCCCTCATATGCTCACAGGCTCACAGCAGCTGTGGTTACCTGTACAAGGTGAAGCTATACAGTGCCCCAGTGTGGACTAGAGTGTTCTCATGAGGCTTCAGCCCCAGCTGAGGAGCAGCTGATGGCTGGGGAAGGTTGGGTGTGTGTGGCTACTGGTAGGCTCCCCACACTCTAATCGATGGCCTAACACCCATGTACGTACAAGCAACATTAGGAGTGGTGTGTGAAGGTGACAGGAGGAGAGCTGTTGGTGGGGAGGGAATGTGGAGAATTTGGGTTGGAGATGATCAAGTTACATTGTACATTGCTATGAAATTATCAAAGAATAAATAAAAGTATTCTTAAAGCATTAAAAATGTTCAGGGCCTCTACTCAGAAGACAGTATTACAAGGGAATAGATGGTCAGACTTGTGGGCTAGAATCCTGCCAAAGGTAGTGGAGGAAATGACACATGTGAGAAAGAGTTAGAGCTGAACTTGGAAGAAAAATTATCTCCCCACAGCCAGGTTCTGACCCTAGTAGAACACTTGGCTCAGAAGCAAGGTGGATGATGAGGCCAGATTCTGGCCAGTGAAGAGAGGGATGGAGGGAGCAGAAGGAAGTAGGTCACAGGGCTCTTTTCTCCTGAAGTCCTTTTCCCCCATAAACCCTGGTCTAACTAAGCACCATAGAGTGAGTGTTCTGAATGATGTTTCTGAATCTGCACTGCCCAGTGTTGTAATCATGTCACTTTGATAAACTGAGCTATGCTGTACAAACATACTGGGTTTTAAAAAACAGTAGTGGTGAACATACTAGATGTCTCAGCCTTCAAAGATCTATTATGGACTAATTTTGGCTATACTGGATTAAATCCAGTATTTCAAAATTTATTTTTTTAAATTCTTAAAGCTAGATTTGTGGTTGGCGTTATGGTTATATATTTCTTTTGTATAACGAAAAAAATGAAGGACACTTTTTTGAAGAAAAATATAAGAGAACAGTTATATTTTAAAAGTAAAATTGTTAAATTTCACAACATTTTTAATAGCCACTCTAAGGTACTGTAATAGGCTGAATTTTGGTACTATAGAATTTCAACTAGAAATGTGTTGCTTGGGAGATACATGAGTGAAGCTGCTGAGTAGCGTGGCAGTATTAAGCTCATTTCCTCCTCCTCCCCCCCCCCCCCCCCCCCCCCCCCCCCCCGCTATTTTCCACTTTTTCTTGCCTTTGAGGTTTATTTATTTTATTTTATGTGTCTGGGGGTTCTATTTGTGTATATGTCTTTGCACCGCATGCATGCTGCAACTGTAAAGGCCAGAAGACATTGGATCCCCTGAAACTGGAGTCCAGGCGAGCTGCTGTGTGAGTACTGGCAACACACCCGAGTCCTGGAGGAACAGCCAGTGTGCCTAAGTCCTGAGCAGTCTCTCAGCCCCTTTTGACATTGTAACCCAGTATAGGAGATTTAGAGAGCCTGTCCTTACCAGCCCCACACCCCCATCTCTCATCCTCATCTACTTGGTGCTGGAGATTGAGTAATTTTATATAATCAAATCACTGCTTGTCTTTCCAGTGGCAATTTGAAAAACATTTTTGTTATTCCTGAAACTATATTTCTCCTTCGTATCTTTTGCTGAGCATAAGCTCATGGGAGCTATTTCTTAATTTTGTAATTTAATAACAGTCATTGAGAAAATTAGTTTTGTTGCTTATGTGAAATGCCTTTAGTATATTGAATTCTTCCATATAATGGAGTCTTTCTTTGCCTAAGAATGTTTCAATGAATGAAATTCTGTACTTAATAGCTCAAGGTTCAGCATCAAATGGAATTATAGTAAGTATAAGGTCTCTGAGCATGAAATGTTTATGTACTTACGTGTTTTTCATGTAATGAGTTTGTGACAAGAAGGTACCAGTGGATCTTTTCTGACCTCTTGTGTTTTAGGTGATCTGTAAATCGGATGCTCCAACAGGGGATGTTCTTCTTGATGAAGCTCTAAAGCATGTTAAGGAGACTCAGCCTCCAGAGACAGTCCAGAACTGGATTGAGTTACTTAGTGGTAAGCTGATGTATTAAAAAGTAAACATTGAGTTCTGTTTAGAGAAATTTGTTTAGTTACTTATGGAAACGTCGTGGTGGTGGGATGATATATAAAGTCTTATCTCCTTTCACACGAGAGAGAAGATACTGAATAAGACGGATATTCTTCCTTCAGGCGCTTGTTTGTTTGTTTGTTTGTTTGTTTTGAGTCAAGATTGTCTCACTATACAGGCTGAACTCCAACTCAGAGAGATCCACCTGCCTTTGCTGCCTAAGTGCTAGGATTAAAAGCCTGCACCACATGCTTGTATCTAATCATTCTTTTTTTTTTTGGAGACAAGGTCTCTCTGTGTAGCCTTGGCTGTCCTAGACTCACTTGGTAGACCAGGCTGGCTTCGAACTCACAGTGATCTGCCTGCCTCTGCCTCCTGAGTGCTGAGATTAAAGGCGCGTGCCACCATGCCTGGCCCGACCATTCTTTATAAAAATCATTGGTACAGTTTTCTTTGTTTAGAGTGGGCCAAGCTGTGAGGATGTCCTCATAAACTATAAACTGTCTCTTGATCATTTATTACGTGTACCAGTGGCTCATTGGGCTCATTCTATCTGGTGGTTGGTGTCTTGATCACCTGATTGCCTTTGACAATGCATATACCCCAAACCAGTATTGGCCTAAGGGGTTGGGTTGATAAGTTAAGGTGGTTGTATACTTAACTAGTTAACATTATATGGCTGTGAACTGACTAACTCTTACAAGTGTAAGTGGTGACTGAACTTGGTTTTCAACTTGAGTTGCTGTTGCACTCTTCTCACTGGAGTGAGCATTGAAGAAATGGCGAGGTCTATAAGCTTTCTCCCAAAGTGAGTCCAGGACAGCCAAGGCTACACAGAGAAACCCTGTCTCAAAAAACCAAAAAAGAAAAAAACAAAAAAGCTTTCTCCCCAAGTATTGAAATATAGTAGGATGTCCATTGGGTTAGGTCAGAAGTCACGAGGCAGATATTTAAACAATATCCTATGCTTTTAGATTGGCTATAGATGCCAGAATGTTGCTTTTTAGCACATATTAGGTATACATTAGGAATGGCATGAAAGAGTGGGTCCAGCTTAGGAGGAAGAGAAAACAAAGCATATTGCTAGTAGTGGGAGTTGCAGTTGGAGCTCAGTGATGGAGTGCTTCGTACTGTGAGGCCCTGGGAAACAGAAAAGGAAAATAGCCACCTGCTTCCTATTGAGCAGATGTACCAGTCTGCAGCGCAACTTGCCAAATAATAAAGATTTTTATCACTTTTATTTTAATAGGGGTGGTGAGGGGGTGATGGTGAGCTTGCTCTGGCACAGGGGCAAAGGTCAGTGGACAATCAATATGCAAGAGTCAGTTCTCTCCTTCCACAATGTGAGCCCAGGGATGGAATTGAGATTGTTATGCTTGGCTGCAAGTGGCTTTGCTCACTGAGCCATCCTGCTGCTCTCCCATTTTTATAAATTTTTTAAATGTGTAGGTCTGTAGCCAGCTTGGAGGCTAAAACTTTTTTTTTCCTTTGAAAACTTAAGCTGTCCTTATCAGTGTTATAGTCCTTAGGATCTAGAATGTCCGAGCTCTGGATTTGACTCCTGCCTTGCACTGTAGAAATATCAGCAACAGAACAGGATGTGGTGCACTGTCTGAATGCCAGGGTTACATGGTACTGACATACATCAGTGCTGAGAACTTGCAAATGGAAGGGATCCTAAAATATATTTAAGACCACCTAAGTGTGTCTAATAACTTAATATTTTTGGCTCTCTAAAATTTTGGTAGTTGAGAAGAAAATCTGAGGAAACTTTTAGATATTAAAGAAGGAAGAAGTCCTTCGATTAGACATTTGCTGGACGTGGTGGCGCACGCCTTTAATCCCAGCACTCGGGAGGCAGAGGCAGGCGGATTGCTGTGAGTTTGAGGCCAGCCTGGTCTACAAAGGGAGTCCAGGACAGCCAAGGCTACACAGAGAAACCCTGTCTCCAAAAACCAAAAAAAAAAAAAAAAAAAAAGGGTAAAAATTACACACAGAGACGGAAATGTGCCTTTTCAGAAGGGTTAGAAGGGACAGGTGAGATGGCTCAGCAGATAAGGGCACTTGCTGCCAAGCTTGCTCACCTGAGTTCAGTGTTTGAGGTAGGTGGCCAGGAAGGTGTCTAGAGTGTGAGACCTGTCCTAGCTAGCAGACTGTTGGGACACAGTTGTGTTGTACTGTAGCTCTGTGAGAACATGAGTGTATCAGACAGTAATAACCTAAGTAACTAGTGTTGCTGGGGGATAGCTTACAGGTTAGTATATGCAAAGTTAGTTAATTGTAGAATTAAAGGAAAATACGTATTTACATAAATGTGGCTATCCTCTTAAGTTGTATTACTTTGAATTCTCCAAAGTCAGCTACTTCATCTTGTCTGATTCTAGCTTAGGGTTGTTTGCTTTCCTGACACTGGCATTAGGAAACGGAGTAAGAACCCAAACCTACACTGTCAGGTGGTAAGTAGGCTCTTGAGAGACAGTGGATTGTACAGTCGAAGGTGGAAGTCATACACCTGTGAAAAAGGTCATCATCAGTGCCGTTTCTTCTGTTATTAGGATGTTTTACTCTTTCTGGAAGTCTAGATGTAACTTGTGTGCCCATTCACCTGTACCTTTCTTAGAGATAGATAGTCCTTAATACTGAATCATTTCTTTTCTTTCTTTTTTTTGTTTTGTTTTTTTTTGAGACAGGGTTTCTCTGTGTAGCTTTGGCTGTCGAAGACTCGCATTGTAGACCAGGCTGGCCTCAAACTCACAGGGATCCACCTGCCTCTGCCTCCTGAGTGCTGGGATTAAAGATATGTGCCATCACTGCCCACTAAATCATTTCTAATGCCTCATTTTGTTCTTAGGGCCACATTCCCATTTTATTCTAGCCAGTAAATTATATTATAAAGATTTCACACACATGCATGCATACATGCATGCACACACAAGCCCACACATGCTTGCAGACACTGATTTGTTTTAATATTTTATTTGAAAGAAAGTTCATTTATGTAAAATGGCCTTAACTACTAGTCATTCATAGTGCCAGCCCTTTATCATATACTTGAATTCCTTTTCCATTGTAAATTGCAGAATTTCAGTGGCTGTTCCACAGGCCAGTGGGTAAAGCACTTACTGACAGGCGTGATGACCTGAACTTGCGATTGAATCCACATGATGGAAAGACAGACCTGACTTCTGCACGTTGTTCTCTGACCTCCACACTTGAGGCATGAGTCACATACGTGTGCACACATATAGTCATAACAAATAATATAACAAAAGGCTGTCCCAGAGAATTCCAATTTTCCTTTGTTTTGTGCACATTTCCTTTAAGTTATGTAGGTGCTATACTCGCTCACTTTAAAGTCCTTGTCTGCTGGTTTTCTCATTTTTGCTATTTCTTGTTCATGGCTGATTTGGTTGGCTATTTCCATTCCTCATTAGTTTGCAGGCACATTTTCTTCTTTGCAAATGTAATGTGTTTTGTTATTGTTTTAACAATATTGAATACTCAGCATTGTGAAAATTAGATTAAGTGCTGAACTTTGAAGTCTTTGTCTAAAGAGTGTTGAAAACCTGCCTAGCATGTGGGGGCCCTGAGTTCATCCTCATTATTGTCTCCCTGCCACTTCTCCCCAGGGGGAAGGGGAGCCTTGGCTTTGGCTTTGGAAGACAGACATCTGAGTTACTTGTGGACCAACATGCTTTAAAGCTTGGGTGGTACAGTCTAGAGTAGTTTCCACACGGTCTTTCTGGGTCTCCTTGTGTCCTAGATGCTCTTACGTTAAGGCCTTTCACCTCAGGCTGGGTGGTGTTCAAGTTTTCCTCTCATCTCTGAAAACTCAAGGCATTGTTCAGCTTTCTGGTATTTGTCTTTTGGCTTTTAGCTCTGCAGCTTCTCACTTCAACTTCTGTGGCTTAGTTGTCTGACACTCGAGAATACTGTACAGGTCTTTAGACTATGGTCTTGCCCCTTTCAGCTACTTTAGCTGGCTTGATCTCTGACTTTAGGCTGGGTAGGGTGACTACTGCGTCATTCCTGCTCTGTCCCCTAGGGTATGCCTCCAGGTAGTGTACGTGGGGCAGTCCTGAGGCTCATTAGGTTTGCCCAAGAGTCATAGTTTCAGAATGCTTTATGACCAATATCTGAAAAGTCACTTTTAATTTATTTCCCCCGTATTTCTAATAATAGTGAAGATTCTTTGCTGTCCAGGATAGTCTTTATTTTATGTGTCTGAGTGCCCCGAGTGTATGCATGTGCACCATGTGTGCTGCAGAGGTCAATGACATTGTTTCCTCCTTGAAGTCGGAGTTACAGGTGGCTGTGAGGCAACTCACTGATATGGGTGCTGGGAATCGAACTCTGATCCTCTGCGTGAGCATTATGTACTCTTGAGCACTGAGCTCCTGTCAAGGGTATTCTGTACTCTTAGTGATACAAGTAAAATAGTTTCTGTGGCCATCTGAACAGCAAGCAGTATATTCCAGGGCGCTACAGTCCACTACTCTTTCCTGGGATAATAACAGTGTTCTGTGCTGTCTAATAGTTAATGGCCAGCCATTAAGTAGCTGTTGCTACTTAAAATGTGGCTTGTAAAGCTGAGGAACTGAAAATTTAAGTACATTTTAAGTTTAATAGCTCCATTTTACTGACTTCAATAATTCAGCTTAGATATAATATAACTTGAGGTTGATTCTCTAAGTGTTCCAAAGTCCAGCCTTAGAGTCTTTATATTGAATAAAGGAGCTGGTGATTGAGTTTTAATGTGTTCTAGTTTAGAAAAGTACTTTGTTACTAAATTTTGTAAAGGAAAATTGTTGATTTTATTGGAAAATGCTTAGTTTAACTAAATGCCGTCTCAAAAGGAAGTGGATGCTGTGCCTGAGAGTGTGTTGGGAGCCTAGAACCCAGAGATCCAGATTTGGGCTTCATGGTCTAGGGGGATGTGGCTTATCTAATAGTATATATATATTTTTTGTAATTCAACAAATCATACCCTCCATTCCTAACTTCTGGAATGTTCTTATCTAGGTGAGACATGGAATCCATTAAAATTGCATTATCAGTTAAGAAATGTACGGGAACGATTAGCCAAAAACCTGGTAGAAAAGGGTGTGCTGACGACAGAGAAACAGAACTTCCTCCTGTTTGACATGACGACACATCCTCTCACCAATAACAACATTAAGCAGCGCCTCATCAAAAAGGTACAAGAAGCTGTTCTTGACAAATGGGTAAATGACCCTCACCGAATGGACAAGCGCTTGCTGGCCCTCATTTACCTAGCCCATGCCTCGGATGTTTTGGAGAATGCTTTTGCTCCTCTTCTGGACGAGCAGTATGATTTAGCCACCAAGAGAGTCCGGCAGCTTCTCGACTTAGACCCAGAAGTGGAGTGTCTGAAGGCCAACACCAATGAAGTGCTATGGGCGGTTGTAGCTGCATTTACCAAGTAACTGTCAAATGGAAGGTTTCCTTTTTCTCATGTGAACCAGTAGCTTTTTCTTCTATTGACTTCTGGTTTTCTGCAGTTTGTACTTTCCCACGCTAATAATTGGCTTTTGTTCTACAAAATGGTGGGTGGCTATTTCTTTTTGTATGTACGCAGGATTCTGCTGGTACGAGAGGCCTTCCTCTTTCTGTTTTTAACCAACCTTACTGCCACATTGGCACTCCATTCCCTGTTGCCATTCTCACTGTTACCTGTTTTGGGTTTCTGGTGTACTTTGACTTTCAGAGTAGCTCCAGCCACCCCATGCACAGCTTTTGGATTACCTCAGATCGAGTTTTCCGACATGTGCATACTCACCTGGTGTTCCGCCTACAGTTCAGACAAGTCACAACAAGGCCTTCAACTCACCAAAGGTAAACATCTGTATCTCTTAGGACATTTTATACATAGACCTCAGTTGAGATGTATACTTAGCAAAATTATTTTTAAATTGAAACAGCACAGTAAATACATAATATAAAATGCCCCCTGGATTTTGCTTCCTATGTAAATCTATTGTATGATTCCAGCTGATATAATTTTAGCTATTAAATCATAAAGGTCCAATTGTTTCACAAAGCCGTTTGGGATGGGCTGCATTCCACTGATACTGTATATAGTTTGAATTATATATGAATCGCCCCGTCTTCTGGCCACCTCTGCCTCATTTTAGTATTTTGCAAAATTTAATTGTGCATCTGATGCCCCTCACTTGGCTTCATTCATTGTTATTTGGTGGCAAAATAGACTCCATCATTGAAGGAGATGTGTGATTCATTCAGGGTTCTTTCTGAAGCCAAGCCTCACTTGGTTTCATTCATTGTTATTTGATGGCAAAATAGACCTCTCTCATCATTGAAGGAGAGACAAGATGTGTGATTCATTCAGGACTCTTTCTGAGCTGTGCCCCTCATGGTACTTTGCCTGTGCATCTCTATTGGGACTTTTTTTTTTTTTTTTTTTTAAACTTTTGCTGTTTTTATGATTTCTATAGGAAAGAGGCTTGTGACCAGTACTGATCTTGAGTACAGTTTTTGTTTTTTTAAAAATCTTTTCATTTTTCTGTCCTCAAGTAAATTAATGTCTGCTCTGAAAAATCGTTTATCTACTCATCCTTTCTTGGGGAAACGAAAATCAGATATCAGTCCTAGCAGATGTTGCATGTAAATTGGTAGCGAGTAATGATTACAACTCAGATGATTAAGAATTTTGTAACAGAAAGCTCTGCCATGTTTTAATTTTTATATACAATTATGATAATTAGCACATCATAAGACTGCAAACCTCTGCTTTATAATGTTGATTTTATTCATTATCACTGTTTATTTACCATTAGTTTCATAATGTAAATACTATACATTGAACAAATTAAATGTCACATTTTTTATTACTATAGTTCATGTTAATAGTGGGGCTTTCAGGTGTCTGGAAACTTTTGGTTAACATTTGATGCGAAAATACTAGAAGCATATAACTTTAGAGGTGAATTTTAAGGGACTCCCTAATATGTACACTATCTTTTTATCTGAAGAAATAAATAAACTATGATCTTGAAAGTGCCTGAATCAGAGCAAGCATGTCATTTGATTTTTGTGTTATTTTGTTTGCTTCGAGTGACGTTTTACTTTGTATGGCATCGTAACATTTCAACTACAGGGCCTGGCAAACTGTCTTAAGAGCCAGATAGGAAATACTTTAAACCTGGCATGCTGCATATGGTGTTTGTTGCAGAAACTCAACTCTGACGAGTGAAAGCTGGTTGTCACTGACAATGCAAACAAAAGGCAGTAAAACATTGGAGAAGCAGGCAATGTTTTTGCCACTAAGTGAGTTTGCCATCCCCTTTATCATGATGTATGGGAAAAACATTAAAAACCTCATTTCTCAGGGCTGGAGAGATGGCTCAGAGGTTAAGAGCTTTGGCTGATCTTCCAGAGGTCCTGAGTCCCAGTTCCCAGCAACCACATGGTGGCTCCCAACCATCTATAATGTGATCAGATGCCCTCTTCTGGCCTGCAGGTGTACATGCAAGCAGAGCACTGTATATATAATAAGTAAATAAATCTTAAAAAAAAAAAAAAAAAAAAAAAAACAAAACTAATTTCCCTCCCAAATGATACCACTATTGTCAAGAAAGGTTTTTTCTTTTTTAACGTAAAAATCGATACTGAAAACTGACATTTAAAACTAAATTTTAAAAATAAGATCTGATGTTTTATGTGTATGAATGTTTTGCCTACATGTATATATGTGTATTCTGAGAGTGCCTGTGAGAGGCAGAAGGATGTGTTAGGTGTGAGCCACCATGTGGTGCAGGGAACTAAACCCAGGTTTGGTTCTCTGTAGGAGCAATGAGCGGTGTTAACTGCTGAGCCATCTCACAAGCCCCGTGGACAGACAGACTGAGTGACTCACTGACTTTATTTCTTTTTCTTTTTCTTTCTTTTTTATTCCTCAAGACAGGGTTTCTCTGAGTAGCTCTGGCTCTCCTGTAACTCACTCTGTAGACCAAGCTGGTCTCGAACAACTCAAGATATCTGTGTGCTTTTGCCTCCAGTGTGCTAGGATTAAAGGAGTGTAGCACCATGCCTAGCACAAGCCTCTTAGAAGCAATGATGGTTCTTTAATAGAAATAATGGCGCACGCCTTTAATCCCAGCACTCGGGAGGCAGAGGCAGGCGGATCACTGTGAGTTCGAGGCCAGCCTGGTCAACAAAGTGAGTCCAGGACAGCCAAGGCTACACAGAGAAACCTTGTCTCGAAAAACCAAAAAAAAAAAAAAAAGAAATAATTATTTTGTGTGGTAGGATACCATATTTCCTTTGGCTCATGTCACAGATTGAAAGATGTTAGTCCAAGATGCCATTGGTAGTAGATTTTTATAGTAAGCTTGTATGGATGTCTTATTGTGTCTATAAATGAGCGGTTACCGTTTCCTTTTGGCTTCATCATGCAGTGTTTAATTGATGAGCTTTCTGGAGAAATACAACAAAAAAACCTACAAATGTGAACCAGCGCAGTGGTTGGACAAGCTGTGTAACGTTCTCCATGCCTTGAGGTCTTTGTTGTGACACCTGAGATTCCTCACAAGATGATGGCTGTCTCACATATCTAGTAGCTGTTTAAGCTTTTGATCCGAAAGTGATTTAGCCAACAGGGCTAGTGTCCAACCACAGCGCTTCCTGTCTTATTTGGGCGCTAGGAGGAGGCTGTTTTTCTCTGAGAGGAATTTTTTTCTTCATTTTATATGCATTGTTTTACCTGCACACATATCTGTGTGAAGGTGATGGATCCCCTAGAACTGGAGTTAGACAGTTGTAAGCTGCCATGTGGGTGCTTGGAATTGAACCTGGGTCCTCTGAAAGAGCAGATAATGCTCTTAACCACTGAGCCATCTCATCTCTCGGCCCCAGGAGGGCATAGGATTTTAAGTGCCTTAAGTTTTCATCACTAGGGGAAAAACAAAAACAAAAACATGGGACTACTGAGTGGTGTCCTCAGCCTATTGGTCACAGGATTCATATCTGCCAGGCATGGGCAGCCTTGCCCCAGCAGCCTGGCAAGTGTGAGTCATGAGTTTATGTGAGAGCTTTATGAAGTTCATTTAAGTCCCAACTGTGGCCTCTCCATCGTGTATTGTTGGAGCTCATGCTTGTTAAAGCACTCTGTTCTGTTTTCAGCTTGTTGAACAGGACAATCTGTTTGTAATCCAGCCCAGCCCACTATGTCTTGTGGTCTCAAGACCATTTTATAAGCTCATTAGAGATGTCATATATTGAGCAGCACTGGGAAAGTGGTGATGTTTCTTAACCTTGCATGCTTTCTTCAGGGAACTGTGGATGGTAACACGGTTTTAATTGTGCACACGCTCTTGGCCTAATGTTAGACCTGGCTGTGCATTTGCACTCAGGAGGATGGATATACCAAGTACATCATCTTTTTGAGTGGCTCCATTATATAGCTTAGCTTCCGTGAGTGGCTATTCAGATTCCTCTTACATTTGGTTATTATAAGTAATCTTGTGAGAATAGCTTTGTATTTCTCTGATTTTTATAGGAGATTTCACAGAAATGGGCGGCGTGGTAGAATAAATATTGAAAATAAGAAATCAAGTCTGGCTGGTTTCTAAGATCTGTGCTGACTTAATGCCTCCGCCAGTAGCATGGATGTTGGCCCTGGCACCCGTTACATACAGGGCATCGTCAGTCTTGGCCTTTGCCAAGCTTGTACAGCAGAACTCCCAAGTTGTTTTATCAAGGGGTTATCGTTTAGCATCTTTATTGTTGATTTGCATTTTTTTCTTTTTTTTAAAACAGGGTTTCTGTGTAGCCTTGGCTGTTCTGGGCTCGATTTGTCGACCAGGTTGGCCTTGAACTAAGAGATCTGCCTTCCCAAGTGCTGGGATTACCAGCGTGTGCCACCACCAGCAGGCCTTTAATTTGGCGTCTTTACCAGCTCAAGATTATTTACCCCTTTCACTGACGCTTAGCCTGGGCTTTGTCATTCCAGGTTGTTGGCAGCTGACGCATAAATCAGTCTCTAGAGAGGAGAGAGGCAAAGCCTTTTTTGGGCACTGACTTTTAAAAACAGTGTTTTGTCTTTTTACATCAGAAAAGTGTGAAAAGCACTTTCTGATAACGGTTAGTTTTTCTCAGGCTTTAGAGTTGGTATGATGTTTTTCTTTGTGCTTTTTACTTGATATCAGGAAAGTATAACATCTAGTGCTTGACTGTGGAATCAATGGGGTTGGTTTTTTTTTTGACTGAAAATATTTATTTTATGCACATTATCTATATGGGTGTTTTGTTTACCTGTGTGTCTATCACATGTGTGCCCAGTGCCATGGAGGCCAGAAGAGAACAGTGGCTGTCTTGGGACTTGAAGCTGCAGATGGTTGTGAGTCACCATGTAGGTATAATGAATTGAACTTGGGTCCTCTGCAGGATCAGTGCATGTTCTTAGTTGCTGAGCCATCTCTCTGATCCCAATCAGTAGAGATCTTAATTGCCATACTAAAGACATTTGCCTGGTGGTGAGTTTATAGACTAGTTGGGTTTTATATTTTTAATTTTGTTAAAACAAAACCATGATTAACAAATACAAAAACCAAATATGAGTTATGAATATATCTAGACATAAGTATTTTATTAAAATTAAGGTTAACATTTAAAGAAACTTTAATGACTTTAATTTAAGGCAGATATACTTAAAGCTGTCATTGAGGTCACAAATAGCCTTGGGAGAAGCTATTGAGGCTTCTCCCAGTTCCAGCCTTCCTCATCTGCGCGTCTTTGATTTCCGTTTATCCACTCAGTAGGTGTTTAGTTTCCGTAAATCTGTAGATTCTCCCTGAATGTTTCTTTTTCTTTCTCTTTTTCTTTTTTCTTTTTTTTTTAACTGTTGCTCATGAAACGGGAAAGTTGGTCCCATGGAAGCTTCCAAAGTTTAGGTTTTGCTGATCGCATCTGCAAGGTGTAACTACACATGCTTTAATTTTTAAATTTAATTTTAATTTTTCCCCTCTCCCAGGAACTGGGAAGTAGTTCTGGAGGGTATCAGGGTTTGGGTTCCTTGTGTTGGGAAGACTGTTTCTAGTGCTGGTTTGTACTTCCATCAGGAGGCACATACACACACCTTCGTGATGTTACCCGCCTGGTGATGAATTCTTGTCCTGTGGATTTCTGGGTTGTCTTCCTCTGCACTTGGCCTTCTTTCTGTGGGAAGCCTGTCTAGGAAACACCCAAATAATGGCTTGCCACTCCTCTTTCCCTCTTCCTTTTGAGACAGGGCTGCCCTGGAACTCAGTGTGTAGCTTGGGTTGTCCTTGAATGCCTGCCTCTCAGCCTCCATAATGCTGGGTTACAGCTGTGAGCCTCTGTGCCCAGATAATCCTGGAGTTTGTTAGGCCGTGGACTGGTGGTATCTTAAGGTTTTCATGTCTCCTTTAGTAGCCAGAATGTTGTTACGGGAAGATTATCTCCGTTAATCTCCCAGCTTACTTCACAGAGGAAAGAAAGGTAGGATCCATTCCTAGAGCTCACTTGCCTATTTTCAAAGAAGAGTTGTTTTCCTGACACTGTCTAAAGAATTGATGGCAGCAGAAGCTGGAGAGATGCTTAGGTCCTGCTTGCCGAGGACCAGAGTTTGGTTCATAGGACCTATATTGGGTGTTTGTTTATAACCATCAATAACTTCAGTTTTGGGGGATCCAGTGCCCTCTTCTGGCCTCCATGGCTACCTGAGCACGCGCGCGCGCACACACACACACACACACACACAGAGCAGTTGTTTTTGGAGATAAGCTAGCTGTGTACCTATTTGTGTACTTGTAATTGGCAAGTAATTTTTGTATTTGTGGGGTGTAATATTATGTTTTAATCTGTGTATACATTGTAGAGAGAGTAAATGAACCTAAGATAGCCTTTACATTGCCAACTTTTCCTCCCTCAGGTGAGAATGGTAAAAGTGTTCATGGCTTTGAAACCCCCTTTTGTTCTGGTGCTGAGGACTAAGCACAGGCCTTTGTGTGTGCTAAACATTGCTCTCCCCCTGTGCTGCTGCTGCATCCGGGCCCTGGACTGTTCCCATGAACTGATCACAGTGCGGGAGCTGGATCCAACTCACTGTTGGAACATTATATACTTTAATTAATTGCTTCTATTTCCTCAACCTTCCCTTATCCCAGGCTTCTCCTAGCCACTTTTCTAGCATCTGTTTGATTGAATTAAGTTTTGAGGCTACATTTAAGTGAAATCCTTATTTTCAGTGTGTGGTTATTTTTCATAGTATGGCGCAATAGACATTTTATATGGTTTTGTTCTATTACAATTATCCTCATTAATACTCAAATTTTCTATCTTTGGACAGTTAAATTCTCTTCAAAGATCTTTTTAAAAACTGCCTGGGTGTGGTGGTGCACGCCTTCATTCCCAGCACTCAGGAAGCAGAAGCAGGTGGATCAGTTTGAGGCCAGTCTGGTCTACAAAGTGCTAGGATGCCAGAATTACACAGTTCTGTTACTGTTGCGGGGTTGGGGGTGGGTTGTGAGGGAGAACATGAATGTGTCATGTCATGTGTGGAGTACAACTTTCAGGAATTGCTTCCACCTTGGGTTCTGGGGATTATCTGGTCAGATGACTTTAGAGGCAAACAGTGCCACCCACAGAGCCACCTCTCCAGCCATGTCTCAAACCAAACCAAACCACAAAAGAAAAACAAAAAGACCAAAATGTGTAAGATAGTTCAGGTAAAAGCAGACCCAGAGACCTCGGAACCACTTTGCCAGAACCGAAAGAGCTAGAGAACAAAAAGGTGCCTGATCTACATCTCTATTCCACAAGGAAAGAGAATTCACATTGAGAAGCTACTGTACCTAAATCTTTCGCAGAATCATAAAAAGCACAAGGAGCAAATATCATCCCTGCAGACAACAGCAGCACAGGTGAGAGAGAAGAACTGTGACTCCAAACCTCAAACTAAGTAAAAAACATGACTGAATAACCACACGAAACTAGAAACCCTCCGAAGTCCAGTGTTTACTCAGGAGGCAGCCAGGCATGGTTATACAAGCCTGTAATTCCAGCACTTGGGAGACAGAGGCAAGTCCAAGGCCAGCCCAGGCTACATGGTGACATCCTGTGTCACAGACAGCTGGCCAAATGGCAGTCTAAAGTGCTTGTGCCTATGTGGATTCAGTCCATTTAAGAAGCCAGGTATGGGGCACACTTGTAACCACAGCTTTGAAGAGGTGGAAAGATCTTCACACATGTACACTTGCACAGATCTACACATGCAAACAATAGAAGATGCATGGTAGGGTTGCAGAATGCTAAAAACCAACTTGCCTGAAATTAAGGACAAAAAAAAAAAAAATTGAGACACCACTTAAAAGAATGTATTGCTTACAGGCAGAACCAGAACACTCTGTAGTAATTCTGGGAGAAATATCCAGAAGGCATCCAGACATGAACGTATTCACAAAGGACAGACTATCACAATTACCAGTCTTTAACAAGAATGCTTATACCAAAAAGAACATTCATTAAGTTACTTAAAAAAAAAAAAAGCTAACTTTAGCATTTTAAGCAAACTGACTTCCAAGGCCACATACTACCCTCAGCAAACAAAAGCGTGGGCTTGCATTCTCACAAACCCACTACAGGAGGCTCTACAACAACGGCTGTCACCTGCGTTCACCACAAATGACCCTTTCATAGCAGTAAGGTTACAGTGGAGATCACAACTGTATCAGGAGGCACTGCATTAAAGGACTGCAGCAGGAAGAGGGGTGAGAAGCACCGCTCTAAGGAGCAAGTGAGAGCAGCAGAGTGATGAGCACTCAGGGTATGCAGATGCAGAGAGAACCAGGAGAGTAGTAGTTAGGGCACAAAAGGGCTGCTCTTACAACGCAGATGGAGCAATCACCCCAAGTGAGGGTGAGGACAGCTGCAGTACAGCTCATCCATACAGCTCTTGACCAGCGTACACAAGGTCCCAGGCTCAATCCCCAACACTGTGAATAAACAAACCCTGCTCTTAGAATGTCAGGAGTGTGAAGAGAAAAGGCAAATGAGTACATAATATTTTACTCTAGATTGTTGATATGGACAAGACAGAGGAAAATCCCACAGCCCTACACGTGAATCTTAAGTACCAACAGAAGCTCATCAAGTACTTTTTGAATTGTTGGTCAAGTAGTAAAATACACATAAAATGTGCCGATCCCACCATTAGGAGAGTATAGTTCAAGTGCATCACCATCACTGTCTCCAGAACTTTACTGGCCCAAACTCAAACTGTAAACTCTATTTTTATACATAAAAGCATTTTTCCTGGCACAGTTGTGCACGCCAGTAATCCCAGCACTTGGGAGGCAGAGACAGGCAGATTTCTGTGAGTTCAAGGACAGCCAGGGCTATTACAAAGAGAAACCATGTCTGGAAAAACAAAAACAAAACCCCAAAAAGCACATATGCAAGTTTTTTCCCCTAAAAGCAATCATCACAGTAGAAGTAGTAAGCATGTTGAGTAAGAGTCCAAACTGTGGCCTTGAAGTACTATTTTATGGAAAAAGAATGCACGGCTTGTTGCAGACACTGATGGCTCCATATATGGGGTAGGATTGTACAAAGTAAGCCTAGACTCTCTTGCCACACCAAGAGGTCATCAAAAGACTGGCTATCCTGGAACTCACTCTGTAAACCAGGCTGGTCTCTGCCTCCGAGTGAGTGCGGGGACTAAAGGTGTGCACCAAGCCTGCCTGGCTTTGTTTCGGTCTGAGACAGGAGCTTACGTCCCTCAGGCTGCCCTTCACTCTGCATGTACTACCACGCCCAGCATCTTTTTTTTCTTTCTCTGCTTCCTAGCTATCATGTGGTAAATAGTCATTCTTGGCCATGGTACATGCTGCCACAGACCTGAGGTGATGGAGCTAGGTGGACCAAGACTTCTTCTGAAACTGAATCAAAATTAACTTTTCCTAAGTTTGTTTTATCATGTCTATCAGTTGTTGTTTGTGACTGTTTTGCTCCTTTTTTCTGTACACTCATACATTCATATTGCTGAATTTAATTCAGTAATATTGGGAGAGTCAGGCCTGCTTCTGTTAGCTTGTTTAGCATTGTTGAATTCATCCTTTAGGCCTAGAGAGGGGTGTGTGCACACCAGCTGATTTAATCGGTCCTTCACTTGTCGTGTGGTTGAGAGGAAGGATCAGGTGTGTGGATTGACGTGACTGCAGCCTTTCTGGGCTAGGTTGACAGGCTGGGCCTTTTAGTGCAGGACCTTACCTGGTGACTTCCTGCAGATGAACTCATTCCTTGCCTGTTTACCACCCTCTTGGCCATGCATAGATCACTTGATGTGTGGGAAAAGGAAGTTATCTCCCTTCCCCCCCCCCCCCCCCCGGCTTGATTAGGATTCCAATTGAGCATATCTTGCTCCCAGTCTAGATCTTTCTACAAGGGTTTTTCAGAACCATTTCCTGCCACCTGTTGTCCTTTCTCATTTGAAAGGTATCCTGCATCATTTTCTTTTTAGTGTGGTGTTCGATCTTACCCCATATGGCGATACAATTTTCCAAAATCATAAGCTGGGTTGGTGTTTGTTTCCATGCGGGATCATGAGCAGAGTGTCTCAGTTGTCAGTGGTCCTCAGAGGGAAGTAATACTGGCAGGCACTGCTGCTAAGGCGATCAGAACCTGACTTCGAGAATGTATATTCTTACCTCCTTTGTACGACTTAATTGCTTCTTAAAGCTGCAGAGCCTCAATAAAGAAGATGGTTTTTATTTCATCCTATGAAATAGGACCCCAGATCAAGTATGAGGGGGAAGATAGGGTTGCCTCTGAGGAAGAGAATGCTTTTATGAGCAATGAGAGGGAAAACTGGCAAACAACTGCTGAGCAGCAAAGGGCCCAGGGGAAGTTGGAAACTGGGAATTTAAGGTGGTATTTTTCGTTGTGCGTGAGGAATTTGTAGTAACAGGCAGAGGTTCCAAGATCCTTCTATTTAGAAGGATCTGACAGGCCAGTGCAGTGAGGTCTTAAACCTCTGGGATCTAGTGTTAGTTTGACTGTGTTTCTTGTGAGAGAAGTGTGAATGGATCGAGCTGGAAGGGGAGAAGGAGGCAGTTACTAGGGTTGTTAAAGACAAGATGTAGTGGGTAAACATGATGGGGATTGTGTGAGGTCTAGATGTAAGACAGATCTTAGAGGTGTGCTGCTTTGAGGCTGTCAGGATTCTGTGTGTAGGCATAGAAAAGAGCAGCTAACTGAGGCCCCTTGCCTCTTACCTATATAGGTGATAATAAGGTAATAATAGCACATTGTTAAAAATCTTGGCATTACTTACTGCATCATAATAGACAAAATCAAGTAGTAAGCAGTGTTTATTTTTTGAAAATTATTTAAAAAATTGTTTACAGAGATGTGGATTTACATAACTTGGCAACATTTTTAAAATGTACAGGCCATTTCATATTATTGCACTTACTCTTTAATATATAAGGCATTTTATTTTACATAAATAAAGAATAACGTATAATATACAAGTGTGGTGCCAATTACATCAGCCGTATAATGCAATGCAATATGTGTGGGCGGCTGGGACTGAAACCCAACATACTTGAGCCTTCACTGTATTTCTTTACGACTACGACTTATTTAACACATTTTACCTCATAGCTTACTGTGAATGACTGACCACCTTAAAAAAAAAAGGTTAGAACAATACCATTAGTGTTCACTGCAGGAAGTGTGGGGATTTATTAGACTAATTAGCAATACAGGTCATGCCTTGAACACCAAAGACTATAAATAAACATCTTTCTACCTCAGGGTCAAAGACAGGTTAGCTTTTGCTGCTTCCCTTACAGTCCCCCTGTTAGCTAGGAAGACCTAGAAAGATCCAGTCCAAATGCCTGATGAAGCCAGAGGTCCTCCTTGTACTCTTCAGATAGGAGGAGCTTTAGGGACACTCAGACTATTGCTCCAGCAAGTCCTGTCTGTTCACAGAGGACTTAATAGGAATGACTGTAAAGGAGTGAAGGCAAAAAAAGAAACAAAAATGCTTTTCCGTGCTGACTTGAGATTATCATTCAGGTAAGAAAGCAGAAACTGACGCCGGAGACTTACACAACAACCGAGCATGCACCTTGCACTGAAGTCTTACAGTATCCTACTTGTAACTGTAATGAAAAGTAGATGCTAACTCCTGGACTCTAGTTTTCTGTGTGAGACCTGTTGAAAATGAGCCAGTTACTTTGTGCCCACCCGCAGACCCTCTGGGCCTACTCCACAGGTGGCCAGCAGGCTCGGGCTCAGAAAAGATGGACAAAGGCAGCAACAACTCAAGCACCTCAGTGACTTTTCCTAGACCCAGATATGCGTTAAACTAACAAAACCATAGCATCATGAATGTGGGATTGACCAGTGCAGTCTCCACCCAGGACCCCAGGACCCAGCACTGGGTGGCACCACCTGAGGATAGGGTGGTAGATGCTCTATAGTCCTTTTTCTAGAGAGTGACTCACCCTGTTTTTCCATTTTCTTCTTGTTTGGTAAATGAAGCTAATGAGGCGTTGGGACTTAAGATAACCGTCAGTGCAAAGGGAGAAAAGCCAGTTTTGTGAGGAGGAAGGTTCTGGGGGGTGTCACAAGCAGCTTGAGTCAGGATGCTCTGTCGGACCCCAGTTTTGGCAAGAGGAAGAATTTGCAAAACAAGAAAAAGCAAAATAGCAAAAAATTGGGCCACTGCAGAGCTCTGTCAGGGAAGAGAACCGGATTAGAACTCCATGCTGCTTTAGGGCTAGTGGGGGGAAAAGGAGAAAACCTAAGAAAACCTCCCCGAGAGGATGTCAGGTGCCTCCTCAGTTGGACCACAGAATCCTATGTTTGCAAGTTAAATTTAACTCTCAAAAACTCCTTTAAGGTGGTGCATGTACGTGGCAACGGAAACACACTGACAACTGGGCCTGCTCTTGGGTTGCCCAGTCTTGAATTCAAACATATTCAAGTTTGCAAACTAGATGCAAGGTGCTTTCAGGCTAGAACTTCCTCCTCCCAAGCAGGGAAGCTCATAGCTACTTATTGCAATCCATCAGAGCTGTCACTCTTAACAGCCTTATGACTTACACTCTCTGAAACAGAAAACAACCAGAACCTCCTAGTCCACATCATACATTACGTTCATTAAAAAATAGCACTTTTAAAATTTTTCATCTTTTTCACTGTTGGGGAATTCCTGAGCTCTGCCTAACAATTAGGTCATAAATTCATTTTCTTTAAGTCTCATTTTACTTTTCAAGGTAACATACGTAGACCCATAGCTCTGCCTTCCACTGCATGTACCTAAAAGCACTATGTCATTTACTTACAAAATTATATCAACTTACATACGTACATACATACATCATTTTATCTGGGGCATCTGTATTACCCTTCTGGTCCCTACTCACCAGGACTGATGCTGGGAGAGATGGCAGGAGGGATGTAAAGGTGTGGCTAGGTGTTGCGATGAAGAGCACGCCAGCTCTTGATCCCAGGCACTGAGCAAATGACGCCCTCCCAGCCTCGATGGGCCAGGCAGTCTGGGCTTCATGTTAAAAGTACAAAATTGTGGAGATCTGTGTAAGCTGTCTGTTGCTTCAAGAACACATCATTTCAGGAAGTCATTCTGATTTGCTAAAAGAAGCGACTCTAGGGGAGGCGAGTGCTCCTGTTACAGTTCACGGATTCCTGTGCTTTCTAATCACGAGCTGCACAGGCCCTTCTGGAACAGACTTCATAATATTCCAGGCGTCGAAGTGCGCCAGCCCAACCAAGGGCTTCCCGTTAATGGCAAGGATCTCGTCGCCAGCTTCTACTGTCCCGGCTTGTTCTGCAGCACCACCTGTCAGAGCAAGTGCAGAATGAACCATTAGCTTCTTCATCCTTAAAGATGAAGCTTAAGAGCTTCAGCTAAGAGCTTAAACAGGAAACATTCCTCAGGGATATTCCTGTAGTCTTAGGCTAGGGAACTATTTTCCTTTCTTTTTTCTTTTTTTTTTTTTTTTTAAAGATAGACTCTCTGTAAGTTAAACAATACAAAAATCACTGCAGAGCAGTCCTTCCCAACATACACAAGTCCCACGTCCACAATTCACAAAAGGAGAGTGCTGTATTTATATTTAAGAGCCACAAATCACTTTTTGGCTACCAGACCACTGCCATCATGGACCACATGCATGTTCCAGGGAAGGGACTGTCCTTCTTCCAGTGCATCCCCACCTGACCGAAGTTAATGTCTGACTATGGGATGGAACAGATTTATGAACTGGCCAAGAAAGGTCTGACCCCTCTCATGAATTGGGGTGATCCTGAGGGCTCATGATGTTACTTAAGTCCAAGGGACCTGCCTTTGTTCTTCCTGAGGGTGTCTGCCATTTACTTAAGAAAGCAGTCACCATTCACAAGCATCTTGAGAGACACAGAAAGGGTAAGGATGCTAAATTCTGCCTGACTCAGATAGTTTTATAACATGTCGGCTGGTAAATGCTACTAAGTGGGTCCTCCCACTCAAATATGAATCACTGGCAGCCTCTGCGATAGTGGCATCAAGTCTGTGTACTCAAGCAGTAAAACAACTTTAAATTAAAAAACAAACAAACCAGTAACAAATACTCAAGAGTTGATCAAAGGAAACCAAGCACTAAAGTACCAACAAATACCCAACAAGCTCGTGGAAACCGCATCATCCAGGATGTCAGCCAGGGCTACGTCAGGCCTTGAACACGAGAGGTTACCTGCTCACCAGGCAGTGGGGACGGTGTCCATAGCATAACTGATGGATCACCTCCCTGCAGAGCTTTCCACATTTCTATATTACAGCACTGTGGAAGCTATAGCACACGAGCTTTTAGAAGACAAGCGGAAACCCTCCTCTCTTTCCTCCCAGCTACACACACCTACAGCACACCGTGGAAGAGGTGAATTAAATAAACCTCTCAAGTATGAGAGGAAATAGCAACTTTCTTACAAACTTCAGATCTCAAAAGACTGAGCAGATGGACATTTTTGGAAGCCATTTTAGGTGTTTAGGGCTGGCAAGATGCCTCAGTGGGTAAAGGTGATTCCTGAAACTTGTGCCCTGACTTCCATTGAGTACCACACGTACAGAAGATAACAGAAATGTTACTAAAGGCGCTGGAGAGATGTCTCAGCAGTTAGAGAGCTATTGCTCCCAGAGTACCTAAGTTCAGACCCAGCTTTACCTCCTAGAACCCACGTCTGCTGGCTTAAAACCACCAGTAACTCGAGCTACGGGGGTGTGTGTGTCGGGGCTGGGGTGGGGGTGGATAGTGGCCTCCATCACCTCCTGGCCTCTCTGGGCACTTGCATGGTGTGTGGCGTGCATACACATATTTTTAGAGTCTAAAAAGTTGATACTTATATACCTGTGATTACAATAGTTGATTAAAAAAAAATGATAAAGACAGAGCTTGGGAGAGAAAGGCCTAGAGACAAAAGCCCATCTGCCGGGCTGGCAAGGTTCTCTGGTATGTTCTATTCCCACTCTATACCCTGCACTGCTGGTCTCGAAGCTGGTACTCAGGGAGGCACCTGTGACGGTGGGAATCCAGGTGGTGTGATGTGTGTACACACACACACATTCTATCTCACTTTGGTTTAAGTCAGACTGAACGCAATGGTCAAGCTCAGGTCACTGTCCTTTTGTTTTCTGGCAGAAGCTTCAGAAGGTAGGAAAGCCAGAGACAGTTTTAAGGATGGGAAGTCCAGATCTGGTCTTCAGCGACTGCCCAGCTGCTAGCCTGCCTTAGTAGTTTCTAACGGGCCCTCAGTATGAGCCCTGCTGGCAGCAGAGCGTCTCATGCACCTTGCCCTCTTCCCTGGGAGCTATCACTTGAGACGAACACGAAAGACCCCATGCTCCCCTTACGCCATCCTCTGTTGTGCCTGTCACTTTACTGAGTCCTTGAGTACGGGGAGTGTCCTCCAGCCTAGTACTGCTATGTTCTACACACAGCAGGCCTGACTCCAGACCCATGCCTGTTTTCTGCTTGCACGTGGGGCCATAAACAGTGACAGCCTGTCTTGGATGCTGTCTCACTTCTAGTTCCCTGGTGGGGAAGCCCCAGTACTTCCCATCACTCGATGCCTACATCTGGCAGCACCCAGTCAGGAGGCACTCAGCCCCTGCCCGTGGGTGGGCTTGTAAGCTTCGGTTCTGCTTGCACATTGCTGGGCCACATACGGTAGCAGCTCACCACCTCGGGCTTTGCTTCTACATTTGATGAAGATTTTGTTTTGTATGTAGCCCTGGCTGGCCTAGAACTCCCGTATGGCCTTAGACTAGTCATAACCCTGCCCTTGCCTCCTGGGTACTGGGACTGCAGGCATGAGCCACTATGCCCAGCTGGAGATGGTTTACAACTATGCACGTAAGATGTGAGAGGTGTACTGTTCATATGTATTTGGCCGAGACAGAAGAGAGCTAGAATGAAAGGTGACAGGTTCAGGGAAGAACAGTGATGGACTTGGTGTGGGAAGGTGAGTCTCTCCGAGATGGTCTTGTGACTGCGTGATGATGGAATTATACATAGTTATACATATATGTAATTTCTGATGGCTTAGGAATCTGAAGGCTTTAAAGATTTTCCAGTGGTGGGCGGGAAGCTCAGTGGTGGAGGAAGAGCCCAGCGGATGAAGTGTGGAGGTCAGGGTCTGGATCTCCAGAACACACGTGTGTGGGTCACCTGTAACCCCAGCACTCTGAAGGCAGATCCCAGTTGGCAAGCACAGGGGTCAGTCAGAGATCCTACCTCAGAGATGAAGTGGAGAGCCATCGAGGAAGATGCCCGATATGAACTTTGGGCCTTCACATGTGTATGCACGTAGATATGCATATACATATGCATACCATATACACACGTGCAAAAAGAAAAAAAAATCCTCCAGCCCAAACAATTTCCCAAGATCATAAAATGAAGATTTCAAGTTCACAAAGGAGCCATTCACCGCTATTTACCTGCCTTTTCTTGCTATCTAGTATCTGAAATCACTGGAGTCTTGGTTGACAGTAAGTGCTCCTGCTGGCCTCTCTGACTTAGTGCCTGCCTCAGTACCTACCTGGGCCTGGGGAGTTTTAAATACATGCAAAACACAACTAACTCAACATTACTCAGCAGTAAGGGTGCTGCAGAATTTGCAAAGTCAGTTCTCAGGCAGGAGGGATGGGTTTCCATGGAGATGTACTTTACCTTTGTACACCCTTTTAATTAGCAGCGGCCCATCTCCAGACACGGAGGCTTTCTCTCCATCCAGACTCAGTCCCAGCCCAGCCGAGGTTTTTAGCACTTCAACGCACAGAGTGTCGTGAGCAGCCCCGTTTCTCCCTGCGGCAAGGATGTCTGTCAAGATAAAAAGCAACGAGTTGCTGTTGACCATGTCACCTGTCCAGTGCCCCCCCAAGTGCGTTGCTTCTGGCACCAGAGACTCTGGTTGCCCCTGAGTCTTTACAGCCTTTGGTCCCAGCGTCAGGCATGGCCTTCCGGAAGGGAGCCCCCTAGCTGGCTGGTGTCCTACTGGATTCAACAGCTTTGGCTTCCAGAGAACGCACTCTCCCTGAGGCAGAAATGCCCAGGAGATAAATTGCTCTTGTCAAATCTCACATCCTGGTGAGGCTGGAAGTCACACGCAGTGAATCAAATTCGATTTCCTGCCAACCCTGGCTACCACAGCAACACAATGTCACCATCTGCTATGGAAAGCAGAGGCACTGAAGTGCCCAGCTCATGAGAGACTGTCATGATTGGTTGGGAAGGTCCCTGGAGCCCGGTGGGGCTTCCTTCCTTGCCCTGTGCCCTCCTGTGCTTCTGTGAGAGGAAACCCTGGCATCTCCGGGGCATGCTTGCCTCCCTCACACTGGCATCCTTCATTGGCATCTCGCTCTTGTGTGGGGAGCAGTGTTGCCATGGTGATAGCGGCTCCGTGGCTTGTTTGGAAAGGCCAGGCTGGGGACTGAATACGAATTGTGTACTTGCCTTTTAGTCTCCTTAAGTCCGTACTATGGAGTTGAATAGAAAGGTGTACTTAGCTGCCTGGAAGGCAGGAGCGGGACCACGAATGAATGAAACAGCTACCTGGTACAATCGTTAGGACCAGCACCACTGCCAGTTCCCATTGCAGTTTAAAGCCACTCCTCATAGTCTGAAAGACATTTGCTAATATTGGGAGTGGTGTGATTTATTTTATTTACTTATTTTTGGCTTTTTTTTTTTTTTTGGTGGTTTTTCGAGACCGGGTTTATCTATGTTATCTTGACCATCCTGGACTCACTTTGTAGACCACGCTGACCTCGAAATCACAGCGATCCGCCTGCCTCTGCCTTCCAAGTGCTGGGATTAAAGGCATGCACCACCACGCCTGGCGTTTATTTCTGGCTTTCTGAAACAGGGTTTCTCTATGTAGCCTTGGCTGCCCCAGATTTGCTTGGTAGAGCAGGCTGGCCTCAAATTTACAGAGATCCACCTGCCTCTGCCTCCCGGAATGCTGGGATTACAGGTGTGCGCTACAACTTGGAGTGGTGAAATTTTTAGTGGGTGACTAAATAAGGAAAGAATGCTTTCATAATGGCTCCCAACTTGGGTTCTGTTCTGGAATCACCTGACAGCATTGTAGCTGTACTCATGTCTGGTCCCTACTCCCTAGAGTTCTTGGTTCAGCTGAGCAGGGGACTTCCTGGCCATCAGGGTTTTAAGCAGCTTTCCAGGTGCCTCTACCGTACAGGCAGGTCCACAGCAGATGCCTGTCAATCTGGCAAGGTATAGCTGTAGAGTGAATGGATGGCTGTCTTGTGGATGGCTCAGGCCACATCCAAGCCTAACTGAGCAGAGGCATTCGGCCACCCTGGACTGTCAGGACAGATGCTGAGAACAAACAGAGGGCCTCCTGCCTTGAACTGGGCGCTATCTGTTCTCTAGACAGAGAGTGGGAGAGCATGCCAAGGGAACCTTCAGGGCTTATCTAAAGGCTGTAGGAACCTGGGCATGGACCGGTACCTAGTGTGGGCGGGGCAACGGGAGCACATCCTGAGCCTTTTCTAAGCTCTTGGCAAACAAAGGCTGCAGTCTCTATTTGCAAACACAAAAACATGTTTATCCCTTCATTTCCTTATATTCTGCTAAAACAGGAACACAGTGTCCATCTTGATGTTTCTCAAGGATACACCTCATTCAGGAATCTCCCCTTCAACGCTGAATCCCATTACAAAAGCTGTTTCAGTCACTAGCCTGTTCTATCTTGCCAGTACAGTCTAGCCCTAGTGCAGGCTGCTTTATCAGCCAGCTGCCCACTATCAGTGGATAGCTTACCAGTTCCAGGCTCCAGCGGTGAGGTCTTTCTGGGGGATGGACCCTTCCCGTTGGCTAAGGGAGGCTCCTGCTTGTGGAAGGGCCTGGGTTGGTCCCTCCCTTTCTTGATAATCACGAGAGCCTGTTTGTGCAGCTGAGCCTGGTGCAGAACCTTCAGGACCTCAGTGTGGGGTAAGCCAGCTAAGGAGGAGCCATTGATGGAGAGAAGGAAATCCCCTCGCCTCACAGTCCCTTCCTGAGAAGCCGCACCCTGAGAAAACACTCTGTGGACCTGGGACGGACAGGAAAAGAAAACAAATCATTCATAACCCTGGTGACGGACAGAGGGCCACTGCAAATCTGTGGTCAAGGAGCTTCCCCGTGCTAAGCTTCCTTTTCAAAATGCTCACTTCACCCGTGTGCAGGGTGAATTAACCAGTCTGTCCAGCACATTCCCACACATTTGTTACTCACATCCACAGGGCAGGCAGCAGGTATAGAGGCAGGTGAAACTCACCCAGTGAATATGGCCCCACGGCCACCATGTGATACAAATGTTACTGCGTGCAAGGTGGGCACTTGACTCACTTTTCTAGTAAATGACTACGATGTAGATAATTAATTATGCTGACATATGTTGCATTTGGCCCGTATCTCATGTTAGGTATCTGTAAAAACACTGATCTTTGAGAATGGAATTACTATTCTCCCCACGCTCCCACTTTCACGTTGGTAACAGGGACCGAAACTCAGCGATCTCTGATTGGAATTTTGTGTCCTGATCAAATTCTGCTAATATACAGAGGGACGCCCCGAGAGCCTTGGAACACTGAGGCTTACCGTGACTGATTCTGGCTCCACGTCTGCCCCTCCTGCCACACTGAATCCCAGACCCGAGCCTTCTTTTTTATTCAAGACTATGAAGCAAGTATCTTCTTTATTCTAGGGAAGAAGAGAAACAGACAACTCACGGTGTAATTCCTCATTCCCAGAGTGCGAAAGTCTTGAGCTAAGTCCTTATGGAGGTGCTTGACACAGACCCTTAGCAGTTCTCCATTTACCCCAGGAAGGTGGGGGAGCCCAGCTCAGCCTTCCTGTGTCTGTCCCAGGCGGGCTTGTGTGCACACTTCGTGCGGAAGCCGGGAAAGGGAACATGAATGAGAAAGGAGACAGGAGCTTTCCTGGGTCCCCAAGTCTTCAAGTCATTGGAGGAAAATTGCTGCCTTCCCAGACTTGAGCACAGTACTGCTGTGTAGGGAATGTTTTGTGCCACACTTCTCGAGTCTATATTTTATATATTATTAGTTTGAGAAATATATAATATATTCTGATTATGGTTTGATCTTGTTTCCATCTTCCAAGGACTAGGATTACAGAGTGTGCCACCATGCCTGGTTGCATGTAGTCCTGGGGATCGAACCCAGAACTCTGTGTATGCTGGGCTGGCACTTTACCAATTGAGCTATACTCGGTCAGTCCACCATTATTAGCAAACCTGGGTTTTAACAACAAAAACATAAGAGCAAAGAGGCAGGATAAAGGCAACATGCTGCAGCCATGTTTTATACGCCAGGGCTTCTGTATTTGGGTTCCTGAGTTATTTCCAGGTACAACTGGTTAACTGATAGTCATAAAACAAAATAGGTGAAAATTGTGAACCGTATGAGACCAGAACACTGTTAGCAGTTAGTGTTCTAGATCATTCTTAGCATTCTATGGTTAAATAACAAACTTTTGTCCTTCAAACATCAGACAAAACATAACTGGAGATAGAAGACAAAACATAACTGGGCTAAGTATTCTGAAGTCTGACTTCATCCCCATTTTAGGCACGAATTGGCATCATTTTAAAACTCTACATTGATTGATCTTTCATGAAATAATCATCAATGGCTTCAAGATGTTCTCAAGCAGGACAGTATCATAGGGGCTGACAGTGACCGGTGAGGACTGGTTTAAGCAGGACAGTACCATAGGGGCCAACAGTGACTGGTGAGGACTGGCTTGGTGAGAGAGAAGCAACAGAGGGCCACCGTGAGTCCAGCTGATGAGAGAATCCATGGAGGAGCGCTCTCTTCTATTGGTAAGTCAGGAAGACTTGGGCACCCTCAGCCATGCAGACCAGTGGACAGAAAGGTGACCCTGACCCCCAACTTTTTTAAACAGACACAGAAGCATGAATGGTCCGCACAACTTCTGGAAGGTAGTATTCAGATGCTGAGATACGAACATTTCTCAACGTCCTTTCGTCCTAGAGCAGGGACAGTCTATTTTAAAATGGGCATACTGCCATCAAAATTTCCATTTATTTACGTTTTGCAGGGGTATTAGGGGGAACAGGTGTACTCGTGGCTGATGATGAAGTCAGATTTTGCCTGAGACACTTGGGACATCATTGGGTTGCTGGACAAACAGCATACTCCCCCCAAGGCTTGGGCATGTGGCAGCCAGAAAAGCAGGCTGGATTTTGACCTCTCTCATGGTACAGTTGAAAGCCACGGGATATTGGTTTGTGCTGTTCTGCTTTTTAGCATATAATACTCTCTGGGGAAAAGCAGCAAACTGCTGGCACAAAGATGGCAGGGTAAGGCCAGCTCGCCCTCCTTTCTGAAATCAACCGAAAACGAAAGAGGGACAGGAAAAGAAAAAGACCTTCTGAAGGAAACAGGAATGGCCCCCGACACGGGACTGCTCGCTTGCTCGGTCTCAGACCGATAGCAAGCATCTGGCAGTCTGTCTGCACCGACGTTCTGAGAAGGCGTATCTGACGTACGCGTCTGGTTGAGGCTTTCTTGTCTCCTCGACCAATTTTTTTCTGTTACACTACCTTTGGAGCAAAGAGGGCCAGGAAAGAATGAGACTGCATCCTAGCTGAGACTGTGACCTGTGTGACACAGTCGAATCCTGAAGGAGGCCGCAAGCTGATGACTAGCCCTGTCACTCAAAATGAAAGCACTCGACTTCTCTCAGGGTGTCCTGACTGTACTTACCCGGACCAGTGGCTGAGAATCTGAATGGACCAGGAACTAACAGGTATCTGTTTCCTGTCCATCTCTGCCCTACCCCGTCTCCTCACCATCCTGGCCCACTAAATGGTAAGGCCGCACCATAGCTGAGAAACCTCAGAAGGTACCCAGTGGGTGATCGCTGCAACAATGTTTTTTAACTGACAGTAGTAACCTGCTGGGTAGCAGCCAGTCTTATTTGCCCTTTTTCTCTACAAACACTCATCTGTCAAGGTTTAATTTCTTACTGTCCTTAGAGGAGCATTCTACATGGGAACCTGTGCTCTCATCTGTTACTGTTCACTGTCGCATATGGTTCATCTAAATTTTCTATCTCTGTCCTATAGACTCCCAAATACATTTCAGGCCACAAGTAGGGCTGTAACAATGTGAGCCTTTCACCAGCAGGTGGCTCCCCTTACCAGTTTACGTGGGCGCTGACAGGGACAGAGGTTCAGGGTCACTCACATTTCCTCTGTAAACTCCATTTGTAGGGTAGAAAGGCTGGTGACCAGTGGCTGCAGGGGACTTCTTAAAGCAGCAGGGACACCAATCTAACATTTCCTATCGCAGCAACCTCAACCCAGTGGCAGGATGTAAGGTAACGGACTAAGCCTGGCACGTGCCCCGTCTCCGCATCACACCATCCCTGGGTTTTATGCATTCCACTCACCTCGGACTGTGCCTTCGCTTCCTGAATGAGAGTGAGAATGCTGGATTCTGACCCCACGGAGGATAAAACGGCCTGTAATCTCTGCTGCTCTCCCGACGAGGCAAGAAGCTGATCCAAACTAAGTGAAAAATACAACCAAACAGAAACCAAGAAAAAAAAAAAGTTGGAAAAAGAGTAAATACAAAAGCAACTTCTCCATTTCCTGAGGATACATCTGAAAGGTCTTCTGACCTACCTGCCTCCTGTTGCACATGGCTTCCGCCCAGAGTTAACTACAGAACCCTGCAAGGCCAGCACGAATATCCTTCACTGACACAGTAGGGAGTGAGCCTGGGGGAGCCCGCTAGGATAGTAAGGGACCAGTGCATGAGTCTAGCAGACAATTTCTTCTTCTTCTTTTTTTGAAATTGTATCTTTTTTGAAATTAATTTATTCAGATTACATCTCAATTGCTATGCCTTCACTTGTACCCTCCTGTTCCTCCCTCCCTCTTTCACCCTATTCCCCTCCCCTAGGTCTGTGACAGAAGGGGACCTCCTCCCCCACCATATGGTCATAGGCTATCAAGTCTCATCCTGGTAGCCTGTTTATCCTTTCTCTGAGTGCCACCAGGCCTCCCCACCGAGGGGAAGATGTCAAATACAGGGCACCAGAGTTCATGTCAGAGTCAGCAGACAACTTCTAACACGGTGAGAAATGGGAGGCCCCATGCAACATTTTAAAACATTCAGAGTTCCCCACTTAGCGCCAGCTGCTGTGGCAGCCCCAGAGTCTCTCTGAGGCACAGCCTGCTCTCCCCGACCCCACTCACTTGCTACTCCTCAGAGCCGCCACACATTGGCGGGGTGTAGGTGACTTCCGGGACTGATACTGAAATGCAATTTGGTATCTAGATTGGGTCCAGGAATATAGGAGGACACTGGTGGAATTGATGCCGTAAAATAAGAACTCTGTGGCATTGTGCAGCTGGTGTGTCCTTATTTCTCACTCAGGGACTAGGGCTGTGTAAGATACGTGGTTCAGGAAGAGCTGGTGCGAGGTAGCACAGGGTCTCCCCTCATGACCTAGGCAAACACCTAAAAGTGTCCCCAGTGGCCTGCTTAGGTAAGAGAGGAGGTAGATACTTACTTCACTGACCAGCTCTTTCCAGAAGGCAGGGCCTGCACAAGTTCACCCCGTTCCCTGGCTCCCGTGGGCACTACAGGCTCACTGGCTGGAGGGCTGTTTCCTCTCAGGTAGACTCTGGTCCCACCATTCATAGGACCTGTCTGGGAGGCTGCTCCCTCGACGAGGACGCCTCCGTGGCCTTTAGCTGGGGAGCCAGCTGGAGAGGTAGCCGGGGAGCCGCTGCCATTGGATCTTTTGGGGACGATCTCCAGCTGGGTTCTGAAGAGGGCAGTGCCTGGGCCGGCAGAGTCATCTTCCCCGCCACACAACTTGTCCAGGTCTGGCATGCTCAAGGCTCTCAGCTCCTGGAGCTTGGATCGGGACACAGGGGACGGCTGGGTGTGGCGCACCGAGGACTTATTCCTCTTGATGGGTGAGACTGGGGTCACTGATGAGGTGGGTATTCCCACAGGGACAAGTGATTTCTTTGGGTCTGAACCGGGGCCCTTGTTAGTAGTCTCTGGTGGGCTCTGCCTGGAGACAGCCAGCGTCATGCTGGATGGGGACTTGGTCATCTGCGGGAGAAGGCTGCTGGCCTCACTCTGGCTTTCACTGCAGGAACTTAAGCTGCGTCGCAGTGACCGTGCTGTCACGTCACTGGGGCTCCCCGAAGTGATGCTGCCAGATGACCGTCTGCTAACGGGAGGCTTGGTGCTCACGGGTAAGAACTGGGATGTGGTAGACTTGGATGCTGGCCGGTCAGAATTGGCCAGGTTCTCAAAAGACTTAATCCTCTGTTTCACAGAGAAAAACGAGGTAGATTCATGAGGCCAATTCTGCTCATAGTGGTACTGTTTCCTGGTGACCTTGACTTTGTCTGGGATGAGGCAGCTAGTCTCAGGGGTTGTACCGGCATCCCTGCCGTCCACTGGCAGCTGGTTCTTTGACGTTTCCAGCAGAGGCCTCACACTATATACACTCTGTCCATTAGTCACACCTTTGGCTGCCTTTGCCTCAGAGAGACTGCCACTCATTACAGGGACCTGAGGGTCCTGAGGTGAGCGACTCGGGCTATGTGGGGAAGGACCTTCTCGTCCGAAGTGGCTTGAGAACTGGGCTGGCATGGAGTAAGTTCTGGTGGCTGGCCTTGGTGTGAAGTAAGAGTTCTCCTCTCCTCCTGAGCCTATGGGTATGCCATTCTTAGGCACCCTTAAGGAGGCTGGCATCTGGCCTGATACACCCTGGGAGGAATCTGGTGTTTTGGCAGGCAGCTGCGGGGAGGTGGCAGCCAGTCTGGCCGCACTGAAGGACCAGCGCATTTCTGGCTCCACCTGGGAAGCATGAGAGGAAGGGGAGGATGGCTGCTTTGGGGACAAGTCCACTGACGGGCGGAGTCTGAGGCCACTCTCTTCCTGATAGTTGCTCTGGGTCAAGAACCCTCCCTGTCTGTCACTGTCAGGCGGCTTGTCACCACATACATTCTTTGGCATTCTTTCAGAAGAAATCTCAATTATTTTCAGCTGGTTTATCCTTCCTAGGGGACTGCTAGCGGTTTTATCGCTTCCTTTCTCACTGGTCCCCCTGGGCTGGGCTGCTTCTGACACCACCAAGTCCACTGGGCTGGGTATGAACTGCTTGCTCTGTCTGACGCCTGCCAAGGTCATACTGCTCTTTGATGCAGAAGGACTCACTGACCCCGAGTCAGCATGGGGCACCTTGCCCTCTGGTCCACACCTCGGGGACCTGGAGGTGGTTGAACAACTTGTGTGAGATTCCGAGTAGACAGCCATGTGGAACCTTCTGTTTGCACCTTGCTCGGGGAGAGGCTTGGGGGGAGGCTCGGGGGAGGTCAGGGGTGACGTGAATGTTCTGATGCTTGTGTCTGATGCTGAGGTCCTCAGTGACCCAGAGGTAGCCAGGGGTGGCTTGCTTTCGGGCATGCACTCAGGAGTGTTGTTAGGCTCTTGTTGGTCAGCTATGTGGACCTGGGGTGATGCTGCCTTAGAAAGCATTTTATGGGAGGCCTGGGGTGAAGTCAAGGTCTTTCTGTGGTCAGTCCCGCTGGCCTTAACAGAACTGGCCACAGGGGCCTCAGGACTAGCTTTGCTTCTGCTGCCTAGTCTCTTCAGCTTAGGGCCACACTTGGTTTTCTGACCATTACTTAGTGTCTCCACTGGACTTTGGGGGGGCAGGTCTTTATTTTCCTGACTCTTCTGCAGTGGAGAAGGACTTTTAGGCACAGCTACCCCCTTTCTGTGGCAGCTGCTTACCGTGTGGCCTTTGGAGCTGGGACTTGTAGCTAGCATTGAGGACTGTTCCTTCTCAGATTTGCTCTGCGAATATGTGCCTTGGCTGTTTTTATTTATTTCTTTAAACCAGGCCAATATGGGCCTCCTGGAGACCGTTTTTGGTTTCTGTAGCAGGTCATCCAGGTTGTGACCCTTGGCAATATGTAGGTTTGCCAAAACAGTCTCTCCATTCTTAGGGCCTTCGGCACCTAGGGCGTACACACTGTGCATCACACTAGCGGCAGCGGATTCTTCATTTAGGGTTCCCTCATCCAGCAAGTCACGTCCCGAGCCATTTACCATACTCGGGTTCCTAAGTGTGAATGGCAGGCTGTGACGATGCCTGGTCATTTCAGAAGGATGGCTATCTGCCACGACTGAGCTCATGTTGGTGACGGCCGTTATTTCTTCTGTGCACGAGGGCCTGCAGCTCTGTAAAGCATTTATGCCCGTCTCATGCTCCTGAGAGTTTATATTCAGGAAGGAAAGTGGCTGGGGGGAGCCCGGGGTGGAAGTGTGTGAGGCTCCTGGCAAGAGGCAGGCTCCTCCACAGGAGTCCCCCACCGGCTCACCCAGAGCACTGGGCTGTACTGGGAAAACTGGGCAGACTGCAGCCTGAGCAGGCAGTGGGTCAGTTGCCGGGGTCTCAGGGAAAGCACCTGTGGCACAGATTTCTACTTGCTCCTCCTCAGATTCACTAGTACCTTCCTTACGGGAGGACTCGTGAGAATGAGGAGGTGACCAGCTGTTGCTGGACGCTGCCTGCTGGGCTTCAGTAAGAGACTCGGGGTCTGAGGGTGAATCTTCAGCATCGCCGTACATGGATGACAGTGATGGCTCTGTACTGTTACCTGGGCCCGATCGGGAGAGGTGGTCTTCATGGAGGTTGCTCAAATTTCTAGAGTAGTTGTTCAGAAAGTTTTTGTTCACAGCAAAGTGTTTGTCAGGATGGATGGAATCCAAAACAGAAGGCTGGGAGGCCCACTGAGTGGTGAGGGGTAGGCCTGTGCTCCCAGTCTTTCTTGGGGAGGGTATCTGGTCACTCCTGACTGACTGTGCATGATTGGAACTGCCACCCCCAGCTCCACGTGGTGGGTGGCCCTCAACAATGCCCTGGTGAGCCCTGCAGTCTGTTTTCTGAGGAGACTGAGACCTTGCCTCAGAGGCCTCCCTGATGAAGGTATCGATGTCTGTCACAGGGCTCTCTCTGCTCCCTGACAGGGTCCTGTCAGTAGCCAGTGGCAGTGAGGGGCTGGCATGTGACGTCTTTCCAGACAGAGAAGTGAGATCTTCAAGTGGAGCATCGTCCTTCAAGCTTTTAGGTATACAGAATCCTGTTGTTTCCAGGGCCTTGCTAGGACCCGAGGGGCCTCCACTCCTTTCCTGCGACACTAGGGAGACATGAAGGATGGGGGTAGCAGGCATTGTTCCTATGCTCACGGGGACAGCTGCTCTCCTGGTGTTGGGAGAGCAGGCCCCAGGTGGAGGCCGAGTCCTGCTAAAGTCAGGAGGAGTTGAGGCCTTCTCCCTGGGAGACATGCTCCGCTGGCTGGCTGGTTTCATTTTAGGTATGCCCTGGGACTCATGCTCCGCGGTCCTGGGAGACACAGGCTGGCCGAGTTGCTCTGTGCCTGTGGAAGTCTCGCTGGACTCAGGATGAGGTTGCTTGCTCTTCTGTGTGGGAGGGAGATGCTCTGAGGAGCCATCCCATCCTGCATAGGGTGGTAAGGGAGATAAAAGGGGACGTGTAAGCAAACAGATGCCCTCTGGAGGTGGAAAGAAAGTATAAACAATGTTAATATTGTTTCTCAGACAAGCCACAGCCTACAAAAAGACCTTGTCTTTCTGGTTTTGTCTCTCAAATTGCAGAGTGCTCACATTTAACCACCACCACCCTGCTTTACTCGCCTTTAAATAACCTAGACAAACAGTAAGGATGAGCATTCAGACTTGCCCATTTCCCTCTTTGCTTTAGGACAGGAGATGCTAGAGATCCAATGTTTGGATTTCTTTACCTGAGAGACTCTGCCAGCGGAAGTTCTGAGAAGATGGGCACTGTGGCTTTTACTCCTCAGCTTTGGTCTAGACTGGGCAGACACCTCACGTCTTGTCTCATTCTAGCATCTATCTGTCTGATCATGAGCGACTCAGACTGTACCAACCTCTGAACTCGAGGCTTACTTTTTCTATTTGATTTTGGGTTTTTGTTTGTTTGTTTTTGGTTTTTGGTTTTTTCAAGTCAGGGTTTCTCTGTGTAGCCTTGGCTGTCCTGGACTCACTTTGTAGACCAGGCTGGCCTCGAATTTACAGAGATCCACCTGCCTCTGCCTCCCGAGTGCTGGGATTAAAGGCATGCGCCACCACCGCCTGGCTTACTTTTTCTATCTGATTTTTGAGATGGTCTCTCTGTATAGCCCAGGTTGACCTCTCCCGACTCAGCCTCCATGACAGGCCTGAGCATGCACACTTGGCCAACAAGGCTGCTCTTATGCTGTTGTTGTTGTTTGTTTTTGAGCACAAGAGATGGAGCTAATGGGAGTGACAGAATGCCCTAGGTGGCGTCTGCATGACACATGCTCTAACTCAACACGGCTTGGAGATCAGAAAAGCTAGTTATTCCAGGAAACCTCAACAGTGGAGGGCACTTGAGAGGAGCTCCTGAGGGACAGTTTGGTCCAGGTGCTGAGGAGAACAACAGGTCAAAAGCAGAGAGGCGCACAGAACACAAAGCTGTAAGGTGCAGGGCCAGGGCCCACGTCACTCAGGGCAGGTTCTGAGAGCGGCTCTGTGCAGGCGGGGTCTCCCTGGAAAGCCTTGCAGCATGCACTCTCTTCAGCTAATCTCACTTTGACATGCGGGGAAACAGGCTCAGACCCACAAAAAGTCTTGGCTTAGGAAGTGTCACCCTAATTGCTACTTTCCTCTTACATCTCTCCTGTAAACCCATCAATTGGTTTTTGTGTTTGTTTCTGAAACAAAGTTGACTTCGGGTTGGCCTTGATTGTGCTCTGCAGCTCAGGGTGACCTGAACGTCTGGCCTTACTGCTCCCTGTTCTGATATGCCGAGATTACAGGTCTGCACCACTGTGCCCAGTTTACAAGGTGCTGGGGATCAAACCCACAGCTTTGTGCCTGCTAAGCAAGCAGTCTACAAACCAATTCAGGTACATTCTGAATGGTAAGATTTTAATTTACAACTTTGTTTTCTTTTCCATTTTTTGGTGGTGCTGGGCATTTGAGCCTAGGACCTTGCAGGTGACAAATAAGCACTCTAACACTGCGTTATATCCTCAGCTCTCTCTTTTCTTTTTCTTTTCTTTTCTTTCTTTCTTTTTTTTTTTTTTTTTTTTGAGACAGGGTTTCTCTGTGTAGTCTTGGCTGTCCTGGACTCCCTTTGTAGACCAGGCTGGCCTCAAACTCACAGCGATCCGCCTGCCTCTGCCTCCCGAGTGCTGGGATTAAAGGCGTGTGCCACCACACCCGGCTTCAGCTCTCTCTTTTCATTAAGACCAGCTCACTATGTAGCCTCAGCTAGCCTGGAACTCATAATGTAGACCAGGCTGACCTCAAACTCAGAGAGATCCATCTCTATCTATTCTCATCTCCTGAGTACTGGGATTAAACTTTTATAGTTTATAGCACCGATCCAGCCCAATTTGTCTTTAAAAACACTTTTTAAAACTACATCTGTTTAGCTAGGCAGTGGTGGAGCATGCCTTTAATCCCAGGAATCACGAGGCAGGGGCAGATGGATTTCTGAGTTCTAGGACAGCCTGGTCTACAGAGTGAGTTCCAGAACAGTCAGAGCTACACAGAGAAACCCTGTCTCAAAAAACAACAAACAAAAATTATATCTAGTTGTTATGTATGTAGGTGTATACCACTTTCTACATGCAGAGGTCCAAGGAACAACATCTAGAGTTGACTCTCTCCTTCTACTATGTTAAGTAGGGAGGGATTGAACTCGGGAAGTCAAGGTTGGTGGCAAACGCCTTAGCTACCTTACCTGTACTTGTGAAGTCTCAAGTTCAACATCCTTACCTTCGGTGACACCAAATACAGGGGAGAGTGACAGTGTGGCAAGAGGAAGGGACTCAAAGGCTATTTTGAAAAGAACATTTATTGTGGGGTGTGTGTATTTGTGTGTGTATGTGTGTGTGTGTGTGTGTGTGTGTGTGTGTGTGTATGTGTGTGTATAGATTAGAGGACAACCTGTATGAGTGTGCTCTCTCCTTTTACCATGTTTCAGGGACCTAACCTACCGAGTCACATCTCTGGCTGCCAAAGGCTTTTTAAATTTCAAAGTCACTTACTAAACATTCTCTGACAGGCAAATTTTGTGCAGTCTTTGCTAGAGAGATGAATTACTGCAAAGTGTCTGTCTTCACATCTTTATTTGCTATTAATTAATTTTTAAGACATGGTCTCGAGTATCCCAGACTAACCTTGAACTCACTATATATCAAGGGACAACTTTGTGATGACCAGCGAGCGAGCCGAGCCATCTCATGGACCCAGCTCATGTGATACTTTGATACTGGGTTTCAGTAAGTTTCTCAGGGCAAGCCTTGAACTTGCCACCCTCTGACCTCGGTCTCCCAACTGGTTGGGACTATATGCTTGTATCATTAGGCTTGGCTTTAATTCCATCTTTCCCTCCTCCTGTTGTCTCTTTATGAATGATTACAAACTAGTTACTAGGACTCAGCACTGTGCAGAGAGCGTTTCTAGGAATGGAGTGTCAGCACCATGTCAGGAGACTTTTCACGTGGTTAGTTTTCCTCCCAGTCCTGGGAGGTGGGGCCTGTGCATTGAGAGAACGAGGAAGGGAGTCACGGAGTGGTTAGGCAAGCTGTGCAAGCCGGGATTTGCTCCACAGCCCGTTCTTTACTAACCCTGAACCCTGTGGCCTCTGTGTAGTGTGTGTGTGCCAATAACAAGGGAAGTTCATCAAGACGCCCATGGGGGAGGCACGTAATTACCTTGGCCTGTCGTGGAAGACCAGATGCTGCTGGGAACACCTGCTGATCCAGGTGTTGTTCTCTGTTCAACTACTGAACTCTCATGACACCAAATGCAGCGGAGAGTGGCAGTGTGACAAAAGGAAGGGATGAAAAGACCATTTATTGTGGTGTGTGTGTGTGTGTACTTCTGTGTGCGCACTCGTGAGCATGTTTACGTCAGAGGACAACTTGTAGGAGTGTGTGTGCTCTCTCCCTTCACCATGTGTGTTCAGGGACCTAACCCACTGAGCCACGGCGTCTCTGGCTGCCAGAGGCCATTTAACAGTTTCAGATTCGCTTACTAAACATTCTCTGGCAGGCAAATTTTTCTGTCGTGTTTTTGTCAGTGATTGGAGTTACTGTAAAGTGCGTATCTTCAAAGGTTTGTTTGTTCATTTATTTAGTTAGTATTTGAGGCTGGTTCTCATATATCCCAGGCTAACCTGGACCTCAGTGTCTACCAGAGGGTGACCCTGAGGGAGTTCCTGATCCTCTCACAGGATCACGTGCTCTCAAGTGCTCAGTTTACAAGTGAAGCCACCACAACTAATTCATGTGTTGCTAGGGATCCCAGAATGCATCTTCACGCAACCCAGGGAAGCACCCCCCCCCCACACCCACCCAGGCCCTGCAGAGGGCTTTATCCAAGGGAGATGAAGTTATCCAGAGGCAGCTCTGTACTGCCTTTCAAAATAATGCTTCGTTTGGAACCCCAAAAAATGTTTTCCAATGGGAACACCCCTAAGGTAGAAGGCACAATTAGCATCACTGCACGTGATGGCGGGGTGTGCCTGGCTACTGGGACGTGGGTACAGCTTCCTCCTACAGCAGGCTGCATCTCAGCTTAGTCACCAGGGCTTAGCGTGACCTGCCACACCTGTCCTGCAGCAGCAACACTGTTGCCACACTAGCTGCTTGAGTATTGTTTTCTGTGGGCATCTGAGGTCAAGAAGTATGTTAGGTACCATACGAGAAAAGAAATGGCTGTTGTACACACAACAGGACCAAATTACACAAAGAAAAATAACAATGGAGATTTCCTCTGGGGGCTCTGGCGACTTTAAAACATCCTTCTCTGTTGGATCAAGAAACTTTCTAATTTTTATAATAAAGACCCTCCATTCATTACAGAGCTATTAACAAACAGTGTCTACACTCCCCATACCTTCCTGGGGCTCTTCTAGCAGCTCTAAAGAGTCCTTGGAGACTTTCTTCCCTGCTCCTGTTTTTGTTGTTGTTGTTGTCTGTTTGTTTTGTTTTGTTGGTTTTTCAAGACAGGGTTTCTTTGTGTTGCCCTGCCTGTCCTGGACTCACTTTGTAGACCAGGCTGACCGTGAACTCACAGCGATCTGCCTGCCTCTGCCTCCCAAGTGCTGGGATTAAAGGTGTGCGCCACCACACCCGGTTACCTGCTCCTGGTTTTAAGAGTGGCCAACTAGGGCTGGAGAGATGGCTCAAAGGTTGAGAGCACTGGCTGCTCTTCCAAAGGTCCCAAGTTCAATACTCAGCAACCACATGGTAGCTCACAACCATCTATAATGAGATCTGGTGCCCTCTTCTAGTGTGCAAGTGTATATATACATAATATATACATAATAAATAAACAAATACATACATATTTATACATACTATAAATACCATAAATATAATAAATAAATAAATCTTTAAAAAAGAAAAAAGTAGCCAACTAAAAATCAGTCATAGCTTCCTGGGATGTAGGTCAACTCGGTGTAACTATAGTCAGGTGGCCATGTTCCTGCATACAAAGACAAATCAATCTTTATTCTTTTTTGAAAACCATCTCAGAAAAATTCTATGTGCCTGTACATATCTTGACAAATGCCTAGGATATTCTAGGCATATATGTATATACATATACACACATATATACACACACATATATATATATCTGTATATATACATATATGTATGAATACAGTGTCTACACCCCCATACCTTCCCAGGTTCTTCTAGCAGCTCTAAGGAGTCCTTGGAGGCTCATACACATAGTGTACACTGTTTTACTAGACACTGTTTGAACAGTATACCCTGAGAAACCTCACAGAGCTTCAGAACCAAGCCCATGAGGCAGCACTGAGGATCCTAGTGACTTGCCTGGAGTCCTGTCTTCATATGATGTTTGTGTGTTTCCTGCCTTGTATCATTTTTAGACATTTTCTAAGAAGCAGGATTTTGTAAAAAAAAAAAATCAGTATTTATTACGTTGGGGGGGGGCCCTTGGTACCATGGCACATACGTGGAGGTTAGAGGACAAGCTGGGAGCCAGGGCTTTCCTTGTACCATATGGGGCTCAGAGACTGAACCCAAGTCTTCAGGCTCAGCAGCAAGCATTTTTACCTGCAGAGACATCTCACGGGCCCAAAAGCAGATTTTGTTTAAGGTAAAGAAAGGTTCTTTTATTAATTACATGTTTGGGGACCTTTCCCTTCAAAAAAAAAAAAAAAGTTAGATTTTGAAGACTATCTTTCCTGTATATCGGAAAGCAGTTAAGCTAGTCATGGTAAAATTAAAAAAAAAGAAGAGCCATGCCCAACAGCCAAGGTCTCTCTTGCCCTTTTAACTGAGAAATAAATGGAAATACCACAAAAACACAGAAGCACTAAAAATTGTAGGTAATTTATCATGTGGGTCAAACACTTGAGGCATACCTCCAAAGCGCTAGAGGGCGCCAGAGCATCATCACTCCAATTCTCTCAGCCTGCTTGCATATAAGAACTCAGTGATACCCAGTACAGTATGTTTTAAGGTTATTTATATATTAACTATAGCATGTGCACTGTTACATATTAAACACCATCAGTTCCTGGCACGTGTGTCTATTGGTTTCGCTCTTCTCTATGGCTTATTACTGGTGGGAAGTCCAGAGAGGACAGACAAACACCTGCATTGCACTGGAATCTGACATGGAACAGGTAGAAAAGCATTGGGGGGGGGGGACGCAGACACAGAAGAGGGGTCTTGTCTTTGGTCCAAAGAGTTTGCCTGTGTAAACACTTCCTCAGGACTAGGAAACCCCTCAGGATTAGGAAAATTAGCCTGCCCAGAATAATTCCCTGACTGGATGGATTTGCATCATTTCAAATAAGGAGGAGATTGGTTCTGGTGATAAAAGAAGGCAATCTTTTGCTGCCCATCAATTCTGAGGGCAGTGTGGGTCCCAGGAGAATGGCCGGAGAACTCTGTGCTGCACAACATGCACTCTCAGGCAGTATGAAGGTGACATCATGAATGGCCTCCACATAACACCAGCTTCCTCAACCAGAAGCCCGCTTGGTTAACACGCTTCACAGTGAAATGGAATTGGTGACGTCAATTGTTCTTTAACATTCTATTCACCAGTGGCTGATTACAAATCAAAGTTGAAAGATGGAGCAGAGAGCATGGTTAACAGACCCATCCCTGACTGGGGAACCAGGAGCTACAGAGCACTTCAGCGGTCTGTATGGTTTCTGTGGTAGCCACCAACGTGCAGGGGGAAGACAGGCGTGGTGGGGTGCCCGTGACTCAAACACCCAGGACTGACTAACTGAGGCGGAGTTCACAAGTTCCAGGCCAGTACAGGCTAGAAAGTGAGAGTTTGTCTCCAAAAATAAAAGCCTGTGGTGAATATTCTAAAGTTCCAAATTTTAAATTTGCAGGCCATCCCTGAGCTGGCGAAGAGGCTCAGGGGTATGGGCACCTGCGGTCAGCCTTCAGACCTGAGTTCAATCCCCAGGAGAGAACTGAATACAGCAAATTGCCTTGTGACCCTGACACGTAGGCACGCCCACACAGACACGCATGCATGCATCACGCACACACATCATAAATAAATACAATAAATAAATAAAATGTAATAATTTGGGGGGGGGGAACTGCCTTGACAAGTAAACTGTCTCCTTGCTATTGTCACAGACCACCAACACCAGTGGATATCAGGCCATTACAGCAATTACCAGCCACTAAGAAAAGTTTCTCTTTCCACTGAAAAGAAACAAAGTCACTTAATTCAGTTTGACTTTAAAAAAAATCTCAAGCTGGCTGGTGATCCCAGCACTGGGGGAGGCAGAGGCAGGCGGATCTCTGTGAGTTCTAGGTCAGCCTGGTCTACAAAGTGATTCCAGGACAGCCAAAGCTACACAGAGAAACCCTGTCTTGAAAAAACCATAAATAAATGAATAAATAAATAAATATTAAAAAGAAAACCCCTCAAGCTCTAAGTGGCAATGACTTCTACTTCCATGCCATCAGTCCTTCTCTCATCAGGCTTAGATAGTTTCTCCCACATTATTATTAATTTTTTACTTTTCCCTGTGGAGTTTTTTACTGCCGCTTCTCAGTGCACTTGATTTCATACAAGCAGACTATGAAGGTTCCAAGGAGGAAAAATCCCATTTCTTATGTTTCATCTGCATCACAAAGTAAAGATCAAACATGGATGCACTTAATGTAGAATGCCTGTGGGGGGCTGGGGCAGTGCTGGGGGCTCAGCGGGGGGGGGGGGGGGCGGGGGGGGCGGGGGGGGGGGGGCAGTGCTGGGGGCTGGGGGGGGCAGGACAGCGATTTCATGATGCGTCTCCTAGATACTACTTTCCTCTTTCCCTCCACAAAGCTATCTTTTTGTAATACTTTTCTTAGGACGTGTGTTTTCCTGTCTCTCAATGGAACCAACAAGAACACAGTCTTACCAGTTTCAGGGTGTGGCCCACAGTCTGCTGCGGCTCCCTGCAGGTTCTCGGTGGGGGGTCCAGGGTTTGGGTGGCATGGGGTACTGGCTGGTCCACAGTTGGTGGGGACAGAGCTGTCCCCTGGGGTGGGATTTTCCCAAGGTTCCTGGCACAATGAGAAGCAGAAACCATGTTAATAGCTTTTCAGGGTTTCTGCATCCTTAAGCAGCATCATCAGCAGAGGGGAATCAGGTTGAGAGCTGGCAGATCCTGGGCTTGGGGACCATATCCCTAAGCCTCAGACTGCTCAGCTTTCAAGTGGGGATTAAAAAGACTTGCCAAATCTCAAAGGTTTTAAGGAAAAGATGATTAAATGAGAAGAGCTACAAAAATAGAAGGTCTATCCAGGTGGGAGGTGCCTTCTAACATTTTGGAAGGGTAGCCAGGACTGTAAAACCAACTCCTAAGTTTGATAGCGAGGGGGGCAGCAAGTTGGGAGAAATGAAACCGGTGTGTGATATTCCAAGATCTCCCCAAGGCCAAGTGTCAATGACTTTATCTTCCTTTCTACTATGGAATTCTCAGCACAAAAAATAAATAAATAAATAAAAAATAAAACTCACTCAAAATTCCAACTGTATTTATTTGAAATTAATCCACTGAGTTGATGTGCCATAAAGTGGCCCAAAGGTGGCAGCAGAAGTGGGGGAGGAGAGGCATAATGTATCCTTCATGACTTTTGTTAAAACTCATTCTGTGAACCATCAGTCACTGTCTGAGGGGAGTGTAGTGCCAACTCAGTACATTTCTGGGTTTTGGTAAGGGAGAAATGAGGCATACAAGCAGAGAAGAGTGGAGCTGGACAGAGCTGGAGTGGGAAGCATCCCTGGATTTTGTATTTTAAAATCATTTTCTGTTATATAAGAATTTTACCTTAATACAGAGTTTAATAACTAGGACTGGGGGTGGTGTGGGGTGGGGTGGGGTGGGGGGAAGAGGCGCAAGCAGAGTGCTTGCTGTGCACACGTGATAGCTAAGTTCACACCCCAGCACCATGCAGAATGTGTGGCATTCATGCCTGGAGCCCCAGCGCGAGGAGACGGGTCACCAGTGCTCATCAGATGCCAACTTCGCTGAAAACCATCACGCTTCAGTTTAGTGAGAGGGCCTGTGTCAAGGCAGACACCGACAGTGACAGAGACCTGATGCCATCCTCTGACCTAGGCTAGTGTCCATAGGAGTGCACACCTGTGCGCGCTACCCACAAACATACACACAGAAACACATGCAAGCAAGCACGCACGCATCACCACCAACAACAACAATAAACACCATGTCACAAACACTTTTTAAAAGTGCTGAATAGAAACAATAGAAAACACTAAAAGAGAAGTTTGGCTTTCAGCTTCTCATATCTGAGGGCGTCTTATTGTGAGCAAGAAATTCTTTCTTTGTCATAAAGTCAAATTTTAGAACTAAAATGTTTATGAGGAAAACATTTTAAATAAAAGTGTTACTCAAAAGCCCACTGCCACTTTCAAATATTTAATTAATTAATTAATTTTGGTTTTTCAAGGCAGGAGTTTTCTGTGTAGCCCTGGTTGTCCTGGAATTCACTCTATAGTCCAGGCTGGCCTTGAACTCAAGTTCTGCCTGCCTCTGCCTCCTGGGTGCTGGGATTAAAGGTGTGCACCACCACTGCCCTAACCCCCCCCCCATTTTAAAAGGTTTTATTTATGTTTATCTTATGTGTATGAGCGTTTGTTTGAATACCTGTGTACCTCATGTCCGCAGAAGCTAGAAGCGGGCACTGGATTCCCCCAGGACTGAAGTTACAGAGGTTGTGAGCTGCCATGTGGGTACTGAGAACTGAACTCGGGTCTTCTGGAAGAGCACCCAGGGCTCTCTTAACGGCTGAGTTGTCTCTCTAGCCGCTCAAAAGGTCTTACTGCAAATATTGTAAAACTACTAAATCCCTGATCCCTGAAAGCTACATGGTGAGAGGAGAGAACCAACTCCTTCAAGTTGGCCTCTCACTGTTAAAACTTGCAGCATTGTACATGTGTGAATGAGAGAGACAGAGAGAGAGAGACAGAGACAGAGACAGAGAGAAAGAGAGACAGAGAGAGACAGAGTGAGAGAGCGCGAGAGAGAGACAGAATAGGCACACGCTAAACACAATGAAAAATATACCCATCCCCCATGTATATCTGCATGTGTGTTGACAAGGGATCTCGTCTGTAGCCCTGTCTGATCAGGACTGCTCACATGACAGATATGTAACACCACATATGACAAGAACTATTTTTAGTACATATGAGTAATTATGATGAAAAATCCTGACCTGGCCTTCTACAGTTGGCCAAACCCAGGGCTGTGTGTGAGCATACATGCTGGGCCAGCTCTCCCTCTCTGAAAGCACTCCCTTTTCTAAACGGAAACGACACACCCACTGATTGCACATAGTATAAAACGTAAGCATCTTGAAGACAACTTTTTGAGAAAATATGAATGCATAAGGTTAAAAAAGAAAAGACTTCTAGTCCATATAGATGTTATGAATCTATTTTCACATTAAATCACAATAAACTAGCTTCATTAGTATGGCCTTAAAAATCACCTCAGATTCTGTGCTGAGGGACTGGACAATTTCTTTTCCCCCTATTTGCTAAAATAGAGATGTACTGAAAAAAATTAAGTGAATGATTAGATAATAACTGACAAACAACAATTAGTAGTATCAGTTAACTTGCATTTGCTGGGGTGTACTCTAAGTTTGAGTGGACACAACCCTGCTATTTTGTGTGATGGTATTTTAGTTGCTATTTTCTTTTATTGAGACAAGGGTCTTGTTATGTAGCCCGAGCTAGCCTCAAACACATCAATCCTCCTGCCTCCACTTCCTGAGTGCTGGGATTACAGGCATGCGCTGCCACACTTGAAGGTCTATGTAGCTCTAACCACACACGATTCCTGTAGAGACTTTAAAAGAAATCAAGGATCCCTCATAAGCTCATTAGCTGGACGGAATGGCGGTTAGCATCTGCTGGCCACACCCTTCAGCCAACTGAGGCAGAAAGTGAGCCCCAGGCCTCATAGTCCAGAGAATCAAGGCTCAGTAAGGCTCAATGACTTGCCCAGGTCTTCACTCAGCTTGTGCTAACTAGTCAGCGAACTGGCCCCGGGCCCAGGCTTTAGTTGCCCCACTCCACACTGCCTCCCCCCACATCATCATCATCATCATCATCATCATCATCACTGGCCTTGTGTCCTGCCTGCTGAGGGGGCGAGGACATCCAAAAGGCTGAGCGATCTCATGACTAACAGCCACCTGCCACCACATTAGATGACTGTTGAAAGCTAATCCTCCTGTCACCACCTTCCAGCCAGGTTACCCTGCGCCTTACACAGCCTTCTGTCGCCACTCCACAGTAGTCAAACTTAACAGAAGAGTAAAGAAGGCAGTCCGTTACCTTCTCTGCAGTTCCAGTTGGCTGATGGCCAGTGACAGCCTCTTTCGTGGAAGGGGCTTGGACGGTCAAGTCCTGACCACATGGTCCACTGGCTGTTCCACTTGGGGCCTCAACATCAGACCTCTTGTAGTGTGGGCTGATCCTGGCCACAGGCCTGTGCCTGGACCCCAGAGTTTCATTCTTCTGTGGCTGGGAGGTGGGGTTTTCCGGGCTCCTTGGCCTCTGGGTGTCTGTAGGGACTCTGCATTCCAGCTTCGGTGAACTTTTTGACCCTGACATCTCCTTTCTGCCAGAGCCTCCAGGCCCACTCTTGGAGGTTTCCACAGAGCCCAGCAGGCTGGCTGCCTTGGGAGGGGTCCCCACCATTCCATTTCGGCTACTGTGCTCTAAGTCCAGTGAGCTGCCAAGGAGAGGCACGGAGCAGGCTTTGCTGACCAGTGGTTTGGGGGGCCGCTCCTCCTGCTTGCTCACATCAATACTTTTGGAAGAGGTTGTCAAGGCAGGCCTAGTGTCATCCTCCACCAGAGGCCTGCTGGGGCCTGGGAGAACTTCCGGCAGGGAGACACAGTCGCCCTCTCCATCAAAGTCTTCTTCATCGCTGGCATCGTTGCTGTCATAGCAGCGCACCCTCCTCTGGCGGAGAAGGGGGTTCCTGAGGACCTGTGGGCTTCCGGGGAGACTGGCTTGCCTGGCGACTGTCACCTGCTTGTGTAAGAGCCCAGAGGTCCTCTGGCTTCCAAATGTCACAAGGCTGTTGGCCCTGGCTTTTCCCGACTCCTTGTGAGCTGCAATGTGTAGAAAGAGAAGAATGAGACAAAATCTGGCCTGACTTTATAGTCTTGAAACCCCAGGGTTTGCTCTTCCAATCATACCCTCTTGATCAAGAGTAAAATCTGCCTTGTCCAGCCACTTCAAAAAACCAATCCTGCCAATTGTACATAAGCGCTTCCGAATTCACACATGACCGGCACAGCCTCTGGCCCCTGGATGTCCACGTAAACATTACAGCTTCTTGTGGTCCAAACAGCCTATTGCTTCTCTTTTGCTCTGCCCTCCCCGCTTTATTTATACATATCTACACCATATCCTTGTGTGTGTTGGAGGGTAAGAAATATGTGTGTCTGGGTGTAAATGCGGGAGGGCAGGCACATGGTTATGGTGTGGGCAGAGGCTGACACCCAACCTTGGGTGTCAGTCCTCACCTTCCAGCCTGTTTGGGCCAGGGTCTCTTGGTTTCTGCCATTGCACACGGCAGGCTAGCTGGCCTGTAAACAAGTAAGGAGTCTCGTGTCTGCCTCCCCTCTTGCTGTATTGTGGTTACCGCTTTCTGCCTTTCCGTGGCTTCTAGGATCCACACTCGCCCTTACATTTGTGTTTTCATGTACTCTGCCCACTGAGCCATCTCCTCACTCCTAAGAACAACAACAAATGCAACTCCACGCTATTTAACTTGAAGGGCGTGCTTTCTAGAGATGGAGAGTTTATAGTTTCGCTTCATTTGGTCTCCCGCTGTTGGGGACAGGGCGAGGTCTGACCTAAATGCTGTTGCAGAGAACTCCTTTCTAGCAGGTCGCACTTGATTTCTCATCACCTGAGCTCCCTTCCTTATCTTTAGCAGAAGGGCGTGGGGCGCAGCCCAAGCTGTCTACTTCCCAAGGCAAAGGGCATCTCTGAGGCACTGCATGCACGCACCGCCTCACATCTTTTGCATGAGTAATGTCCACACTGCAGTGCAAAGTACAGGCTTGTCATCTGCACACCCATGTGAGTCCCCTGAGTCCCCACTGGCGTCCTGTGCCTCTCTGAAGCTTAAACACTGGAGATGAAATGGGAGACCTTGACAGCAGAAGTCTGAGAGTGCAGTGTGGTTCGTGTCAGATGAGCTCATTTGGGCTTTGGAGAAGTGGCCTTTTGCTCACAGCGGTTCTCACAGCCCCACTTCTTTATTTTACTATTTTTTATGTTTTATTTTTATTTTATGTGCATTGGTGTGGGGGTGTCAGATGACGTAGAACTAGAGTGATAGACAGTTGTGAGCTGCCATGTGGGTGCTGGGAATTGAACCCAGGTCCTTTGGAAGAGCAGACAGGATTCTTAACCACTGAGCCATCTCTCAAGCCCATATCTTACTATTTTCTAAGAGGAATTACAGTAAGAGCCTAATGAGGGAAGAGATCTAGAATTTGCCTGGGATTCCTTCAATTATGAGTGTCTTGGGTTGCCTACTCTGATTTGATGCCACGGAACTCAAAGATGGCATGCTGTAGATAGCATGGGACAGGTACCTGGATGCGCCACCTTCACCTCTGGTACTAGAATGTGTGCCTAGCCACCCACTGTTGCATTAACAGCTGGTCACCACAACCCACAGTAGATGCTGCCTCTACTCAGCCAGGTGCACAGTTTCCAGCTCTCTCTCCTTGCTGTCCTTGGCAAGGCAGACCCCAGAGGCCTCCAGCAGGGATGGGGGGAATGACTAATTATTGCTTATCGCACTGCTGAGTCTGGGGTCCCCTAGAGCTCTCCTGCTCACCAGAGGGGCCGGGAAGTAGGCTGCCATCCTCCGAGGTGTCACAGCCACTTCCAGGGTGGTCCTCATCCTCAGAGCCAGCGACCACGAAGTCTGACAGGGAGCCCTGTCCATCATGGGCAAAGTACTGAGAGAGCTCAGATTCCGAGAGGAGTGAGTCCTGTTGAAAAAGAAGATGCTGGGCTCTAGGGAGACACGCCAGAGCTGAGTGGAGCCACATTGATGGTTCCCCGCTTTTACCGAGTTTCCTGATCACTGGGGACAACTGTGACAGCAACCACCCATCTCCATCTACTGTAGGGTGGCTAAAGGGACAATCAGTACATCAAAACATGGGCCAGGTATTGTTTTTAGAATGGGTTGGGGCATGTTATTCAATGACCAGAAAAACCACAAGAGTCTTTTTTTAATCAATCAATCAATTAATTAATTAATGTGCACTGGTGTTTTGCTTGCATGTATGTCTATGTGAGGGTCTTGGATCCCCTAGAACTGGAGCTACAGACAGTTGTGAGCTGCCGTGTGGGTCCTGGGAACTGAACCCAGGTACTCCAGTAGAGCAGCCCATGCTCTTAACCGCTGAGCCATCTCTCCAGCCCCTTACATCAACCGTCTCAGCAAACCACTGTGAAGAGGGATGGGAAGGAACAGGGAAAGAGCTAAGCCATATGGCCCAAGTGGTGAAACACCTGGAGGTGGGATGGGGTGGGGTGTTGTCCAGTCTGAATCCTGACCCAATGGGACCGAGGACCACTGATGTCTCTGACAATGTCAGGCCTTCGGGAACCCAAGCTGTCTTTATTCTGTAGGGAGCAGTTTGAAAGGCTCCGGCCTTTTACTTCACCACTCAGCTCTTTCTTGGATGAGTGCTTACTAACAGAGACATGTGTTTGCGTGTTTGTTTTCCAATTGGTATGGTTGCCACTTCCTTGTATAAAGTGGCCAAAAGGATTCATGGGCAGAAATATGGGCTGGGGTGGGGGGTGTCTCAGGCTTGACTGAGAGGCTCCTAAAAATTGGTTTGTGGTCCCCAAATGTATTCTGACTCACCTTTTTGGCAAGAGATGGACTCTTCAAGGGGGTACCTGTGTGGGAGGGATTCGCAAAACAGTGAATGTGATGACGCTCCAGTGACAAGCAGGCTTCCATTTTTCACCAGAAAGGAAGGGACCAAGCATAGTCAACAGACTTGCTCTCTGCCCAAGTGTCACTAACGAGGTACATGCATAGGTAGTTGCATGTATGCACTCTACCTGGGTGACCACCCCCACATCTAGTCTACCTGGGCACCCCTCTACCCCATCCCATCCCACTTTCCTCCCTCAGGACTCCGCTCCTGCGGCAAGACCGTGGCTCGGAGGCCTCCCCATCTATGATGCCACCGAGTGTCTTATCTGACTCAGAGCTCTATGTGTGCACACAGGACAGATTAACGGTAAGCGGCTATTTGCATCTTTCCTTTTCCTTGGTTGGACAACCCACAGGGCAGGGGTGTTGCCTACACACTGCACCTGCTGTGTGCCAAGCACTCAGTGACATTTGGTCAATGGCCAGAAGGATGAATGAACAAACAAACCCCATCCAAGAAATTGATGAAAGAACTAGGGAGGTGGCTGGATGGAGTTTCCTTCTTAGCCAAAGGCTGAGGAGCTCAGCATGTACACTTTAAATTACATGTCACAGGCAAAGGAGATTTAGGGCATGAGAATTCCGGCTTTAAAAAAAAAGATCTTTGCTGACTGATCAAATAGAAATGTTGGGATGAAGAGAACCCAGCGTTCAGGCTAAATAAAGAGCCTATTATAGCTGAGGCCACTTTAAATATATTAATTATGGATGCAAATCATTAGGGATTTCACGGTTGCCCCAAATCCCATTCATTTTCCTCTGCCGTCCAGTAACTCATATCTCCAAGTTCCTTTCCCCCTGGGTCTCAATCTGAGTTGAGTGTCAGAGACGTTTCTACCCAAGTGAGCAATGGTGGTAGAACCCCTCCTACGTCTCCATCTAAGGGAATGGCTTTAAAACTCCACACAATGCTTTAAATTCATAAGAGATGCCCAGAAAGGCCGCAGCCCCTCCCTGCCTGAACATTTCCACTTAAGGAGAAAAACTCAAGAATTTGTGCTGCCTCCAGCAGCAAACTGGAGGTAGTTTGTATTAAAACTTCTAAATCCACATAGTGAAATCTCAGCATCTGGATGGATAATACTATGCATTACTAAATTACTCATATTTTAGTGTCAAATCTCCTTGACCTATGTATTTCACATGAGCCCTGGAGGTTCATGGATGGCTGTTAACTTGCTTCTTCAAATTATTTGGAGTCATATAAGCAGCATGGACAACTGGGCCTCTAATGAAACACTTTGTTTTTTGCGACAAGGTTTCTCTGTGTAGTCTCGGCTGTCTTGGACTCACTTTGTAGATCAGGCTGGCCTTGAACTCACAGCGATCCACCTGCCTCTGCCTGGCTTAAAGAAGGAACCGAGAGAGTGTAGACTATCTGACAGCAACTGTCACCAGCCCCAGCAATTGCAGAGAATCCTAGGCTCCCACACAGGGAGTACCCCTGGGTAAGCTTAACCAGAACCTTTTCTCAATGGCAAACAAGAATGTGCCGTTACCTACCTAAGCCAGGCGAGGAGTTGGTTTCTTTGCTCTCCTGGTAAGTGCTGCGTGCTATCACCTCATCCATTTCCTGCTCAGAAACCTGATTTTCAGCAGAAAGCACAAATTAGATGTTTTATGTATTCACTTCCCCAGAGGGTCAGGGACTGGGAATGCCTTAGATGCAGTAACTCTGAACACGCAACAGCACCTGAGTGCTGAGTGTCTTCAATGTCTCCACAAGGAGCGGCCCCTGCAGTCTGCTGATTACCAAATCTGCTGTATCTGCACCCTTCTAGAACATTTAGCTCTCATTCTTCTTAAAGAATTTAAGGTCAGGACAGTGAGATGGCTCAGCAGGTAAGGGTGATTGCTGCCAAGCCGGATGGCCTGAGTTCAATCCCCAGGACCCTCCTGAAAGCTGTTTCTCTGACTTCTCCGCTTGTATGATGGCATATGCCCAACACATACACACAAAATAAGTAAGTGCAATTTTAAAATTAAGAATACAAAAAAAAAAAAAAAAAAAAGGCAGTGGCGGCACATGCCTTTAATCCCAGCACTTGGGTGGCAGAGACAGGGTGATGGATCACTGTGAGTTCGAGGCCAGCCTGGTCCACAAAAGCAAGTCCAGGACAGTCAAGGCTACAAAGAGAAACCCTATCTCAAACAAACAAACAAACAAAAATATTAGCTAGGCAGTGGTGGCTCACACCTCTAGTCCCAGCACTCGGAAGACAGAGGCAAGTGAATCTCTACAGCGACATAGAGAAACCCTGTCTCAAAAACACCCAAAATAAGTAACTATTAAAAATTAAGATTATTTAAAAAAACAACCCTTGGGGATGGCCAGATGCCTTATCAAATAAAGGTGCCTGCCACACCCTTGGCTTCTGTTCTTGGGACCAGTGTGGTAGGAGGAGAGAATCAGTTGGCCTCTGATCTCCACATGTACACTGTGGCACATGTACCACCAACATATGCACATCTTCACAAAAGTGAAAATGTAATAAAACATTTATTCTAACAAAAAAATCTATAAAATATGCAAGCACAGTGTAAGACCGTTCTTACTGTACTATTTGTCTAAATACACCATTGTAAGAGCAGCCAGGACTCTTAACTCCTGAGCCATCTCTTCAGTCTCTCAAATTTACTAATTTTTAACACGTCACCACATTTACGGTCTCCTTTCTCTTTTTGCTAAATTGTTTGCAAGTTGCAGATACTATGTTCTTTTGCTTGTAAATATTTAATGATGAATTTTAAAAAAAGAAAAGCTGCTCCATCAAGTCACCACAGTCCTTTTGGCCGACGCAGGAACTAGTATATACTTCGTGTTCCAGTGCTAGCTGGTGCTCTAACAGCATCCTTCTGAAGTCCTGCTCCAAAGTGCCCACATAGGCTACTCAAAAGTTCCCAGGCTGTGCAGAGGCAAGGACTTTCCTCCAAAATGCAAATTAGTGTGCATCTTCCTCTTGAGCTAAACGTGCACAGTAACATAAGGATTTACACTCTGGTGCCATGTCACTGAACTCTTTTAGACCTGCTGTGATTCGTGTGTCCTAGTTTTGTTGTTTTATAGGAAGATGATTCTGGCCATCTAGGACCTAGCTGCCATCTGTCTTTAGTTGCTTCCCCCCAAGACAAGGTCTCACCATGTAGCTCTGGCTGTCCTGGAACTATGTAGACCAGTCTGGCTTCGAACTCACAGAGATCTGCCTGTCTTTACTTCCCAAGTTTTTCTGCCTTCTAAAATCCAAACCTGTACTGAGTCTTTTGTCTTTCAAGAGACTGGTGTCTGAAAGGAGCCCAGGACAAAGCGTTTTATTTGGACCTATCTGATGTTGCCTCATGCTTAGCTTCAGATGCTGTTTCGATTGTTCAGAAAGGCTACGGAGATGGTTTCCCCTTCAGTCACTCATGGGCCACTCTACAACTGGATGCAATCAACTCTGATCTCTTAGTTACTTTGTATTGAGCCAGACTTCTCTGTTGGAACTTTTCTCATCACTGAGTCTGTATGGAGATAGTTTGAGGCTATCGAAGCACCCTGTACACACATATAGTGTGTGATAGAGTGTTTGCATGTACAGTATTAAATTTTAAAATTAGCATACAAAGTATTTGGCTTCCTCATAGCATCTTTCATTTTAGCATTACTGAATTTTTTTTTGCTGAAATAATCATTATTATGAAGTTCTTTAAAAGTAATTTTTGTATTTCTTCTATCTTTTTCTGTATTTATTAATACAGTATTAATACAGTGTTAATCCTGTTTTTTAAAAGATTTTCAATTTATTCTGATTTTAAAAAACATTCCTGTGTGTATGCACATGTGTGTCTCCACATGGAGGCCAGATGTTGACACTGCATGTCTTCCTTTATCGCGCTATCTTATTTTGGGGACAGGGTCCCTCACTAGACCCAGCGTTCAGTGATTGGCTAGGCTGAATAACCTCATTACAGGGGCCTAGCTGGCCCCACCACCTACTCAGCATTGGGTTTCAGAGGGGCACTGCTGTGCCTAGCTTTTACATGTGTGGTGGGACTCTGAAACCAGGCCCTTGTGATATAAAGCCGGGATCTTTTTATTTTCCTGGTCCCTAACCATTATCCTTAACTATCACTACTGATGGGAAATTTCTTTATAAAGCCTGCTATATACCAAACTGTAATCCTATTTCAAAAGATAATTAGAACTCTTAGTTTCAAAGCTAAGAATATTTTAAACTTAGGATGGTAATTTTGTATACTAAAATAATATTTAACATAAATCCTATTTGGACAAGAATGTGGATTTGTCTTAATAAATAAATACAGGGTTTGCCTTAATAGACAAATCATACTCACACTGTGGCCGTTATATAATACTTTAGAGTGGGCTTCAAGGGAAATAAAATAGGTACCCTTACACACACACTCCCTGCTCCACAAAGCAAAAATATAACTGTGCAAATGAGCCAGTGATGGTGTTTTTCTTGAAAGTAGACTTTCAGTGTTTGCAACTCTTTTCTGAGTGCAAGAAAAGCCAATTTCTGTTACCACCCCTGCCCCTCCCTTTTTTTCCTACTCAACACAATTGAGAAGCTGCTCTCCTAGCAAGTCCACATCTTAGCTGTGTAGACCGGCGGGGGTTGACTATCCCAGCTGTGCAGCTACTGCTCCCCACATCATGAGAAACAGGAGAGGAGAAAGTGCTGCGGTGTTTCCTCTGGAACCACACAAAAACCAAGGCAGCACATATATTCTGTATCAAAATGTCCCCCTGGCATGGAATGCTGAATAAGTGGTCCGAAAATACATTAAGTCTAAGATGGAATCTTGACCAGAAGAAAAACATAGTATCATGTGGCAAGCAAGAAAATCGTGTTGACCTAGGAGGAAAACGTGAAGGCCGGTCCACTTCTGAAGTGCGGTTTTGCTGGGCACATCTCCAGCGTACCACAGACCATTTTACTGTGGCTGGAAAAATGAATCTATTTGTGTGTCCAATGGGGTCTCAGACCACCCGTCCATAACAGTGATTAGGCTCTGCACTGAAATCCTGTTTTGATATGGGTCGTGTTGGCAAGAAAAGCTTTTGGGCTGAGATGAAGCAGGCTGAACAAATCACCATCCTGGAAGCCAGACAGGCCTTGAGGCCAGTGGCTTCTCAATGCCGCGCGGGGGTTGGGGGTGTTAGGTCAGTTACAGCGTGCTGGACAGCGAGCTGCTGATGTGAATGTTGGCATCTAAGTGGAGGAAGGAGCTGGGAACTGCTCTCGCTTGCTAGAATCGCGAAGCGAAACGGTGTTAAATGTGACCCAGAGGGAACTACAGGGACAGCAGTAGAAATAGTTTACAAAGTAAAAGAGATTCTAAAATAATAATAATAATAATAATAATAATAATAATAATAATAATAATAATAATAATAATAAAATAAAAGAGATTCTAAATAAAATTCTTTAAAAAAAAAAAAAAAAAAAAAAAGGACCAGGGGAAGACATTTCTGAGAATGCACGTAGATCAAGCAATCTGGGGGGAAAAAACCTAAAACAAACAAATAAACAGCAGCAGCAATGACCACCAGTGCAAATCTGTCTGGCATATCACTGTCTTCATACTTCCAGACCAAGACAAGGACTTACAGACTGTTGGCGCTTATCTGCACAGGCCAGGACCAATACAACAAAACAACACCACTCAGCACACGCCTTTAATCCCAGCACTCGGGAGGCTGAGGCAGGCGGCCAGCCTGGTCTACAAAGTGAGCTCCAGGAAAGCCAAGGGCTACACAGATAAACCCTGTCTCAAAAACAAAAACAAACAAAGAAGCTACCGATGGACCCTTCAGAGACATAAAGCCCAAGAAGCATGAGAGCCTGGGACCACTCAGGGCATAATAAAATGATACGACGTCTCATGTGCTGCATATCAGGAAGAGCCAATGTTTTCACCTTTTGAGCTTAAATACAGTCTGGTCATAACTTTGGAAACAAGCTAATTTTTTTACATTGAGTATTTCGCACAAATTATTTTATACAGTGGGTTGAGCTGAACTTGTTGAGGTGACTATAGCTTCACTTAAAGGATTTAAAAGCAGCTGTACAGAGGAGAGATGACCAAACAGTGTCTGTGGGTCATCAGTTGAAAAAGTCATTTCAATTTAAAAAAAAATGAAGTGAGCTCTTAGATCTTAATTATAGAAGAATCTATTGAGGTCAGAAGAGGACATCTCTTTAAACTAGTTCAGTCCTGCCATTTGTCTAAAGTTCTTACATTTAATGCAACGATTGCCTGTTGTTGGCATGACCAAGTTTGATATATAAGTTATTGACTGTCGCCCACAAACACAAATATGTTCCCAAATTGGTATAATCTGTGAAGTCTTCATGAGACTCCATGGATGTCAGGTTAAGAGTCTCTTCTCAGGGGACTGTGAGAGTGCATCTGTGCAGCTCTGGGATGCTGCCATCCCCTTCCACCCGGTGGACGGGAGCTCAAGGGACCATTAGCTGATGAATTTCACATAGGACAGAGTTGCGATCTGAACCACACGGACTGGCGGGATTCAGGGAAGGGCAGGTTTTCCGTTACAGGTGAGGCTCATCAGCCTGCCTGCTTCCCAACCTCGACACTCACGCCAGCTTGTCCAGGGTCTCCAAAGGAACTCTCTTTCCTTCATCAGTAGGGTCACAAAGGCTAGTGGTACCTGTGGCTGAGCTACCAACAGACATCAGACTAGAAGGAGCATCCTTCTTTCTTGCTAAGTCAAACGTGAAGCTAGAACAGGTGATTTTAATTGTTCATTCTCAGCCAAAGACTACCTACGCACATCTTCACAACCAGAAAGTGGGCTAAGCTACCGAGAGTCCTGTGCCCTCTCAGCTTCCATTCTTGGATGCTCCTCTTCTCTCATGTGGAGCTATCCACGTGACACAAGCCCAGAGAGATGTCCTTAGCAGAACAAACAAAACCAGTTCCAGACAAAGTGAGTACAATCCACACGATGGGGACTTTCGGTGTGTGTCTATTCTGTGTGCGAGCAGTTGGAGGAAAAGCTTCTAGCATGGGCTAAGAAATTCAGTCTCAAGGACTTGGCCCATCAGACAGGAAAAAAATAGGATCCTGTGTGATATCTAATAAAATTGATCATTCGAACATTGAAGTTTGTTTGAAATGCTGGTCTTTATTTTCCCCAACTCTGATGAAAGCAAACCCCACAGAGCAGCATTTGCAAATAAGGAAGTGGGTTTGCACACCTAGATTTCAACCTATTTTCGTTTATTTAAATTGTGTGAGGTGAGAACCATCCAATAAGACAAATAGGGTGGTTTTTTTTTTTTTTTTTTTTTTTCCTCTTACAAGGCAATATGAAGAAGTAATCCTTCCTTCTCGGAGCTGGAAGCGTTTGTTCCATGAGGGACAATGAACTGTCCCCAAAGGGTCTATTAACATTTGATAGGAATGCATCAGCAGCCAGTGGGAAGTGAATTAAATATATTAGCCAAGTTCATTTTAATTAATTAATCATTTTATTTTTGTGGCATTAGAGATTAAGCCCAGGGTCTTGAGCACACCAGGCAATGACTATCACTGAACTACATACTTTCTTCTTCTAAGATGTATTTATTTTTATTTTATATGTATGAGTGCTTGCCTACATGTATGTATACGCACCATTTATGTGCCTCATGCCCTCAGAGACCAGAACAGGACATTAGATCCCCTAAAATATGAATTCAGGTAGTTATAAGCTACTATGTGGGTGCTGGCGGCTGAACTCAGGCCCTTTGCAAGAACAGCAAGTGCTCTTAACTGCTATGTTGTCTCTCTTACAACATCTTTTTATTTCTTACTTGAATACAGTTTAAAATTCTCTCAACTAGCTTCGAAAATGAATTGACACTGAACTTACACGGGATAGAATTTCCAACATATGGGCAAAGAAAAGTCTGGCTAAAAAGAGATCGTTTTCTTTTTAGTGTGTGTGTGCTCTGTGTGTGTGTGTGTGTGTGCGCAAGTGTGTGAGTACATGTATGGAAGTCAGAGGACAGCTTTGGGTGTGTGTTCTTACCGTCTGCCTCGAGGCAGAGTCACGTACTGTTCTCTGTCCAGACACAGTTAGTTGGTCTGCATGCTTCTGGAGATCTTCGTGTTTCTGCCTCCCATCTCACCATAGGCTTTCTGGGGTTACAGATGTGAGCTGCCACACCAGGCTGTACGTGTGTTCTGGAGATCCGAACTCCGATCCCTATGCTTGCGTGGCAACTGCTTTATTCACTGACCATCTCCCAGGTGAGCCACCCCTAAGATTTCTTATCTCAAAGCTCCGTGGGTTACAGAGATTATCTAGTCTGGCATGGTCAGGTTTTCTGGATGTAGATGTTAGGTATCTCACTAACAGCCAGCCAGCCAGCCATGGTGGTTACCATGAGCTCAGATTTTAAATTCACCAAATAACCTCGACAGCATTTTTCATTAAATTTTTAGACCATGCAGATGAAGAAGACCAGATCCAAGGTTCACTTCCCACGTGCATCAATAATAGGCTGATGCCCAGTCCCGGCTGCATGAACTCTCTCACCGCAGCAGACAGGCTCGTGTGTGAATGCTGTCATTGGCCAAATAAGTAGCCAAGCCACTGTCCCATACTCACAGCATGGTGGAACGCCTCACCTTTGGATTAGGGTGTCGGCCGATGACCAGGCGAACGGGTCCTGGAGGGCATTTACTTAAGATGGCGTGCACTTTGCTTAAAGCTGCATGGCGCACATTCACAGAGTTCACTTCCAGGATTTGGTCTCCCCGGCTAGAGAGGGAGGACACAATAACACATTGTGGCAACAGTCAGATTTTTAAAAGCTAAGGCAGCTTTCAGGAAGGGCTTTAGAATATGAAATCTTTTCTGAATACTTCAAAGAAGCAAATGACATTCTTTCATCTTTGTAACACATATAAAAAGCAACATATTCATATGAACATCACATTTTAAATTGACCAAGGTCATTATCAGAAAGAATAAATGTAAAGAAAACTGATAAAAAGACAAAAAGGGGGCTGGAAAGATGGCTCAGACAGAGGTTATGAGTACTGGCTGCTCTTTCAATGGTCCTGAGTTCAATTCCCAGCAACTACATGTTGGCTCATACCATCTATAATGAGATCTGGGGGCCTCTTCTGGAGGGCAGGCACACATGTAGGCAGTATGTTGTATAAATAATATATATATATAAGTCTTTAAAAAAAAGAAGGGTGCCACTTATTGAGCACCTACTGTATATGAGGTCTATACAAAGTAGGTTCTACAGTAACACTTCAGGTAGGTTGAAGTATTACTTTTAAGTAGGAGGCTCACAGAGGCCACTCAAATCCGGCACACTTGAGTCATCTCAGGTCTATGTGATTTGATTATCACATGATAGCCTCTTGACCACCACTGGTTTCTTCCTTTTTTCTACCATCTTGAAATGATTATTGTAATATAGTTAAAAAGGAGGAAATACCTGACGCTCCAAGGTTACCTAAGAATTTGTAAAAATATTTCAAATTTGAACAAATGAGAAATTTAGGACAAGTTGCCTATTTTGACTTGAAATTATCGGGAGAGTGCTCAGCAGGAGAGAACAAAGACCCTTTACACGAGTTTGAGGAATGTTCATTTGGCTGGCCCCAGGCATATGGAACCATTCAAGAGAGAAACATCAACTTGGGATGCCATTAAAGGATTTTTTTCCTCGGGTTCTAAAAGTATATTTTCTTTAATGTACTTTTGGATGATTTGCTGGTTTTTTTTCATATGGAAATTCACTCTGATGATTAACGAAAAATGTAATAGAATCTACTAACACAGCCTCTAAGATGGCAACTTCAACAAATGCTGTTTTGACAATTCCTCGACTGCCAAAGGACCTAGACGCTTATGCGGAGAAAGGTGATACTGTTTGTACAGAGTGCTTTGTGTAACATGTGCACATTTTTGTGAGGTTTAGGTGGGCACCAACCACTGCAATTACAGTGAAAAAAATTAATATTTCTTGTATACACGGAATGCTGGTAAGGTAAGTCAACTATCTGCGGCAAGAAATCTAATGGTCTATGATTTTAGTCACCATCACTCAAACGGCAGTGAAAACTACTGAAAAAGCTCAAAAACTACTGAAAAAGCTAAAGAGCTAATAGTGAGACCTCCCACATACACATGATTTCAGGGCTTTTTTGCATCAAGCCACTCAAACGATATAAGCAGTTTTAGGTTATAGGATAACGTTTACATAAATGAATAAAAAGTGGAAGAGGATATTAAAACAACCACAGATAATCTGCGTAGAGTTGTATGTTGTCAAAATTCTGACACTGAACTTCTGAGTCCAAATGCAACAAAGCAGGTAGGAAAGCTGTTTCAGTTTTTTTTTTTTTTTCTGTTACTGTGATAAAATGAGATGACAAAAACAATGTATGACAAAGGGCTTATGTAGCTCACAACTCCAGGTTGCGCTCCATCACTGTGGGAAGTCAAGGCAATGGGAACTTGAACTCTCTACTCATACTGATACTTAAGAGCATGCGCTTGATTTGCTTTCTCACTCTTCTCCAACTCAGAATCCCTTTCCTAGAGAATGGTGCCACCCTTAGTGGACAGACTTCCCACCACAATTAACATAAGATAAAACAATCCCCCAAAGACATGCCCACAGGCCAACCTGTTCCAGACAACCCCTCAGTGAGACTTTCAATTCTGTCAATTATTAATTATTAAAATCACCACAGAAAACAAAATTCAAAGTCTCGTGATTCAACCACACTTGACTCATATACCTTTTCATCTTTGAAGATGCTACTAACTTCAGTCTTGGCTATATTATTAGAATGAGGGTCAAAGGAAAATTAAGTAGAGCAGATGGGCATAGTGGTACACCTATGGTCCAAGCATTAGGGAAGTAGAGGCAGGGGGACCAGAAGTTTAAGGTCATTCTTGGCTATACAGTAAGTTCAAAGCCAGCCTGGGCTACATGTCTTTCTCTGTCCCTCTGTCCGTGTCTATCTAAGCAGATGTTAATGTGTGTCTTCACAGCTCAAGTCCACACCAAGGCTCTTATCATGCCAGGGATGTAGGATGTTACTAACCTCAGTTTGCTCTCCATCTTGGCCACTGATCCAGGGGCAAGGCTGTGAATATAAATACCCGGAGGACTGTTTTCCAAGGCCAAGCAGCAGGCACCAATGCCTAATCCAACTCTTGGCTCTGGGAGAGGCATGACACAAAGACAACAAGAGCAAACATTACACAGGGACAAGAAAATGTGTAAGCAACTTAACCAGTGTTAATAGGTACCAGACCAGTGAGCTTCTGGCTTGGTCCAGATGCAGGACGTAAACCCTGCTTTTCAGGTTATCTAATGTTCTACTCTCTGCTTAGTCTGAAGAACTTCCTCAAATTTGTCTCTGGAAATAGCTGGAGAATGACTAATATTTTTATCCTGGATATAAAACCTTTTAGACTTTTTTTTTTTTTTTGGCATTCCACTAATTTCTTGGTTATTTATAATTGTTGACCATCATTCTACATTAAGTACTTGTTGGAGAGGGGAAACGTGTGAAAAGGCAGTAGGATTTGCTGAGAACCTATGATTTATAGCTACCAGTCTGAACTTATTCTTTACTGTCTCCTTTAATTCTTTACAACTTTAGAATGCTAGACTTCAGCTACTTATTTTAACATTAGTCTCTGACGCACAGTGATTCATCCCAGGAGAGCTTTAAAGATTAGGTTACTGGCGACTTCTCCTCACTCATGTAAAATGATTAAACATCTCTCCTTCTGACTACCCTGGCCATTTAGAGACCAGCAGGTGGTTCTAAAGGACGAATTTAAAAAAAGAATGGAAGAACAGTTCCTGTTATTCAGGAGAAAGCAAGGGGAGCAAGGAACAGTTAATATTACCTTTGTTGAGGGTGACTTCCATGACAATTCTGTCTTTAGGGCCAGGAGCCTTCCGACCCAGGGAAGAAGAGCTACCTTCATCTTGGCCTCCTCCTGCTGGGGTTCCCCCACTGGTGTTGAAGTTCGGGGAGCTCGATCTGCTCATGTGTGTGGGAGTGGAGCATGGTGTAAGGCTGGGGCTGAGTAACTTAGTGCGCACCGTGAGGACAAACAACCCACTTCGGATTTGCTGCAAAAACAAGTCGGTAGGTGGGTGGAAACGCTCAGATTGCTCTTATAACAAAGAAGCAAAACCCAGAAGGGACGGAGGGAGCTGACAAAGGAGACCCACAGGATCACCATTACCTTGAAGGTGTGAATAGCCTCTTGAAACGTCAAGCCCTTAATTGGTATGCCGTTTACATCGAGGATTTCATCTCCTAGTGGCCAAACATGAGAAGTGCATTAAGCTTTAATTTACTGGACTCTGCTTCGCTAGAATGAAAGAGGCATACTCTATAGTCGCTGGACTACTACTGTCAAAATAGAAGTTTCATGGTTTTAAGCCATTTTAACTAACTTAGCCCTAGGAATGTCCCCTAAATAGGATAATAAATACACATTTAAAAATCATGTTCTTTGGCAATAATTCTATAAGCAGCACTTAATCGATACAACTGTCAGCCTGGATTTGGTAGGGCTCACTTGGATTCCTAGCTTTTGACAGGCTGAGGCAGGAAAATCAAAGCTAGTTGAGATAACCAAGTGAGTTCAAAGCCAGCCTGGGCTACAAAATAAGACTTTCTGTACTAAAGCACCACTGAAACCAACTGACAACCAACCAACCAACCATAACCCAACACTATTATCAAAACCAAACCAAAATAAAATCCCAAACCAAACTAACCCATCAATTAACAACAACAACAACAACAACAAAAAAACCCAACACACACAAACACAAAACAAGTGTAAAATAGCAACCCACCAACAAACTAACCAGCTACTACCACCACTAAAAGCCAAAACCAACCATAGAAAACTTCAGATTATTGACCATTGGCACCTTTGACAAGAAATACCTTATGCTCAGAGACTGAGCTGCAAATACTGAGTTTAAATAGTCTTGTTTAAAAACATAAGGAGGCTGAACAGAGACACAGGTGGGAAGCCACTCTTCTAGGAAGACAAGCCATCCAAGTCCAGAGAATCAATGTGACATGGAATAGGGTTTCAACAGCAGAGAGAGAGTCTTTAGGCTGAGAATTAACAGCCCCACCTCCAGAAGTAGTCCAGATGTCTGGTCTTACTGGGGCAGGTTCTGGGGCCCCATCCTTAGGCTGTCAAGACTACAGGTTTCTGGCTCAGAGATCACTACAAGGTGATGCCAAAGGACTGCAGGGACATGCTGAGTTGTGAGGAGTGGGTGTGCGATGCACACTTGCTTCTCCCTGACTCAAGTAGCCTCTCATCTTCAACACTGTGAAGATGCAATCAGGTCATTTTCCACACTGCTGGAGTGTCTTCTGGGAAGGTCAGAGGATGTGGACATCCTGCTGGCCTCTGAGAACTGTTTCTCATTTGCACTCTAGTGACATGGGCTGTGTTTTAGAATAATAGCTCATCAAACACCAAAAGACATCCCGGGGGCGGGGGATGGGGGGTGGGCAGAAAACAGACAGAGTTGCCTGGCAGAACAGGAGAGGAGATTCCGTACAAGACAGTGCCAAGCAGCAGAACATTGCGCATGTTCACCTCAGACAGCCAATCCCAGAGCCTTCTATGCACAGGGGAACCCTCTGGGTGAGGTATAGCAACACAGCAGTGCCCGTACATTTTCTTCAATGTAGCCGCAGAAGCCCCACTGTAAGGCGAATGATCCCCCTTTAAAAACCACCTGGCATCACCAACTATTTCATTCTGACTGGAGGTTGTATTGACATGGGCGCAGGACTGAAACACTGAACTGATTACTCATGAACATATAATTTATATGAGCGCTCTTAAGGCACATCACTCGACAGTCTAGAAATCCAGTCCAACGACTTACATTTCTCATAAATGAACACATATGAAAAAAACACCATTTAGGAGAATCACCCACTATTAACCTATCATAGTGATTGATGCCCGCCCCCCTTCCTTTATTCTACCAACCTCACGGGATGAGTTTCAATCATGGATGCATGGCACATCCATTCTAAGACTGCTCTCTTGGATTTTTACACTGCATGGAAACCAGACACCAATAGCACCTGGGGGTTAACTTTGCCTCAGAGAGATAGAGATAAATATTTTGCCCTAGAAGTATTATGCCTAATAAAGTCATGCTGTTACAAGAAGGCTTCTGCATGCTCTGCCTAGAAGCAGGACACTCCAATTCACTCTCCCAGTTTTCAAAAAAGAAGTAAACCCATATATAACCAGACGCCACTACACTTTGAGTCAACAGACTTGGACAGTTATAAAATTTCTAAAGGTATACCGACATAACCACCTCATGATAGACATATACTGGGCCAGTGGGACGGCTCCACAGCTAAGAGAGCTTGCTACCAAGCCTAATGACATGAGTGTGAGTCCTGGGACATGGACTGTAGGGATGGAGAACCAATTCTTCTAGTTTGTTCTTTGACCTCCACACTGTGACCCAACTGTATATGCATGCATATACATAAAAATAAATATATATAACTTAAAAGTGAAACAAAGTGTATTAAAAGGGAGGGGGGAAACAGGATTCGTGTGTTGGTTAGTGATATATAGAGTATGGTCACAGTTTACCGACAATTTTGCTTCATGAAAGTATTGGGGTTTTCTTGTGCTTTGTTTTGTTTTGTTTTGTTTTGTTTTTCAAGACAGAGTTTCTCTGTGTAGCCTTGGCTGTTCTGAACTTGCTTTGTTGACCAGGCTGGCCTTGAATTTACAGAGATCCACCTGCCTCTGCCTCCCAAGTGCTGGGATTAAAAGTGTGCACCACCACTGCCCAGCCTTTTTAAATTCATTTTTTGTATCTGGTTTGTTTTGTTTTGTTTTGTTGAGACAGAGTGTCTCTGTGTAACAGCCCCAGCTGCCCTGGAGCTCCCTCTCTAGACTAGGCTGGCCTTGAACTCACAGCGATCCACCTGCCTCTGCCTCCTGAGTGCTGGGTTTAAAGGTGTGTGCTACTACCGCCAGGCTTGCTTCATGAAAGTAAACAGCCTTAATCCAGATAGATATTCTGTAAGACATGCAAACGTATACAATGAGATGAATCTCTTTATTGTAAGAAAGTACTGTGTCTGGAAGTGGTAGTGCATAAATTTAATCCCAGCGTGCACAAAGGCAGAGGCCAGCGGCTCTTTGCAAGTTTGAGGCCAGCTTCGTCTACATAGGGAGTTGCAGGCCAGCCAGGGCTACACAGTGAGAGGAACAGATTTCTAGTTACTGAACGCTTTTGAGTGCCAGCTGCCTCATCTATAAAAAGATCACTCTAAAACATCTATGCAGCATGCTTGTAATAACAGCTAATGAAATAACCGAAACACACAGACATGCTTTGTGAGTGTTTAAAGCACCATGAAATGCAAGGTGTAGCTAAGCATTTGAGAACTTTATTTGAGAGGTGTAACTTCAAACCTCATTGTTCATTTACTCTATACCCCAACTCACTTGCCTGCTGGGTTTATGTCTGATTAACATGCCAGGCTATGGGGAATAGAAAGGTGTTCAATTAGGAGCCAGCCTCACGGTATTGATTTCAACAGCAAGGCATTAAATAGCTACTAAAGCTCTTTGCTTTCCCATCAGCCTTAAGGGGAGACTGGACTATCAAATTCTCAGGCATTTTTAAGACAGAGAACCTGAGCAAGGGCCAGGGAGCGACAGTAAACATCTACAGTTTGCAACGGAACTACCAGGCCACTTCCCTTATATGATCTCTTTTAATTTCCACAAAACCCACGCTTCAAGTTAGGTAAGCATTAACATCCCAAGTGTGTTCCAAGTAGTGATGCTTGGGTGTGTGGTCTGCCCAAGGTCATGATTAGAGGCGCTGGATTTAGGTCTAGGATACTCTCAAGACTGTGACTTCAGCTGCCATGCCACCCAGTCACCTCTTGCGAGGGGACAGACTCTGAAGGACTCAGCCTGTCACTGCGGGGTCATGCCCAGACACTCTTGCCTACCTTCTTTGAGTCGGCCGTCCTCAGCGGCTGATCCATTTGGGAAAATGGTCTTGACAAAAATCCCCATCTGGCCTCGAACGCAGTCTCGGCCTCCAGCAATGCTAAAGCCAAGGCCCTACGTTCAAAGGAGACAGTTCAAAGTGGACACAGGTCCAGGCTGGCACTGCAGAATTCAACCATACAAACCCTTCCCATGGCAGTATCTCAAGTATCTTTTCTACTCAGGGTTGGAGTTGAGGCAAGCGATTAGTTTCAAATTCAAGTTTCCCTTCCCTAGCTCCCTCCTCAGCTGGAGTACTCCAGACCTGTGTCATATTCAGAACGAACATCTGGAATTTCTAAGTTGACAGTCTTTGACTCCAAGGGTCACAGTTCTACTGATGAGCAAAACGGCTCTTTAAGCCTTTTCACCCCTTGCGCGTGCCATGTTTGTTTCAGTCTTTCCATTTTGTGTGATGTCGAAGTGGGTGTTTCAACACTTACATATCACCAAGGTATGTGCAGAATGGCAAAGCCATGGCCGTCACTCCAAACCAATAGAGGGAACTTGCTCTAAAGGTGCTGGTGCTATATTTCTTTCAAAGGCGGGGGACAGAATAAAAATCATCCTTCCACCTTAGCACCTGTTGATGGGCTGGAAACTCCCCGTCTTACTAGGGCAAAGAGTGGGTACCAGCCTGCCACTGGGAGGCCCAAAGGAAGGAATGCTGGGGAAGTCATAATGCCCCTTCCATATGTTACTTTTTCTTAAATATAAAAACAGAACAAAACGAAGGCTAACTTCTTGAGGGATATGCCACCACTCACCTGGAAGGCAAAAGTACCTGCAGGAAACAGCTTACCTTGCCTTTCTCCTTGTACAGCCCAATGATGGAGATAACGGATGGCCGAATGAGCCTCCACGGAGACTCCACGTGGGTGGTACTCAGGGAGCGGGTAGACTTCTTCACGATGTGGTATTCCTGAAAGCCACAAGCACAAGCAAGACCAGATATTCTCATTTATCCCACTGTGGGCTCTGGCATACGAAGAGACTTTGAAAATCTCGCTGTCGTTTGTGTTAGCGACTTCCCACTGGTCTGTCTGTGGTCCACTGGCTTAAGGAACATTTACTCTAAACAGTAATGGAGCAGGGCCTCCCAATGCTGTGCCTTGCTGGCCATACCTGCCTGGTCACAAAGAGCCGCTTAGCGGCCCTGAGCACCTGTATCACTCCGTCCTTATCCATAATTCACAAGGCCCCTCTGGGATAGTCAGGAGAATAAAGAGGACCACCCTGGACTCTTCTTGGAACTCTCCCTGACCCCTGCTCCAAGTTCAAAATCATGTTTAAAAAGTATCTCGCCATTTTAAGCTTGATTTACTCATTCAAAAACTCAGCAAGCTGGTGTTTCTAATACATGGCAGACCACAAGCCCAGACAACTGTTTTTCCACATAAAATACCCTGCTGAGAGACGGCAACCATTTCAGCCCTAATCCCTCATATTTGGAAAAATCAAATACTTTCCCATAAGCCACATTTTCCCCTTCTGGCCAGCAGTTCCAACCTCAATCCTCTTATCATGCCCTCGCCCATGATATTCCTGGGTATCAACAGAATGCATACTGATAACATAAACAAGAGACTGACCACTGCTAACTGGAGTCTTTAGTTCTCTGACTCTCTCTTAGAATAACAAATGTCTTATGTGGTACAGATAGCATAGCACAAGTGGAAAAAAAAAGCATTCATGTTTAGGATGGGAAAAGGCCTATCACAAAATAGTTCTTCTCCTTGATTTGTGTCTGCTTCATTCATATGTAGGAATGAGACGTTCTCTCCTGCCAGGGGCGTTCTGCATCCCCTGGCAGCTTCGAAGTTATACTCTGCAGTTTGACAGACTATCTGCCAGTAACATGGGCCGCCCAGACTTGGTCTCATTAAATAAATGATGTGGGCTTGGCAGTGTTGCTACCCATTTACTGAAACCACCGCAGAGAGCGCCAGACAGAGGGTTGCGGTTTGACAACCCTCAAACACAGAGATTCAGGGATGACCCCCTTGGGGGAACCCTTTCTCTGATCACCAGTCTTCAGCCTTGCTTCATGCCACCTCTCTCAGGAAACAAGCAGAAACCAAAGACCTGAGTGCTTCACTGTGGCCGTGGGGGAGTCAAAGGGTCCTTCCTGCACCGTGTCCCCACTGGCCACCAGTGGCTGTAGGTTTGGAATATGGTTCACCAAAATTAAAATGCACTCCTCACCTACACTAGTGCATTCACGGGCTGAGACACCCATAGCCGCCATCTTGGATGGTGCAAACACAACCCACTTATACCTACACACAAAGTTTTATTGGTTAACTCTACCCTTGGCAGTACTTTTCGTGGAGGGAAAAAAAAGGATGGGTGGTGGAATAAAACCTGGGAGAAAAAGAAAAGGGCTGAAGATAGGAGAAAGGAAAATCCGAAGAGGGCAGAACTCTCTGCTGAGACTTTGTAGCCCAGCATGCGCTTCCTGGGGCCTGGCTAGAAATGGATGTTTCTGGACTAAAAACATGGACAAGTTTCCTCAGTAGACAGAAGAGAAGTTGTCACCTGAGCGTGAGGGCCTCAGCCATGAGGAAAGTAAACCCTGACTTCAATCTCTCTCTTTCACCCCAACACAGCCTGACAATGAGGGTCTACCACTTCCTGACCCACCCTGCTCCCTTCCCCTAGGCCAGTTGGGTCATGCCGAGGACGTAGCAGACCTGACTGTGTCCTGTTGCTGGTCTAGACGAGGTTTGATAAACTGTGTTCACACCTTTACATCCCACTGTCCTCTTAGCACCTCACTTGCCTTGATCTGCCTTGGGGTGAATTAAACATACACTAACCTGATCAGGACCCACTTTGAAACATGCTGATCCCCATCCCCTTCCCCACCCCCTGTCAGGAAAAGAGCAACAGAAACATAAACAAACAAACAACAAAACAAAAACAAAACAAAAAAACCTCTAACAACATAATTGACTATAGTCTGACATATAAATAATTTGCCATTTTGAGCCTTAGTTGGTCCACCTGCAAAGTGGGTCATAACACACTAAAAGAAGAGTCCAAGGCCCTTAGACCCCATCAGCCATGAGTCCCCAAGCGCGATTCTTAGGGACATGACTGCTGCTGTAACCTCTCCCGGCACCAGTGATTCTCTATATGGCTCATGGTATCAGGACCCAAGGAACCCCAAGTTCCCTGGAGAGTGAGCCTCTGGCCAAGGTGGTTGTGAGCTTGTTGCTCAGTTTCCAGTGGGCCAGAGGCAAGGTCATTGAGGAGGAGGAGGCCCTGTTTAGGGTTGCAAAGCCAGGCTCTGTGAGGGTAGCCACCTACTCTGCTCCTCTCCGGTGGCCCCGATCCTGGCTGTTTGAGTCATCACTGGATAGCAGGTAGGAGGACCCCAGCCACGGCATGGCACACGTGCTCACACTCGCCCACACAGTTGTTATTCTGACACACGATGCTCCGAGGAGGCAAGCAGTGGTGGTTTGCCACAGACTCTGAGACGCCATTGTCTCCTGGCAGTTGAGGGCAATTCTTAGTTCCAAAACACACAGTGTGAAGGGAACCGAGAGGCTGAGATCCATTAAGAGATTATTTCCCTATTTTCTTCAACTACTGAGCTGGCTACCTTCTCATTGCTCTGGGTAGACCCCACATTCTCTCTGTGGCTCTGGTTCTATGCTCTCTGGGCCCATTATGTATGGCCCTTATCAGTGGGCACCTCTTCTGAGTAGGGGTTCATAGTGGTCTTTGAAAAGAAATAAAAATAGGCGCACGCGCACACAATCATAGAGACACCATGGTTCAAAAGCTGTACTTTCATCTCTCACCGAACAATGGTGGCTATGAACGAACCAGAGGCCCCACAGCCCATGATTAACCTGTGATGTCCCGGTGGAGTCCAGCAGCTGGGGGAGAGAGTGCTTCCGGCCATCTCGGGAGACCTCCAGCATCCTGATCCGGGGGTCTCCGTTGCGTACCATCAGTTCATTGTATTCTTCAACAGATTCTAGACGGTGGACACCTCCTGTAACAAGAGATGGTAGAAGCTCGGTTGGGAGAGAAGAGTATTAACAGGACCGACAGGGCCTAAACGTTGTGTTTACAATTGCCACACAGGTTCGGAAGGTCCGGAGCTGAAGATGTACAAAGGGTTTGTCTTGTGCTAGCACCAGGTTCTGCGTAACCATGCTGTGTTCAAAGCAACTGAGTTTCTGAAGGGACAAGACTGCGTAAGGAGCAATGTATGCATTGAGTCAGATGCGGGGTGGTGGGGACAGCCGTAAACCAGGTGACTGGGCCATAGGCAGATGACCTAGTAATGGCAGAGCAGCATTTTATGTTTGTCATGGCTTCACTGCCAGGTGGGTGCTTTTATTCCTATGTCATACAGTTGACGTAAGTATTGTGATGCAGCCAAGCTGGCCTGGAATTCAGAATTCTCTTGTGCTGTGGGCCTCTAACCTCAGTGCAGAAACAACTGGCAATGTAGCATGGTGTCTGGCTTAGTACTGGCTTTCTAAACAACATTTTTGTTAATGGTTACTAAATATAACTTAAATGTGCACAAAAGCACATGAGTAAAATTTCTCATGACCTCTAACACACATTAAGCAGTATCTCAAAACCCCCCTTGACTTCCTGAATGCGCCTTACCCAATAGTAACATAAACTTTACTTCAAACATCACAGGTCACTTCTGTCTAGTTGAACTCTATAAGAAAGAATATATACTTGTATATAGAGCTCCCTGTTCTTAACATTTATTATATATTTATTTATTTTGTGTATGTATGCACATGGGGCAGATGCACCATTGTATGTATGTAGAGGTCAGAGGACCAACTTGCAGGACTGAGTTCATGGGTCCTGGGACTGGAACTCAGGTCGGTCGGAGTAGAGGTAGGAACCGTTGCCTGCTGAGCCATCTTGTCTACCCTTAAAGTATTTATTTTGTGAGATTCAACCGTGCTGTGCTGTTTGTGTGCCAACAGTTTGTTCATTTCCATTCTGCATAACATTTTATTGCATAAACACATTACATTTTTTGCATTCTGTAATTGAGGGACATTGGCTTGTTTCCAGCTTTAGATGTGAAAGTAGTAGTAATAGTAGTGTGTGTGTGTGTGTGTGTGTGTGTGTGTGTGTGTGTGTGTGCACGCGCGCGCGCATATGTTGGCATACATAGTACATGTTTTTGTTTTTGTCCTTTGCCATACATTATTAAAAAAAAACATTAAAAATGTAAAAAGCATTTTGGGCCACGCAAGCATCTGCGGGATGTAGTTTGCTGATTGCTGATTGAGATGGCAGCTACTGTGTTCTCACGCACACCTCCTGTGAATGTAAGAGCTTCCCCATGCTATGTGGCCGTGGAGGTGCTGGCTCCTGGCATCTCTTCCTTCTGCAGTATTGTCACCTGCAGGATGAACTCTGTCGTCTCCCTGTCAGTCTTTACTCAGCTGTTCTCTGGGTACACAATGGGATCTTACTGTGGTTTCAAATCTTCATTGTACTGACAACTGACAAGATCACACTTCTGTGTATATACCCACTGGCTGCTCCTTTTGTAAAATATGTTTAAATTTTTCTGTCCACTCTTTTATTAAGTTCTCTTATTGATTTCTAAAAAGTTTTCTTTATTTTAATATGAATCCTTTGTGGGACCTATGAATTATAAATCTTTTCTACATATCTGTACCTTATGTTGTCTTAATGGTATTTTCTAGCAAACACAAGAAAATCATAATTTAATAGTGTGATGTAGTCATTTATGAATTAATGACAATAGAGTGTGTTTATACAAAATAAGATGTCATAGTTCCTTTTCTATCATTTCAGATATTATATAGTCTAAATTTAGGGTTTTTTTTTTTTGTTGTTGTTGTTGTTTTGAGACAGGGTTTCTCTGTGTGGCTCTGGCTGCCCTGGACTTGCTTTGGAGACCAGGATGTCCTCAAACTCACAGCGATCTACTTGCCTCTGCCTCCTGAGTGCTGGGGTTTTTTTTCTCCCCATTTTTTTCCCCTAAAGACAGGGTTTCTCTGTGTAGCCTTGGCTGTCCTAGACTCACTTTGTAGACCAGGTTGGCCTCAAACTCACAGTAGTCTTGATCTGCCTGCCTTTGTCTCCCAGAGTGCTGGGATTAAAGGTATGTGCCACCATGGCCAGCTTAAATTTAGTTGTTTTAATAAAATACCCTGACAACTTAGAGGACAGAGTTTACTTTAGCTCCTGGTTCTGGGTGATAGTTCATCATGTCAGGAAAGTCACAGAGCTCTGTCATATCACATCCACAGTTAGGAAGCAGAGAGCAACAAATACATGCGAGTTAGTGCTTAGCTTGCTCTCTGTCAGTGCAGGACCCAGCCCAGGAAACGGCAATACCCCTTCAGGATGGGTCTTCCCACCTGAGCTAACCCAATAAAGCCAATCTCTCACAGGCATGGGCACAGGCCAACCTTGTCTAGATAATCACTCATTTAGAATCAGTCCCTCTAGCTGATTCCAGGTTGAGTCAAGCTGACAATTAAAACTGTGATGATGGCTATAGTACCACTCTGTAGTACGGGCCCACAGATGTATTTGTCGCCCAACTGTGGACCAAAATGAAAATTTGCAAGCATAACTGCAGATCAACTTGTACTTTTACAACTGATACTTTTGTATTCTATTTAAGAAACTTTTGCAATAAGTGTGTGTGTGTGTGTGTGTGTGTGTGTGTATGGGGTGTTGTGTGTATGCTGTAACCCAGGTACCACTGTGCTATGTTGACAAAATCTGTAATGATTTAAAAACACCTAATTTAGACTATACACTATTCTGAAATGGTAGATCAATCACACACGAATAAAGCTATAATCACTATAATATTTGTATTAAAAAGTACACATTACATATGTGCTTACTTAAATACATATCACTTCTTTTTTTAAAGATTTATTTTTAATTCTGTACACTTGGGTGTGTCTGTATGTGAGTATATGCACATACGTGCAGGTGCCCACAGAGGCAGAGGTGCTAGATCCCTTGGAGCTGCAGGTACTGGAGTTAGAACTGTTGTGAGGCTCCCTATATGGGTGCTGGGACCTGAACTGAGGTCTTTTGTAAGAGCAATCTGCCATAAATTTCTTCAGCTCCATAAATTGATTCTTTAGTGAACTGATTTCTCCTGGGCGGTGCAATGTTTCATTTGATGCTGTCCAATTTCCATCTAGAAATTTCTCTCAAAGTTTTTCATGGAATACAACCAGGCGCAGTGGAGCATGCCTATAATCCCAACACTCTGCAAGGCGGAGGCAGGTGGATCACTGTGAGTCTAGGCCAGCCTGGTCTACAAAGCAAGTTCAGGACAGCCAAAGCTACACACAGAAACCCTGTCTCAAAAACAAAACAAACAAACAAACAAACAAACAAAAACCCAAAAAACCCAAAAAGAAAAAAAAAAGAAAGATTTTCAGGGAATAAGGCAAGGTAACAGTAGACTTTTAAAAGTCTCGTGTTGCTGAGCTTTAATAATGATATGATGCTGATACAGTTAATGGATGCTGCTTAAGGTTAACGTCTCAAAAGCTAAATATTAACTTTGTGAAAGTAGGTTTTCAAACATCTGAAATCCCTTTGCGACCAAGGAACGTTTTGCATTTAAAAAGATCACAAACTTAAGAGGTTAACACAGATAAATCAAAAGCTCTGAAATTAAAGGCGGTCCCTGCTGGCAAGGAAAGAGGAAGGCAGTAAGGAAAACTCAGGTTAGAATCTCAGAAAAAAAGTGTTCTGTGAAATGAAAGATGATGTTGCTTTAGTCATTTTGGAGCCAGACTAGGCAAAGGCCTCATGGGAATGGCTGCAACCTCACACACGCGCTTAAATAATTCATAGTTTAGCAACTCATGGGCCAGATTCATCTTTCTTGGCATGCTTATTCATCTGAACTGGATTTATTAGAAGAGAATTCCTTTCGAGTTGACGGGGAGGCGCTTGTCATCAACAGAAGAGGAACCACACACGGTAGCATCCATTGACAATTCCCTGATATACGAACACCACATATGAAACAAACAGTCAGATCTGGAAGACAGACAAGTAAGGAGCCCGTGGTGTTCAATCCTTCTATGTGGGGCTGGAGAAGTGGCTCAGCGGTTAAGAGCGCGCATTGTTCTCGCAGAGGACTTGAGTTTGAATTTTAGGTCCTACATCAAGCAGCTCCCAGTTTCCTGGAACTTTAGTTTCAGAAAGCCCACACCTCTCTCGGCTCCTTGAGCATAAACACAGACACGCATACATTTATATTAATAACAAACAAGCAAGCCGGGTGGTGGTGGTGCACACCTTTAATCCCAGCGCTCGGGAAGCAGAGGCGGGTGGGGCTGAGGTTCATGGCCAAGGCTGCATAGAGAACCTTGTCTCAAAAACCCCAAAATCAGCCAACAAAACCACCAACCAAACTCCTATATGCGAAGGCCTTTAGAGTAAAGCAGTTCACAGCGCTGTCAGAGCCCAGTTCCCCAAGCTTCTTTAGGGTGTCTTCGGGTTAAGCTGCCAGCCTTATCTCTTCCCGCCCTACTCCATCAGTACTCTTCGCTGATGGCTGCCAAGGATGTGTCCACCTCCTCTCTACTCATTTCCAGAACCGGGAATATAAATGTCCCAAGTTTACCCAACTTTGCGAACACCATCGCCTCCCACCTCAACAGCCTGCGTTCCTCCGCCTATCGACTCTTGCCAAGCTTTGCTGGGCTCAATCACTGTTGCCATCAGATTACATTAGGCCTCTCAAGTGAGAGAGGATTGAAAACAGTTGCTTGAGACGTCTTTCCTTCTCCCCCCACTGGCTGGGAAAAATCTCCTGTTCCTCTCCTCCATGTCTAGACGACAGAAGTCAACTCATCTACCAGTGTCCCCTTTCTTCTGCTGTTTCTGAATGCCTCCACCAGCACACAATCCATCCAGACTTCCAGGACTCTGCTGCTTGTATGTGTACAGCCACTATTGGGGCCATCGCTATGCGTGCATGTGGGTTACATTCCCTGGGGACTAAAAGTTCTCACAAAGGCCTTCCTGTCTAAAGCCATTCAAACATTTTTTTTTTTCTCCTCTCGAGAGGGAAAGAGGCATGAACAATAAGAATGAAAATGAAAATGATGACCATAATACGAATGACCTCAACAATAAAAACAACGGGTGCTTCTGAGGAAAGGGCTCACTGCTGTTTGGGGTGAGAGGAACAAACACAGAGGCTGGGCACGTGGAAGGCTCTCACATTTACTGAAGGAATATGTGCATAGCGCAACCCTCCTTTCACAGATCGAGAAGTTGAGGTCCCAAGTCACTCATCTCAGGGGCAGAGCTACACACTGAGCCCGGTTCCGGCTGAGACCTACGTCTGCTTCCTCCCCTATCACACGGGCTTGGACGGCTTGAGAGGAAGGTGACATCCTCTTGTGTCAAAACAGTGGCCCAGCTCTGGTCTGGCTATCAGCTAAAGGCATTCCTGGGTCCAAATTGACAATATGGGAATAGTTTAAAAAAAAAAATCAGACATCTACATGCCCCATCCTCATCAGAATCTAGAATGCCATCGACATGGCTAGCAGACAGAATTCTTTTTACTGTCCCCAGGAAGCCAGTGGTGGGAAGAATGGTCTAGAACACAGGTCCTTTTCCTGGCTTCAACCCAATGACCTTTGGGATTTCCTCAGCTGCTCTGATCTCAGCTATAAAATAAAGAATGTGACAGCAGAGATTTCAAAGGTCCTTGTTTTTCTCTAGAACTCAGAGCACCTCCCTGGGAGCTGATGACACAGTGGTGATCAGCTCTGTCAAGACTGCCGCCTCTCTGTCCTTGAACACACAGGGCTTACGGGGTCTCTCCCAGAGCTTCTGGTGGGAGCTGCTTGTTGCCTTCAGGGAGTCTTTCTCAGCCTGAGGCTACCCCTTTCTGCAGAAATCAAGCTCTAATGCTCACTTAAACGTGATGCTGCTTAATTATTCCTAATTGTCAATACAAAATAATATTTGCAAATTGAGCTTTAAAAGCACTGCCCTTTATGGTCCCATGCTATTTATCTTCTCTGAGAACAAACACAGCAGAGGGCCAGATGATGGGGGCAGATACTCTTTGGCGGGCAACATGGTCCCTTTCCTCTCCAGGGATCTGGGTTCAGAAGAAGAAAATGACGGGATGGGGGATGGGAACACATTATGCCCTGTGTTGGGCGATTTTCTGTGAGTTAGAAATAGGACTTGTGGGCAGCAAGACAGCTTTGTGGTTTAAGCACTCACTGGCCTGAGTTCAATTAAAAGTGGAAGGAGCGAACCAACACAATCGTTGGGTGTCAATTGTCCTCTGGCCTCCACAATTGTGTCTACTCATTACTTATGCATGAGTACTTATGCATTACTTTGCAGAAATAAATACATAAGTGATAAAATAGAAACATCACCCAATCTTTCCAAGTTCGGTCCCAACTCTTTTGTGCAGCTGTTGGAATGGAAGTTGAGAGAGGTCTGAAACAGGCTAAGGATGCAAGGTTACCACTTGGTAAGGGCTCAAAACCAAGTTCTGCCTCCCTTTCCAGATGCCTGTGAGGGTGTGGCTGGAGCCCCTGGGCGCTGTGCCAGGAGCCCACGCCACATTTGGAGACCATAAAAATGCTTTAATACATTCTTTAAATGCAGGAAAAGTTGAGCATGATAGTAATGAGTAGACAGTAATGAATTCAGTACTTATCTTATGTGTATATTATATGCATGTGAGTGTGTGCGTGTTTGTGTGCATGTGTGTGGGAGTATACAAGTCCATACAGTGTGTAGAGGCCAGAGGTTGGCATCATGGGTCTTCCTCTATTATTCTGCACCACTTATTTATTTAACTTACTATGCATGGTATCTGTGCACATGTATGCATGGTATATATGCACATGTATGCGTGGTGTATGTGCACATGTATGCAGGATATGCACATGCATATGGAACATGTCAGAGATTAATGTTGTCAGATGTTTGCTATCTCATTTTTTTTTGAGGGGGCAGTGTATTTGTGTGTGTGTGTGTGTGTGTGTGTGTGTGTGTGTGAGAGAGAGAGAGAGAGAGAGAGAGAGAGAGAGAGAGAGAGAGAGAGAGAGAGA